>CM062247.1:30416649-31016649 GCA_031216285.1 Syzygium syzygioides
CTAATGAAGTTATAGAGGTATCCTTGAGTATGTCATTTGACTATGTTTTTTTTTTTCTGATTGGTATGTCGTTTGACAGTGTTGATACCAAAAAAAGACAGCTTTGTTTCAGAGGTTGTCCTTTCTACGGACCAACATTTTTTTCCACCAATCACAATGATCTGAGAAGAGAGCTGAATTTCTCTATTTTCTAACTAGGACTACAAAGAAACAACCCTTTTTTACTATCCAGTATGATATCAGTTGCTAGGAAATGCAGAAGCCAAGTATGCATGTTATTTAAGTAATATCCATCCTCACTTGAGTTTGCAGCTTCTTACTAGGGAAATTAAAAAAAAACGAAAAAACAGAAGAGGAACTTACATTTCCTAGATCAATGTGAGGGTCTTCCATAGACTTGTACAGCATACCTTTGAACTCCTGCATCACTTTTTCAACCTCTTCAAGTACACGTTTTAGTATTCCCACCTGTAGGCATTGAAAATGAGATATGGTTCAGTTTTATTAAAGAAAGCAAGTCAATCAAGACTACAAAAGAACAAGTCAAATAGGCTAAAGCAGCATATTTTTTGTTTGTAGCCAATTTATTTGTTAAACGACGACATTATGAGACTGTCCTGTTTATGCGCTATACGACCTTAAATGGACTGGTAACAAGACGCAGCCAAATGGATGGAGACAACATCATGTGTCTAAATCAGGCTCTATCTACAGTTTGATGCAGGGGATTTTTTTTCCCTTCAGGGGAAAAAGACAACCCACAAAAGCCGCTTTTAATGGCAAAGCAGCATGCAAGAACGCTTTCAAGTTTAAACTAAACATTTAGAATTATATTGGGAGGGCAGAAGGAGGATGGGTAGAGAGAGAGAGAGAGAGAGAGAGAGAGAGAGAGAGAGAGAGATCTTAGTCAAAAGTTGCACCACAAGTAAACAAACAAGATATTTATGCACTTCAAGCTTTTCTTAAGTATACCACAAAGTACTTTATTATTTAATCCCAACTACCATTTTCTCCTTATTAAAGGAAAAAGAAGCATATTTTATAAGGGAGAAACTAAAATCGAGTTCAAGAGATCCTCACTCAACCATTACAAAAATAAAGTTGTCTCTCTCACTTTCAGATATGGAAAACTCATACTTTTGTTCTTTCAGGTTTTCTCTTGATGACTGGCTGGCATACACTTCTTTTCTTAAATAATCCAGTTTGATGCCCCACAAAAATACCAATACTCAACCAGATTGATTTTATATTCACCTAATGAGGCCACCCTACTGGGAGAAAAGCTTATACTTAGGGGAGATGCTGTCTGTCTGCTACAACATCAATTCTAAAGATCAGAACTTCTCAGTCAGTATAGCTGAGACTATGGTAATAATGTTCACAATGCTTCCTTAATCATTCATGAGAACCATTCTCTAAAGAATGTCACGACGCTGGTCAGCTAAATGATAAAGTAGAGATCCACACACATTTCATCCTAATTGTGGAACTTGCACTTTACAAAAAGACCACCCAACTAGAGATTAGATCAGTCCCAGCAAAATAATGAGGCTCCATAAAAATCTTACATGAGATGGTAGAGCAATTGACTTCGCCTTCTTGTATTCCCTAACTGCCAAGTCGTACTCACCCTTACTGATGCTGCCACGAATTGTACTAGGCAAGTTGAACAGAGTTCGAAATCTTTGAAGCATTCCTTGGACAGAACGAATTTTCTCAGCTTGAGCCTATATTTAAATTCAACAAGTCATTAATCAATTACAGTGCCTCTCGCAACAAAGTGTTCGTATGCAGAAAGCATGAGCAGTAATTGTTGCTACTAACCTGTCTCTCAAAGAGAGGCTCGAAAGCACGACTAGCCAATGAGCTTACATCTTGAATAGTATTAAATAGGTGAGCAGTCCCTGTGCCTTCAGGGTCTTCTTCAATCCGTTTTAGTTTCGACTCAATGTCTGATAAAATGAACATTTGACTCATCAAATTTTAAAAAAAATTGAAGAAATTGGCGGGCAGAATTACTTAAACAAGTAATATAATACCCATTGCAGCAAAAAATAGTTCGTAGCTTGATAGAATCAGGGATAGGCCCTCAGATTGGACAGGATCACCACGTACCGTCAATTGTGGTTTTACATGAGACGAAGCAATCGAAGTTTTCTTTAACCAATTGCTTTCTCTGTTGAGTCCTTCCTCTAAGATCAGTTTTCAGAGCAAGAGCACCAGCCTCTAAGTCTGCTGCACTTGTATCTTGGTGTATCCGGGATAAGAAAATCTTAGCATCAAAATTTTCCGAGAAGTACATCAGCTTCTCTGCAAGGGTTGGTGTCAATGATGGCAACTAAATTAAGGTCCAAAAAACAGCTCCAAAGCACCAGCATTGCTCAGACTTGAAAGAAGCATTGGATGAAAAATTCCAGAACTAAGATGCAAGAAGATGGCCATTAATATATCAAAGAAATTACTGAATCCACAAAATATTTAAACCAAATGCGGGCTCACCTGTGCAATGACAAATCAATCAGGTGAAGCAATGAAGCATTGTGAGTTTGACAAGAAGATTCGCCATAAACACCGAACTCTCTACTAAACTTAAATCCTAATGATGTGACTTCCTTTTTAGCAATGGCCCTTTTACTTCTACCGGGAGAAAATCATGAGAATATAATAATATATGTTGAGGGGCTAAAGAATATGAGTACAAGTCTTGCAACAAGACTTGTTGAGAAGTATAGTATACATGCAAGCTCATATTCATGCTTCATATACCAGTCACTTCATATAACAGGATCATTTAACAATCATGAAAATGCACCACAAGGTCCACAACTTTGCTAATATTTTTAGTTTACACAGAAGTTTTTATGTTCTCTATAACTTTTTCAGTATTTTCCAAGATCTATTATGCAACACGCATTTTACCCCCAAAAACAAGGAAAATCAGGGTGGGAGATCTAGAAAAAAACGTGCTAGAGCATTAACGAAGAAAAACTGTTAATGAAAGATGTCTCAGCAAAGCAGTTCTACAGAGGGTAAGCTAGGGCTCGCATACAAAGAGGAACAGTTCTGGGTCAATCCTCAGCTGTTTGCAGGACAAGGTCCATGGATGTAGGAAGACGAGAACATCCAAAGAGGGCATCCGCTCAACTAAAGTATGGCAGATAGTCATACTAAAAGGTGATAGAAGATAAAAGAGTACCACGAAGGCTGTTATCCACATTCTCTTTGCCACTCTTTGACGGAGAACTTTCTGATGCTTCTGTAATCAACCGTAGTGATTTGTTGTCTATAATCCTGTCGGCAAGAATGAGCAAAAGGCAAAAGCAATCAAAGGACTAGATCACAAAACTCTAAATTATGAGATAGTCAAAATCTACATAGCTTTGTCATTCTTAATGCAACTGTAAATAAGTAAAGGTAAAAATAAGAACATACACATTCAAATCGACTTAAAATGAGATACAAATGGAATTTGATCTCTCCAAAACAGGAGCAGAGCTGTGATAGTGTCTCACCAACAATAAGCCGCTTAACATCAGATAACATTGAATACAGGGGAACAGGCCAGAGTAAAGCCAGGACAATGCCGATTACCTCGGGCCTCTAGAAAAATTAGACAGAGAAAGAGCAGAAAATTACCCCAAGCCAAGTGGGTCAACACATTCCATGCCACGAGGGAAAGACTGCAAAGTGTTGAGCCCCTTTTTACCCACTACTGATACCTTCTTTTCCAGTTTTTGTGCTACAGGTGCTGCCCTCGTTTCCCGCATATCACGAACCCTACGAGCAAGCTGTAGGAAAGAGCAACTTCAACTGAAGACTGAATCATCATTTCTATAATTCCGAGAACCTTGGCAGTAATTTAACCCAAAACAATCATTTTGTAGCAAAAATCACGGGCGCGACTTCGTTCCCTCTACAGCAAAAGAAAGAACAAATAACTAGATATTGGCATCACTTTAGTTTAATAGCTTCTGCTATCATTCAGAATTGCTGCAATCCTGCAATGATAATGTCCCAAGCACAAGAACATAGACCAAATATATCACCTATAGAATTCATCCAAGATAGAGTCTACAAGATACTGTAGCATTTTTTAACTAAGGCTGCCCACAGTGCAAAACACCCAGTGAAATCGTTTGACATCTGCGGATACACTTGCCATCAAAAGAAGACCGGATAGTTTTTTTTTGGTAAAGAAAAAAGAAGACCGGATAGTTAAGGTTTGCCATCTCGAACTCACCTCGTCTTCGTCCACTCGCTTCCAGCAATCAGGTTCTTCGCCATCCCACGCTCTGTCGTCGTCCCTCCCGGGCCTCGAACCACCACCGGCGCCACCTCTGGCCCTCGAACCCGCGCGATCCTTAGCAGAATCCTCGTCCCCGCTCGAGATGCTCAGCATCTCGACGTCCGAATCGTCATCGTCGTCGACCACCCTCCTATTCCCGTTGCTGCTGCCCCTGTTCTTGTTGCCGCCGCCGCCCCCAATCTGCCGCTGCGCGCCGCCGTAGCCCGCCCTCGCGGCCGCCGGCGGCGGGGCCGCGGCGGAGCTCCTCTGCTGGTGGGGGTGGTGCGCGGGGGCGGGCGGCGGCTGGACGTAGTTGGCGACGGGCTTGCGGGGGTTGGGGCCGGGCTTCCGGTAGCTGAGATCGCGCTCCGCCTGCTCCTTGAGGGCGATCTGGAGGAGCTCGTCCTCGTCGAGGTCGTCGCTGTCGCTCGACATTCCCCCGGCGATTCGCTCGCTTCGGATTTGATCGGATCGGGAGGAGATTCGCCGAGCCTTTGCTTGCTGGCGGCGAGCGGAATTGAGCTTTCGGGCTGCGTGCGGCTATGGCGGAGAAGGAAGGGAGGAAGGGAGTGGAGAAGAAGGGGAAAAGTGAAATGGCGGATAAAAATAAATAAGAAAAATCGGAAAAACAGAGAGAGAGAAAGGAAACTATTATAGACGAAAATTAAGAAAAACAATAATTGTATTTTCTTATGATTTGAAGATTGTGACCATAGATATTGCTTTAATACAAAGAAAAAGCTGTCAAAAATCTCAAATTATGTCCATTATAATGCATTTACCGTAAATTATGTCTCAAACTTGTACAGACGTGACACGTTCACCCTCCGTCGAAATTTTCCAATCAGAATCATTAAAAAACTGCTTATATGGATGCCGAAAAGCAAACCGCATTGTATTAACTAGAAAATCATTTAACAAGACATTGACAGAGGGTAAATATCTCACATAAGTGCAAAATAAAGTTTATGATAAATGTATCATGGTAAATATAATTTGGGAGTTTTAATGTCACAATAAAAAGTTCATGATATAATTTTTAGTATCAATATAAAGTGTGTCGTAACAGGTATATTTTAAAATTTTTGGTAACTTTTTTTCGGTTTAATATATCTATATTCTCTACTCTCAAAAGAAAATAGAGAAATCTACGACTATTACTACACCTCATTATATGGACTTGCAAAAAATAATTGGAGAATTGGAGGAGGCTCCTCTCAATTGGCCCATCAGCCTATAACCTAGCTTTGCCCAAAAATCCCCACATAAATTACATTTTCAAAAAGCACATGATAACCAATAATTTCGATCTCATGAGTAATTGAAATGATTCCATTATTAAAGTCGATTTCTCATGATTCCATGCATTTAATATCCAAAAACTTTATCCTTTCATAACGAGCCAACTAGCATGCACCATATACGCGCGCGCACGATCGATTTTTTTCTCGAACTCAGACAATTTCTAATCGCTATTTTAATGCTCGAATAAAGGGTTGATCAATATAGATATTGCGAATCGATTTTTCCATTTCTATTCACAGAAAAAAGAAAAACATCAACAAAAATAATCGGTCTTCCCATTTCTTCGAGCCTAAGCCTCTATTTTGGGAGCAAACCACGCTCGTTCCCCGCCCCCACACCACACGCGAACTTTGCCAGAGGCTTCCTCCCACAGCGCCGTTTCGCCCAGGGGCGAAACGACGACGTTTTCGCCGCACGCGAGAGAGGGAGAGAGAGAGGGACGAAGCAGGAACTGCGATTCCTTTCTTCCCCGACGATCGTCCTCTCCTCTGAAACGTTTTAAATCGGCGCGATTCCGAGCCCCTCCTCCCACCCCGATCAGAGAAAGGCTCTCGATCCTCCCTCCTCGATTCCGACCGTCTACCCCCCCGGCGCGATCGATCCCCCCTTCGCCGTCGATCTCCGCGAGCCGCCGCCGGTTAGACGACGCCGATGATGGAGTAGCCGGGGGAGCGCCCGGGGAGAAACCCTAGATCGCTTCCTCTGCTTCTTCTCCTCGGCGCTTTTTTTCTCGAGATCCGTTTCCGCGGGGCGGGCGGCGGGAGGGGCGGTCGCTGATGGCGGATCAGGAGGAGGAGGACCTGAAGATGGCGCTGCGCCTCAGCATGCAGCACTCGCCGCCGGAGCCCAAGCGGAGCAAGCCCAGGGACGCCGCCGCCGCCGCCGCCGCCTCCGCCTCGGCCGCCGCGGCCGGGGGCTCGTCGCCGGAGGACGGCCGCCGGATGCAGAGGGAGCTCATGGCTGCCGCGGCCGAGAAGAGGATGCTGGCCGCGAGGAGCGCTGGAGCGGCGTCGCCTCCGTCGCCTGCTCCGTCTCCATCTCCGTCCCTGTCCCCGTCACCAGTGTCGACGACGCCGAATAACGAGAAGTCTAAGCCTGTCCCGAGGAGAGAGGGGGGATTCGGTGTGGATGATGGGCGAACTGGGAGGGGACTGTCGAGCGAAGAAGCGCATCAGTTGTTCTCGATGGTTTTCGGGGGCGATGTTTCGAGAGGAATTCTCGCGCAGTGGAGTAATCAAGGAATAAGGTATGGGGTGCAGGCGACTGAAATGTGCTGAATTTCTCTTCTGATTGTTCTGTGCTATTAGTCATAGTCAATCCCAGGAACCCATAACAAAATTCTCGTGATTCGATGTAATTGGGAACGGTGTTTGTTCTATGGGTACAAATCTGTGAGTTTGAGCGAGTTGTCTTGTGCAAATCCTATTAATGTAGATATAACGGAGATGCAATTGGTATTGGATCCCATTCATTTGGATTTCTTTGTCAATTCTTGCATTTATGTTTCGCATTTGGTTTATGAGCTGAGTGTGGAGTAAGCATATGATTAAACAGTGCGACTAAATAGTTGTTTAGAATTTGGAAGTGCAACATCGCTTTGCGGTTCCTTTGTAGCCATAGTTAATGTTTATTATCTGCTCACAATTCCTTTGAGGTCAATAAGGCAACATAAAGTTGACTCGGATAGTTTTATGACGTCTTTAGAAGTAAGAGAGGCATCACAGTGATTGCGTTGGAAGTGAATTAAAAAATTGTGCTATGCCTTGAGTTCGTGCGTGTGCATCATTTTCTTCGAACAGCTCCTCGTGTTGATTATGCCTCATCAATTCTGTGATTAAAAAAAATCAGGCAATGTGCTTTTAAGGATTCTTCCGGGACACATTGTGGATAATTGAAAATTGTATTTCTGTTACTTTTATTTGCATGTCTTTCTTTCACCTAGCAATAGAAGAAAAAGCAAGATGTCGCTAGTCGGTTTAAGAGCTAAGTATGGAGTATATAAATGAAGATGCTGATGGATAATCTTTTAAAGGCTGGATGTCGATTGCATCTCTTTGTTTTTGCTGCTGCCATGCTGCTGTGTTAGTTTGTAAGTTAGCTGCTCTACTTATGCTTCACTTGACGGCAAGTTAATAAAAAGTATAGTAAGGTAGTTTTAGGATGTATCTGGAAGAAAGAGATGAATCATAGTTGTAAATTGAAGTTGGAATGCGTTGTTGACTCCAGTTAGCAATCCATGTTGATATGCCTGATCACTTGCTTCTAAAAATCTTGTTGTACAACCTTTTGGCAAATACAGAGTGAAGGGAAGATATTTAGTGGAAACGAGAATCAACTTTTTAATGTTGGAGGCTCTTCTTTTGTTGATTATGCCTGAGCAATCTGGTGATGTACTACCTGTATAGTGATTCAGTGAAATTGACTGCTCTATTATCTGTACGAAGTCTTATTGGTATCCGTGCTCATTTCACTAGAGAAGTTTGTTTTTCATTGATTCTCCTGTCTGCTCACTACATTTGCATCATCTATGCTGCTGTAAAACTTATATTGATGATTTATATTAAGGGTCTTATACACCTAGCTGACTAATGCCATCGAAGCCTCACTTCAGGTTTAGCCCTGATCCAGAAACATCCATGGGCCTAGTGCAGCATGAAGGAGGGCCCTGCGGTGTCTTAGCAGCTGTACAAGTAATGCCTTGTTTTCTCAACATCGCACACTGCTATTTTAGGATGTATATTGTGTTTGTTGCATTTAGATTTTATAATTGTCAAATTTATATTGTGGAGATACAAGGCTATTGGTTTATGAAACAGTTCTGCTGATAAGTACTTAGCAAGTATGCCTTTCAAAATCTTCTGTGTTTGACTTCTAGAAATGTGAAGCGTGCCTATTGGGATCCTAAGGGCCCAATTCCCTTGGAAAAAACATCAATTTTAGGTCGGGTCTCAATCTGGCCTGAACTATGTTTGGTCTCATAAAGATGGCTTTGCATATGGTTTTTCCTTGAATATTAGGACATCGTCGAAGAGGATGTCTTGAATTCATTTAGGAAATGGGTATATATATTGAAAGCAGCTTTCATCACTATGATCTATTGGCAGGCAGGCTCTACAGCTTATTGTTGAGTTTGCAATAGAGCGAACAAATAGCAATATAATGACAACAAAATCAATCAATCATGTTGTTAGTGAATGCAGGTGGCTACATGTTGAACTTACAATTTGGCAGAGTATTAATCTATCTGGCATCCATCATTATATTCTTTTAGTCGTAAGATTTTATTGACAGTTGGTTTTTGTGGTGAATAAATTTAATGTTGTGGGTTGATACTGGTGATGTGGTGCTGCGTGTTGGGTGCATTTTGTGATCACTTATTTGAGACAGTATCTGGGACAGGTTTATGGCTGCCAACATTTTAGTGCCTATCTAGTTGGTTTCATTGTCTGCTTTTACGATCATGTTGTATTCTTTTACTAATGTTGTTTGCAATAATAAAAGTTTCCTCGTGTAGGCTTTTGTTCTCAAGTATCTTCTTTTCTTTCCGGACGATTTGCATAAAGGTGCATCGACTATTTCACCAAACCTTGGTCCAAAAGCATCATCTCGAAGACAATTTCAAGGTTCAGATAATTTTGCCTCCCTTACAGATAGTGAAAAATTGAGGTAATTAATCTATAGAGAGTTGATTGTTTTCTTGGTTGTTGCCTTCCTTTTGGTTTGGTTCTACCTATGCGTGTTGCCTGCTGTTAGTGGAATGCTGTTTCTGCTTCTGTTTACTTCCTCATTTTTTTTGGTTGGTTTGAGTTTTTTGGTTGGGTTGAGTACATCGTCCTCATCAGCAATCATGTTTAGGTTGTTTGGTTGATTTTTCTCCATGTGGTTGATTTTCGTTTAGTTCTGTAAGCTATTGGCTGTCTCTTTCGATTACAGCTTGCTTTTGCTCATAGTTTAGATTATATTGATTGGCATATGTATAGAATGCCAAAACTTTTGAAAAATTGAAAAAATTACAAGGAACGCAATGGCAAGGTTCTGCTCCCAAACCATAACCTGGACTTGTGATTTGGTAAACTAAGTTGTTGATTAACATGTGATAATAGTAAAACCTGGACATGTATGTCAATTATTTAAATGCTTGTGCTATTACTTGATCAATTTGTTATTGCCTGTTGCAACACATGGGTCCCTTTCTTGGCTAGGGTAAAGGCAGGTCGTGGGCTTTGATGACGAATAGGTTAAAAGGTATCTTTTGGAGACTTCCTCTTTCCTAGTTTACCTGTCGTTATGATCTATTGGATGTGGACCGATGCCCTTCAGTACTAGAAATTTCCAAATATTTTCTGACAAGGACTGATGTTGAGTCGCTGCAAACCAAATCCTTTTAATTGATTTATCCCAATTTTGTGGAACTCGATTTACTCTATAAATGAGCTAGTAGAAATAATGCAACAACTTCAAATATTTTCTAAGCCTGGAAATGGTTACATGTGGTATGTTGTTGGTTGGAAGGTTGTTTGTCTCACAGTTTAGTGGTTGTTCTTTTTGTTTCCATTAGCTGTGCTACTTTGATATGCAAGTTGGAATAGAAATTAACTGAGATAACCAGCAGTGTCTTTTTTTCTTATTATCAATGACAGGGCACTGATAAGAAGTATGAGTGAGATTTTATTTCTCTGTGGAAGTAATAAAAGGGCAGTTATTGCCACTTTAAGCGTTGCTGGTAAAGAACTTGAGGGGGCTGCGGATGGTTCAAAGGATGAGGTAGGTGATAGGTTGGTGTTTCATGTACTTTTAAGGCAGCAATATAGGTTTTGATTCTACTGTTTGACTTGCCTTTGGAAGTTCCTTTTTAAATTAATTAAACTCATTGCCATTATTTTTTGTTTCTTAGGGTACTATTAAAGCTCTGGAGGGACTTCCGATAGAGTCAGCTTCTGATTTGCAGAAAATTCTAAGAGTCGAGACTTATAGTGTGCATGCTACTGTTTTCCGAAGGCTTGAAGCAACACTTCCTGTTTTTCAAAGTCGAATGGGAGCGCTGCTATTTCTCATCTCTGCTTTACTTTCTCATGGACTGGTATGCTACCTTGTCCCTAATACTAATTATCTGGCAAGCTTGTCAGCTACTAGTTTACAGATATTTGTGTCTATTCCCATTTACTTTGGTTGCTACCCAATTACTCTTTCTTTAAGAGATAAATATTTTAACAGTATATGTTCATAGATTAAAACACGTATCTGACACAGCCAATGTTTTCATTTCCATTAGCCTTATTAATCGATTTTGTTGTGAAGCGATGGTATCTGCCTTGGGCATGAAATCTTTTCTCCTTGATTCAGGAGGAGCAGCTCTATTTCCTATTCTTTTGGCCGCCTAAGTTCCATGATTCCTATCGATATTAGTACAATACTGCTTGTATCATCCACCTGTCATTAGTCAGAATGGTTTTTCATTTTTATTAATGACTCTTTATTTCTTGCCCAAAAGTCAGAACTCGGAAGTGATCAAATACTTATGTTGGTCGAAACTTCAAATCATGCTATCTTGTTAGGCCACTGAAAGGATGCTGGGATAATAACCGACAATCCGAAAAAATAAGAAATTTGATCCGCTGGAAAACTAATGCAAAAGGAAATGTAGTTGATGATGAACAAACAAAGGAAATAATGGTGTCGAGGCATTCTGTAATTGCAGGATGCCGTTCAAGCTGACAGAGATGATCCCAGCCTTCCTCTGGTAACTGCACCATTTGGTCATGCATCGCAGGTAACTATCATTGCGTTAAGAATTTATTGTTCCATTTGGTGGTTCAGCAGTTACGATGTTTCTGATAAATACCTTGTGTCTTATTTACTGTGCTAATGCTATATGGTGAAGATGTGGAGAAAATTTTGATGCAAACTTACGATTGTTTTGGGGCAGGAAATTGTAAACTTGCTGCTTTGCGGGCAGGCTGTGCCGAATGTTTTCGATGGAAGGATGGATCTTGGTGGTGGTATGTTTTTAAAGGGTGTATCAACATGCGTGGAAGTTGGGTTTCTGACTCTGTTAGAATCGCTTAACTTTTGCAAGGTTGGTCAGCATTTGAAGTGCCCTAACTGGCCTATATGGGTTGTGGGAAGTGAGTCCCATTACACAGTTCTATTTGCTCTTGATACCATTGTTCAGGAAGAGAACGAATTAGAAGAAAGGGAATCACAGATTCGGAGGGCTTTTGATGCACAAGATCAGAGTGGAGGGGGTGGTTTTATTGGTGTGGAAGGATTCCATCAAGTATTAAGGGAAACTGATGTCAGGCTTCCCCCGGAAAAAGTCGATCAGCTTTGCAGCTCGGGCTTTATCGTGTGGAGTGAATTTTGGCAGGTCATATTAGATCTAGACAGCAGTATGGGAGGTCTAAAGGACTCCTCTGGATTGATGGGCAAAAAGGTGTTTGATCTTTACCATTTCAATGGAATTGCAAAATCTGATTTGAATGGCCAAGCGAACTTGGGAAGTGAGGCTCCAGTTCAAAGGCCTAGACTGACTAAATTAAGAGTTTCTGTCCCACCACGATGGACCCCCGAAGAATTCATGGCGGCAGCGCCCTCTAGTTCAGGTGGGGATCCGTCAAGCACAAAGGATGCTGAAGTGGCTAAACACGAGCCTCCTCAGCATGCACCCCTTGTGGACTGCATACGCACTAGGTGGCCTCGTGCTGTGTGTAACTGGGTTGGGGACCCTCCAAGTATCGTGTGAAGGTCAATTAAGCATTCAATTTGGCTTGACATGGCTTGTGTGCGCTTCATGGGAACTAAGCGGTGGACAGCATTTGAAATGCGTGTAAGATTGTGCTGACATGTCGATTGACAAGAGGAGGGTAATCGTTTGGGCATGTTAAATCGGGACATCTAATACTTTACTTTTTCAGTCTCAAGTATATCCATTGCCTGCCTTTACTGTGTTGTACTGATGTATCTCTTTCATCCTGATTGTTTCTTATCAGCAATTGAAGGGAAAGGCGGGACATATTGATTTTTATTGGTCAAATCACTATGTACCATTAATTCACATGTAGCTTTGGTGGGTAACTAGCCAATTTTTCGGCCTCTCGGGGGAACTGTTAATAAGGCACGCCGAATCTAGTCTGCTGGATTTGTTTTTTAGTTGCATCATTTGTTGACTGGGGAGGCTGATCTCTTGTTGTAATAGTAGCGAAATTTTGCGTGGTCTTAGTAAACTTTTTTGGGTCAAATCTACCTTCTTGGAATTCGTCGATTCGGGCACTTTTCAACTCATGCTGAATTGGCAATTCAACTCTTTGTTCTGAATCACATGTCAGTTGCTCTCAACGTTGTATTCTCCAGCACACCTCCTTGTTCCCAATTTCAAAAAGAGAAGGGAAACGCAACGTCATGATTTTGGACTTGTGTTAACAGAAAAACGGGAGCATTGCTTTTGGCAGGAGAAAAGAAACCTAAAGAAAGAGAATAGAAAAAGGCAATGGGGGACCCAATCGCCAATATTTTCGACTTTTTGTACTACATGCATGAACTTTACATGTGAACTTTTACGTGAGCGTACTCCCCTTCTTTTGTATCTTCTCGATGATCAGACAAAATATTGTTTTTAAAGGGGGATTTAAGGGTGTTCGGATACGACTCCACAACCATGCCTAGATGGACCGTCAAAATGACAACAGAAGCATTGGCAATCAGGCGTTTTTCCCGGAAAACTAAAACCCGACAAACCGAGCCAAATCAGGGAGTGCAGTTTAGCGATTTATTGGTTCGGTTTTTGTTTAGGTTTTCCCTCTTGGCTTATTAGGTCGGATTGGGTCCATAGTTATGAAATTTGGAATTTGGCCTAACCAAGCAAATTCTGCCTATCCAAGATTCTTCTATTCCATTAAATAAGAGATTTCTAATTCTCAAGTCAGTTATTATTGATTGATTTCTAATCTCAACTAATACCTGCGAAAGAGCTTTTCTCCGATATTCTGCGTCATTCTATTTAGTTAAATAAGTTTTCTCAGTATTTAATGATTTAATCGGGTAAAAATTGTGATTATATTTCTTTCTTTCTTTTGGTAAGTGTGTGGAAATATGTGCATCTTTTGTTAACTTCCATTCCACGTTGAAGTTAGACAATCTACCAACGTGTTGAATTTCTTACTTACCAATCAGTTTAGCGGTATCAGTTTGAAACCGAACCAACCAAATAACTCGAAGTTACCAGCACAATTTGAGCTGCAATTTTATTGGCTCGGTTTGAAATAGCATCAAACCAAATAACTTGAAGTTATCAGCACAATTTGAGTTGCAATTTCATTGGCTTGGTTTAGTTCGAGTCGAGACTTTCTCAAACCAATAAGTTCGGCCCAGGCAGAAAACACCTCCGAATTGAACTGAACCGAACCGAACTACACAAACACTCCTTGTCACGATACCAAATAATACTATTATATAATCAACCTAACGGTTCATTATTTAAGCGCCACCTAATCACATAAACATATCGAAACCCCCACTTGGAGGACAAGTTGCCACACGAAAGCATACAAAAGCATGCTAATCTACTGCAAATTGCGCTCGTTCCTCCCAGCTAGTAGCTGTGGTGGGAGGGGTGGTTCCAATAATATGTGAGAAAGCAGTCCTGTTGGCAATTTTCTTTTCCTCCCCAATTGTCATTTTCTTATCATTCTTGGCATTATTCCATATAGAATACACTTTGGTTTGACGTGGGGATGATGGCCTCTGGAGTTTTGTAAACCGTCTTTGGTCTGATTGGGACATCGACGGCGGGCCCGACGGATCTTTCTCCATACACTGAACCTGCAAAAAGGAGGCCCCTTTTTCAGAAAAACTTCATCTGGTGCTCGCAACGCGAACGCAACGGCAATGGCAAAAGAAAAAAGATAAGAACATCGAGGAAAAAAACAAGAAACCCTCTTCTTGTAGGAGCAGTACTATATAAAAGCCCGAGTTTTTATTTTTCAAGAATCCGCTTCTCTCTCTCTCTCTCTCTCTCTCTCTCTCTCCTCAAGAAAGGTCCTTCCTTTAGAGCCCTCCAAAGGCCGGATGGTTCTGGCTTTCGTGAGCGCCTGCCTTGGTTCCTGGCCTTATTTTCTGGAGAGGCTCTTGGTGCTTTCGAGCTGGGAAGCTCTGTTCAGGGTCCTGCTCAGATAAGTGGATGTTCTCTTTCTCTCTGCTGCACAACATTCTGGGTTGTTGAAAATCTTGTGTGTGTTTTGGTTCGAGTTGTGGTGATTTTGGTGTGCCTGGGGATGCGTGAAGGGTTGAGCTGCAATCGGTGGGATTAGGCTTGGTCACGGAGATTTTTTTGGGATCCTTGTTGTAATGGTTGGGTTAGTGCTCCTGTGATGTGAAAGGCGCTTGCTTGAGGATCTGGGAACTGTCAGAAGGATCCCGAAAAGTGCGTGGAATTTGCTTGAGCTCGGTTAAAAAAAACAGAGATGGGTTTGCTTCATTTTGGCCCTCAGGGTGAATGAACTGCGTTGGCAGATGGCTATGCTCGCTTAAAAAATTTATAAAATAGGGTTTTAACTTTTACGTGAGAAAAGCTCGCGTGTCTTGATTAATTGTTGTTTGGGTAAAGAAATGGAAGGGAATATGTCACAAGGAGGTATGATCCCAGGTAATCCTGCATATGGAGGTCTAGATTTGCAGAGGTCAATTCAAATCCACGGTCCAGCGCAACAATCGCACACTCTTCATCAGCAGCATCACCCTCATCCTCGCCAAACACCTGGGGTCCACCCCTCGATCCACGAGGGTTTCCCACTTACCATGGGAACGTTGCCAGGTTGCGATCAGATGATCTCTGTTGGAGATTTTAGCAAAGGGGAGAGGTGCAAGAACTCGGCGAGTGATGACGATGATCCAAGCTTTACCGAAGATGGTGTTGATAGTCATAATGATGTAAGCAAAGGGAAAAAAGGGTCACCATGGCAAAGGGTGAAATGGACTGATAAGATGGTTAAACTTCTGATCACTGCTGTCTCCTATATAGGTGAAGATTCAGGTTCCGATTGTGGGGGCGGGGGACGAAGAAAGTTTGCTGTCTTGCAGAAAAAGGGTAAATGGAAGTCGATTTCGAAGGTTTTGGCTGAGAGGAATTACCATGTCTCACCTCAGCAGTGTGAGGATAAGTTCAATGACCTTAATAAAAGGTACAAGAAACTCAACGATATGCTTGGTCGGGGGACTTCTTGCCAGGTGGTCGAGAATCCTAAACTTTTGGATGTGATAGAGTTCCTTACGGAGAAGGAGAAGGATGATGTCAGGAAAATTTTGAACTCAAAGCATTTGTTCTATGAAGAGATGTGCTCTTACCACAATAGCAATCGGCTACATCTACCTCATGACCCAGGCTTACAACGCTCTCTGCAGCAGGCTCTCAGAAGTAGAGATGATCATGAGAATGATGTCAGAAGAAACAACCTTGATGACTTTGATGAGGATGATCAAGATGTGGATAATGATGATCATGACGAACATGAGGATAATCATGCTCCTCATGGCGACAGCAGGGCAATGTGTGGGGTTTTGCAGGGTTCTGCAAAGAGGATGAAGCAAGTCCAAGGCCATGAAGATTTCAGTTTTGGGACTTCCTTGAATGTTCAAGAGCACAACAAAAGCTCCTATTCCCATTCTCATGTCGTACATCCTGATATGAATCAAACTCTTTCAGAGAATAGGGCGGGTTGGTTACAGAAGCAGTTGAATGAATCTCATTCACTTCAACTTGAAGAACAGAAGTTACAAATTCAATACGAGATGTTGGAGTTGGAGAAACAGCGCTTCAAATGGGAGAGATTTTGCAGGAAAAGAGACCGCGAATTAGAAAAGATGAAGCTGGAAAATGAAAAGATGAAGCTTGAGAATGAACGTATGGCTTTAGAATTGAAACGAAAGGAGATGGGTGTTGACTTTAGTTAGATAGATAGCCAGGTAAGTCTTGTCCTTTTTGAATTTTTTCTTTTTTGGTCGGAGCCCTTTCTGATTTTATCAACATGAAATGCAGCTTTCCTTCCGTGGCTAGTAGCCGCCATTAATTATTCAGTGGAGCGGTGCTACTCAAATTCCAGTAGTAGATGTTTATTGCAAAAAAGAGAAGATATTCCGCTATTAGATGAGTGGCAATATATGATGGTCTGTTTCTTGTTGTTGAGCCTCATCTTGTAATGTCTCTCATGTACTTGGTTTTAACTTGTGGTATATCTTTAGCCGCTGGATTTGTGCCTTTTCTTCTCTCCTTAAATTGTTCTAAGTCTGTTCATATCCTCTGCTGCATATTTTAGCTTTGGGAATGTATGAATGCTGTTCAAGCAAACTACTGTCTTTCTATCAATAATTAGTTTGCTATTGCAACCTTCTGGATTTCTTAGCAGTGTAAGATAGGATATAATTGGCCTTGAATTAGATCTGTTTCTATTCTTTCAATTGAGTGAGTCTCATACACATTGCTTCTTCGTAAGGAGGCGACGTTTTGTCTTGCAAGCTTGTGATTAAATCAAGTCCTTAATAGGTTGGTTGAGGGATAACTTGACTCTTTTCATTATTCAGGAGATGATAAGTCCTTATTAGAGTTGCTATTGACTACGGGTTAAATTGTGTATTCTCTGTGCATCAATCATTTTGACTTTTCCACACATAGAGAACTCCAATATTGCCCCATGATTCTCTTTTATCTAGGATGTTTTCCATGGACCGAAGTATTGATAGGAAAACTGGGGGTTCAAATCCCTCTCCATCAGCAAAGATATAAGTCTTGCATCACATAAGTCTCAAATATTTCAGCGTTGTCTTTTTGATTCTTTTCAGTAGGTTATTTGGACTGCTTGGTTTTGAATCAGGAGATTTTCAAATCTTCCAAAACTTCAAACTTGGTATTGTTGTATGTGTTAATTATTTTTCCTAGTATACTGATTGCTTGAATACATCAGATTCCATGGTGCCTCTTTCTTACTTGTTGTCCGGTCATCCACAATTTCAAGCCTGGGAAATTTTTGTTTTTTAATAGTTCCTATCATGGATATCTAGTTGAGTCAAGAGGCTTGTCTAATCTTCCATAAGTCCGAGGTTTATATGTTTGTGTTTTGGACATGGATATTATTTCACAAGCTGCCTACTGTATGGAGTACGAGGTTAAATGGCTATGAACAAATGCGTTCATGCATGTTAACATGATGGTGCCTTTTCGTAATCCTCCATTGCTGCACAAGATACCTTTCACTTTCCAATTGTTTTAGTTTTTGCTAAATCTTGGTTGAGGAAGCTGGAAATCATCAAAAGTTTTGTTCCAAGTGACTCTGGCATTTTGAAGTTTATGATTTTTTTGGAATACAGTGAATTCTATTATTCTTGTAGAATCATTGGTAACCCTTGTGTGAACTACACTATATTTTGCAGATTGGTCCATAACTATTTTTTTTCCCAAATTGCCAATTTACATACAGAAAGATTGCACTAGGATGAAAATGTGTTGTTGATTCTAGTAGTACTCAAGAAAAGATAAAATCCTAAAAGGATATATTTGAGAAAATAAATGTTATTACCTCAATCAAGGGAAATTTGAGAAAAGCTTGTTTGAGGAGGTCAGGACACATGAAACGTCTTTTAGAAGCTCTGCTATTGTGTGTGGATGTATTTTTGAAAGGGGTAGGGAAAGCATTTGTAAGGGAAGATCTAGAGTTTTTTAATATCGTCGGATACATAATACAAAATAATGTATAATGGTGTGCATAATTTGTGTCGCTGACTGCTGACCTACTTGGGAGACAAAAGGTTTGCTAGTAGTTGTCGACATCTGAACAATTAAAATTGTTTGGGATTTTCTTGTCACGTGTCAGTGTGTCGCTATAGATTCTTGGCCTCTTACCTGCCTCAATCTGGATCCAAGCTCAACTTGTTTCCACGATCTTGGATGCTAATAAGTTTCGCAATCTCTTTGATGTCTGCATTAGTGCAATAGTGCCATTGTTGTCTGCGAATGATATGAGTAGTAACCAGTGTGTGATTGTTTGAGATGCAAATAGCAGTCAATTTGAAGTATTATAGGTTCCTGTTCTCTGATACAGTGCCCTATTAATTCATCTCTGAAATTAGTTGGCAGATGCTAGAGCTGGACTGTGATGTTAAGATGGTGTCATGGAATTATAAGGGAAGATCTTGAGTATTTGAATCTCATCGTATACATAGTACAAAATGAATTATAATGGTGTGCATAATTTTTGTCTCCAACTGCTGAACTACATGGGAGAAAAAGGTTGGCTAGTAGTTGTTGTCATCTGAACAATTGAAATGTGTGGGACTTTCTTGTGACATGTGTCAGTGTGTCGCTATTGATTCGTGGGCTCTGACCTGCCTCAATCTGGATCCAAGCTCAACTTGTTTCTACGATCTCGGATGCTAATAACTTTTGCACTTTCTTTGATGTCAACATTGGTGCAATAGCTCTATTTTTTTCTTCAAATAATATGAGTAGTAACCAGTGTCTGATTATTTTAGTTGTGAATAGCAGTCAATTTGAAGTGTTATAGGTTCCTATTCTCTGATATAGTGCCCTTTTAATTCATCTCTGAAATTAGTTAGCTGATGCTTGAGCTGGACTGTGATGTTGAGATGGTGTTCTGGAACTTGGTGGTGTTATTGGATTGCAATCAAAAGTATAAGAATACCATAAGCCAGATTGAGGGTATAACAAGCACATGATTTTCATGTGTTGTCCCCATTCCATCTAATTAGCTTGGTAATGGAAGAAATAAACTTACACATGGCAACTCTTTGTCATGGAATGCATGTAGATTTTGGTGGGAGGGGGCCCAATGGAGGAATTCATTAGGTGATAAACATATATTGAGTTTGGCTGAGATCTTACTGCTTCACTCTAGTGAGGCACCTGCTTACAGTTCACAGCTTAGTTCCCTAATGTTTTGTGAATCATATAGCTTTAATGAGAGAAATAAATGAATCTTTGAATTATAAAGGAAAGATCTAAAACATAAGTCAGTTTAAGTAGGTCAAAATGAGAGCAAGGATTGGAAGTATGGAAAGTAATGACTGAAATGGGATGTATCAAGTGTTTTGTTGTGGATAAGTTCTCAAAGCTGGATGAAGCGAATTATGCTTCTTATGATGGGGAGGGTTGGACAATTGGATGTCAACATGCTTACTGAATGCTTTCACTTGGATTAAGATGATTGCTAGATGGAAGCGTACTGCGGAAGACAAAGTTGTGACTGGCTGGGCATGGCACAACATTGGTACCATCTGAGGAGAACGAGGCATAAAATATATTTGTTTTAGCTGGTCTGGTCATGTGAGACAATGACCCCAAAATTATCTTGTTAGACTATTTGACTATATGCGAATCACTGCAAAGAATGACATTGGCAGAAACCCTAAGGAAAGTAAAATCGGCACGATTATTGTTGCTGCAGACTACTGCTTTTTTGCGCTTGAAAGGTTTTACTGCAAGTTATCTTAGCTTCGAAAGTTCAAGCATTTTTTCTGCCCATGCACTGACCTGTGTTATGTGTGGTCTATGAATTTCTTCTGTAGGTAGAATTACTAGTGTTCTTCACGGGAATATCTGGTTTGTATGCTGCTTGCTTAAACCTATCTAAATTGCAAAAGAAAGAAAAAAGAAATATTTAAGCTAAAACTGGCATTCAATGGCGTTTATGTTGCTGGTATTCTGAAAATTGATGTCACTCATGATCTACAAAGATGTGAATGCCCAGAAGTTCTTCTCAAAGTTCTAAAGCCTGACGGGTATTGCCTTCCACACTAGCTGTTATTTTTCATGAGAATCCTTACTTTTCTTTTCTCCGATAAAATGGTTTTTTTTTTAATCAGGGGCACACGTTTTGAGGTTGTGTTCTAACAGATTTGAAGCTAAAGACGTGTTTTATGTTTAAACATGATCAGAGATTACACTGCTGGACCTCTGGCAAGTAATGTTGGCAATTGCCATCAGATGAACAGGAGATGATCTCCACAGTAAATCTTTTGGACATAAGACAAACTGACAAAACTTTGACCGGGAGTAAATCTCCTCTGATGCACAGCACTGAAATTTCCCTAGTCAATTGATTGTTGTTCAAGGAGACAATTCAGTAACTATGAGTGATGAAGGCTTGGCTGCATGAACAAGTAAGGTTGTTTGTAGGATTTAAGTAGGACCGAAAGAAAGATAAATCCAAGTTTTAGATTAGAAAGTTTCAATTCTTGGTTTAACGTTTTGCATTGTCGGTGGCTATGCATATGTACTTCCAGTCACGGCTCATGAAGCAAGCTTGTTTGTGTTCTCCTTTTTGCTTCTGGATTTCTCAATTCTTGCATTGCATTTGGTGCTGTAATGAAAGGTCACTTCATTTGAATCTAGATCTATTGCTGCCTCAATTCTTCTGAAAACAGTCTCACTAAACTGGCTAGAAAACACCCGATTGAATTTTCTGGGATCGCATTACTGAAGCAGAGGTGGTTCTCACAACATTTATCTGATCACATGATATCTTACCGTGGCTTGTCTCTAGATAATCTTACAGATCGTCATACTTTCCCCGCCTGAATCGAATAGCTGCTTGATGTCACTGTAAAATGCAGTATATTGGACATCGTCGTGCTCCATTTACATGTCGCATGACCGTGAGACGCGGCATTCACATTCGGAACCTCTTCTGTTTTATGTATGTACGTGGTCAAGTCGGCCAGGTCCTATATAACCGTGTGATTACATAGCTCAAAACCTTTTTATCGGCTAATGGTTACAAGGTTTTGGTTTTCAGTTCATCTATGCATCGAGAAATTTAGCGATCTACCGATGAATCGAGTTTTGATACTCTGAAAAGAGATCGGATTTCATTGAGCCACACCGATTGATGGTGTTAACACTAGAGAATCAAATCATATATGGTGCGATGTATAGAAACTGGAAATATTCACTAGGGACTCTGTTTTTTCCATAAATGTTGTACTTTTAAGGCCTTTATTAACTTCCATAAGCTCTTGGTTACATGGAAGCTGATGGTTTGGATTAAGAACCTTTCAAGATCCTAGCGATTAAGGATTTAGATCTTCTTGCCAGTAGCTCTTTCTATTTCTTTTAAATCACCGCGCAATTTCGGAGAGTTATTTAGAATTTTCGATTTGCTCTTCAAATAATCGCCCTTCTTCCTGCCAAAAAATTAGCCGGCTTCATCTTTTGTGAGTCCAACGCATCTCATCCGTCGGCATCAGCCAGAATAACTACCGTGATTAAAATTCAAACTTCAATTGCAAGTTAACGCAAAAATTGGTTCGTTATCTATCTGTTTAAGAAGTACCTAATAATCTCATCAGCGTTGGATAAGGTCTTCATCGTTTTTTTATGGCTATGCTTAATGCCAATTGCAGCTTTGCTTCGGTTGAATTGGTTTATTTTCCTGATTGTTAGCACCTTTAATTATGTATTTACCACATATAGAAGAACAACTATAACAACAGAAATCGATCTGTAAGGGTGCGCATGAGAACCATTCTGCGCCCCGGAACAGTTTCTGAACAGAAATGATTTTTTTTTATTCTGTGCCCGGAAACAATTTCTGAGTATTTTAAGGCGTTTGGTAACTGGCCAAAATTTCTATTCCTAAAATAGAAAAGAATAGAAATGCGTTTGGTAAACTACACAAAATTTCTGTTCTCAAATAATATTTTAATAATTTATTGAATTGTTTATTTTTTTTTCTTTCTAATTATTTTTTTCTTTGGCCATGGCCGGTCGCCGGCGTCCGGCCGCCGGCGGCCGGCCACAGCCCAAGGCCGGCGAGGGCGTCACGGCCCTCGCCGGCGAGGGCGAGGGCTGGACCCTCGCCGCCTGGGCGAGGCGGCCTCGCCCAGAGACGGCGAGGCTCGGCCTCGCCAGATCTTGGCGAGGCCGAGCCTCGCCGTCGCGACCCACGGCGAGGCCGGCGTCGCCGTGGGTCGCGACGGCGAGGCTCGGCCTCACCTAGATCTGGCTCGGCGAGCCTCGCGGTCGTGACCCACGGCGACGCCGACCTCGCTGTGGGTCGTGACGGCGAGGCTGCCTCGCCCAGGTGGCGAGGGTCCAGCCCTCGCCCTCGCCGGCGAGGGCGACCCTCGCCTCCGCCGGCGGCCGGCGAGGGCCGTGACGCCCTCGCCGGCCCAGCCCAACGAAGAAGAACCCAAAAACAAGAAAAGAAAAAAACTGATTCTCAAAATTGTGCCGAGAAACAAGAAGCAACTTTTTTTACTTCTTGTTTCTCTTCCAAAACTGTTTCTCGGCACAAATTTTTGCAAAAATGTGCCCGGGCACAAGTGCGTTTACCAAACGCATTTCTGTTCCCAAACTATTTCTGGGAACAAAAGAACAGAAATTTTTACTATTTGGCACGTTGCCAAACGCACCCTGTAAGCTGTCGAGAAAAACAACAACGATAGAAAAGAAATCCAAATTGAAGACAGTTATTATGTTGCTTGATATAAAAATAGAAGTTTATTGTCGTGTTTCCTTCCATCCCTAATTCCTCCAATTAGCTTTTTGATTGATAGGTTATAAATACGGACACCATCCGTCAATCAAAGACACGTTTGGACGAAATTTCTTCCTTTCAGGGGTAGAGCAAAACATAGCTCGGCCTGGAATAATTGCACGATCGCTCTAGTACAAAGCACCGCGTATGACCCCTTGACAATAAAGGAAAGCTTCCTCATCGATCCACATCAAGTTCTACGCATCGAGCATGACGAAGTTCCAATTTTCGAATGGCTCGCAATCATCCCACTTCACATTATCCTACACACGAAACCATCTACATCTGAATCACTCGACGAACTACATGGTTTTCACTCAACTTATTTTGCACACCACATCATTTGTAGAATAGAGTTCATGCCTTATTCTCCCCTCGGAGACGCGAGTCCCTCCTTCGTCGTACCATCTTTTATCAGGAGAACAAAATTAGGTCCTCCCTAATTTATTGAATCAAGGACAGACCCGATTAATAAAACATTGAACATATTCGCATACGTTGCCTAGCGGACTGGGCCTGCACATGTCCGCCATGTTCCAAGAAGGATCTTCCCACTAATCGATGGCAATTAATCATTTGGGAGCCTCACGCTCCAAATTCCAACTCCAGCGAAAGCGAAAAGGTTTGATTGTTCCGCACATGCACTTGGTAGTTGCTCCGTGTACTTTTGTGGGCAGAAGCTCTTAGGTAAAGGTAACCTTTAACTCCGGGAATCATTGCAGGCTCTGAGGCTCATCCCGATCAACCCCATTAAGGATGACAGGAAGCGTTTATACCTTGTTTAACGTCCCGGCCGCTGAACAACTCAGAGCTCCCGTGTTCTTCCCTGATATTTTTCCTCCTAAGGACCTACTCAGATCCAAATGTGGAATTTACGTAGAGACGCGTAAAAAATTTGAATTTGATAATTGCTTTCGATTGCTCACTAACGTCTGAATACTTGGGCATTTCTCAAAAGTGTTAGTGTTCCCCTTATTTTTTAGGTGTTGTATAAGGACATGCAATGATTACAGCGGGATTGGCAAGAACCCAATTTGATAGATTCCCGCTGTTGTTTTTGCCTCGTGTCATGTCAAGTTTTGACGTGTCTCCAACACAATGTGTGCTGAATTTTCTCCTGTATATAGGCCTCGAGTGGGGCAGTCCACCATGCTTTTCAACTCTTGAATCCGTCAAGTCCTGGTGGAACGACTGAGGAATAGCGTTATGTACTGCATAGAATGGCTTGAGTATGACATGCTTCAGATAATCCTTTCCTATGATACGTTGAACTTCGATAATGATACACGATGTCGTAGAACAGGTAGGAGAAAACTAAGTTCTTTGAAGTGAGGATCAGGGGGGGGGTAACCGAGCCTGAAGCGGCCCTCCCGGCACCTAAGGCCTGCGACCGCTGCTCGTGTGAGGTGGGGGAGGCGTGGTCCCGCATCGCTCACCTCCGACGGAGGTTGGCGGGAACGGCCGGGCAGGGTGCCAATAGCGGGGTAATCTGGGCAAGGGGTGCCGTTGTTAAGGGGAAGAAAAAGGCGAAGCGCGACCAAAAAGAAAAACGAAAAATGATAGGGAAAATAAATACGGGCCATCCAAAATGTTTTCGTACCAATGTGTCAACTTTTCAAAAACGGTATATTTAAGAGAGAAAATTCCGGACATCAATTTATACCTAATTCGATGTGACTTTAATTCTTGGAGTGAAGAAAAATATATAAAATAAGAGCAACTGGATTTAAATAATGAAGTGACGAATCTCACCCTATTGAAAAAACGAACCGGTCTTTAATTTTTATACTTGTACAATAACAAGGAAAACACATTAGTTTTAAATTTCGAAATCCATGAAAAAAGTCAGCTAATCTCGTGAACAGAACAAAACATCGAGTTAGAAAAGCGTCCAAACACATCATTATTTACATTTGCATGCATTAAAAAAATAGTAATAATAAAGTTTCGTGCACCTGAATTTTTGGTTTTCTTCTAATGTTGATCTGCCCCGGGCAAAGATATACTAAGAATAATGCCAGAATCAAGCGAAACACCAAATCGAATCCATATATTCGGAGTGGTGGTGATTTTTTTATATAATTGTCATATTTACTTTTTCTCTAATAAAGAAAAAACAAGTGGGCGTTCTCAAAATTATCCAAAAATAAAAAAAAACACGGTCGTTTCACATCGAAGCTATCCGAGACGGAACTAGCTTATCTTTCACTTAAAACAATGAAACCACGTAAATTGTGCGTTTTTTTTTTTGCTATTATCTTTACGAAACAATCACAGATAATCAGGACTCCGCGATAATAATATTATACCATACCTATAATTACATCTTCAGCTCAGCATGTCAGCAGAAAATAGAAAAACGGAGAAATATTCTGTAAAACAGATTAAAAGGGGGACACAGAAGAAGAAAAAAACAAAGGTTAAAATGGGGGGGGAGGATGAAGAAAGGAATCCACGTGGTGTGTAGTTCCAGATCCACGACACCACACATGGTGGACATTGCCCTTTGCTAGGTGTTCATTCACATCCACATGCCCACCACCATGTGATGTCAACTCCCCTTCTTCTTTTTTTTTGTCTGCATATATATATATATATATATATATAAAATAAAATCACACGATCGTAGTCACGATTAAATTATTGATTTTATTATAGTGATCTTCGTATTATTGCGTGCAACTTTTTCGATCGGGCCCAGTAAACTAGAAGCATTTGCCTCAGCTAGATGACAATTTGCCCCTCTCGAGTTTAGGAAGAGAATCTATTGGGACAATGATATGACTTCTTGCATAACTTGTTGTGGCATCATTTCTTGTTGGCTTGAGCAATTGCAATTGCGACACGCGATGCAATCATTTATATATCCAACAAAAAAAAAAAAGCAAGAATAATATATAATGAAGATATAAAAATAAAATAAAATGCTCATGTATTTATTGATGAAGAAATCAAATTCCTCATCACTAGGTTCTCTTATGGGGCAGTCCACCTTTTGCTTCCCTAGCTTGTCATTTCAATGTCCTAGCCTCAACGACCTACTTGATTAGGCACTTCAATCCGTCAAGAGTAACATAATTTAAGGCACCGACAGGTCTCTACACGGAACCAATTACATTTTTAAACAACTTAATACTTGTGTTGTCATGCAATTAAGGATCCGTCCATTTTGCAAGAAACGAATAATCTAGAAATCATTTTCTTAAAAATGATCGCTCGTATCATTTACAAAAATAAATGAAAACGAAAAATATTGTCATCGATCACAAAATTATTTAAACATGTAATATTATCGGCAATAAAAATATTTTTCATTGATTAATTATTTTAAACAATCAACAAACGATTTTCAGAAACATATTGGCCAAACCATTCATTTTTTGTGAAAAAACGAAACATAAACGACACGGACATGTTTGCATTTCTTGCACAGTGAATGTAACTAAATGAGATCATTAATTTCGATAGACTTTTATCCTTTACTCTTCATCCGAAATACTCGAGACTTTTCCAAAATGCGAATATCGGCGTGTGGATGTACATGTAAACTTTTCGCGATTTTTTACGGATTTAAACAATGTCTTAAATTTTTATCTCTCCAATAATCTGATACCACGGATTAAAATCATATTAAAGAAAGACCCGGTCTGATCTTTTCTTCTTGTGGGTAAGAAAAATCATTTCCGAGCTTTGATGTGACAGAGAGAGAGAGAGAGAGTGCAAAACCTAAAGATTATTGTAATTTGGGGCAAATGCACGAGGCAAAAGGCAGAAAAAGAGAAATTAGTTGGTACGGCCCCTGAAGGGCTGAGGAGGTAGTTTATTAGCAAAACATTACATACGATTTTGGTGATCCACATGCACACACCCCCTCCTCCATTAAATGCCCACGTTCTGACCACCTCCTTTCTTTCTTCACATGTGAATCTGCCACAACTTCTCAGACAATCTTCGGACAGATTCCGGCACCACCATCATTAATCAATCTTTTTTTCTGGCAACCCAACTTGACGATCTGAGTAAGCAATCTGTTCCCATGAATTTGAGAGGAGTGGCAAAAGATAAAAAAAAAAAATTTCTCTTAAACCCTTTGTCTTTTTTCGATAATGTTATCTGAAATTAACGAGTGCTCTCAAAAGACTAATTTCAAACATTTTTTTTATACAAAGCAATCTAATTTCCAACACATATTTTATCAGGAAAGTTAGTGCGCCGAAAATTACGGAGTTCTGTAATTGGTGGAATGCTTTAACTTGTATTCTTGTGGTACGATATGAAATTAATTTATTTGTGTGCCATACATTAGACTCTGCATCCAGTGTGCACTGAATTCTTGCATGCATTTTTTGTCTTTATAATTGTCTAAACCTGCCATTTTTGTTCGGGTTATAGATGAGTGTTATTTGCTTAAGCGTAAGGGGGGGATGGGGAGGTCCAATGTACTTTGACTTGTAGGGACTTTTCAATTGAAACCTTCTGATTCAAAAGCTAAATATTGCAATGGTAATGGTTACAACTTGAGTAAAAACATTTTTTTTTGTACCCATAGAAGTATTATATATATATATATATATATATATAAGTAAACGCGAATTTGGTAATAATAAGTGTTGCATCTATTGGCTCTTACGAGAGACTTGAGGAAAGAATTCTGGTGTTAAGAAAAGAATTACCATGTGATTTATTAAAAATGTTTGTCTATCACGAAGGATTTATTTAGTGATCATGGAATAGGCTTGTATATATTAGCTCAGATGCACTGCTCAAGTTCGATAGTCCCCTATATACTATTAAATGCTTCTGGCTTTGGCCGTATCTTGTACATTCAGTCCATGGCTACTTGAAGATTTCGTGTTTCATCAAATTAAATGATGCTTTGCGTTATTAAAAGGGCCGTGTTTTCCTAAATTAGGGTTTATAGAAGAATATAGTCTCAGGTCTCGTTTGTTTCGCAAATGATTTCTTGTCAAAAACGTTTTCCTCATATTCTGACATTCGGATTGCTTAGGTAAATGCTGGAAAATGAACCAATGGAAAAAAAAATTTCATAGTCAAGGGAAAATTTATACTCAAATTCAGGAAAATAAAATTTTGTTTTTAAATTATAAAACCTAGGGTTGTACTCAAGACTTTTTCTCAAATGTGTGTTTCATAATTTCTTTGTAACAAATATCAGAAAATGACTTTCTTATTATTTATGAAATGGAGCCAAACTTAGGAAAATGAAATAAGTTCCTTTTGAATATATGTCTCATCAAAAGTCATTTTTCATGAAACAAAAGGTGTCTGATAAAAAAGCGCGGAGCTCATAAACAACGGTAAAATATCTCAGCTCAAGTGTACCGAATTCTAAAAGCACTAATACATGAGGATGCAAAAGATCGATATGTTAGATTGATTTACGAAGTCGGATAAATCTTGTCATGACCCGGGTTCACCAGACCAAATCCATCTGAGCCGTCGATCATATGTGGGTCCATACGCGCAACCCACGCGACATGGTCCAGCGGAACCAAATCCGGGCATCTTTTCTCGCGAAACGATTAGGTCAACCTTGAAATAAACACCGAAACGAGCGAGTCGTGTTCAACCGATTGAGAAAAATACATAACACGTATCACCGAGTCGGCTTACGACTTCGTTATCTTTATTTGTTCATATCAACATCAGTGAGTCGAAATGTTGGAAATCTCAGGACGTGAGATATGGAAGTTTTTGACAGAGAGATTTCCGGTTGGACTTGTAAGGCCGTGAAAAACACTTTAGGGTTACGTAAACCTCTCTCTCTCTCTCTCTCTCTCTCTCTCTCTCTCTCTACATATCCCT
The DNA here is from genome assembly GCA_031216285.1 of Syzygium syzygioides. NCBI lineage: Eukaryota > Viridiplantae > Streptophyta > Magnoliopsida > Myrtales > Myrtaceae > Syzygium > Syzygium syzygioides. Next base: position 30,445,606 of record CM062247.1, read on the forward strand.
CCAGCTGAGGGAAGCTCGAGCCGCCCAGCGAAGGAGAAGGGATATATTGCAGTTCACTCCTCCAGCTCAAATGACCTGCGACAGCGAAGCACCACGCAAAGAAAACAGAGAACTAATAAAAAGAGGATGAAAATGGGGAGATGCATGGGGCTATATGCCTTGCGATGCAAGCGAAGATCCACATGACTCCCACCACGCTCGACCACTTCAAAAAAAGATTATTGAAACCCTAATACACACACACACACACACACACACACACATCCTATATAATATGAAACTAAATAAAATGATTAGAATATTTAACCTATATAGGTTAAAATTTAAAGACACATCCTTACAAAATTGAAAGAATTAAAGATACATCCTTATACATTTATACATGTATGTATGTATTGTCACCTTGGTTAAGATTGGGATGGAATTATTTATGACGTCATCGCTCTTAGATTTTTTTTCCCCGCCTCCAACTCTTGTCCACAATTTTGGACGTGCTCCCATCGAACGTGCATATTTTATATATATGTGAACCGGCGCAAGAAGGGAGATTTATTTCAGACTTTTCTAGGGGGGGTCGTTTTCGACTGCAAGTGCGGGGATGGATGAAGAAGGACCGGAGTTAATTGACAGAGAAGTATAGCCACTTGCGCCAACGGCAATGTCCACCTCTCTCCTTTATTCTTGATGACGATGGAAATGCCCCCCAATCACTCAAGGATATTGCTGGAATATGACCTGTTTTTAAGGGCAAAAAACCACAAAAAATCCCAGACCATACTGACTGTGGTAGAAATACCCCTTTTTTTTTGCATCATTGAAAACCCTAAACTTGTCTATTGTGACACAGATACCCCTGACTTTTTTTTTGCATCATGAAGAAACCCAAATTGATACGTATGCGACATGTATATCATTTATTTCAGTTCCGTATATGGTACATTTGTCACACTGGTCTATGTTCAAGATTTGTTTATGACCAAATTTTTTAGGATATATATGTTACAATGGATAAGTTTAGGGTTTTTAGTGACCCAAAAAAATAGGTTTGGGGTATTTGTATCACAGTAGGCATAATTTAGATTTTTTGTGGTATTAATCATTTTTTTAATAATTTTGTAGAATTTGTTACTGAATTAGAAAAGTGATTCTGAAATTTGGGTTTTTGCATATACTAGCTCTCTCTCTTACGTATTAATCATCATAGATCATTATGCTACAAGCGGGTTAATGGCCATTAAAATTTTTCAATAATGATCATGACGCGAAGCCATCTAATATTTTAATACCATATGTCACGGTAGGTCACGACCTAACTGAAATCGGCCATTATTCACTTCGATTCATAAATGGGCATGGCCATATAAAATTGACCCCCCATCTAACTGGTTTAATTCTATAAGTGGATCCCACTTTAGAATAAAAAAAAATGAAAGAAAGAAATTTTTTTTTTTGCAAGATCAGCTGCTCATGCCCTTTTGTCTATTTTCTTCACAAGATTATTAAAAAAAATTATATATATTTATACTTGTCAAAGCTGCATGGGTCATGATCAGTGTAGGACCCCTGTGCCCACAAGTAGAATATCTCATCAATTATTAATGATAATTATTAATACAATATATACAATAAATTATATATTGCATTAATGAATTAAATATTGTATTAATAAATTATTGTTGCCAGTTAAACTTGGAGTTACCAGCCATAAATTATTGTGAGATTGCATTAGCAAAGTCCGATCGCAATCAGCCGATTTGATCCGGCGTGTATTGGTTCTTCAATTAGCTTCAATGATTAAGTGCCTAATTGGATCCATGTTAGGGCTAGCAGCACAGTCAATTCTTGTGCCACGTGTATCCGCCAGCTCTTGATTTTTGTTGAAAAAGACCCTGTTTATTGAAGTAAAAGATTAGGTTAGACTTTCAAATGATGTGACCCATTGTGTTTCATTTTGTGGCCAATCAATCGGACGAGATCCATCACGGATCATAAAGGCAAGATTTATACTCCATAGAGTCCTGTTGACGATTCATTTTTCTTAGAAAAAAAAAAGAGAGTGAATTTTTAATCGACTTCATATTCGGTACAAAATTTGCAAGAGAAATTATTTAAATGGATTGCTCGCAATACCGTTTTGAATTTAACGCAATGCATGTGAAACATTTCAAATAACTTGTCTAATTATTTTTATGTGGGTTGTGTAACTATTTTTATGTGGGTTGTGTAACGAATATAAATTCATTTAAATTTTAAAAAGATTCAGAAAGTCTTTTGTCATTAATTAATCGAAATTAATTTTTTCTTGTCAACATAATAGTATACTTTAAAGGTGGTAATTGCAGCTCAAAGAATTTGCCTTGCTACTTCACCGACAAAGATGTATATCATAAGAAAAACACATATCGTTTTTCAAATTATTTGCATTTAATAATGTGATCTCAAAGGAAGACCAATTCTCGCGTTCAATTTTTCCAATATGCACCTATATAAGGATGTCAATGCATATATCTTTATAGGAAAAAAGTTACAAAAAAATCCCAAACAATGCTTATTAAGACACATGTACGCCGAACTTTTTTTGTAACATGAGAAACCCCAAACTATATCTACCATGACACATTTACCCTCAACATTTTCTTGTAACATAAAAAACCCTAAACTCGTACCTATAAAACACATTTATCCTATATCAAGGTTCCGTTAGATTATTTAACAGCCAAAATAACGTTGTTTTTGACACTATTTACTCTGGCGTATATGTAGGCATATTTTTTACTGTTCTCATTGACGGAAGCTTGAAGCTTAACGAAGAGTAAACGTGTCACATAGGTATAAATTTAAGATTTTTAGTATCACGAGAAAAAGTTCGTGGTAAATGTATCATTATAAGCGTACATTAAAATTTTTGGTGGCTTTTGCCCCGTGTATATATATATATACATATATATATACATATATACACATACATTATTAAGGAATACTCATCCTAAGATTTGAATTTCCAGTGCAATGGACGGCATCGGATCGGGGGGGACAATTGTGGAACATAAAAATGAAGACAAAGAAAGTGGAGAGAGAATAGAAGAGGGAATAGGGGTGGGGCGTGGCCTACATGGGCCGGCTTTTAACTCAATTTAGCTGGACAGATAAAAACCAACTTATAGTCACTATTGTCTTCACATGCAGCTTTTGACATAATAAACAAAAACAAAACAAAATAAAAACGCTTAAATTTATATATATATATATATTTACCTCAATCTCAGCAAAGCCTCCTATTTTAAAATTCATTTTAATTTATGCAGCCTCCTGTGCCGCTTTTATTAGTTTACTGGAGGGTCCAAGAATCGGCTCCCTACCACTATAATTTCTTCCTTTTTTTTCTCTTTTTTTTTTATTTTATTTCGGAAGAACCGACTACACCCCAAAAAAAAATTTATTTTGAAATCTGCAAGATTCCACAGCGAAAAGGAAAAGAGAAAAAGCGTACACCCAGATGTATATTTTTTCTGTAAATTTTAAGAAAAGCCGAAATGAAAATGGCTTTAGCTTAGCTTCTTGAGATTGACAAGCCGATCCTCCCCACCCAAAAATATAAAAAAGTTACTGTATTCGCCACAAACTGATCATCCTCCTCTTCTCTCTCACACAGAAACCCTCGTTGGGATTATTGACCCTTCTTATCGATTTTCTCTCTTTTGGTAGATTCGTTTTTTGTTCTGTTTTGCCCCCCACCCCACCATTTCGTTTTCGCTCAGCTGCAAGAGGGAGGGAGAGAGAATCCTATGCTGGGGGACGCACCGAGCGCGCCGGGAGCCTCCGGCGACGTGGCGGCAGCTGCGGCTGCAGTTACTGCGGCGGGTGAGGTTGGCGGGTTCGCACCGAATTCGGGCGAGGAAGAGGGAGGGAGGAGGAGGGAGGAGGGCGGCAGGAATAGGTGGCCGAGGCAGGAGACGCTGGCTCTCTTGAGTATAAGGTCGGACATGGACGTGGCCTTTCGGGACTCGAGTGCAAAGGGTCCGCTCTGGGAAGAGATCTCCAGGTAATTCAATTCTGGAGTCCTATCTTCTTAGCTGTATTCATTTTGATCTGAAATGTAAACTCGAGCGCTTTTGTGAAGTCGTTGGTGCAGTAGATCTGCGTTCTTCTGAATTCTCTTGCCACTTCCGAATGTTTCGAGAATTTCTCTAGGGTCTAGGATGATAATTTTGCTTATTAAGTGTACGGTTGTTTTGTCCTCTTCTTCTTCTTCGGGTTGCTCATATGTTGTGGATTTAATGAAGATAAAATTTTCAGTGAGGGGCGTGAGTTCAGATCGAGGAAACTCGTTTGTTTGTGCTGTCTTGTCTTTATTTTCTGCTGAAGTAAACAAGAGAAATCTTTGTTAAGCTGCTCTCAGCTCAGATGAGTTCCTTTCAACTCTCTCTCTCTCTCTCTCTCTCTCTCTCTCTCTCTCTCTCTCTCTCTCTCTCTCTCTCTCTCTCTCTCTCTCGTTGTTTTTTGTGTTTGACAATACGATGCTTATGTTCGCTTTGCTTATTCCTAATTAAAGTGCAGATTATCCTTTGATAATTGTATGTCTCTCGTGTGGGTGTGAGATCAAGGAAGAAATCTCTTAGGCTTTCTATGTTTTTGTGTGCGGATGTGAGCGTGTGATTGTCTCTTCGGCAAATGTTTGTGTTCACAGGAAGCTGAGCGAGCTTGGGTATCATCGAAGTGCCAAGAAATGCAAGGAGAAATTCGAGAACGTGTACAAGTACCACAAGCGCACCAAGGACGGTCGGACTGGAAAGCACGAGGGCAAGACCTATCGCTTCTTTGATCAATTGGAGGCCTTCGAGAGCCACACCCTCCACTCACCGCAACCACCGAAGCCTCCAGCTCCAGCAGCGCAGCCGCCGGCAATGCAGGCGGCGATCAGGCCTCAGAGCATCCCTCACGTGCCCGCCGCCACCGTTCCATCATCCACAACCCACATGAACAACAACCACCACAGCAACAACATTAATATTATCCCACATGGTAACTTGGCCGCTTCCTCCACCGTCCTCAACTTCACGATGCCTTCCTTGCCACCACCCTCAAACCCTACCGTCGTCGTTCCTACTCCTCCGCCGAACTCCGGTTTCCCGGGAGCCGCCCTGCCCAGAGAGCCCGCCTCCAATTCTACCTCAGCGTCAACATTCTCGGATGAGGGGCTGCCACGAGGAGGAGGTCCAAACAAGCGGAAGAGAAGGTGGAGGGACTTCTTCGAGAGGGTGATAAAGGATGTGATGGACAAGCAAGAGGAGCTGCACCGCAACTTCCTGGACACGATCGAGAAGTGCGAGCGCGAAAGGGCTGCCCGGGAAGAGTCATGGTGGATGCAGGAGACGGCGAGGATCACCCGGGAGCGCGAGATCCTGGCCCAAGAGAGGTTGGCCACCGAAGCCAAGGATGCGGCGGTCATGTCGTTCTTGCAGAAGATAGCGGAACAGCAAAGCCGCAGGTCATCGCCGCCCCAGAATAATAATAACCCGCTGTCGCAACAGCTGGTGGCAGTGCCAATCCCAGCTGCACCAAAACCATCGGCGCCGGCGGCGCCGGCCCTACCGTCTCAGATGAGGAGCATCGAAGTCCCAAAGGCCGACAATGGGATGCAGTTTGCGACCACCGGAGGTGGTGGGGCGAGCTCTTCTAGGTGGCCGAAGGTGGAGGTCGAGGCACTGATAAGGTTGAGAACAGATCTCGAGGCGAAGTACCAAGAGAACGGGCCGAAGGGGCCGCTGTGGGAGGATATATCAACGGCGATGAGGAGGCTCGGGTACGAGCGGAGCGCGAAGCGGTGCAAGGAGAAGTGGGAGAACATCAACAAGTACTTCAAGAAGGTGAAGGAATCCAACAAGAAGCGTCGCGAGGACTCCAAGACGTGCCCGTACTTCCAGCAGCTCGACGAGATATACAGAGAGAAGACCAGCAAGAGCGGCGACCACCACGGCTCTTCGACGTTGTTCACGTGCACTACTCAGTTCAGTCCGATGATAAGCGCGGCAGCTCCGCTGATGGTGACCCCAGAACAGCAGTGGCCGCCTCTGCAGCAGCAGCAGCAGCAGCAACAGCAACAGCAAGAGATGGATGAGATGGAGGGGGACCACATTGGCGAAAACCATGAAGACGATGACGAGGACGACGAGGACGACCCCAGCAATATGGATCGGGAGGAGGATGAAGATGGAGACGATGACGGTCGCGAGTTTGAGATCGTGGCGAGCAAACCATCTTCAATGGGCGCAACCGAGTGAGACCTGGATCACTTGCCCGGTCCAGGCAAGGATTTACGGAGCGCACACCACATCGTCTTCGTTGCTTATGCGGGTCGGGTTGGGTCGGGTCACAAGACTCCGTCGGATCGATAAAACGGGTCAGATCCCGTCCAGTATGAGCGAGATGGATTCATGCGGAAGTAGAGAGAAATGGGGCTTGTAGCATATAAAGGTGAGCGTACTTTATGTTTTTTTCTGATTTATTACAATTTTTTTTGGGGGGGTTGAGAAATAAAAATTTCACTTTGGGGATAGAGATACATGTAGAACAGAATAAGATTTTCATTTCTGGGTGTAAATGATGTGGTTAATAGAGAATTTGGGTCTCTGTTGCTTTCCTGGCATGAACAAGTTTTGACAGGGAGCTCTGGTGTTTGGTTTTGATTGTCCTAATCAAGTTTGTTTCCTTATCGAAGCTTACTAATCGCGTGTTAAAATCTTTAATTACTAGACCTATCAAAATGGATCATAAACCCATTCCTTAACCCATATATTAATAGATGGGTCATAAATGAATTAGTTATATTTAGTAAATTGGTCATAAATGGGTAGAAGTTTAATATTAGTGTTAAATGAGTCATAAATGGGTTGTAAATGGGTCATAAATAAGTTTACAACTGATTTAAACTCAACTCATCTCTCTTGCCCTTACTCAATCTTGAGGTCACTCACTTCGTACTCTCATCTTAGTTTGGATATAAATTTTCCTAGAATTAATTAAATATGGAAATGTTTTAGTAATATGGGTCTAATCGGGTATGGATCGGGTCAGGTATGGATCAAGAAATTACATTACGCATGAATGGATCACAAACGGGTTAATAGGTCAATTTGGATCGGACCATTTATAACCCGACTCAAACCCGATCCGACCCACCCATTTAACAGATCTATTAATCACCTATAGAAATATACTTGCTTATATTGAACATTTACGACCACAGTCAAAAAGTTACTTTTCATCGTAAAATGGCTCATCACATGTTGAGGTTTAATTACTTATTGGTATCTATCAATCTATTATTTCGCAGTGGTTGATAAAGTATCGTATAGTAAAAAAGTAAAGAAATGTAATTATTGACCTACATTGATTGGTGATTTATTTAGGTATATGGGAAAATCTAACATTGTTCTAGGTTTAAACATATCATGCCCTAGCAATTTAAGGCCTAACGCAGCTGGTGCCAGTGAGATGTAGATCTTCAATATATTATCACCAAAACTCTATAATACTTTATATTATCAATTCTGGGCCACCCCTATTCTACATTATGACAATCGACAAATACTAGAAATACATAATTTCGATTATAATTAGTTTGTCCACTACATATTTCAAGGATGTTCTTACATTAGTTGTTGACCATATGTATAGGTCATGTCCTCACTCGGCTAAATAATGTAGTTATCGAGTACTAAATTGTTTAATTTCCAATTGGAATCAAAGACGGGGTCATCCCGGCAACGATAATCACGTCTTTGCTTCACCATTTTGGCTATAGTCTCATCGGGTCTGGGTTGTCATTCTTGGAAGTTGTATTTGCAGATGTTAGATATCCCTCATTTCGGGCTATTGTTCTATAAACTTGTACGTATATACGTGTGTATATATGTTATTTCCTTTCACTTGCCTATACCCTACCATTATTTGTCCAACTTTGGTGAAGTTAAGGCAATGAAGGGGTGGTCCAACAAAAGAGGTTTGCCCCCACGAACCTGACCCGGTCACGGTCATAAACATGGAGATGAACGATAATGGACAACAATTGTACGAGTGTAGGGAAGGCTCCTCCTTGGCTGTTGCCATCAATGGCTATGGATACCAATCTCCTTTCTCCTTCATTAGCTGATCCCAATCTCCTTTCTCCTTCATTAGCTGAGATGTTCTTGTTATCATTATCCACTTCACTCTTTCTTTTTTCTTGAAAAAGAAAAAAGGAAATCATCGTTCACTTGGACAAAGAAATTAAAATCAAAGTGAAAAGGAAATGCAATATAAATGACCCTTGAATTTTGGCCCAATGTATAATATGGTACATGAACTTTTAATTTTTTCAATGTAACTTCTGAATTTTTGGTACATATTCAAATTAATTTTCGAATTACATGAAAATATTCAGTATTATCTCTAATCTTGAATTAATGGAAGGACTATATTGAATATTTTTATATATTTCATGGATTACATTAAATATGTATCAAAAGTTCAAGGATTATATTTAACAAATTAAAAATTAAGCGTCCACATTAAATATTAAGCTAAATTTCAAGAATCATATTAAAGAGAGTAAAAGTTCGGAAATTACGTTATATATCGGGTCAAAATTTATGGACTTAATTTTTCTAAGTGAAAAAGATAAATAAGCCAGGCCTTCTTACCATCATGCATAGCCGCGGGATAATGATGGAAACAATCAGGCCCGTTTGAAGGAAAAGGTGACGCGACACCCTTTTGTACTTTCATTCATTCATTGACCAGTTGAAACGCCGCACTGCACTGACACTCAAGCCACGCAAACCTGCGTTTTCTCGGTGGAACCATGAAAATGTATGATGTCGTTTCGGGTAAATATAAGCTTTCATTGAGGCCCACAAAAGAGAACAATGGTAAATATTTAGTGTAAGTCTAATTATGGTGCGTAACACGTGACACAAAATCCAAATCAAATTGATTTGAAATCTCTCCATTCCATGAACATTGGAATTTTCTATTTCCCAAGATGCACGCACTCTCGCAACAACGGTCATTTTCCACGCACACGGTTTCCAATAAATGTTGGTAAATGTCAAAAAACTGTCGGCAAAAAATAAAATAAATATATATATATACTCATGACTTTTCTTTAGCTAACTTGCTGATAACTTACTAGCACTTTGATCATATGCAAATTAGCAATACATGAACTAACTCATCAATTTTTATTTACATAACTTACTCATGCTTCGAATCTACTGACTTCTATATGAAATCACCACCATCAGAAAAATCAAGCGTCAATTCTAATGGACTTGCTTGCATTTTTTTAAAAAAAAAGATTAGGACTACATCGATTCAATTGGAAGCTTTAGATCTTGATTTTATTCCATACAACTGGTTTAGAATTTTTGCACTAATTTTCCCGATTTTCTTTTTACACTTGCAAACTCTATCGGCAATTTACCAGCATCCAAGGAAATTGTTTTCTTTTTTTTTAAAACTCAACATTAGATGTCCCTTCAAACATCATTTTATTTTGAATGGATTATTTTGTACAACAGTGACGCACACAGCAAACGAACATATACTTTCTTAGATTGTGACGGGCCTATAAGCATGCCAATACAACAATTTCACTTGGTCCCTAGTGTAATGTGTGGGATACTTGAAAGTAATTGCTCGAATTTCAGCAGCATCAGCATTTTAAACGTAATAGGCAAATGATGGCCTCCCTCCAATCACAAGCACGGCAAGGCAGGTTGACCTCGAAGATACTCTCATTGAGGAAATAGCAAGCCCATCCCATTAAGTTTTGGGCCTTCATTGGGCCACAATAATCTTGTCCATGTTTACAATCAAGGGTTGTTTTGCTTGTGTTTTTTTTTTTTGGTCAGACCAATTAGGGGTTGTTTATTTGTTGAATAATGTGAGTATTGGAGTAGGATTAAATTAAAAATAATAATAATATGAAATTGAATGGTAAAGATAAGTTGGAATAGAGCTCTTTCTTTCTACCATATGTTTGGAACCTACGTTGGGGTGTGAGTGACATTTTGGAGACTAACATATAGTCAAGTCTTAAACTGAAAGAAAGGGGTTTGATATCTTAAATGTTGTTTTAGGTTTTTCTGAGATTTGATTTATTATATATAGAAAAAATAAAGATATGAGGATTGAGGTGTGGGAAAAACATGATGATTGTAAAGTTCAGTCATATGCTAGGTGACCCCCGATCTCATAGGAAATTTCCATGTAGCTACTTATTTTGGCAGTAGAAATCCTTGCAAGATGCCGTTTTTGCAAGTTTTGACATAATGCCAACTTTGCGTGGGATTACATGTGATGTAATGGGTCTGAATTTATCTCATTTTAGAATAAATTATGAAAAACCCACGATAGATTAAATTATATATAAACGATATGATTAATTACAATATCACCCCGCACATCTATACAACATACCGTTATCGGCAAAAAAATGCACTACTTAAGATATATTAGACGTACCCCATTCGAATACATATTTTAAGCTTATGAAAACTATGAAAAGACGTCGTAAGATTTATAAAATTTAATGTCACTCAAATGGTGGTGACTATGCTTTTCATGATCCTAATAGTTTTCTTGATGTAATAATGCATGCTTTGCATACTGCTGCTTATATTAATTTTTGCATCATCATTCTGACTCTGTGGTATTGGCGCAAGTCTTAACGATTCAGATTAGTGACATTTCAACCCTTATATCTGCAGATTGAGAGAAAAGAAGAAGAGGGGAGAAGAAAAGAATAGAGACCTTGTGGCCTATGATTGAGTAGAGAATCGGAGCCAACAATCTACATTGACTATAAATAAAAGTCTCTTGCTAAAGAGGTAGATTGCTTACATCAATTTTGAAAAGGTCAATTTCAGTGATTTTGCCGTTTACGATGTCGCCATTGTGAATACATAAAATGTATACTCGCATACATGTAATAGTAACTGAACGTGCTCGCTTGTTTCGCAGAAAATTTATTGACGGAAAAAATTTTCTTCATTTTCTATCATTTCAATCGTTAAAGAAAATGAGTCAACGGTAAATGTTTTCATAAAAAATCCCGTGCTTAAAATTCAAAAAGAAAAATAGAAAGACTTCTTTTAAAATTAGAAATCACTTTCCAAAATACGACTAACACTACAAAAAAACACGGATTTTGCGACGGAATTTAGCGACGGAATTTTTTTCGTCGCAAATTTGCGACGAAATTTGCGACGTAGTATATTTTCCGTCGCAAATTTGCGACGGAACTTTTTCCGTCGCAAATTCCGTCGCAAATTTGCGACGGAAATTTTTTCCGTCGCAAATTCCGTCGCAATTTTGCGACGGAAAACATTTCTCGTCGCAAATTCCGTCACAAATTTGCGACGGAAAAAATTCCGTCGCAAATTTGCGACGAATAGTACAACTGTCGCAAAATCCGTCGCAAATTTGCGACGGGATTGTCAGTCCGTCGCAAATTTGCGACGGGATTGTCAGTCCGTCGCAAATTTGCGACGGGATTGTCAGTCCGTCGCAAATTCTTACTTTATCAACCTGTGGTATCTCTCTCTCGCTCGCAAATGTGCCGTCTCTCGCTCTCTCTCGCTGTGTCTCGCTCTCTCTCTCTCTTTCTATCGCTTTTCTTCCGCTTTCATATATCTGAAATCAGCAAAATCCGCGCACGGATGTATTAATCTCGGTGAAGTTTTTGTACCGGTAAGTGCAAAATTGCTAACTTCATAACTATTCGTCGTTGCATTATAATTTTCATTTTAATATATGTTTATGTTTAAATTTTTTTCGTATCTGTATCACCGGTGTAATGACCGGTGAGACCTCGCCGTCCTTCGGATGAGCAGAATGGCCACGCCATTTTGCGACGGAATCGTTTTTTCCGGCGCAAATTTGCGACGAAATTTTTTTTCCGTCGCAAATTTGCGACGGATAAATGACATTTCCGTCGCAAAGTTGCGACGGAACCGTTTTTATCCGTCGCAAATTTGCGACGGAAACGGATCTCCGTCGCAAATTTGCGACGGAGAAAAATGGTTCCGTCGCGAATTTGCGACGGAGACCCTTTTCCGTCGCAAATTTGCGACGGATAAAAACTGTTCCGTCGCAAATTTGCGACGGAAAAGGGTATCCGTCGCAAATTTGCGACGGATAAGAACGTTTCCGTCGCAAATTTGCGACGGATAAGAACGTTTCCGTCGCAAATTTGCGACGGATAAGAAAGTGTCCGTCGCAAATTTGCGACGGAGATATGTTTCCGTCGCAAATTTGCGACGGAGACCCTTTTCCGTCGCAAATTTGCGACGGAAACCCTTTTCCGTCGCAAAGTTGCGACGGAGATCCGTTGCGACGGAAACATATCTCCGTCGCAAATTTGCGACAGAGCACAATGTGCGGCCTATCCTATTTTCCGTCGCAAATTTACGACGAAATTTTCATTTATTCCTCGCAAATTTGTGAAGGATGAATTCCGTTTCCATCGTTCATTAAAAATTAATAAAAAAATATTGATTCTTATGTGATTAATCTTTTCTGGGTTTGTACCTAATTGAAGGTCTCGCAATCCAAGTGGACTTTGCAATTCTCATCAAATTGATCACTTTGTCCTACCAATATTTCAGTCAAATATTTAGGTAAGTCTTCTTTACATTGTAATTTTTTCTATTTTTGCAATTTCATATTAATTGTTGCGTGACTAAAAAAAATTATAATTTCAAAAATTTTATAGTTTTAATTAAGAACAATAGATATGATATTTTAAATATTTTACCAGAGTTTTATATTTTAATACAGACACAATGCAAAGAGAAAGAGCTTGGATGTATAATAAGAACTTACCTGGACGTCGAGGATTAACAGATGAGTTTCGTACTGGGTTGGAACTATTTTTAGACTTTGCTAGTAGTAAATATGAGTTTATGGATGGAAATAAGTTAAGGTGTCCGTGCAAAAAGTGCGGTAATGGTAAATTTCTCGTGTGTGATCAAGTTAGAGAACACCTTACTAGATTTGGGTTTACTCCGAACTATTATAATTGGACTTCCCATGGTGAACCATTTATATCTGATGAAGGATATGGAAGAAGTGACCAATTTTCAGTTAGGGAAGAATGTGGCTATTATGAGCAATTGAACCCATACGAGAGGATGGTGATTGATGCAGCTAGTTATAATTTTGTCCCAGAATCAAATCATGCAAGTACTAGTTTTACTCCTACACGTGAACAAGCGAGTACTAGTCATGCTTCACAATTGGAAGATATAGGAGTAACGGGTTTTGAGGAAAATGTGGATAATGAAACTTTTCAATCTAATCAGTTCTGGGATGTGTTGAAAGCAGCAGATGAACCTCTATGGGCAGGTTGTGAGGACCACACTAAGTTATCGGTGACAGCCCGACTATTAAATATCAAGGCTGAGCATAATGTGTCTGCGGATTGCTTCAACTCTTTTGTTGAAGTAATGCGAGAATCATTGCCTAGTGATAACAACATGCCAAGTGATTTTTATGATATGAAAAAACTAGTGGAAAACTTAGGGCTTCCGGTTGTAAGAATTGATGTATGTAGTAGGGGTTGTATGTTATATTGGAGAGATGATGAAAATGCAGAATCTTGCAAATTCTGTAGCCAACCTAGGTACAAGATTAACAGGAGGCTGGGTCGTAATCAGAAGCGTAGACCATGCAAGCAAATGTTTTATCTGCCATTAATCCCCAGATTGCAAAGGCTTTATGCGTCTAAAGCCACTGCTGAACACATGACTTGGCATGCAAATCATGAAACAGAAGAAGGTCTAATGTGTCATCCTTCAGATGCGGAGGCATGGCAACATTTTGATAGAACATACCCTGAGTTTGCAATGGAACCTCGGAACATCAGGTTAGGTTTATGTGCCGATGGATTTGCTCCATTTGGGAAAACAGGCAAAAGTTATTCATGCTGGCCAGTTATCTTAACGCCGTACAATCTTCCACCTGGTATGTGCATGAAGACACCTTATATGTTTTTGACATTGATCGTGACAGGGCCGCAAAATCCGAAGAAGTTGATAGATATTTATATGCAACCATTGATTGAGGAGTTACAACGACTATGGGTTGAAGGTGTCCCGACGTATGACGTTTCTACCGATCAAATGTTTGTAATGAAGGCTGCTCTTCTTTGGACGATAAATGACTTTCCAGCTTATGGAATGTTATCTGGATGGAGTACAGCTGGGATCTTAGGATGTCCGATATGTTTGGAGAGGTCAAAGTCATTTAGATTAAAACATGGAAAGAAGCCTTGCTATTTTGACTGTCACAGACAATTTTTGCCGCCAAGTCATCCTTTCAGAAGGAATAAGAAAGAGTTCATCAAGAATAGGACTGAAAGAACACGTCCACCATTGAGGTTGACCGGCGATCAAATTTGGGAGCGTGTGCAGGATTTTCCAACCGTTGTTGAGAATCCACATGGCACGACTTTTGCGTACGAAAGTTCACATAAGTGGACAAAACGCAGTATATTTTGGGATTTACCATATTGGAAGGCGCATCTTATTCATCATAATCTTGACGTCATGTACATAGAAAAGAATGTTTTCGACAATGTCATAAATACTGTGATGGATGTCCCTGGAAAAACAAAAGACAACTTGAACGCAAGAAAAGATATGACAGATTATTGTGATCGGCCAATACTAGCTGTGCATGTAAGTAGCAGGGGACCAAAACCGAAAGCAGTTTATACATTGGATAAGGAGCAGAGGCGAGTTGTTTGTCAATGGTTGAAATCTGTGCGGTTTCCTGATGGATATGCTTCGAATCTCGGGAGATGTGTTGATTTGAATGAATGCAAGTTGACAGGTTTGAAGAGTCATGATTGTCACATTTTGATGGAAAGACTAATTCCAATAGCTTTGAAGGAAGTTCTACCGAACTTTGTCTGGGGTGCCATTACAGAATTAAGTAATTTCCTCCATGATATTTGCTCGACAGTGTTAAAAGCATCGCACATGAAGAAACTAGAGAGAGATATTCCAATTATTCTTTGCAACTTAGAAAGGATATTTCCTCCAGCGTTTTTTGATTCGATGGAGCATCTGTTAGTTCACTTGCCTTATGAGGCCAAAGTTGCAGGTCCCGTCCAATTTCGATGGATGTATCCATTTGAGAGGTAATATTTTTTTTTAAATATAGTTCAAATTAGTGTATTATATAATCTGTTCCGATAAGCTTCTTTCTATTGCAAGTAGATTCTTATATCATTTGAAGAAAAAAGTGAAGAATAAGGCACGTGTTGAAGCTTCAATTTGTAATGCATATATTGTGGAAGAAGTGACAACATTTGCATCATACTATTTTGAGCCGCACGTTCAGTGCAAGAGCCGGAGAGCAGGCAGAAATGATGAGGGCCCCATTGATCCTAATTGCACGGCATTCTCTATTTTCAATTATTTGGGTCGACCATGCGGCGCATGTCGGTTTCGTTACTTATCAGGCGAAGAATTTCATGCAGCCCATACTTATATTTTACTGAACTGCCCAGAAGTTGAACCATACTTCAAGTAAGTGTAAATTTGCAAATATATGTTTTGTGTGTCAAATATTTTCTAATAATGATATGGTTTTTAATATTAGGATTTTCCAAACTTCAATGGCTGGACTACAACCAAATGAGTTTGACCGTTTGTGTGATGAACAATTTGCAGCATGGTTCAAGACATATGTAAGTTGCCTATGGATCAAAACCATGTTATTAAAATTATATACATTATATATCATTTAGTAAAATATATATTATTGACTTTACATGTGTAACTCTAGGTTCACAGTAATTATGATGAATTTGGAGGGCAAGGATTGCTATATTGTCTATCATGGGGTCCACAGTTACAAGTTCGAAGTTGGCCAGCATATTTCATAAATGGATATAATTTTCATACTCAAGAATACGGAATGGGAAAATCCACAATGAATAGTGGTGTGTCTGTTCGGTCCTGCAATGGTGACAGTTGGAAAGATGATTTTTATGGCTTGTTGGATGAAATCATAGAGATAGAGTATCCTGGACCATTAATGTTGCGGGTTGTGTTATTTAAGTGCACGTGGTTCGATCCCATTAAAGGAATGAAGGTGCATACGAAGTTCAATTTGATTGAAATAAATCACAAGAAAAGGTATATGAAGTATGAACCATTTGTCTTGGCACAACAAGCAATTCAAGTATGTTATGCATCATTTCCTAGTTTGAAACGTGACAAAGCTGATTGGTGGGCTGTATGTAAAATCAAAGCACGGAGGAAAATCGAGGAACACTGGAAGGATAGAGCCTACCAACAAGAGGAAGTGTGTAACACGGTTGAAATTGAGGAATATAACATACCAACTTTACGAGATCCGTGTGGAGGAATGATAGATGTGGATCCAACTGAAATTTGCGAATTAAATGAATAAGAATGTTATGAATCTGATTTTGAGACAGATGAAGAAGACGAGGATGAAGACGAGGACGAGGACGAAGACGAAGACGAAGACGAAGACGAAGACGAAGACGAAGATGAAGACGAAGATGAAGATTAAAATTTTTGTCACAACATACTACAGATGTGTAATTATTAATGCTGCAAGTGCTATTTTTTATGTTGTCATCATTATTGTTATTGTCGATTATTCTTTATATTTTAATTTATCGTCGGAAATTTTGTCCCTAAATGCCGAACAGTCTAATATTATTCACGTGCCGTAACATTTCCGCTATTTCAATTTCCATTGCAAAATTTGAGAAGCCAAAATTTTGGACTGAAAAAAAGACGTTGCAAATTTAGGACCCTAATCAATGAGACGCGAAATTTTTTGACAGAAAAATACGTCACAAATTTACAACGATCATTTAGTATGTGCAAAATTGCGATGGACTCGCAACATGTCCGACACAAATTTTGTTAGGGAATATTTACCGGTAAAAATTTACGCTGGACTCAGATTTGTCAATTGCAAATTTTGAATATTTTTAGCCGTCGCAACAATTATACCTAAATGTTGTAAATTTGCAACCGACTTTGCGTGTCCGTTGCAGATTTGCGACAGAAATACAAACGTCCGTCGCAAACATTTGCGACGGACAGACAAACGTACGTCGCAAAATATTGCGACGGACATACATAAATCCGTCGCAAACATTTGCGACGGACGTATTTTGAGACGTCCGTCGATTTTTGCGACGGACAATCCAGGTCCGTCGCAAATTTGCGACGGACAATCCAGGTCCGTCGCAAATTTTGCGACGGACAAGCCAGGTCCGTCGCAAATTTGCGACGGACAAGCCAGGTCCGTCGCAAATTTGCGACGGACAAGCCAGGTCCGTCGCAAATTTGCGACGGACAAGCCAGGTCCGTCGCAAATTTGCGACGGACCTGGAATTTGCGACGGACACGCATTGTCCGTCGCAAATTTAACGCGGGAATTTTCCCGCGCCGGATTTATAATTTCCATCAAAATTTTTTTTATAGAAAATTTGCGACGGACCTATCACGTCCGTCGCAAATATTTGTCGGTGACATATTTGCGACGGAACACGTAGGTCCGTCGCAAATTTGCGACGGACAATCACGTCCGTCGCAAATTTGCGACGGACAGAAAATGGCTGTCGCAAATTTGCGACGGAACTACGTGTTCCGTCGCAAAATTGCGACGGAAGTTGTCCGTCGCAAATGTGCGACGGACATGCAAGCCGTCGCAAATTTGCGACGGCGCTTAGCGTACGTCCGTCGCAAATTTGCGACGGACATACAATGGCCGTCGCAAATTTGCGACTTATCTCCTCGCGTCGTCCGCCCCCGACTCAGATCTGCTTCCTCTCGCCATCGCAGTCGTCGCCCAGCCGTCCCGCCTCGCCGCCGCCGTCGCAGCTCCGCCGCCGTTCGCCGCCCTCGCCCTCTCGCCCGTCGCCGGAGTCTCTCGCGCCGCCCGCCGCCCAGCCCCGCCCCGCAGCCCCCCCCGCCTGTCGCCCGCTCCTCGCCGGTCGCGCCCTCGCCCCCGCCGCCTCGTCGCCCCCGCCCCGGCCCCGCCGTCTCCCCTCGCCGTCGTCACCCCCGCCCCCGGCCCCGCCGTCTCCCCTCGCCGTCGTCGCCCCCGGCCCCGGCCTCGTCTCCCCTCGCCCTCCCGTCTCCCCTCGCGCCGGCCCCCGCCGTCGCCGTCGCCCCCCGCCGTCGCCTCCTTCGCCCTCGCGGCCGGGCAGCAGCCGCCGCCGCCGCCGCCCCCGGCCCCCGGCCTCGCCGTGTCCCGTCGCCCCGGCCCCCGCCCCGCCTCACCCCCGCCCTCGCCCCCGCCCCCGTCGCCCTCGCCGCCGGCCAGCCGCCTCCGCCGCCGCCGCCGCCGGCCGCCTCCGCCGCCGCCGCCGTCGTCACCACCGTGCCGCCGCCGTCGTCACCACCGCCCCGCCGGCCAGCCGCCGCCGTCGCCATTTTCGTCACCACCGCCCCGCCGGCAAGCCGCCGCCGCCGCCATCGTCGCCACCGCCACCGCCTCGCCGGCCAGCCGCCGCCGCCCCCGCCGCTGCCGCCCTCGCCGTCACCCACGCCCGTGCCGGGACCGCCACTGTCCTGAAGACAAGGTTTTGTTGTCCTTCAACTAATTAAGTAGGTCTATTTTCTAATCTGTAGTTAGTATATTTAGGTAATTAGTCGGATTTGGTTACGGATTAGTTAGGATTACTTTTGATTGGCTAAATTACGGGTCGATTTCAGGATTGCATATGACTTTGATTGATAGTCGACTGGTTAATTTGTTTATTATTTGGATAATTAAGCGTTAAATGACGATAGGATAATTGATTAAACGTTTTCGCAGAAAATACTTGAAAATTAAATAATTTTATCAAAAATTATGGAAAAATATAAAAACGGTAAATACTGACAACATATATGAAATTTGACCATAAAAGTTCTTTAAACTTTTTAACAAACTAAAATTTCATCATATCACAAAATTGCAAAAATTAATAGGGCCAACCCATTTTTAATGAAATTTACATTTTGTAACGTTCTGGCGAAAAAATTATGAAAAAATTTAAAATTTCCATAACATGATTGGTGGGCTTAACATAAATGTGATCACCCATAATGTTTTGAAATTTTTTTTGGTGAAGAAAAAGTTAAAAAATTAAAAATTTAAAAATGCATAGAATTGCCTAGAAAACATATAGACATCAACTTGCGATTAAATTTAAATTTCTTTAGATGGCAACAAAAATTATAATTTTGGTTTTTCATAATTTCACTCATATTCATATGTAAGAACATTTATGTTCGTCCTGAAACGTATTTTTGTTATATTCTGGACTGATTTTTGTATCGACATTTCCTCAGGTCTTGACGAAGGTGACTACTTTTGGTGTCCTGCCAGCGTACCAAAGCCGCCTCTTCTGCTGTATGGTTTTTTTGCGTCTTCTATGGTTGTTCTGTCTTTTAGTTCATTTTTTTTGAATGTATTGTACTATTAGATATAAAATAGTATCATGTCAGACTTTATAATTTTCATTATGTTATTTATTTCAATTATATGTCATTGTGGCTTATTTGTTAGAATTTTTGGTTTGTTCGTTCGTTTGTTTCAATTACATGTCATTTTCTCTTTTGATTGATATCAACAATAATTTTTAGTCGAAATAATGTAAAAATAACGACGAATATTTTAAGCCAAATTTTGCTATTATTAAAGTTTTTTGCTAACTTCCGACGAAATTCTCGACGAATTTTCCGATGATTTTGCGACCAATTTTGTACAGAAATAAATTAGCGACGGATCGTGTCCGTTTCAAATTTGTGACGCAATTTGGGACGAATGTGCGTCGGATTTTTTCGACGGACCTACACAAGTCCGGCGCAATTTTGCGACGGACCTACACACGTCCGTCGCAATTTTGCGACGGACAGTCGCGCTTCCGTCGCAATTTTACGACGGACCTTCCCGCGTCCGTCGCAAAATTGCGACGGACCTTCCCGCGTCCGTCGCAAAATTGCGACGTCCGTCGCAAAATTGTGACGGACCTTCCCGCGTCCGTCGCAAAATTGCGACGGACCTTCGCGCGTCCGTCGCAAAATTGCGACGGACCTTCGCGCGTCCGTCGCAAAATTGCGACGGACCTTCGCGCGTCCGTCGCAAAATTGCGACGGACCTTCGCGCGTCCGTCGCAAAATTGCGACGGACCTGCGCGCGTCCGTCGCAAAATTGCGACGGACCTGCGCGCGCCCGTCGCAAAATTTTGCGACGGACCTGCGCGCGCCCGTCGCAAAATTGCGACGGACCTGCGCGCGCCCGTCGCAAAATTTTGCGACGGACCTGCGCGCGCCCGTCGCAAAAATTTGCGACGGAAATCCGCTCGCCCGTCGCAAATTTGCGACGGAAATACGCGCGCCCGTCGCAAAATTTGCGACGGAAATCCGCGCGTCCGTCGCAAAATTTGCGACGGACTTTTGCGACGGAAATAGTCCGTCGCAAATTTGCGACGAATTTTGCAACGACTTTTTTCCGTCGCAAATTTGCGACGGATTTTTTAATTTTCCGTCGCAAATTTTTGCGACGCCCGATTAGCGACGGAATTTTTTCCGTCGCAAAATCCGTCGCAAATTCGATTTGCGACGGATTTTCCCGAAATTTCCGTCGCAAATTCCGTCGCAAAAAACAAGTTTTTTTGTAGTGTAACCCCAATGCTCGGGACTCGAGACCTGGCTCGTGGCCCCGTATCCTTTGAGGCTGGCCTAGGGACCCCCCGAGGTCGAGCCTGGGTCCCTAGTGCCCGTGACGGGTTTCTCTGAGGCTTGGCCTGGGTCCTCGGCCATCAAGGCAGGTCGCCCGAGGTCAGGACCAGAACTTAAAATCTGGGATTGAACTTGAGACTTTTTCTCAAACACGTGTTTAGTAAATTTTCCGGTAACAAATGTCGGAAAATGACTTCCATTTTATTTGCAAGGCACAGCCTAACATAATAAAAACGAAAACCATTTTCTTTGAAAATAAGTTCTTTCGAAAACCATTTTCCAACTAAAGTATAATTTCAATGAACCAAACGGCAAAATATTTTCTAATAACACGAGCGCAAACAAAAGACAAAAAAATCTAAATCGTGATTTCTCGTGTTGTTCATTTGTGATATCCGGCACCGGGAGATGCTTCGTCGTTCTACTTGTCTACCAGTTGTGCGCTGCCACAGAAACAAAGTTTTACATATACGGTCACTTTCATCACAGGACACGAGCACAAAAGAGCGTTCAGCCTCATCACGAGCGGCCAGCCCGGCGGCCGCCGGAGCCTACGGCGGTGGCCGGTTCGTGGGTGCTGGGGGAGGCAACCGAGGAGAGAGAGGCGAACCATCTACGTCCCCTCGGGTCGGAGCGGGCATGAGATTATGCAGCCGGCAAGCGGCGAGTAAAACGTCGTGAATAAGAAAGGACCAACATGTCGATTAATTTTCAGCTTAGGTCATCGCTAATCCATAGCTCAAACCTAAGCATCCACTTGATTTTGCCTTGCGTGCTAATTATTGACCATGATTCATTAAATTTCATGAAATATCTGGAGGGATGTACATAACTCTGTAAATAAGTTAGTGGCATTTACCCTTGATTTTATCAAGAACGACAATTGCAAAATTACACTAAAGTCGCCCAAATTAATATAAATATAATGATTTAATTATCGTACGCATCGTCCTGCTTGGGTCATGCCTTCCCTTTTTTCGTCCTATGTTGCGTGTCGATTTTGCATTCCAGTAAAGATAATCACCTGCTCTTGTTGTTCTGTCTGTTCTATAGTTAAAAAAAAAACAAGATTAATTAAATTTCTTGGTGGGCTTTGTGGGATTTTCTCGAATTTTCTGGGAGATTAAGGTAACGTCATATCCACCTGCCTGCATGTTTTTTTTCGAGCAGGAAAGAAATTTGGATATTTTCCAAGATAAATATCATGCACGTCAAACCCGTGCAGAAACTAGTACGAATACATAATCCTAAGTTAATCGCGAGCATAAAAAATGAGTGGATGAATATCTCACATTAGACTTTCGATCTCGATCGAGACGGAGGTGGGCTATGAAATTAATGATCGGACGGTGACCGCTTTTAATGATTCGATTGATTTCCGCCCTGATCCCAACTAATTTCGATGTCATTAGCTCGATGTTTATTCGTTTTGATTAAGATTCCGAGACCCATTTGCTTCTTTCTTGTGGCAATGGACCCGAATAGGAGGTGATTTTTTTGGTCGAAAGATAGTAGGTGATTATCAGGGCAGAAATATGTCAATTTACGCGAGAGAAATGGAGGCTTGATCTATGATTAGGAATCAATCATTGACTTTGACTTTTGGATTATGCATTATTCATGAAAACGAGAGCAGACAAATTTTACAAGAAAAATCAATAAATGAAAATAGGAATAAAAAGAAAGCATCATGTGTCGTTAAGATAATCCAATTCTAGATTATGGCGGATGATTAGGCTAATTGGTGACCTAACAATGTTCCACAAACAAAAGATGGTCTCCTTTTTTTAAATTTTTTTTTGGTGAGTAAAAATAAATTGTTTCCTTGTCTGAGGTTTTCTCCTGCTACTAATCCACCAGTCATTTAAGGCGCGAATAATAACTATTCTCTTATCGGGTCTAATTTTTGGCCAGAAATAAATTTATATTCCGTGGATGAGTTTTGAGTAGAAAGTAGCATTTGACAATAACACAATATTTCTGTTTTCAAAATAGAAATTCGTTTGACAACATTGATATAGAATTCGTACATCAGCGGCGGTGGCTAGGGGTGATCGGTTTTCGGTCCGGTCCAATAAAACCAGTCACTTTTTTATTTTGTTCCCTTAACAATGAGAGAGAGTGATAAATTTCAACATATTAACAGAAATGACAATGAGCGAAGATTCATTGTGATGCAACGATAATGGGAAATCGTTATACGTGGGTTTAGTTCACATTTTGCTAATTTTTTTTGAAGAAATAAAAAATAAAAAAAAGTATATGTAATCGGTTCGATCCGGTCCGGTTCCCTTTTGGAATCGGGAACCGGATAACCAGGACACCGGTTCCACTTTTAGGAATCGAAGATCGGACCGACACTCCCAGGAACCGGACCAAACTGGCCGATCCAATTCTGTTCGGGCGGTTCCCGGTCCAGGCGGTCCGTTTTGCACACCCCTAGCAACAGTGGCAAGACAAGCGGAGGGGCGGCGATGACGAGCTCTGAGAAGAATTGTTATTTTTATTTTTGTCCCAGAAATAGAAAAGTATAATATTTTGTTCCAAACCTTTTCTTGAGCTAAAAATTTATTCTGGAGATAAAAAAATGAAATTGCATTACCAAACGGATTTCAAATATGTTTATAGGAATAGAAAAATAAAAAAAAACAAAATGATTATCATTTGAGTCTTTATTTATAATTTTACTCGAGCATTATTTCGAGACACTCTTTCACTTTGAAATTACACTTTATATCTTTCTTTTGTTCTTGACGAAATTATAATTACACATTGGAAATAGTCGCTCCTTTGGATTCTTATCTTTTTTTTGGTACATGAGTAACTTTCTGGAAAGATTATTATTTCCTTAATATATAAGATGAACGCGAATCATTATAATAGAGGCATTTAAAAAACATATAAATATTTAATACAATCATTGAGAGATTTTCAAAAATTATAATGGTTAGATAGTTTTTCGTTTTTTTTTTTCAAAATATTGAAAAGGAATCCTCGAGCTTGTGCAAGCAAAACCCCACGCATGAACAATTAGTAACTTCTTCGCTGAGCTAATAACTTTTCATTAGAAAAATGAACCAAAACGATGAATATATAATCCGCAATTATTTTCATGTAATCTATTATTCGGCAAACACAATAATCAGTAAATGAATAATCGACAACCATTCTATTTTTAACTTCTCCACGTCATCCAGTAACTTATAATTCATTTGCAATTTTTTTATGTGATCGGTAACTTCGTATGTTTAAAATTACATTTCCATATTTCGGAAATTTCATTTAAATTTTAGCGGCTACCGGAAAATATTAGAGTTTGAGCTCATCCTTGAAATTAATGAAATATCATTTGCATCGCAATCGATATATAAAATACATTCTTTTTAGGATTAATATCACGAAAAATCTCAAACCGGTACACTCGTGATAAATTTACACAAAACTAATTTTTCGATCACTAAAAGCCTCCCAAACCGATACACCTGTGGCAAATTTACCTTTCAATATTTTAATTAAATTTTACTGTAAGATCGGCGAGTTAAATGACACGTGGCAGTTGACGGATGTACCGATTTTTGGGTTTTACCCTCCGTCTGTCATAAGTGTACTAATTCATGATTTTTTGTATCAATCTAATTTAACGTAAAGTAAATTTTTCATTAGTATTCCAGTTTAGGGTAAATTTATCATATTTTTTGTGATATTAATTATTCTCTTTATACGAACAAAAATTAAAAAAAAAAGACCATAATTTTTCTCTTTCTCTCTCTATATTAAGAAAATGTAGGCTCCTCAAAATTTCTATTTAACGGAGATTAGAGAGTCACGTCAGTCCGCCACTGCCCGCTTGCGTCACACAGAAGAGAGAAGAGAGAGAGAGAGAGAGCGGTGAAGTAGAGACGATCGGAGGAGACAAATCTCGGTGGGAGGAGGTAAGGAGCGCGCCCCCTTCTCGCCGCGGATCGCTCCGTCGCCGGAGCACGAAGTCCTCCGATCGCTCGCGCGCGATCCTTCTCCATTGACGCTGTTCCGTCTCCCTTCCCCTCGAACCTACCGTGCTTGGAAACCCTCGTTTCGGCTCCGTGAGGATCCCCCCCGCTTCCTCCGGGCCATTTCTCTCCGGGGACTCGCCGTCTCCTTCCCCGCGTAGGCTTCTCGGCTTTTCTGCCGATCCGCCGTGCTGCTCCTGACCGTCCTTTTCCGGTCCTGAACTGAAGCGGCGGAAGGAGGAGAAGATTCCGTTGGCATCTCTTGTCGATCTCTCGCCGGAACCGGTGGGAGAGCGTTTTGTCCCGAAATCGGAGCTCGCCGGGGGGTCGTTTTCCCGCCGTTTTCAGCTGGTTGTGCAGGTTCGCTACGTAAAAGTTTCTCTTCCTAACTCGGTATGGTGATGAATGATGCCCTCGAGTTGCTCGAATCGAACTGATGGGAGACCTTACGGGACGTGATTTTGACTCTTCGTGGTATTTTTAGAAGGAGATCGTAAGCTTGGTTTTGAGGATAACTATAAGTTGTAGCTTTCCGACTATTTTTTCTCACATGGCCAGTTGATGCCTTGCGGAACATGTTGATGACAAGAATATATCTTTTTCCAGTTGTTTTCTAATGCGAAGTGGGAAGTTAGTACTCACAGGAGATTGTCGTTTTTATACATTATCGGGGGATGCTCTATTGTGAAGCGACGTGTTGACTTGGATAATCGTGGTATTAAGATCGCTACATGGCCCTGCGATGGCGGAATATGTCCGATTAGCTTTTCTTTCTTTATTGGTTTCTCTTTTGTTTTCGCGAATTCTTTTTGTGGATTCTCCGCTTGGAGTAGGCAGAGCTTGATTAGATTTAATGGCAAATTGGGTTTCCAATGGGGTCCAAAGCCCTTTCAAAAGTCACCACTGGCAAGTTCTTGTATTTTGAGCTGCTTTAGGTCTCTGAGGGTTTCTTACGAATCTCCTTATCTTGCATTGAGATCTTCCGTCTCTATGTTCTTTTATGGCGTTGTCTTTCTTGGTTACTAAGCATTAGTTACGAGTTTGAGTTTGTTTTAGCTGATGTAGTATATGTATACGTTACAGTTTGCAATTTTTGTTTGACTCGAGCGGAGACGAGCTGATGCAGCCACGTTAGAATATAGTCTAGCGTTCCTAATCTATCGCCGAGCTGGAGCAAATGTCTTTCCGTGGCATAGTTCGTGACATAAGGGATGGGTTGGGAAGCTTATCCAGGCGAAGTTTTGAGTTGAGGTTGCCTGGCCACACAAGAGGGAAATCTCATGGTTCTCAAGATTTCCATGATGAGCCTCAGGTGGTACAAACGAGCAGATGGTCCAGCCTTCCTCCCGAGCTTTTACGCGATGTTATCAGGAGATTAGAGGCGAGTGAGGCCACTTGGCCTGCTCGGAAACATGTTGTTGCCTGTGCTGCAGTTTGCAGATCATGGAGGGCAATGTGCAAGGAAATTGTTAGATGTCCTGAAATTTCTGGCAAGATTACTTTCCCTGTCTCACTGAAGCAGGTACTTTTCTTAAAGATTTCATTGTTGGGGTCACTCGTAACGCATCCGTCTGTTATACTTTCTGGTGGGGGAGTTGACGAAAGTTTCCCCACTTGTCTGGAACAGCCAGGACTTCGGGATGGAACTATGCAGTGTTTTATCAAAAGGGACAAATCTAAATTGACTTACCGCCTCTTCCTCTGCCTTAGCCCTGGTAAGTTTCCAGTTTAGTCACTAAAGATGTTGAAAATGAATTGCTTGTTGGCTTGTCTTGCATCACTTGGGTATTCCAAAAGTGAACAGTTGCTTAGCTCTTTTTTTGAGTGTCATTTATGACAAAGGTTGTGGTGTGCGAAAATTAATGTAGACGGGTTTAATGAGCCGTACTTGGAAAGTTTAATCATTTAAATTGATTTCCTTTAATAGTCCTGGCTAGTTTCTTTTTATAAGTGAAGAAGACTAATTTGATTGAAATGGTACATAGGGGTTCCCGCTCCTACATTAAAAGTCCATAATCTTTGATATTTGGAAACTAATCTTCATCCCCTACGACCCTGTTATGTTTGTACATTGGTTTATGAATGTATAGTTTCATTTTTACTTGGTCAAAAAGGCAAAGCTGCTTGTTAAGACCACGTCTGGCTAAAAGTTGTGTTGTGTATCTATAATTGTTTCAAACCATCTCCATTCAATTAATCCCATGCAAAGATACAATTTTTCTCGCCTTCTTAATTGTGTAGATATCATTTCTTATCATGGTTTTCTTCTGAAAACCAAATGGATGCTCTATCGGGAAAAAAATCGCCTTATGGACAAACTTGTTGAGTTACAGTGTTTTAGGAAGTCAAATCATGATCAGGGGAATTATTTGCAGAAAGTGTCTCATAAATGCCCTTTCTTATCCTACGCATCCAAAGAAAAAGAGGAACCTTTCTTAGATCACCTTGCCTTACAACTGTAATGAAGTTAAATTTACAACCATTAGATGACCAGACTTCTTCCTGATCTGAAGGTATTCGTGAAAGCTTCTTATAAATGACCTTCCTTATCCACTCATCCAAATTAAAGAAAAACAAGAATTAGACTTGTCTTCTAGCACTTTGCTCCTAAACAGTGAAACCAGAAACAGCTCCTCAGTTGTACTTGTCCTACCTGCACAAAGAGAGTGAATGAAAAGTTAAGTTCATGACAGAGAGATGCAAAAAACTCACTGTGGAAGCCAAACGACAGAATCAATAATCAATTTTTAACCCAATTTCTCTGTGACTTTGCTACATGGATGTTCTCATTCGATTCTGCTCAATTTTTGTATGAAGCCTCCATCTAGTTTGTTGGAAATGTTAGAAACAGTCTTTTGTGCATAAGCTTGTATGTGGGTGGCTTCTACCCCAAGCCGTTTTGTAGAGGGGTGATACTCCTTTGTTACCTTCTTAATGAAATCTTAATTATCATTAAATAAAAAAAGATCCAAAAAATCGAGATCTCTCTTTACTGCCTTGTTTCATGGCTTTCAAGTCTTCCTTTGTTTCTTGTAGCCTTAATCTGCAATATAGAATTACATCTTTCATCTAAACATGCAAAGGTTGTCTTTCTATGTGTCCCATCACCTTGAACAAACTTCTTTCATCTTGTTCACAGTTGCAGCCATAATTCGTTTTCTGTGAATGTTGCTATTTGAATTCTTATTCCATATTTAATTTCAACTCATCGAACGGGGCATTCCTTTTATACTATACTTTTGTGGTGCCTGTGTTGCTCCTTTGTACTTAAGCTTAAGTTTCATTTTGCGATTGTTGAACACATCAGATGCATCTTTCCACTCCTCCATCTTGCATGTGTCTGGTTCTTGAGATTATGATTTATTTGTTCATCTTTTCAAGAAGTAGATCCAAGATAGCTTAATCACTCACTCCTTTGTACGTCCTGGTTCACTATTCTTATTACCAAGTCACCTGAACTTGAACTCCATATATTATGATTTGGATGGACTTAAATGGAGATTCCAAAGTTCAGAAATCAACCTTGAATGTACTCCTAAGATAATTTTGTCATTAAAACCTTATTATTTGTGTACAGTGGAGGAAATCCACTTTGAAGAATCCTGTTGAGCCCATGCATTACTAGACTCAAGATAGTGGATTTACGCCCTTTAGCTATAAAACAGTCAACGCTGCTAAAGTACCCTTTGTTTGCCCCGGTGGGTTCTATTATACTAAAGCTACGATTGCAGAACTACCTGATGGTCCTGAATCACGTCCTACGACACTGATCATGTTCTTACTTATGCATTCTAGTTCATATTAAAAAATGTATAGACATTTAAGGAGAATTTTGAGGTTTTTTTTTTATATATATATTTTTATCTTTTGACCGATTTTTTCTTTAGGCCTTCATTCATTCAATAAAACTGCCTGGGGAAAACTGTTCCTTCGGTGAATGCAATCCTATCAACACAGGGAACCGGGATTTGCAATTTAATTCTAGAGTCTTTATCTAAATTTGAAGAGTGTGATACTCACTTTTGTTCTCATGTCTTCATGGGATCAAACTATCTTAGAATAGTTGTGCTGATGATTTATGGGTCTTGCCTTTATAAGAAGTAACCCATGAGTGTTGTTTGCTAGTTGTCACCTAAAGGCTTGTATTGATTGTTTTTGAGGCATCTTAGTCACTCTCTCATCTCACTTATTAAAAGATAATTGCCTCCTATTTGAATCAGTTGCCTGGTTCTAACTTTTACACACTGGGGGTAATGGTTGTTGATCCTATCGGAGCTATCTCTTTGCAGCTCTGCTGGTTGAGAATGGCAAGTTCCTTCTCTCTGCAAAACGGACAAGGAGAACTACTTGCACCGAGTATGTGATCTCCATGGATGCAGATAATGTATCAAGGTCAAGTAACACCTACATTGGAAAATTGAGGTGAGAATAGCAGTTGGCATTTTATCTTCTTCCCCATTTTGTTTAAAGACAGAGATACTGAGTTTACATCCTTTAAAGATTTCTATCAAGGGAGAAGGAATATTGCTTGGCTCAAAAGCATGTTCCTTTCGGTGGTCATTAGGATTTGTTGGGGGATTTGTTGGGTTGGGACAACCCATAATCATATCTTCTTTAGCCATGCCTCCGTAGTTAGTTAGTGACATAATTTATCAACTAATACCTCTTCAACACAAGCACTCCTATTATGTAACTTTTAAGAGTATTTATAGCTGTCATGGTTGTGTTAATAATCAAGGATTTTCAAGAGAGAGGGAGAGAAAAGAGACTGGAGGTTACATCTTTATTCAATGGCTTGATTAAAGAGTCAATAAGATGACTTTGTTTGTAGAGCATAAGAGATCCAAAGCCCTAATTACCTTAATTAATCTAATTATGTAATCAGTGCATTTGAAATGAAAATTTTTCCTTGTTAAGTATGATTAACAAGTGCTCCGGAAGGACTCGTTAACAAGACCATGTTAATAATAGTTCATGACTGGCATCTCTTTGTGCCATCAACTAATACTCTCCACGAAACATGCAGATCTGATGCATTAATTGGTGTATGATGTTATCCATTCGGTGCATTTGCTGTTGACCATGCAACATGTTAGCATAACCTGACTATTTCAATATGATGAAATAGATAGAGAGGAGGGAGAGGCTCTTAAGCTAGAAATAAGTAGGTCTTAGTAAAGACAACTGGTTAAAATTTGGCAAACGAAAGATTGCACACTACTCAATATGTTTTTCTTCCCTCTTGTTTCAGATCTAATTTTCTTGGCACCAAGTTCATCATCTATGATACACAGCCTCCATACAACAATGCTCAGCTTTCACCACCTGGGCGGAGCCGCAGATTCTACTCTAAAAAAGTGTCACCTAAGGTCCCCACTGGCAGCTACAACATAGCTCAGGTCACATACGAGCTGAATGTGCTGGGCACGAGGGGTCCGCGGAGGATGCACTGCACAATGCACTCAATTCCTGCGTCAGCCCTTCAGGCTGGTGGCAGTGTCCCGGGTCAGCCCGAGATTCTTCCTCGCTCACTGGAGGATTCATTCCGGAGCATCTCTTTCTCAAGATCAATAGATAATTCAACCGAATTCAGCAGTTCCCGTTTTTCGGACATCATTGGCCCCCGTGAAGAGGAAGACGAGGGAAAGGAAAGACCTTTGGTACTTCGAAATAAGGCGCCGAGGTGGCATGAGCAGTTGCAGTGTTGGTGCCTTAACTTCCGCGGAAGAGTGACCGTGGCCTCTGTAAAGAATTTTCAGTTGATAGCTGCAAACCACCAGGCAGCTGGAGCACCAACACCATCTCAACCATCTCAGCCCTCTCAGCCGTCTCAGCCATCTCATTCCGATCATGACAAGATTATACTTCAGTTCGGTAAGGTCGGAAAGGATATGTTTACTATGGATTACCGGTATCCTTTATCCGCATTCCAAGCTTTCGCCATCTGTCTAACTAGCTTCGACACCAAATTGGCATGTGAATAAAATCGGTAGCTAATGAATAAGGTTATGAAGAAGGATGTCGAGTTTTAGAAAACGAGGGGAGGAGTTAGAGATATCTATTATGTGGGAGAAGGTTTTTTAGATAGAGTTTGTGTTGTCTATATAGAAGCAGGGTAGCTAGACCTTGGTACTGCAGAAGTTTGCATAAAGAGGGCTCGCAGTTCTCTCCCAATCGATCCCTCTTGCGAGTTGGCTTCTCCGGGGGGGTCTTCTTGTGTGTGTGTTTGTGCTTTTACTGTTATGTGGTGACTATTTTCGTGTTTTGTGAAGGACAAATTGAACTCCTGACTTTCCAGAAGTTGGGGAGATTTGTGACGGATGAAGCTGGTCTTTATGCCATCTTCCTTTTTATTCCCGTCTGTTCTTGTAAATAATCGAAGCCATTGGAAAATCTTATTGCTCCTCAAGTGAACTTTTATCCTTTGAACCGTGTAATTTCCTCTGGTCTAATTATTTTGAGTTGGATGCCTTCTCTCTATCACTCGTGCACGAAGTTGGTAAAATGGCATCTACAGTCTCTCCACACGAGGCATGCTGCAGCTTAGGCAATGCAGCACGAGCCATCAATCGAATAGAACTAATTCGAAAATCACGACGCAAGTTCCAAATGATCATTTAAATAAACAAAGACACATTGAAATATACGATTCGAAATTTGTTCTCTTCCTTTGCAAACCAGCTTTGCAGAACTACCTTCTGGCTCCTTTTTTCAGGGGTGAATCGTCGGTCCATTTAATCGCGGCCATTTCACTCCATACCAAATTGATGATGATGCGGTATCATCGATATAAACATAACCTAAGTTCGTTCTTCTTTTTTGTTCTTTTGCAGAGAATTGAAGATTGAACGGTCAAAAAATGCATAAATTCTCATGGTGCAGTCCTCTCCAGCTCCACTTTCTTAATGTAATCAAAATAATTGAAAAGAGCACTCAAAAGATAAAAAGCATAAGGTCCCTTCACCTGCTGGAAAAGTCCCCCCCAGTCACCACCCCCCACTCAATCAAATTTTCTTCAGGCGATAAGTTCCATACGATTAATTTAATGGCCTCGTGGATGTTGACGCGATCTTCTTTTTTAACCCCAACCCTTTTTTTTTTGGTTGCAAAAGAGAGGTGATGATCATTAGTTTTAGCTGGGGAGTGCAATTTTCTTATGGGTTCTTCCATAATTGATGATGGGTTATAGTACTTTTCTATTTATCAAGAGGGGTTTTCCAATGCTAGTTCTTTAACTCACGCGTCACCTGTTTTATCGGTGATATGTTAATTGATCCACCGTGACATGTTAGGGCAAATTTACTGGTGTCACGAAAGTTCTTGAAATTAGGGCTTTTCTTTGAAAGAGCGCATTAATGGTACGATATGCCGTATTAATGTGACGTCACTAAATAATTATACCTTTTTAACGATGTCTGATTTTTCATGCAAAACACTGCTTCGTTTAGTGATTAACTATGACGTGGTGAATAAAGTTAATTATTATAGTGAAAGAAATAAGACAAAATATGATTAATTTTGAGCTTCCAGGTATGTCGAGACATGATCAATGAATTGTGATACATTTAACCTATTGCACATGACGATTTTAGACAAACATTTTAGTCATGTGAGTGGGGGATGGTGGCCCAGCATACCTACTCGCCGCGGATATATTTACACATATATATTTATTAAATTTCGAACAAAAAGTTATATATGGTACATATCCTAAATTTCGATATATTAGGATTTACGTATAGTAATTCCATCATATGCTAATTCTCGGAGTGCTCTAATAAGTTGAGAAATAAAACGATAGTATACCTAAACAATTATCAATACTTCCTTACCGTACTTGCTACATGCGTTCGAGATATAAGGAAAAGAAAAATTGAAGAAGAAAATGAAAATAATAATATATAACAAAAGAAGCCTGTACAAAACATCTTCTATATAAGTCAAATTGGCAGTCTATTCATAATCATGATCAACGCAAAGAGATAGGCAACAAAAAAAAATTCCAGTGAATGATAAATATATAGATAACCTCCTAATCAAACAAACACATACACAGAGAAGAGAAGAACAAGAAGGAGCATCACAGTGCCTATACAAATTTCACTTTCTGTGATCCTCTGAGAGAAGAAGAAGAAGAAGAAGAAGAAAGAAGAGAGATTTGGGTTGACAGAGTGTGAGAAGTGAGCACTAGAAACTCCAGGAGAAATGCTTGGTTCTCTTGCCTTAGTCACGGAGGCTTGAAGCTGAAGCATGAGTCTCCTTCTACATGAGCTGGCTGCAAATGATGCCCTCCTTCAAGCATGAAGACACAAGATGATGGTGACGATAAGCACTGAACTCAGCTCCCCCTCCCTCTCTCTCTCAAATGGGTGTGATGATAAGCACTGAACTCAACTCTCTTTCTCTCTCTCTCAAATGGGTGTCCACTCTCATAACACACCTGCACATGGAAAGAAGGAAGAAAAACACCTACCGGTTGAAAGTTGAAACCCATGTAGATTACTATATATCTGTCACACAATTATGAGAGAGAGAGAGAGAGAGAGAGAGAGAGAGAGAGAGAGAGAGAGAGAGAGAGAGAGGGAGAGGGAGGGAGGGAGGCAGAGAGAGGGAGATGCATCACCACTCAAATGAAATCAAATAAAGAAATGCAGAAGAACACAAAAGGATTTCCATTGTTAATTGAGCAATGACAAATGGGGAAAGAGGGGAGTCAATGAACTCATTCCCGAAATGGGTGCAATTTACACAGTGGTGTGGGGGATGCCATCGGTTATTACGTCAGATTGCATTGCTTTGATTCTTATTCCTTGCTTTGGACTGCCCTCACCAGCTTAACCCTCCCTCTGTCTGTCTGTCCCTCTCTCCCCCTAATCTTAAAGTTATTTTTTGTTTAGAAAAGAAGTGATTAATTATCATATCATCTAATAGGGAGACCAGCTTTTTTTCCCTTTCAAAGATTCTCTCGATTACGCCTACATGTTCATATCCTCTGTATTTGATATTCTAAACGTTTACACCGTTATGATGCGTCTGTTTCACTCAAAATAAATGATTTGAAAATTATTTCTCTAACAATGATTGCTTACAAATGTTTAGACACAAATTGTCATTAATAATGAAAACATTTAATCAAGTAATAGAAGCGATCATTTTTAGGAAAATGATTTCCAAATTATTCATTTTTCGTGAAACAAAGGAAACTCTAGAAAGCAATATACTCATATTGATTTTTAATTTGACAAAGTGCATGCCAGGCACTACATCAGATCACGGGGACCATGTTCAACGTTGTGTGACTACCTCATGAACTTTTTCCCCTTTTTCTTAAAGTATATTCTATCCTTTTAAAGGCAATGATATCTAAATATGTATATGTATCGACTATTCTTCATTGTGGCATCAATTCTGTGATAAAGTACGTTCGTGTTCTCTCTTTCTACATTGGAATCTCGCTAAGGCAAATTGTTCAAAATCTTTATGGTTTTTCATAAATCGATAGAATTACTAAAGTGCCATGAGATGGGTAAGCGATGGTGGAGTATGGGTGCGCCGTAATATCATGTAGTGAATATCAGTAACATAGAAGTTTACGGGACAAGAGAAGATGAGTATGGATAGAGGTTTGAATTAAGCAAAATGCGAAACTCGAAGCTTGCAAGTGTTCTTCTAAAAATCTCCAAGTTTCTTCAAGTATGACTGTTGATTGATTGCTTTATCCTCATAACATTGTCTGATCCAAGTAATGTAAATTGCTTCCAGTTTCGTGATGCCATGCATGATGGTGTTGGTGCTATAATCTGTCTAAAACACTCGAATGGCAACGTCTTCCTCATAAATGATTTTGTCATGATCAACACACATGTAGATAGTACCCAGTAGAAAGGAGATTTGTCAATATCATCGAAGAAAAATTAGATTACTATTTGATAATCTACTTGATTCTGCACGAGGAATTAGATTTTTCGTATTTTTAAGGATTGTGAGATCCATTGAAATTGTGAAGCAATTATATCATGTACGGGTACACCAAGATGATCAAAATATGCTCTTGGGGAGCTGCGCAGGTAGCAATGGATATGGTTGGGCTTTAGTGTGACGACGAGTGTGGTGGCAATGGCCGATGGGCGATGACGACGATGGCGGTGGATGAGCTTCTCCTAGGGAAAGGAGGAAGAAGCATTGGGAGGGAGGAAAAGAAAAAAGAAAAGAATGATAGAGATAAGAAAAGGTAAAAGATAAAAAGAAAAAGAAGACACGTCTTAATCGTTATAAATCCAATATGCTAATTATTTTTCTTTCTAGATGAGGTAAATTCTTACTCTCTTAACTTGGACACGTCTCTATATTTACGCAATATTGTAATTATGAAAACTCATGAATAGTATCGAATGACTAATTTGACTTTGATATGAATAATTTATGGATTGGATTAAACAAATTGAAAGTTTGGGAATTAAATTGATTATTTAAAAATAGTTCAATGATCTAATTAAAACAATTAAAGGTTTAAGTATAATATTGCACACTGAGTCAAAATTTGAGAACTATTTATATCATTTTCCTAATAACCAAACGGGGTTTATATGTTGAAGGGCTATTTATTCCTAATTTGTCTCATTCGATACATAAAATACAGTATATCACGATTCTCTCAATTGTGATCACATGATGTCCTCATCCTTAGAAAATACCTTCGATAGCCGGACAAGATTTTTGAATAAAATTAAACACAAAATCATTAGCTTTTTAATAGCCCAAAAACATTTTCGTGAAATCAACGGTCAAATCAAATCTTGCAGTGAAAGTTCCAAAGAAAATCGTTATTTACGAGGTTCTAGATTCCTTTATAAGTAATAGAAAAATCGTTAAAAGTGTCATTTCTTGATTCCATGGTTAGTAATGTACAACCATGTTCAAAAAGAATTTCTTTCAAAAGATAAGGGTGGGTTCCATTTTGGTGCTCTTTTGACAAAATGTACACTGAACGGACGCAAAAGTCAGTCACCACCTATCATAGTGAAAGGAAAATTTTTGCCATGCTCTAGTCTATTTTGGCCCAATTCTCTTAAAAAGTAATAAATTCGGGGACGCGGGTCATTTCTGACCCGAATTACTTTTGTTTCGTAAAATAATTTCAGGTGAGATTATAATTTCGAACATTTTTTTAATCTTGTACAAAGACGATAACTTTAGGTCGGGTTCTTATTCTGACCCGAACTTTTCTTCTTTCATAAAAAATGTATAAACACTCGGTTGGTGACAAATTTAGACCTTGTCAAGTTTCCATTTAATGATGCTGTCAAAGATTCGATATGTCATTTCACATAAGCATCTTTATCTCTCTCGTGTCATTTCACGTGATCTTTTACTTTTTTTTTCTCTGCTTTTATCTTTCCCTTTTTTCCTTTCAAATTTATTCGTCCCCAATTTGATCCCAAAGAACTCCTTTGTCACGAAGAAAAGCACCCGTAACATTTCAAAACGCCGTAACAAATCTAGACCCCGTCAAGTTTCCATTTGATGATGCTGTCAAAGATTCGACATGTCATTTCATGTATTCATCTCCGTCTCCCTATGTGTCATTTCATGTGATCTTTTACTTTCTTTTTCTGCCTTTTACCTTTCCCTTTTTTTCCTTTCAATTTTCTTTGTCCCCAATTTGATCCCAAAGAACTCCTTCGTCGTGACGAAAAGCACCCATAACAGATCAAAACACCGCACAATCCAAAACTCAATAAGCAAAAACCTCAGGCTCTCAACACACGCCGAACTCAGGTCTCAAGCTTCTCATTGAGACATCTTTTGAAAAGAAAAAGTTCAAGCCGGAATCCGGACCTGACTTGAATTTGGAGCTTTTTCGTGAGCCAAAAAAGAGTTCGAGCCAGAAACAGGACCCGACCCAATATTGATGCTTTTCAAGAGAATTTGACCGCCTATCTTTCAGGCCTAATGCAGCTTCTCACTAAGGCAACAATCCTTGCTAGCTTAATAATTACGTATAGGTCCATCAGGTTGATCAAAGTGATTAATTATAATGATCCCTTTTCACAAAAAGGTAAACCGAAATCACTAATCGGCAATTGCTCTTTTCGGCCGACATATGGTTTAAGATATTCCCCCCGCACGCAAGTACACCACACTAATTGCCAAAAGCCGTCACAGTCCCAACGACCAATGTGTCTTTCAATGCCCACTAGCCAAGATAGAGAACCCTCGAATTTTATATGGAATCCCTTGTTTAATCTCCTCAGACAAAAGGGGATAGATGCATTGATACTGAAGGAGTCCAATTGCGATACGTTCTTGTGCAACCATTGATTTTTTTAGTGTTTTTCCAAGAATGACTCTGGTTTTAATAAGTTCTTAGTGCTCCACCAACGGAGAGTTTTCTATGCATGCAACCCATTAGGTATTCTCCAGTTGATTTGTTGTTGGCTCTTGCTTGATGGGAAGGGGTGAGAGTCACCTTTTTATCCTATCTTGTTTTTTCCAGTAAGGAAAACTGGCGGCGAGGGGAGGGGCTTGTATAATTCTTCTAAGTTTGGGATGACTAGACATTATGCTGGCACTGGGCAGTGGCCACCTTAGCATTTCGCCAGCGTGTCGGTTGCCAACACGGAATCAAAATCTAATGTGTTCGAGTGAATGGAAAGTGAGGTTTGGCGACCTTACTGCAATCGGATCTCCGCAAGTACAGTGGATGATGAAACTTTATCTAAATACATACATACATATCCATAATAGTTAAGAAATCTCTAGCAATAGAAACTTTCTAACTGCTGCAGAAAAACTCCAGTGGAAACCGCTACAAGAAAACTGTATCAGACAATCGTTGGATCATGAATATCTACTTTGGGAAAACGAGCATGTTCAAAGATAATGTAAAATCTAGACATCTTGCCACGGAACATTTGGGGATAAAGAAGGCTATTTCCGTCTCCAATGCTGCATAGTTCATTTGCAGAGAGGATCGATCCAAAGGAAAAGCTTTGAAGCTTCCAATTAGGGTTATCACTCTCTCTTTTGCCTAAAATCGTCAATGTCACCTTATAGCTGTGAGTCACTCCCTTACTGAAAAAAATTACGGATTGCCCACTGAATTTTTTATTAATTTTAATCTTGCCCCCTCTTAGCTTGATTTGTGTCACATTACTCCCTGAAGTCCATGTCCTTCTTTCCTCAAGTTGCCCCTCAACCTCACCGGGATATTTGACCTTATATCCGGCACGTGAGATGATTTTGATTTGAGGTCAGTTCCGCCACATTGTTGCCACTTTGTACCAATGAAAAGATCATTCAGTAGTTCAATCGAATCTCAAAAGTTAATACTAATAGAAATGGATAGGGGTGAGTATGATTCGGATGAACGGTTCCCGTTATGGAACCGAAAACCGCCCACTAAGAACCGGTTCCGAAAAATTAGAATTGGGAATTACCCGTTGGTTTAATAAATCCACCAGAGAACTAGACTGCTGGTCCGGTTCTCTTCCTGGGTGGATCCATGAAACTAGTCCCATGAAGCTTCACACAAATGAAGGTGACCGAAAGTGAGAGAGGAAGGCAATGAATGGCCGGAGGCACGGCCATAAATCGATGGACGTTGAGTTTAAGAGTCGAGACAATGAGTAAGAGATAAAGAAACAACTTAGACAAAGTGAAAGTGAGACGAGAAAATACTCAATTAATGAGCGTTGAGCTTTAGATTAGGGCTTTTAGGATTTTCATTTTTCTTAATTTTTTTTATATTTTTTGTTAGAAGTTTCCTTAAAAATTATATATATATATACTACCGGTCCGGTTCGGATGGACGGATGGACAGTTCCATGCCTAGAATCGGGAACCGGATTAGTACTTATCAATTCCACTACATTGGAATCGGGAACAGGGCGGCCAATTCGGTCCGATTCTAGGCGGTTCTCAGTTTCTTTGTACATCTCTAGAAACAAGTGCTTTTTGTAGGAAAATTATCTTCGAAAATATATGATCCGGTCTTATGATCAAACTATTCGATGGTCATGAAGCCTAATTGTGATCCAAGATACACACGACACTTTGTAATCACAATCTATCACATCAAATTAGATGGGCAAGACGAAATTGAGTTAAAAGTTGAGGGTCGATATGTAATTTATCCTGACTATACTTCGGCTATAAATAAAGAAATCGATGCAAAGGATTTGGTGGGCAAATTGGTACGTATCGGACCTATTGGTGAATGGGGATTGAGGTCCAAAAATGCAAAATGAACATGAGGAGAATTAAAAACAGAGTACAAGTTTTAGATAGACCCATTAAAATGGGTCATAAACCCATTTCTTAATTCAAATTTGATGAAGTGATTTGTTACATAAGTCGGTTATATATATTAAATTAGTCATAAATGGGTTTTGACCCAACTCTATATGTCATAAATTGGTTTAATATGTACATGAAATATGTTCATAATATATTTAGATCCAACCCATCTCAAAGAGTCTCTCTTCATTCTCTTTTTCTCTCGCTCACTTCGTACTTAGTAAAATGAATTGTGTATGGGTCAATAGAAGTCACTAGATTTGTATTATATGGGTCAAAACAGGTTAAATGGATCAGTTTTGGTCATGACAATTGACGACCCGATCTAAATCCGACCCAAACTCATCTATCAACAGGTCTAGTTTCAGAGGAGCGAAGTGTAATTTCCTCGAACGTATTTTGGCAGTCCGCCGCTCAGCCGTCGGGCTCCGCCGTCTACTTCATCGAACGATGGCGGACGACGGCGAAGAACGGCTCAGTTTGCAGTTCCCGCCGAAAGAGAGAGAGAAGAATGTTGGCGGCGAAGAATCTGGTGAAGGCGATGGTTCCTTCCACTCTCATCCGCCACCCTTCTCCTGGAAATCTCCAGTCTACCCGCCTCGCTCTCCATGTAATCGCTTCCGAGTCCCCAAAACCCTAAACCTTCCCTCTCTCTAGACGTTGTTGAGGCCTCATGAGTTTAAATTTGCCTCCTTTTTGTTGGGTCAGGCTAACCAGGAAGGATCTTCATGTTGGGTCTACATTGCTTCCGGTGGCCATATCTTCAGAGTCCAGGTTACGTTACACGACCCCTTTTGGCTTGAATTTTGCATGAATTTTGATGTTCGGATATGTGCGGTCGGTTCCGTCGTAGCCCGCGGCACGGGGTTGTTAGGAGTGTTCGACGAGTCCTTGTTAACTGATGACGGGGAATGGGAATGGTAGAACTCGACCCGGAGTTTTGATGCTGTTTCGATTTTGTAAGAATGAAGCGGGGGGTGGTTATGGAGAACGCTTTCGCCGGAAAACTTAATGTATTGACCTGTGATGGTCGTGCTTTTTGAATGATTGTTATTGGGACTGCTCGTTGCGGAGATTTTGTCGGCGAATTGAAGATGATAGGATAGATAGGTATCATCATTTGCTGGAGGTTTTTGAGACTCGTCTATCGGATATCTGGCTATGCAATTAGACGGGCTAGAGAATTGTGGGTTCACAACCTCTCCTCAATGCCCTTTCGTGTGGTCGATCTCTTTCCATGAATTATATCTCTATCTCTTTCCATTTCATGATTTCAGGTGCCCTTGGAGGGGGCTTTGGTCGGGAAAGGCAAAGAAAGCCTTCTTATTCCAGCTCATGCGCAGGTAAAGCTCACTTGGTCTTGTATATTCCTCACCATGCCTTGTGTGCAGTGATCTCAAATTTCAGTTATGAACTGGTCTTAGCTTTCCTTTTGGGCAAAAAAGGGTTGTATTTCCATGGTTGGTTTTCATTCTGTCATCCTCTGTAGGAATCCTCTGTAATGTGATGGTCTTTGTTTTTGAAGGTTACAGACTCTATGCTAGTCGACCGTTGCCCACACCGATCCGAAATTCAGAGTATAGTGCTGACTGAATCTGATAGTAAGTGGCTTTTCTTTTAAGCTACCTGAAGATTTCATTTCACAAAAAAAAATGTCGAAGAATGATGTTGAGCTGAATCGTGCTTGAGAAATATCTGGTTGTTGGCTGATTCCACTACGAAAACCGTAAAGACAAAAAGAGAAAAAAAAAATGAAAAAAAAATCGGCTCATTAAACTAATTTTTTTTTGGGTAGTCAGCTCATTCAATTAATTTGCAAAGACTATTTGACATGAAACAGTAGAGTACTGCAAAGCTAAACTGCTGGCCTACGACAAACTACTGCATTCTATACAGCAATCTGTTGCCCTTTCTTTCGGGCCAACTAGATATTAATAATTACATTTAGTGGGTGACGTGACTTCACATTGGTTATGTGTGATGTGTGCAGCTGATTCTAATTTATTACAACTCAAAGCTATGCATGTGAGTTTTGTCCAAACATCAGACTAAGTGAAGGGCCAATGAAGAGCTGAAGTTTAATTTCAAAATCGTAATGTTGGACCTTTTATTATCCAAAAGCAATGTTGCTTGTATTGCTATACAGGAGCTACTTTCAGAAATACAT
This sequence comes from Syzygium syzygioides, assembly GCA_031216285.1. Lineage (NCBI taxonomy): Eukaryota > Viridiplantae > Streptophyta > Magnoliopsida > Myrtales > Myrtaceae > Syzygium > Syzygium syzygioides. The sequence goes on from CM062247.1 coordinate 30,486,831, forward strand.
ATATCAAGAAGGTTATAGTTGCGGATACCGCCAGTCCTATACAGAGATGGGTGGGCTCCCTTTTAAGATATTAGTTGGGCTTAGCTTGACATAATCTTGCCGGAAAAAAGACTTGCTGATGGTGATTATGATTGAAAGACTCATTCCTTTACTAGTTCCTTAAACAGTTCTCTCATGCTGTGTCTGGTCATGCTTTTGTGCCCGTTGGAGTGATATGTTCAATATTAAATGCTTAATTTATGGTCATCTAGTTTGGTGTGGATGCTTAGATTGTCTTTAGTATTCACTCTAGCGTGAGAAAAACTGCTCTTCTCCTTGTCGAATTTTAGTTGCTGGATAGCGACGTCGATTGACTGGCTTATAGTATTGTTGATTGATTGCAGGCACTGGCTACTTAATGCTGGGAAGTGTGGATTCCTGTGGTCACCTCATTGTATCTAAGCTAGATAGAGTTGGTAAAGGTATGCTCCCGTCTAATGTAATTTAAATTTTTAGGGGACTTTCAGCAGGAGAATTAGAAATGTTTATTCTTGTGCGGTAGCAGTGAGCAGAATTTGAAATCTTTTGATGTCGATTCTCTTAAGAGGAAATGAGATGAATACTCATTGGAATTCCTTTTTTTATCTTCTCAGTCGGAATTTGCTGGTCAAAAACTTTGTATATGATCCAGCATTAATCAAGTTCGTGTTCTTTTACACTTTGTCTAGTCTCAATCTCTCTCTCTTTTTCTTTTGGGGGTTGGGGTGATTTTTGTTTTTCTTTGCATGCATACTCAAATTTCATTGAATGCGATAATTACATTCTACATATTCGTAACGATTGTTCCTGACATTTATTAACCAATTGAATGAATATATATCTAACTTTTCTGTTTTTTCTTGAGTCATGTGGAATTAATATTTGTAGAATCGATATATTGCATATGAATCCTGTCTGATGAGTGCTCAAGAGGCATTTATTGGGAAAACCCTATACAAGTTTTGCGAAGGGGTTCATTTTATCCCCAATTGGACATGAATGGTAGTTTCTCAGTTCCTACAGCTTTGATACCAGGATGGGGTTTTTGCAAATACATAAATTTAAAGAAGAAAGCATAGAGTAATACATGGTCCACCGATGTAGAAGATACATTCGTTCTGCTAATTTGTGAAATTCCCCTCCTCATGACTCCTTTCAATAAGGTTCTAATTTGTCCTATGTCCTTTCCATGCTGTAGTCCTCTCTCCTCTGCATCATTAGTCTTGTTTCATATCCTTGCTTCTAAAGGTTTCCTGACAGAGAAGAGTCCAGTGATTTTTGGTTTTTAATGTTCTGCCCTTCATGGCTGGGCTAGCCCTGTTACTGACTTTCTACCAACTTTTGTCTGACCAATAGCAAACTGTGCAGTTTATCTATGTTACAGCTCCTCAATGGAAGCTATTAGATTAATCTTCTATCATTTAACCTATATTTACTTGAGATGTGATAGGTTTCTGGACATATATATCATATAAGTGATCTAATTGCTTTATGATTGTCAAAACTCCTTGTTTTTCCTGCTTTCCTTGTTGACTCCGTCTTCGATTCATAAATTTTGTACAATAAAGTAATAATGTTTTCCTGTGGAATCTTCAGATGATGGCAGGCTTACATACTCGGTATTGCCTCAAGATTGTGGAATTGGAGAAGGTAGTTGGGCAGGACTTTGCTTCAGTCCAAATCAATGGTCTATGGTACCTAGTCATCCATGAATTTTTCTGTTTTTCAATTTCCATTTGAAATTTGGAAGCATTGAGGATGGAATAAGTTGGTTATCTTGTGGCACGTCTTTATGTTATCATTATCTCTTTCATGTCTTACTACACTGTAGTCTTAGTTGCATAGAGATTTTATTGATAAAGTATACTTTTAGTTTTCATAGTGTCCCTTTTTTGTATTCTGCGAGTGGTTTTGGAGTATTCATATAAGCATTGAATTTAACTTGCCTTTGGAGCAATCTTGGTCATGATGAACACTCACTTTTTTACTTGACGATCTTAGACATTGCACGTGCTTGGCATTTATCCTTTCGTTCTTACCTGTTCACGAACGTGGATAATATTTTGTCTAAGAACCTCTGAGTTCAAAACTTTGAGGGAACCTGTAATTGGTCATTTAAACAAAGTGCATTAAAGTTGGAGACCAGATCACTGCCTCATTCTACATAAGTTTTTCGTATTTATTTACTCGTACTTCTTTTAAAAAGTATTTAATATCTTGTATGATATTTCTCAGTGTTTTCCGGACTGGTTGTATATCACAGGCAGCTGTAGCACGGAGCTTTAGCAAAAGCATCGATATGTATGATCAGGATATGCATCTTCGGACTCTGAGGACGTATGTTCTTAGTGCTTAATAACTATAGGTACATGGCATATGTTTGCACACTTGAGGAAAAAGTTGTTCTTATAAACTTGATCTTTCAGGCTGTGGTATCCATCTTCACTGAACTTCATAGAGAATATGTCTAATGGGAATGGAAATTTTATATTAGCTGTCGCTGAAGGTTGTCAGGTATAGTAATGACATTAAAGAAATGATGTACAGTATTTGCTTTTACAGATAATTTGTCTTTGACATTATGGTTGAATTTATTATTTTATTCTGTTTATGTTTGGATTCTTGCAGCTGAGTATATGGGATTTGAGGATGAAAGAAAATGGTGGTTGCCTCCATAGAATCTGTGGCTCTCTTGGTGACATCTTCTATGCTGTCTGCAGTTCTTCTACCAGCAACATAGCAGTTGGTGGTGCTGATCGTACGGTGACTGTATATGATCCTCGCAGGTTTCTCATTATCCATTTCTGTAAATGCAGTTACTTAGACTGAGTCTTCATAACTAACATGTAGAAGTCCATGGCTTATACTTTTTGTTCTCGTTGAATTGGTCAGGTCGGTTTGACTTGATTTGTTAATAAGATGTGTAATATTTTAGATAAGCTTTGGTACTATTCCTGGAAGTGGTGGAGCGATCACGACAATTTCAGATTTGCTGTTTTCAAGTTAAGGTTGAGATGCATGCATTAGATCAGAGGACTCAATATTTTTTAATTACGCATGTTCTAGGGTCGTGAATTGAAAGATGTAATGACAAGTTCAAGAATGGATTGAAAAGAAGCATTGATTCTAAATAGGTATTAATTCATAGATATGGGAAGGTAATGTTATTATTCATTTTCCTACATACATTAATTGATTATACCACTTGACATTAAGCTTCTTCTAAAATAACTAGAACTAGAAGTATGAATGAAGTTATTTTCACTCGATAAATTCATTTTACCTCACTAAACAGAGTGCAGAAACCTTGAATATACTCGTTTAATTTTCTAAGCGTATAGACTCCCCATGCCTCCTGATGAGGTGGTAATACTCTATAATGCTGTCTTCTCTGTTGAAGGGTGATGGCATCCCCATGTAAATGCAAGTTTGAAGAACTGTGAACTATTGCCTCCTTTGTTCTTTTAAATTCTGACATTACTTAAGAGAAGAAAACTGAAAGAAAGAATGATAAAGTCTCTCTTTGATAGTTTGTATGATTGCATACAATATGAGTTTATTATCCCATTTAATTATCAAATCCAACTTAGAATCTTGTTCAATTTACATTAAGGCTCCTTATCTTGGTGGACTTTAGATGAATCAGAGTTTGGATCTTTTGAGATCTGTCATCTTCCAACTGGCTCAATTGATGGATTCATGACCAAATGCTGAAATCAAGTTGAATTAAATGAATTGCTATAGAATTGCTTGATTCTTGCACGCTTCCCCTCCACTTCTGTCGGTTTTGTACACGAGTCATGTCTTTATCACATGGTTTGCATATTTGGGTGATTTGGATAACTCAGGATTTCTTTGTTCTTTATATATAAAAGGAAATGTAATATTGTTTTTATACTTCTAATACAGATGGGCAGCATTAACACGATGGGTGCATTGCTCAAAGTATGAGGTAAGCTATTCCCCGCTTCCAAGCTGTTTGCTAATGTTTCTACTTCAGAACGTGATTTGGAAGGAGACTTCAATTTCTTTGCATGCAAGAAGTCTTTTTGTCATTGATTGTGGAGCCAGTTGCAAACTGTTTTACAATGATGAGTGTGAGACACATATTGACATTTCTTCATGGTCCAATAGTTTAGTCAATTTCAAGAGATGAACGATTGTCTATGTGTTTGGGGTAACCATAAGTCAATTTCAGAATCGCTTAACATCTCTGTATCTAATAGCCATAAGTCACGAGTTGGAAGTTGATAACCTAGCTTTTATGTGAAGACATAAGTGGCTGGTTGATGATGGAGCTAGAGGTTGACCATGTACAACACTTCCCAGGAGCTGCCTTCTCCAACTGCATGTGATAGAATATTCACAGATAAAGGTGCATGCTTGCTTTGAACTATCCGGATGTCACCACCCATTCCTTTGACTACCTAAATCCTTGCCACCTGAACACAATTTTTCTTTTGGAAAAAGAAGAAGTAGTGGTCTCAACCTATAAGTTGCTTTACATGATGACGCTTCTCCACTCTCTTCATTTACATGTGCAATTTGAATTGAGGACTCATGCATCAGTTAATCACCCTCAAGCAAATTTGCTTTCACATTGTGAAAAGTGCAAGCTTCTCTAACTGGAAATGATAAGGAAAATAAGAGAGTGGCTTAGCAGTCTAAATTATCATTCAAAGAGTTAATCAGTTGTGGCCAGTCCCTTTTTTGTTTCCGTTTACAATCAGTGGGGTTCATTTTTCTAGAATGTGGAATGAACTTCCAGCTTCATGTCTTATTCCATCGTGTGACAGCAAAATCTCATGATTTGCATTCGTAGCTTAAATATACGAGTTATGCAAATGAAGCTATATCTGCAGAAGTATCTCTGGCTTATTCTGTCAAAATCTGCTGGTGAGAGTAAATTTTTCCTGCTTCATTATACAGATCACTGGACTTGCATTTTCGTCAATAAACTCTGATTATATCTATGTACAAGGAATGGATTATGAGGTAAGGTTGGCAAATAAGTTCTTATGTACTTTGTCTGCTTGCTTCTTCTCACTTGTATGTTCTTGTTCTAATTATCTTATCCGACCGTCTTACAAATTTTTTGCTGGTTTAACACTTGGACATGTGCAAATAGAGCACAGCGTAAGAATGATCTTACATGGATGGAGCCAATGGCGTGACCTGACGAATAGGTGGCTATCAATGAAAACATTTTATCATGCAAAAATATTTTAAGAGATTATTGTATAGGTGTGTGCATCTGTCATGCCATAATGGTATGCTAGGTGCCTGTAAGGTTTATTCCTTCATACGGTTATTGTTCTTTCTAGTGCTGGGGGTGCTCTAATTTGTTAAAGCAGTATGTCTTCCTTTCATGTTAATTGTAGTTGAGTTAAAACGTGGCACTTCCTCATCTAGCTTTCTTTTGTTGATGCCCAAGATTTAGTCCTAGTTTTCTTTCTTTTGATATATCTAGTCTTACTCGTAATCTTTTGTTTGGGCAGGTCTTTTGTGGGCAGTGGACAAAGAGCGAGAAAGTATTTACATTTAGAGGAGACTCAAACTGGCTAGGGTTTAACAAGGTAATATCGTCTAGAGCCTCAATCATTGCTTATCTGACTACCTATATATTAAACGGCAGTGTAGCGTATCTCATCCCAAAAAACTGGAAAGATGGAAGTTATCCTATAGATGCTGTATTCATGCCTGTTTGAAATGCGAATCATTGGGCAACAAAAGCTTTGATGTCTGTATGTTGTTGCACTTTAACATGGCGACCCTATTAATTGTACAATTATCAAGAGTTTGTGTTATATAGACTTACCTTAATCAAGTACGAGGTTCGTCTGAATAATCAATGTTAAGTGACCCAAAAGTTCTATTGGCTGTCACAGCACATTGGGTGAAGTGGGCCTTATGCCACTCTGATTGGACTGCCTTATACTGCAGCATTATGCTGCTGCACTTTATCATGAAAATCTCTTCACAGTGAACTCAAAGATCTGCTCTTCTCCACTGCAGTGCCCTGGCAGAGACGTCTTAGGCGGCTGGTGTGACTCAGGTAGCATCTTTGTTGCTGATGTTGTGGGTTGAAGCTATAGAGAAGCAGCAAGCCAGAGAGAACTTCCCAGATGGGTATCCTTTTTCTCTTTCATCTTAAAAGGATGTATCTACTTCTTTAACTAGGCGAGAGAAATCACAGGAAAAGAAGGGTTTTTGTTAGCACATCAGGGGGCTATATTAGCAGCTTATGATGCTTCCAGTCAAAGCCATCCAGTCAATGAGAATCTGGTTCGTGAGAATTTCAGCACTACTCTTTATTCTCATAACTTAGATGGTCGGAAACCACTTAATTTCATCACCCTTTTGTTATATCCCTTGTTCAAGCAAAACACAGCAAAGTTTTGTTTGAAGGAGGCAATGTTAGAGCATTTCTATGTCAGTCCGCGACTATGTTTAGATCGGTTGGCAATGATCCGATGAAAGATAGACAGTCACGGTGGTTTATGGATTGTGGAAACGTTGTGAGTAATGAGTGCGCGACATTAGTAGCTCGAATGCTCCTATAGCTCACAATGGACTTACTTGCCATGAGATCACTGGACAGAAATGAATGAGGAAATTGTGAGACCTTGGGCAGCAGCTCCACTCCATCAGGACTAGGAGCCGAGAATGAATTGCATTGAGAAAGAAAAAGAAACTGCAAAGAGAGTTCTACAAGAAGTTTCTATGCATCTTGCCTTCTCGAGACCTAAGACGCTTCGTGGCTTCATATACAACAACTTAGCATGTCGATTTGTACAATCTGCACGTGCGAGTTTGCGTATAAACATACAGAGAATGATGCAAAAAACTTTACACTATTTTGGGTGGCCTCTGGTGCGAGCGGAGTGGCGGTGCGGGACTCCTGTAGTGCTTTGCCCATTGTCGACCCCATTCCCTTCCGATCAAGTAACATATCAAGGCCATGACGGCGAGGCACAACGATGTCGCCAGCAACGACACTTTCACCACGTAGCCCATTTTTCACCTTGCCAAATCTCCTTTAGTCAGTCTCTCAAGCGGTCTTCCACTCCAACTCCAACTGCAAGTCCCATTCCAATGGATTGACAGAGCGATACTAACGAGTCACAATGCAAACAAGCCAGTAGATCTATGTACGAATCATGGCCTACTTTCTATCAAGAAAAGCAAGAATCGAGTATTCTTAACTTTGGAATTCCGCTGTATATCCTCACCAAAACCTTGAAAAAACTTGGACAGATCATGCTCATACTAAAAGAAAGCAAGTGGAGAAACTCAGCAAACCTTGGTGTGATGCCAAACCAAAAAGCCAAGAAGAGATCAAGAAGAAGCGAAGCCTAACCCAGTGACAGAGAGAGAGGTGATGATGAATGGATGGCAATTAAATACGATATGCAACATCAATACGTGTACTCTGAGAGTGAGAAAAAGGCCTTTCTATCAAGTTTGGTGTCTTGTGCGTTTTCTGCCACACGTACCCGTGGCATGCAACACCAGCAAGGCAGCGATTCCACTTCGAGCCGCAATATCAATCTAACTAGATGATCATCATTTCGACCAAAAAAAAACACAAAAACTAGACGATCACCATTAATATTGGCAACGTGTGTATGAAATTAACCATATGAATTGGGGATTTTGAGTACCCACCAACTCTTACCCACTTCAAGATTCAAATGAAAATCAAGCTAAATTTATTTTTGTCGATGGTGAAAAGTTGACCGGGTATTAATCTTAAACATGTTTGTCGGTGATAAAAATATTTTTTTTTCATTTATTTTTTAAGTGACACGATTAATTATTTTCAAAATATATATTGTCAAAATAACCAATATTTCCGCGAAATGAGCGCACTTAGATTGGGCTCCATTAATTCTCGTGAATCTATCGTCGTCAGAGGTTGAGATCCGAACCCCTTAAGCTCCTTGGCAAGTCTAGATGCCGAATGGTCTCGTGAACCTAATCCCTCTTAGCAATTAGTGTTGTTCAATGCCATTTCCATCTTCCTTTAACCTAACAAAGAAAGCGGGAAACGTGCCTTGTAACATTAAAAAGGACATGTGCGAATCTGTCATCAGCTTCGCGAAGCAATTACATTGACTTCTTCTTCTTCTGACGAAGTTGGTTGTCTTGCTTCTTAGGCCAACGTATTCTGCTCTACTTCATAACAGAGACGTGTGAAAGAGACCAAGTCAATACATTCCACATCACTCCACGTCGTGAGCCCTAGTTTGTATGTATGTATAAAGAAAGAAAGCTTTGAAAACTACTGAACTAGCAATCAACATGGACCAAGTCCTTCAATTCCAAAAAATCTATTATTGAATACGGAAAGATTCCTTGCCTTTTCAAGAGCTGATTATTGTTTTTGTTTTTTCCTCATTTGAAAATGCCCAACTTGATATTTTATTTAATGAAGGAATCGAGGTCACGAACTCACTCTTTGTGCCTCGTGAATTGAACCTTTCGACTGGTCAAATTGTCACGTGTCTCTCCATCTTTTTGGTGGCCCAACATTCAGTTCTCGTGGCAAATTGTGGATAAATGGGACTTGTTCAAGATAAACGCAAGTTGCGCTATAGGTATAAATACAAGTTGTTCGTGCTGCTCAAAGATTTTTGACCTTGGGAGTTCCTGTTTTCGAAGCCACGTTAAAAAGTTCAATAAAAAAAGTTTAAATCATCATATGAAAAGGGACTATATTTACATAAAGCACATTATAATCACATCAAGCAACATCAAGCGACGCGCTATTACACTCTAACAATCCGGACAAGTTATTTATTTCTCGTGCTACGACCTAAATTCGATCAAATTGGAGAGGCAAATTTACATTCGACGCTAATTTAGCTCTACTCACATCACAAACCCTGCTCGATTCATTACATGAATTTCCATATTTTAGGTTTGAAAATTCAATCTCACCCAAGGATTGAAGTTCTTGAAACCATCTTGACAGACAAAAAACGATGCATCCCACGTGACCATATAAGCCGGTCCTTATCCGAATCGTGTACCTACAAGCAATTAAAGAACACGAAAAAAACTCGTGCTTTGTTTGTTTCCTCATCGAAGTCTTTTGTTCGTCGAAAGCACGACGTATAAACTACTCTATCATATGCGACATTGTCAGACCACCATTTAAAATTGGCAAAATATTTTCAAAGAAATGGTATCGACATTGACGTTTCGCTGTCGCATCCCTCTGTCTTCTGAGCATATTTCTCGTCCCTTCATGGGCACGACAAATAAACTAATAAATTTGACAAGTTATAAGCCCCACACGAGACTTGCAAACGAGTGATTATCTGATAATGACCATGGAGTATTCATCTTTATGCTAACACAGAATGTATTGAATTCATATTTCATTAAATACTTTTTATGAATGTTAATTGAGTATCGTAAGTTAATTGCTCCCTGTTGTTCAATCGTTTGATAATCAGAGTTATTCTTTGATAAATTATCACTATGAGTCGATCTCAATAGAATTTGATCAATCTTTTTTCTGTTGCTAAGGTGGAAAACTGAGTCAACAATTCTCTTTCTTTATCATCATTCGTGTTACTGTTTGCGAACCTTTTGGTTTTTGATGGAAAGGGGTAAAGGTTTTCTTCTCTCCACTCCGATCCGTGGAGATGAGGAGAACAAGCAGAAGCAGTCCTGGCTCCTCTAATTTGGCATCATCATTCTCATATCTTCACTCTTGGATCGAGAACAGGAAGACAGTTGCCCGTTGCAATTGCATATGCTTGGGGCTCTCTCCCTTCACCCTCCATGGTGAGAGTCTATAGGGTTTGTAATCACACCTACTACGTGATGCTTATCAAGCCAATTTTTAGATCCGGCTCCAATCGACTTTTTCTGGTTCGATTCAATATTCCCCACTTGTCCCGACTATTGTTGAGCAGTTTTTTTTATATCAAACGGACCTTTTCATAAAGTAATTTTAAACGTGGCCGATTTCCTTTTTTTCACAATCAGTTTCGTTACGGCACCCGCTGCTCCAGCTAATTATCCACCATTTTCAAGTGCGATTCCTATGTTATGTATGGCCGTGCCTAAGGGCATATCGATTGAAGTAGTTCATTTCGACTCTTTCGCACCTAAACATCAGTAATCTAATCAGGGTTTTGCGTGCTGTCCTTGTACAAGAAACCATTAGGGTTTTGCGTGCTGTCCTTGTACAAGAAACCCTAACACACTTCCCCTCTACCCAATTTCATGGTAATCCAAATGTATCATTAATCCTCATCAATAATTGACCTGCCATAGCTGACCATCGAGCGTCCGGAATTTTTTCTAAAAATAGTTTTTTGTTACTTTATTCTTCATCATGAAGGTACGAAAAGTCGTTTTCTGAGGTCAAACCCGCTGTCGCTCGGGTAGCAAAACAAGTGGTGCATAATGAAAGTTGACCAATTCCTCCTAATCGAAAGGATAATTTAGCGAAGCGCCATATCGTTTCACGAAAAGAAACATGACGACTCTTCCCAAAAAGAAAAAAAAAATGCAGAAAAAGCATGGTAATCCACACACCTCGAAAATAATTAATGAACGTGTAAAAATTAGCACTTTATCACATGGTTAGGATAAAAAGGGTCCATTCGTTTCACATTATTTGATATCAAAGAAAATTATTTAATGTCCAAAGGAGCAACGGTCGGGATTTTTGGCATTCGAAATCGGATAGAAACTCAATTTCAAAACAATAACTACGCACCTCCTATCAAATAAAACGAAAGTTATTCGTGCACTTTAAACGTGCTATAAAATAAGCTTACTCTCTCTTTCTTTCTTTCCTTTTATAAATTGAGATGTTTACGTAATTGTCACTCAATTCGATATCCTCTAAAAAGCAGGGACCGCAAGCAGTGTTAACGAAACACCGTAGATCGGTGGTGATCGCTCCTTCTCGCTTTTCTTCTGAGGAAAGGGAAAAGTAAAAGATAAATCACCTTCGTGAATATAATTTTTTAGGGGCATGTTTGTTTCGCGAAAATATGATTGATAATGAAAAACATTTTTATTACCAACGACGGTTCATATTTAACCATTTTCATTGAAGTTGGAAATATTTTTCTGTTCATTAAGCCATACAAGCTGTCATCTTAAAAAAAGATACTTTTTAAATTATTCATATTTTCGGAAGGTTGACATTTCCATTTTCCTTTTCAACAATTATTTCCTTTTTTCTTTTCTCTCTCTCGCTCGTAAATTGCAATGGGGACCAAACCAAGCTACCTCGTGCCCTGTCCTTCTAGAAGGGGACAACGAGAGCGCTACGCGCCAACGAGGACCAAGCCCTCCTCTCCCCCCTCCCACTTGTTAAGCCATCCACGTTTCGCGTTCGCCAGAGACCCAATCAAATCCCTCCACGTGGTCAACGCGTCCCACCCCCCAACGGCCCCACCCCGCACGTGGCCGCCCGTCCGAAGCCGCGCCCCACCTCCCGTCACGCGGCCCCAGCGACACAAGCCCCGTGACGCTAGCGCCGGTTCCGAAAAAACAAAAAAGAAAGAAAGAGAAAAACCGAAAACACGATCGGGACAGACATCCCCGCGGGGAAATGATACGCTGCTGCCGAGCCGCAGGATCACCCGCGGGGGGACACAGGGCACGCCACGACAGCTGCCGAGCAACCGAGTAAAAACGTGGCGCCGACGGACGGCCCAGGGACGCGACCCCCCCCCCCGGGGAAACCGACGGTCGAGATCCGATCGCGTAGCGACTGCGCGTGGGGCCGGCGCGTCGAGGGGGTGAGGCGAATATAAGATTAACCATGCTAATTGAGGTAAATCTCTCTCTCGCCGCCATCACACGGCCCACCCGTCCCTTTCCGAATCACCCATAAACACACGCGGTCCAAATCGCTCCCCCCAATATATATGCCCCCCCCCCTCCTTTAGGGTTTCATCATTCGTCCATTCCCCCATCTCTCTCTATCTCTCTCTCTCTCTGTACGCCTGGCGTTTGAGCTTCGATTGCACGAACAAGCCCTCGAAATTCGATCAGTCCGACGCGTGCTCTGAAATGGGCCGTTGCTAAGGGATTCGGTGAAATTCGAGAGCGGACCTTGCTAACCGGGTGGCGGTCTCGTGGGGATCCGAGAGGGGAAAATAATGCCCGCGACGGAGTACCAGGGCTCTTACATCGGGCGGTCCATCCTGAGCCTGCGGCGGGACCAGGCGGTGCACTCCGTGGACCCGGGCCACGAGGCGACGAGCGCCGCCGACCTGGAGCTGGAGGCCTTCCAGAGGCAGGTCGCCGATCGGTTCCTCGACCTGTCGTCGGCCGGGCCGGAGGAGCTCCTCTCCCTCCCGTGGGTCCGGAAGCTGCTCGACGCGTTCCTGTGTTGCCAGGAGGAGTTCCGGGCGATCCTCTTCAACCGCAGGTCCCAGCTGTCGAGGCCCCCCGTGGACAGGTCGATCGCCGACTTCCACGAGCGGGGCATCAAGGCCCTCGACGTCTGTAATGCGATCCGGGACGGGATCGAGCAGGTCAGGCGGTGGCAGAAGCTCCTGGAGATCGTCGTGTGCGCGCTGGATAGCCGGAAGAAGAGCCTGAGCGAGGGCCAGTTCCGCCGCGCCAAGAAGGCCCTGATCGATTTGGCCATCGGGATGCTCGACGAGAAGGAATCCGCCGCCGGCGGCGGCTCGGGGGCGGCGGCGCACCGGAACCGGTCCTTCAGCCGCACCAACTTGACCCGCGACCACCGCTCGCTGGGCCATTTCAGGTCGCTGTCCTGGAGCGTCTCGAGGTCGTGGTCCGCCGCGAGGCAGATCCAGGCCATCGGGAATAACCTGTATGCCCCGAGGGGGAACGAGATCGTGGCCACCAACGGCCTCGCCGTGCCGGTCTTCACGATGAACTCGGTGCTCCTTTTCGTGACATGGGCCCTCGTGGCGGCGATCCCGTGCCAGGACCGGGGACTGCAGGTGCATTTCTCCATCCCGAGGCAGTTCGCCTGGGCCGCGCCCCTCCTCTCGCTCCACGATAGGATCGCCGAGGAATCGAAGAAGAGGGAGAGGAGGAACGCGTGCGGATTGTTGCGGGAGATCTATCAAATCGAGAGGTGCGCTAGGATGATGAGCGAACTGGTGGATTCGGCCCAATTCCCGCTGTCCGCCGACAAGGAAGAGGAGGTGCGGCAGAGAGTGGAGGACATGGTGGAGGTGTTCGAGGCCGTGAAGGACGGGTTGGATCCACTGGAGAAGCAAGTGAGAGAGGTCTTCCATCGGATCGTGCGGAGCCGCACCGAGGGGCTCGATTACATCGGGAGGGCGAACCGCGCCGAGTAGAGAGAGGACTCTCGACGACCGGCGCCGGCGGAAGAGGAGTACCTATGTAAAGAAATATATATATGAATGTAGCATAGGGGAAGAACCTCACTGGGTTCTTTGCTTCTCTTACTGTCTTCTTCATGATGATCTAATAATGTCTTGGAGCGCGAAGTATATCGAGTGTCTTACCTGCGTTTTGGGTAAATTTTGGTGTTTGAGCATTTGGAGAATTAGGCCGTTCTTGTCTTATTATGTATCCTTTCCTTTTGCCCTTCTGGTAATACATTGCACATACTGGGTTAACTTTCGTTGGAACAACCACCGTCTGTTTGGCTTTTCATTAGGCTTCTCAATCCAATTTTGGTCCGGTTGCAGTTGTGATATCTGAAGTCCCAGCTGACTGTCTTCTTCTGTCTTCCTGGATCTTTCGACATTGACGCAGAGAGGTTCAGATTGTGTATAAAAACATGGGGACTGGAAAGTCCTGAAGCTGTTTTTAATATGCCCATACCAGATTGTTCCTGCCCCATTTTTGACCTTGACCGCATGTGATCTTCCATGCTAGGAACAGAGCCATTCAGGGTCCTGATGCCCCTCGATTATTTTAGTTGGCTTTCTGCAATTGCAAATTCATCTGGTCAAATTGCATTGATCTGGGGCGGTGCATGACTTCCATTACAAGCTTGGACGGCTCAGTGGGAATTGCTGTGTTGTTTCAGTCTCGAGGTACGGTCCGTCAGAACTACAGCTTCCTCTCTACTCCTCTCTTGGAGCTGGATTTGACTCTGACCTGAGGAAAAGGACAAATGTTCCAAGCTTTGACTTTTGACTGGTTCTTTAGGTCTGAACTCTGAAGGAGAGGGGGGGTTGGTCTGTCTCTCGAGAACGTTCGAATTGTAGGCAACACAGCGTGCGACTGCGGCCGAAGCCAAGCAAATAAAGAAACAAGGCAAACATGGTCCGCAACCTGCATGATATTATATGTGGGTTTGTGGGTTTGTGTATGTCATGATCTATTTTTTCGATCTTGACTTTCTCGAGCAGTTGTTTAGTTCACACTATGAAAAGCAAAAAAAAGTACTTTACAGTACTGTTTAAGTTTCCCGAAATATCATGTGTGAATCTACTTGTCATTATTTGGGAGTTGTGAAAGTTTTGAATTAAACAAAAAATTAAATGTGCAAGCGGTGAGATTTAGATTAAGCCAAAAAATAAACGAAAATGTCAATCAATCTAGATGGGCCGACGGAGGATTTTTTTGCCCTCCTTGGAGGAGTCTGAATTCTTCCACTGGGGTTGTGTCGGTGCGAAGAATGATTCGTTTGGATCGTTGTGTTAGGAATCTCATTCTAGACAAGATAGATCTCTTATGCTTCAAAAAGTCTTAATCTGAAAATGACCGAGCCAATAATAGGTAGCCCGAACATGATTTGCGTGACTTATTTTATTAAGAAGCTCTAATTAGGTCGGTTTAATCCCGAACATGGCATGCACAACCACCCAAACTACTCCGTTAGGATTCGACCCAAAAAAAAAAAAAAACTACTCTGTCAGGTATAATTTATCTTTTGTGGCGGTTATTCATGAAAAATGACGTTTTTGATGTGATTATTTGCACAAAACCAAATAATGTTAGATTAGGACTAGCAAAATTTCGAACTCAATTCCTTCATTCTTAGATTAATGAAGAAAATCCAAATTCCTTTTTAATTACTCTACGAATGTTTATATAATATAAGATAATGACAGTTGATTTCTCAATTTACTTATAATGTGTATTATATTTTGTCGTTATATGTAATTCAAGAATATATATATATATATATATATATATATATATATATATATCCAAGTAGATTTGTGTACGACCTTAATCACTCCAAGCACCCTACCCATTTACGTCAATCAGTAGAATTAATTGCAGAACGGCCTTCCATCTTATTTGACGGCAAATGAGGAAGTTGGGTGTGCTAAAGTCGTCTCCAACTTTCAATTTCAAAGGCTAACTTTTGTCATGAGGACAAAAGAGCTACGGAATCACGAAAGGAGTAGCCAAAACGAGCACGGTATTCATACAATTACTAGTCTAATTAAGGTGATTTAACCTAAAGGATGAGCTGAACTCTTCAGATCCTAACTATCATATCCCGTCATGAATGGGATGCTATCAAGTCATCGTTACAAATTCTTATAAGAAATTGCTAACATTGACCACATAACATTTTAGTTTCGTAAATGGCGTATTATTATAAAGTTCACAAAATAAATAAGGCGGCGCGAGATCGCCAAATACAGTTATTTGATCATATTATAGTGCTTTTAGAACGTTTCGGGTACGGTAATAATGTGATTGGGCGGTCAATGTAAGCTGTTATTTTAAGAATAACCTGTGGTGGATGGACCTGTTAGAGTACATACTATAGATATGTTATGATTTCATCTCCCCTCCTCTTACATACGCTGATTGTTCATCCATCGAGACCATGTAACAAAGGAAAAGGAGAGAAATATCTAGGTCTGGTTTCATGCGACTTCGCCCTTATCGAAACGGTTCAAAGACAATGGTTGTCCAAACTGAGTATGCTATTTCGATTCTACTATCTCAGCATTCTAAATTTCTATATACGGATTACAGATGGTCGATTCTCTTATAGTCGGCACTCGCGATCGCGATCCTCTCACCATCCACATTCTTGATATGAGCTGGGGGTTTGGTGACACTTCAAATCAATGTGGAAGCACAAGGATTGAATGCAGGAATGGCCTCCTCTCTTTCTCGACCGCAAAGGAGGAGACTTACCAACCACGCCGATTGGGACCTCCCTGAGAATGGGGTGGTTGGCTGTCCGATGGTAACGTAACACCCGAAAAAGCTAATTTTGTCTTCTTTCATCTTTATCCAATGCAACTCTCTGGTCGATTCTAATCCCACCTGGACGGATGCTGTCCGAGAGCTGATGTGGGTCGAGCATCATGTGCGCCTCAAGTTTGGACTCGCGGAAGCAGTATAGCCCCACCAACATAATTGCATTGATAGGCGGGGTGTTTTGAGGCGATCCGCCATGTGCGATCTAGTGTTAACAAGTGCCTCGAGAGCACCTTTTGAATATATTTTTAATAAGTGTTTGACTTTTGCAACATTAATTACGTATGTCCCAAGAATAATCCGTATGATCCCGTTAATGCAAATTTTTCTTATTTGGCAGGCGAGATCCTTGTTAGTGCTGTGATTTTACCAAAGTTTAGAATTCTGACATAAAATTCAAAATCTAGAAATTTTAATCTGGCCAAAGCAAGAAAGAAGCTAGTATTTCAACTCGGACTCGCCGAGAATTGATTCAAGGTATTCTCCTCCGGTTGACGGATCATCAAACGATACGAATTTCGCCGACAGAAGGCATTTTTGGTAAAGTCCGGTACCAATAGAAATATGTAAAAAGGGGAGGACAGAAAACTCAATCTGAGTCTTGACCAGTGATGACCTGGGTTATGAGCTTTCTTATATTGCAGTGCATAGGAACAGAGGGTAGGAAGCAAGTTTTGGACACTTTGGCCCAATACTTTCTGCATTTTGGAGGTTTAATCCATCATTATGGACACAAGCAACTATGCATTAACAAGTGCCAGCTGTTTTTGGTAACATGTTTGCATTTTCCATCGCCAGTTGGCTAAGTGTTCCAGCTTTCTTTGACGATGAACTTTCATGAGTTTATGTGGGTGGAGACCACTGAAAAATTTTGAGCCCCTCCAGGACCGAGGATTCTTGGGCATGACACGGCGACACGATCTTATACGGTATGAACACCAGAAATTCCGTGGAACTTATAACTCCGACTTATGACCCGGATGACAGTTTAGCCGAAAACAGACATTAGTCGACACATTTTGGAGGTTCTTTTTCGGATCCGAGTTTTGCAAACAAACTGATTAAGTTTCAGCTATATTGTCAATGTCACAGATTACACATGCAAACACGAGATGAAGCAGCAGGAATTGGCACGCGTAGATCATGTACTTGTTGGTGATCTGCCCTAGGAATCAATCAATGTTGATACTCTAATATTAGTTGTGGATTAGGTTGTGTCGGAAAACCGATCTTCACTATACTTAGGTAGTCATAATGTCTTGCTAGAGACCGCTTATGACTTGTGGGTCAAAAGGGTTTTGAGCACACTGCTAATGTTTAGTGAACCTACAGGGTCGCACACAATCGCGAACGGACTTAATATTTTCTGTACGCCTTGATCTACTTGAGAAGTAGATTTTAATTTATTCTCTTATTTAAATTATCTATGCGGTCGTGCGCGTTATGAGATAACAATTAAACGTGGGGCCCACATCGCCTGGCCCACTTCTTTTAATTCCGCTGGATAATGAGACTATATAAATAGATAGAGAATCGTTCTCTGTCTAAGGGTTTTTTCGATACAGTATCGAAAAGACAACGGCGTTTAAGAAAGAAACTTCAAGATCTTTCGCTAGCACGTGGATCGTTGGAGAATTCCGCTCGTGTGTGTGGATACCGGTAGAGGCGCAATACTTGGGGCGCTAATCCAGACACAATCAGTTATCGATTTATCCTCGATCTGCAAGAGGTATGTTTCGAAATTCTCTTTCGATTTCAATATACACATGGATCCTGTCTAGGGTTCTATATTCCGCTGCGTTGTTTTTCGTTGATGAACCCAACAGTACTAATAACCGAGGATGGCTTTTCAAAATTCTGGGAACTCAAATATCGATTTCATTTAACTAGGGTTTACTACAGTCTTAACTCAACATGCTCCATCTCTATGTTGCCTGCTCTAGAAAAAGAACTTTTCAGAGTCTCCAAATTCAGGTCTTGTAGATAGAATTTTCCTTGGTGACTCAAGGAAAACAGGAGTTAAAGGTGCTCATAAGTTTAGAAGACCAAAACAGTCATAGAGTTCTATCGAAAAATTCAGATAAGTGTGCTATGCCTAGAGTTTGCTCGGAGCACCGGTTGTCTTGTTAGGTATCTGGTCTGATATAAGATGCAGATGATATTCTTTGAAAAACCTACATTACATTTCAGACAATCGCGAAATATGATGTCTAAGCTGGGGAATCAGATCTCTTGATAGGTGCTCGTATGTCGCAGGGCTTGAGGGCGCACAAATAGTCCTTTTTGGTCCAACCAATAAATTGCGCATTCGTATTGATGAGGGATTCTTTTTCAACTGTTGAGGTTGATGTCTTGTATTCTGTTATCCAAGAGATTATGAGGCGGTTTCGAAATGCCCCCTGACGACTAGACAGCACGGGGGTACCGCTCTCCGGTGAGCAGGTGGGGGTCCGGGGGCCGCCCCGGCGGGGGTCGCGGGGGCAGCGCCCCTGAGCCACCAGAGACGTTTTTATGTTCAGTTATAGAAAGATTTATATGGGAAAGCTAAATATTTTAGGCTATGTGGGCAATTTTGTAATTTGTGCCATGTAGGGTTTCGCTATATATATTTAGGGCGAAACAGATCTCTAGAATAGAGGTAGGGGGTAAGAAAGAGTGACTGTACACTTTTCTACGTTATTAGTGAAACGGATCTTTTCTCCCCGTGGATATAGGTAGGCGGAACATCTCCCCTGCTGAACCACGTAAATTCTTGTATTGTGCGAATTTTCATTACTTTCTTGCATTGTTGATAGGATCAAATTTAGATATTCGACACCAACTTCATGTAAATTTTCTCCATCAACAATGCCGCCTAGGTTAATGCAGGCCGAGAGTTCCTTTGTTATGTACATTCTCCGAACCGCATGAACAAAGACCGAATTTGAATGTGCTATCGAGTGTCAAAATTCACCGGTACATGCATTTGAACATAAATTGCAGCAGATGCGACTGCGTTTTTGCACATCTTAACCATGAACTTTTCGTTAAAGTGAATGTAATGGAAGTGATTTTTGCGTGTTTGGTTGTCATTGAATCGCTCTCATCCATCTAAAAGGCAGTCAAATTCCGTCATCCAAGAAAGAGAGAACATCCTTGAGATTAAATGACCTTTCTTACCTAGTAAGGATCCCACAATTATTCAAGCTTCTTTACAGCTTTTGGGCTTGCTTAGAAAATATTTGACACTAAATTGCTTTTCAACTAAAAATTAATGCTGCCGAAACGAAAAGAAAACCTATTCACGCCTCCGAGCGACGATAAATTTCACAAGTAAAGATTGAAGAATGATGCAATTGGGTGAAAGGAAATAAAGGCAAAGGAGAAAGTTGAAAAAAGAGAGGAGGGAGCAATTGATTACACAGCAAAACTAAAGGCCAAAGCTTGCCAATGATTCGAAAGTAGGGTCAAGGCAAGGAGCATCATCATATTACATGGTCTAATTATAATCTCTAAAGCTACTTTAAGGACCCCAAATAACCTCCCACTCATTAGCCTACTCACATTCTTTACACACTAGTTGTAGTTGCCTCCTAAGTTCTTTTTTTTTTTTTTCCCTCTTTTTTGCTCCATTTCTTTGGTCACAGCATCAAGAACATTGCACAAAGCAGAGCCATTTGCAGTTGAAGCAACCCCACCACCTCCTGCAATCAACAGACAAGAGAATATGCAATTGAGACCCCAATCAACAGCTCCTCTACCTTTTCAGATCTTCACATGAAGTTCAAGTATGAAGACCATGTTAGTACTCAAGAGTAATTAGATAAAGGTTCCGATACTTTCAGCAATTTCTTCTTTTATTTGACTTTTGGCTTCATAAGATATTACCGCCCATTTTGGATTGCAGGTGTAAGAGATGACAGATTAGACCAAAAGAGCAATGATTGTGGCACAATTTTAAGCAGGCAAATTGATTATCATTGATGATTACTTCAAAGCTATGAATTCCTCATTTTCACAATGACAGATGATTTTCTGCTATCTTTCGTCTCAAAATGCTTGAAACAAAGTCAAGAGAACTGATAATGGAATCACCCCGAATGATGTGCGGCGTGATTCGGATTTAGAACCTAAAACACTTGCATACATCAAAACCGTAACTATTTGTCGACAAAACTTCAGACTATTGCTCCTAGAGTTAATTCATTTAGCCAACCGTGTACATCAAGTTTCAATTAAAGCGGTAAAGATCACAGAAGCTGCATGCTACTTAAATAGGTTCTATAATTGGTCACCTCTTGAGACTTGTAATGGTAATGTGGATGCTATCAACAAGAAGCCCAACTGAACAAACACTGACAAATAAAATATGCAGTATTGGTCCATTACAACGTACTCTGGCACGATTCAATCATTCAATATAACCACTTTAATAGTCATTCACGAATTAGTATTCTTGTAAATAATCGCTTTGATGAATCGAACTAGTCTTGTACCTGTTTTCCGTGATCTGAGGTAGGCAGAGGCCTTATAGTGGCAGAATCCACTTCTCCTGTAGGCAGAGGAACTGCAGGATTGCTATTAATGAAAGGTATCCCACCTTTGTCCGGCAACAAGCTCGCTGCTGGGGCAGGCCCCGGCGAGAGCTCCTCGCGAGGGCGGTATGGCCAGGGAAACACCGGCGACGACGACACAATCCCTCCCGTGGTCGGGGCAGGGGCCGTGGCCGGCATTGGAGGTGATTCTGGCGGGATGATTAGATTATCTGGGGATGGTGACGGTGACTCGGAAGAGACCTTAACTGGAAACTTTTGGGTGTCTTGGCATGCATTGAGAGAGCCATTGTTGAAGGTGAAGTAGAAACAGCCAGGGCGTGATGGGTGCCACTAGATAAGCATTGAAAGAAATGGTCAGAAAAAAAAGTTACAATGCTTTTCATTTGGCAGATATTACTCCAGATTCAAGAAATTACCCGATTCAGGTAACATATCTTTTCGTTTGATTTTGGGCTTGTTTGAAGAGAAAATTCATATCAGCTTGTGAGCTTCTTCGCAACATAGTTTTAAAAAGATAATGTAGTAAAGCTCCAAGATTTTAGCAGCTTTTGTGAAATCCAAGCTAATTACAAGTTGTTAAACGTGTTCATCTAAGGAAAAGAGAAGAAACAGAAAGGTAGAGAACCCAACTGCGCACACATAAACAGAGAGAGAGAGAGAGAGAGAGAGAGAGAGAGAGAGAGCATACCGTGAATGTGTTAGAGCCCGGCTTGGTAAGAAGAGTGGCTTGAGTGAAGTCGCAGAGAGTGAAGGCTCGCTGATTCTGGAAAATGTAGAGGTCGTATTGATGCTTGTGTCTGAAAACTGAGAGAAGACGCAGAGAACAGGGGAATGTTAGCTCAATTTTGAGTTCTTGAAATCTGAAACTGAACAGAGAATTCATGCACAAGATCTCTTCCCTTCAAAAAGAAAAGATAAGAAAAGAACGAAAGAAAAGGAAAGTACTAACTGATGGTATCTCCAACATGAACAGTTGGGTTCTTCCACTCTGAAACTCCATCCACAAGCACTGTTGAACAGTGACCCACTTTGCAAACAAGAGAGAAAACAGAGAAGAAGCATAGCAACGCGACGAGCATTGTCATCTTCATCATGAAACATCAACAGTTCTTGTATTCTTTCGTGTAAGCCGAGACTGTGAGCCGATAAAAGATAAAGAGTGGGATCAACAGCGAGCTTTATTCATCTCTGGCAACCTTTTCTTTTTTTCTTTTTTTCTTTTTCCTTCTTTCTTCCAACTTTTCTTTAGAGAGAGAGTGCATGAACTGACAGACAAATGGGTGTAGGGGATGGCGCGTGTGTGTTCTCGTTATCGCAAAAAGCAACACAAAAAAAAATGAAAAAAAAATCCCACCTTGAGATTTCAGAGTTAAATAATCAAGATTAGAATAAGGTTGGATTGAGAGATTAATTACACTACTTATTCTAAAATGATTAGCGTATTATCATCCTGCAACATCTTCAATATCAATGCTGAGAAAAAAATAAAGTATTGTACAATCTTGGGAGGTGGAAAATGCATACTATTCTACTTTCTCTTAGGAATCCTCACAACCTTTTGTATTTCATAATTACTACAGTTGCTTTTGTATAATGGTGTAATTATGCCCCCCGTAAAGTTTCCCCTTTTCCCCTTGTTTATCTTCAATTATCGATACTCTAAATTCAATTATAAATTAAAATATGTGGAGCTTGGGAGATGACAGAGGCAAATTTTTTTGTTTTGGGAGACCTGAGAGACATAGACAAGGCCTTGCACGTGAAGAGACATTAAGACAGGCTAACATTACCCTTAACAGATTCAGACACGAAGCATGGGCGGATGGACCATTTGGCTTCTTAACGGCTGTCACTGAGATATGTTTTCGATTTTCGTAAGAAACAGGAGCACGGGTTTTCCCATTTTGTTTCATCTGTGAGCATTATCATGTCGCATTGCCTTCGTAGGTAGCCTTAATTCACTCCTTTTGCTTTCAGGTTAGAAATTTTTGGGGGGAATTTGATGGGGACAGTGCTTGGTGGACTACCAATGCGATATGCTTGTTGATGGAGACTCCACCCTAGACATTTACATTTGTACACTGTGATGATCAAAAAGTGAAGGTTAGAATAAAGAGATCATGGACCAAAGATGTAATGCATGTTTAATAATGGTGATGACTAACTTTGAGATATATTGTCGTATATGTTGAGACGTCATAATTTCCGGCTCGAAATTTGGAGGTAATGGTGGCCATCGAGCCGGCTAGCATGACTTGGCCTCTGCCTAGGCACAGGTCGTCATGCTGAAGGCCCGGTTTGGCATGGGTTGGATCAGGCCCATGGGCCCTACGGCTTTTACGGTTACTCGTTCAAACTTCAAAACATATCAATTGCGTGAAAACTACATGTGCTTAGGGCTATCTGCAGAGCTCATAGGAGGTATCAATTTAGCAGATTATGAGATTTGTAAGGTGTCTCATTAGCCTCCGGGCAATATTCCCAAAATCGCCCTGGTAAGTGAACTGGAGAGGCTAGTGGTTCATCATTTGACCCGGTGAACTATTTAAATTGGGCGATTTAATTAATTCGAACAAACATGAATACTTTATATAAAATAATGCTCAAATTTTATGAAATTTCTTGCCACATCAAATGGATTGAGCCTATTATGTGTCCCTCAACGACACTAGTTCGTATCTTTTCAAACTTTTTAAAGGTTCTAAGATTCAATTGGTAAAGCGCTATTTACGACTATTCTAAGGTTTGATTTCAATCCATAACCCATGCCACCTTGCTTTCCATTTTATTCCAAATCCCTAGATCAAATTACATCTAACAACAGTTCACCAATCTAATCGATTCAACTGAGTCAATATTGGTTTTACCAGTTTTATTACCAAACTATATAATCCCTTAAACCAACAGGTGGAAGTATTATGATGAGTAACAACCACGGTAAGTGCTCCAACGTGATTAATTTTCTCAAATCACTTTAACTAAGGAACAAATGGTAGATTAAGATGAGTGCTTATACCTTACTACATTTGTTATGAACATGAGGTAAAGATGAGTAGAGAAAAGACTAGGGTTTAGATTAAGATAATCGAGTTACCTAGTGCCATATACATACACTAGAGAGAACCAATCTACACGTACTTTGCCCCCTATAAATCAATATGCAAAACGGCAAGATCCTCCAAGCAGATCACATCGGTTCAGAACAAACAACCAGGTCCATTATCAAACGACTCTATTTTAATGTGGGTCAAGGGTCATGCGTGGACCTAAAATTCTCGTGGATAGAACCTTCACAAGCCTAGACATTAAATATTATAAATCCTCAAGGGACGAGCCACATGTATTAAAGGACAGCTTCACTTTGATGGAAAGAAGGGGAGAGATTCTAGTGCTGATGTTGAATGTTTAAATGTGGCCGCTAGTGAAAACCGTGACAGCCTTAACTTCGACATGTCGTGAACTTCGATGTGGGCCAAACATTTTTTCCTGAAAGGAAAAGGACAGAAATAATAGGGGTTAAAAGAAAAGAACAAAAGGCATGGTACCAAATGTTGCTTTGGGAAGCGCAAAAGAGAAAGGGCCACTTCTTTTTCTTCCCTTCCTTGATGAAGAATTCACTTCACTCCTCTAGCTCGAAGTTTGGGCAAATTTCTTCTGTTAAAAGATTTTAGTGGATTTACAATTAGATCATTGAATTTAAATTTCAATCACTCAATGCATTAAATTTTTTTTTTTCAATTGATGTGCTTTGGTTCTGTATCTTGTCGATTTTCTAACAGATTTTTACGTGGTGAGCACATCGCCAATTTTAAAAATATCATGTTCATTATCATGCCATTGTCGCGTCAACTGTTTTGTTGAAAATTAGTCAGTTTTCGTCGAAATGCATCAAATTGTAGAGAAATCAAAGTTCAATGTATATGGTTATTGAAATCAAAATTCTGCGATTTGATTACATGTTGTGCTAAACTTTAATAACCACAAGTTCAATTTACTCAATTAATATCTCAATAATTCAAACAATGTCAGGAAGGAGAGAGAGAGAGAGAGAGAGAGAGAGAGAGAGAGAGAGAGAGAAAGAGAGAGAGAGATGCAATGTTTACATTGATTAACTTGGTGAATTTTGGCCAACGTCAAACTGCAGATAAATGAAAGTTTGATGTATCTGATTAGTGACTAACTAAAAATTGTGCTAAACTTTAATGTCCACAAGTGCAAATTACTCAAATAATTTAGAGAGAGAGAGAGATGCAAGGTTTGCATTGATTAAAATCATTTCCCACATTAAATATATCTCAGCTTGCTTGCGAGCACTCAACTCATCCTTGCAAAGTGTTAGTCTTTTCATTCTAAGCACATTGGTAATAATCGCCGCCCTTAGATTCATACTCTTCGTAAAGGTCTTAGAGATTTTTCGTACTATTTAGCCACTCCTAAAGTTTCCTCATGAAAGAAGGAAGAGGCTTGTACATGAATTTTAGGTTTGTTTGTGGCGACTTCCGAAAAAAGAAAAAAAATAACCTTTTCATTTTCTGTCTTATGAAAAGGATTATACATGGAAAATAGGCATCAACAATTTACATTGTGAAAATTTTAGGCCTTTAAGATTAAAAGAAGAGTTAAAATTCAGACATAAAAAAAAAATCAAGATACAAAAGTAAACTTGACTCTAAACAAACTCTAAAGTGGAATCTTTACCCAAAAAAAAAACTCTAAAGTGGAATGATTAAAAAAACCATCAGTAGGGCAAATGCGAACACTCCTTGCTTTGATTAAGTTACTTTAGACACCCCTTGCTTATATTTTTTCAAAAAATTACTCTGACCCCCTTTCTGTTTTGCTCAATTTACTTGGAGACCCTATATATTTTCCATAAACTACAAGCACAGCTCTCTACATCTTCATAAACTACTTTGAGACCCCCATTTTAGATACTTCAAAGGGATAATTACCAAAAAAGTCCCAAACCTATTGTACGATTACTAATTCAGTCCTAAATCTTTTAATTTTGTCAATTTAGTCATGAACATTTTGACAATTTGCCATCATTTTGACCAATTTTGGCCATAAATTATTGACGTGGACACTAGCGGTCCTATGTGGCCGGATCGGCACTGGTGTAGACAATTTGTTAGTAACTTTTCTGACTGTGGTTGGTGAGGGCATTGTGGCCCTCGCTTGTTGGGATCATAAAATAAAAATATTAATAAAAAAATATTTATTAATTGTTGACATCCCATCCATGCCTAGGGTTGCATTTGGTTATTTGGATTTGAATTGGGATGGGATGGGATAGGATAAAGTGGGATTAGAAATCTTTGTCAATATCCACCGGATTCTAAAAAATCTCATCATATGTTTGGTACAACTTAATATAGGTATCTTTGCAAATTTTTGAAAATTCTCTGAATATCGCTCATTGTGACGCCTTCACAATCTCACAGGTTGTCGACACATTCACTGTTTCACTAAGGGGGATGAGCCACTAGAGGCTCCTCTCTCCCATGGCCCCTTCGGCAAACCAAACCGCCTCTAGGCTACTGCGACCCCTCCCATGCCTATGGCTGCCCGGACGAGGCGACGACTACTCCTCCCGCCGCCCACTCCGCCCTACCGGCTTCCGCCTATACCATGTCCCACCGACTGTCTAACGGCTTAGGAAGTTGGCCAAGCTCGTTTATGGGCTTTGAAGATTTCTCTATTTAGTGACTTGAAATTATTCCAAACTTGAATACAGCAAATGATGTCGAGTTTGATCTTCAAGAGAGCTCAAGCGATGTGCGCAAATAAAGTTCTGCAAGAGAATGATTAGAAGAGGTGCGTCTTCTCTGGTACTTGTATGATGCATGCACCTTTATAATATTGCAGTGATGCGTACACCATGCAAACTACCTCTAGGAGTAGGTGATAATAACATTAAAAGTCTATCACTTTTTAGCACATAGAGTCAACGCACGTGATTTCGAAAGTATAATATGCTTATGCTCGCTTTTGATAATTGTCAATTCAATCAAGTGCTGAAAATGGTTGATTTTAAGAAGTGAAGTTAGCTCCCTAAGCTAAGGTTCACCATCATCTTGGTATTTCCACCAAAGATGTTGGATAGAGGCTCGTGCTAATGATGTTGTGTGCAGACCGAATCCAATCACAATATAGGTTGGGTCGAAGCCGATAGCTGAAAAATCAATCTAGTTACTTACGGTTTTTAATGGGTTCGCTCCATTTTTTGAGATGTGATTGGCATAATCTATTAGAATAAGCCTGAACAATGACAAACCGACTTTAATGGTAAGCTTGTGTTCAATGGAACTAATCAAATCTTACCTTGTCTATAGCAACATGATATGGCCATGGTTACTTTTTTTTAACTAGAACTATACGCATGAATGAAGTGTGGAGCTGACGAATTATCATTGACCCATTTTTGTTTTGGCTTCCTAATGATGCAGGCCTCTCAATGCATTTTGCAGATGCTTCAGATAGGGAAGAACTGACGGACGCTCGGAAAAGCTAAGCTTAGACGTCAATATATGATGAGTACCTTGTGACGCATTCCGAACTAAAACGTTTATCGATTTGTTTGATAAAGCACAATTTCTTGCAAATGCTCATCAAGTGCCCTCTTGATTCCACTCCAATGAAAGACCATCTCATATTATGGATGAACTTGACGAGCAAAAACTATTGGGGGGCAGAACTTTCATCAGAAAATTGCTCGATTTGCACTTGGCGCATTGTACCATATAATATGGTTGGAACGAAATAACATCCTATTCAGGGATCGTCCCCTTTTCATGCTAGCCCTCCGCAATCATCTCGCCAAGTTGGTAAGGGACAAAAGCTTATCCATGAAGCCTGTTGTAGATAATGACCGCAACAGAAGAATTCAGCAAAAATGGGGCATCTCCTCTTCCATTTTTGACTAATCTTTTCATTACTTTGTATGTGGCTTGCTGGTCCCCGTTTAGGTTGGCCAATGTAATGCCTTTGCTATTTCTTGTAGCTCTTGTTTGAGTCGTTACACCTTTGCACCTATCGGGACACTTGTTGTGTCGCCTCAAGTGCGAGATTTTTGTGTACGACTATTTTTTCTGTATGACTCGCTTTGAAAAGTATATAAAATTCTTACTTTACCAAAAAAAAACTGCATTTTCGTAACAAGTTTTAGGATTTTCAATACACCCGTCCCAAAAGAAAAGAAAAGAAAAGAAATCTACTACTAATATAACATGATACAATGTAATCCAAAGCTCTCTCCTTTTTAAATACTTTTAGAGTAAATGCTGATTCAACATAAGCAAAAGGGTCATCATGCCATCACCAAAATTTGATTCTAATCTGATAAAAACACGAAAAGGAGGACATGGCCTAGAATCCAGGAAGGAAGTCTTTTATTGAACAAAGTTTGGCGCTTTCTGCACATGATTTAGTTGAGTCACACAGCAAACTTTGTCATCCTCAATTATCAACCGTTGAACTGGGAATCAATTGTATATACAGGAGATTACATAGATGAGACAAGGTCATTCAAATTGTCAAAAGGACGGGCATGTCTGTCCAAGGAAAGAAGACCATAGGATATGCTCTGTTGGGTTAAGATTAGAAAATCATATCTGGTTCCTGCATTGTTTGTGTTGTCCCTACATATAGAAAGCTTTGCCTTCACTAGTTCCTCAACAATTTCTCAAGACTGACGAGAAACAAAAATGGAGATTCCTTTTAGCCGTGTACTGTTATTCTTTGTCGTCCTGGTCTCGAGTCATAATCTGAAATCCATTCTGTTCTGTTCTGCTGATCCTACAGATGGTTTCACTGAGGTGCCGTTGACAGATGCAAACATCGAGCTGCAAAAGCCTTATGACATTCCACTGGAGGACCGCTACAGCTTCGTGGACGGGATGCACAAGTTGTGGGTCTACGCTGACGACAAGCCCCACGATCCAAGCAGTCACACTCAACCACGCACCGAAGTTCGGATCAAAGTAATTCTCGAACCCCCCTATGGTTCATCGTTGTGGTAGTGATCGATTGAACGAGAGACTGATCTAATTAGCGGAATCTTTCCCTCCTCGATTTTGTACCACATCCTTGTAAGCTTCAAGGTTACACATTTGGCAGGGCCTAGACTACTCGTCTGGAGTCTGTGTTGCGGAAGCCAAGCAATCGAACAATAAATTTGACAGAATAAGAAAATAAATCGGACACCAGATTTACGTGGTTCGGTCGTAGTTACCTACGTCCACGGGGAGAGCAGCACGGAATTCCACTATAAATCAAGCAATACAACGGAGATTACAACCACACTCGAGTCACTCAAACACTCTCAGTATTTCCCAAGCCCCAATTACACCCAATAACTCACACAGTGTCTAGCCCCACAATTCCTCATGAAATAATCTCTCAATCTCGCAAAAGAATTATACACAAATCTTAACACAAGATTTAATCGCTACGAACACTTGAGCTCTTGAACGTAATTTGCCGAAGAAAGACCCACGAAACTCTCTACCAAGCACTCTATTTCGGCGCTTCAAGACTTTTTCACTAAAAGCATCCTCTGACCATGAACATATATATCAGGAAGTCCCATGTTGGTCAACAAAAGAAGTCCAACTTCACTTTCCTTTTCCGATTTTGTCTTCTTTCTTGTTTTGCTGCCAACTTTTGCATATTAGGAAAGTAAATTTCCAATATTTCTTTTACTCGATTTCGGACGTCCGCAAAATATCCAATTCAAAATATTTAGATTTTCGCTTCGGGCTTAAACTCGAGACATATATTCAACAATCTCCACCTTGGCTCGACGTTTGAGCCAAATCACAATCACTTTGATAGAATTCGAATTTCGCTACTACTCTCCCACAGCCCCCGATGGGCTCAACCGCCACATACGTCTTTCAAGTCCAAGCCTCGCTTGAACTTTGCCTTAGCCGTGGACCTCATCATAACACCAACTCCACATGCACCTTTAACCGCTCCATAAGGATTTTCCGACACAATCTCCTCAATCGCAGATCAAGCAAAACCATCATTGCATCCATATATGTTCGGAGATCGAATACGCACCTTGTCAATATTAGCAGTTACAGCAACCGTTGGCTCAGTAGGCTCCACCTAGCTACAAGTACCATCCGTGTCGATTACTTCGCTAGTGCCCGCTACCCCAGGAGTTTCTGGTTGCAACTCCACCTCAAGCTGAACACCGTTCAGATCCGTATGAACACTGCTATTAACACTCCTAGCTAGAAGTACTGGAGACTCGTCAAATATAACTTCTCTGCTGATAACAAGTGAATTTAATTCCGGGCACCACAACTTATAGCCGCGTTCACCTTGTGCATAACCTAGGAACATGCACTTTCTTGTCCTTCCATCGAGTTTACCATCACAAACTCGAACATAACATGGACAACCAAATATTTTAAGAACAGAATAATCAGCAACGTTACCTGACCACACTTCTTCGGGAGTCCGACATTCAATCGCAGTCGATGGGGATCTATTCTTCAGGTAGCTCGTCGTACTAAGCGCATCCGCTAGAAATCTTCTAGCCATACCAGCACTAGAGAGCATTTTATGGGCCGTCTCTAGTAATATTTTGCTCATCAACTCTGCAACCTGCTGTGGTTCATTGACACTAGTGCGGTGTCTCACTATGCCTTCCTTCATGCAGAATTTGTTTAACAGCTCCGAGCAAAAATCCATACTATTGTCAGTCCGCACTTGCTTGATCGTTTTACCAGTCTCCTTTTCGATCAAAACTTTTAACTGCCTGATCCTGACAACAGCATCAAACTTGTGCCTAAGCACAAACACCCACATCTTCCTCGAGTAGTCATCAACAACTGTTAACATAAATTTGGCACTCTTCCTTGAAGGAAATCGCGACAACCTGCGAACATTCAAGTGAATTAATTCTGCAATATCCGTGGTTTCTCTGACAACCGTACTAAACTGCACTTTCCGCCGTTGATCTAAATCACAGCACCTGCATACATTCAGTTCGTTAGCCACATAACCACATAGCAAATTTCTTTCACTTAGAACCTTTGGGCTTCTCTCACTAATGTGTCCCAAACGCATATGCCACAATTCAGACTCTCGAATCGATGCATTTGACGTCTCCGCAGCGAATTCCGTCACTGTCTCTCCTTGAAGCTCATACAGGCCACTATGCTTGATTCCTTTCATTATCACCAAGGCACCTCGAACAACTTTCAGAACTCCACATTCTGAAGAATACCAACACCCAGCTGAATCTAGGGCACTCAAGGAAATCAGATTTTTCTTCAACTCAGGAACATGCTTCACTCCAGTCAATGTCCACACGATACCATCATGCATTCTGATTCTGACATCACCAACACCAATAACATCGCATTCATAATTGTTCCCCAACTGCACTTTACTATTATCCGTGCACTGATAAGTAGTAAACCAGTTCCTATTTGGTATAGCGTGAAAAGAGCAACCGGAATCCATAATCCATCCGCCAAACGACGAATTATTAGTGACAGACAAGACATAATCAGCATCATCCGAATTATCATCAGCTATAGCTGCAACATCCTCCGTAGGATCAACTCTAATTCCCTTACCTTTGTCATTCTTCAGCTTAAGGCAATCTCTTCTAAGATGCCCCCTCTTGCCACAGCTCCAACAGACAATACTACCAATCCTAGACTGACTTCGTCTATTCGAGTTCATACTACTTCTGCTAACACGTGTACCAGTTCTTCCTCTATTTTCACCTACTAAAGCAGCAGATACATGTTCGCCAGATTCTCTTCTACGGATGTCTTCGCTCAGAATTAAATCTCGAACACCATCAAACGTCAAACTTGTTAACCCAGAGGAAATACTAACAGCAGTAACAGTAGTATTCCAACTATCAGGCAATGAGGATAATAGAATCAAAGCACGTACCTCATCTTCAAAGTCAATATCAACTGAACGCAATTGACTAACAATCACATTGAATTCATTAATATGATCAGCAATTGATGCACCTTCGCTCATCTTCAAATTAAACAGACGTCGCATTAAGTAGACTTTATTGATCGCAAAGGGCTTCTCGTACATGTCCGACAAGGCTTTCATCAAACCCACGGTGGTCTTCTCATTTACGATGTTAAACGCGACGTTACGAGCCAACGTCAGCCGAATAACACCCAAAGCTCGTCTATCCAGCAATTCCCAATCAGCTTGCTTCATCGTCTCTGGCTTCTCCCCAGACAAGGGCAAGTGCAATTTCATCTGATATAGATTATCCTCAATCTGCATCTTCCAGAAACCAAAATCTTTCCCATCAAATCTGTCGATTTTCACTTTTCCTTCTTCTATCGCCATCGATTCACTTCAACTCAGCCAAGCCAAGCTCTGATACCAATTGTTGCGGAAGCCAAGCGATCGAACAATAAATTTGACAGAATAAGAAAATAAATCGGACACCAGATTTACGTGGTTCGGTCGTAGTGACCTACGTCCACGGGGAGAGCAGCACGGAATTCCACTATAAATCAAGCGATACAACGGAGATTACAACCACACTCGAGTCACTCAAACACTCTCAGTATTTCTCAAGCCCCAATTACACCCAATAACTCACGCAGTGTTTAGCCCCACAATTCCTCACGAAATAATCTCTCAATCTCGCAAAAGAATTATACACAAATCTTAACACAAGATTTAATCGCTACGAACACTTGAGCTCTTGAACGTAATTTGCCGAAGAAAGACCCATGAAACTCTCTGCCAAGCACTCTATTTCGGCGCTTCAAGACTTCTTCGCTAAAAGCATCCCCTGACCCTGAACATATATATCAGGAAGTCCCATGTTGGTCAACAAAAGAAGTCCAACTTCACTTTCCTTTTCCGATTTTGTCTTCTTTCTTGTTTTGCTGCCAACTTTTGCATATTAGGAAAGTAAATTTCCAATATTTCTTTTACTCGATTTCGGACGTCCGCAAAATATCCAATTCAAAATATTTAGATTTTCGCTTCGGGCTTAAACTCGAGACATATATTCAGCAGTCTGGCAATTCGAAGGGCATGGTTTCGTGCCCAATGGGACATCCGGCGCTACGATAGCCCAAATACATGGTGCAGCTCATGGAGCTACTACCCTCATACTAAGGATCTACGAGGGGGACATGCGGTACTACAGCGGGAACCTTATCGCCTCCGGCCTCTACGACAGATGGTTCAGGCTTAACATAATTCACGACGTCGATGGAGGGAAAGTGACCGTGTTTCTCGATGGGAATCAAGTGTTCCAGGTGGCTGACAAAGGGCCGGGTGACTTGCACTTCAAGTGTGGAGTGTATGGGGCGCCGGCTAACATAAGCTACTACATGGAATCGAGGTGGAGAGACATCAAAATCTACAAGAAGTGAAGGGCGATGAGCTTCGTCGGGCATTGCGAAATTTGGCTTGCGAATAATTCCTGCCCGGTAACAAAATCGATGTGAGGGAGTGATTGTTGTCTTTAAGAATCCTAAGGATTTGTCTCACGATTCTGATCACCATGAATATAAGCAGTGACACTAGCAATAAGATCCTCTTCTTTGTTTGTATGACAATTCCTGCTAGAGAATGCCACTGTTCCTGAATTCAGCGATAAATTTCGGCGAAACATATCGATTAATTCAACTGGTGTTTAGCGTCTCACAGCTAATTATCTGTTATCTTCCTCAACAACCAACTGAATCCACATGAGTTTTAGGTGAAGCCCTGGCGCAATGCGTTTAGTTGTTAACAATCGGCGATCAACAGAGTCCATATCTATAACTAATGGAAAGACTACTGGGGAAGAATCCCGTGATTCCATCGTAGTAAACAAAATACAAGTGCCGAGATATGAATAATAAGGTTGGTTTATGTAGCATGGCCTATTCATCAACAGGTCTCGGCACAAAAGCATGTTCAAAAGTACTACATTCGAGATGCTCAGGAGACAACTTGAATAACTATATTCATAAATATCAAGAAGGCTCATGCTTTTTTAATCCCAAATACTACGAGAAACACTTCTATCATCTTGAATTTATCACAACATAAATGGGTGCCACTTTAGCATGCTGTTCAAAGCAAAAATTTTCAATAACAATTTTATTCGCATGATGAATGCTAAGGTCTAATGTGG
This sequence comes from Syzygium syzygioides, assembly GCA_031216285.1. NCBI lineage: Eukaryota > Viridiplantae > Streptophyta > Magnoliopsida > Myrtales > Myrtaceae > Syzygium > Syzygium syzygioides. Next base: position 30,520,695 of record CM062247.1, read on the forward strand.
GGCGCGCTCTTATTTAAGCTTGAATCTCGCTTTTTTTTTTCTTCTTTTTTGTTTGGTTTCCTTCTTTTTTTTTTGTCTTTTTTTTTTTCATTTGAGACTAAACCCGTGACAAACTTTTTCAAAGAAAAATAGCTTATTTGGCAAATAGCCAACTAGTTATTGTGTTAATGAGTTTTGTTTGTGTATACATACACATATATTGTACTCAAAAACTACTATTCTAAAAGTAGTCTAAGCACAAGTAAGAATGAAAAGAACACCCAACTTATTCGGATTTCTCCGGAAAGTCGGAGAACAATTGGATATCACCGCTAAAGGGATGCACATTATGGATATGGCTAGTATCGCGACTTGGTGACGAGATGAAGCGTAGCAAAGCCATGGTTCATCTATGTTTGACGAGAAAGGAGGGAAAAACTTCTGAGCCATTGGCGAACGAGCTCGAGAAGAGGAACAAGGCATTTCAGGAGCGAGTGGACGAGCTTGAAGATAACTTGTATTTATGTCTTGCAACAATTAATGGGGCCAAGGATCTGGTTGTAAAGGAAATGACAATGTAAGATCATTTTAAGATTGATTCCTGGCTTTCTTGTACAGAATAAACGAAAGTTCATGGTCGTTGGTAATTAGACATATGGCTGGTTAGATTATTTGCCGGAGGCATTGGTACTTTTTAACACTTTATGCAATCAACCGAACTTATCTTCAATGGAGTTTGACTGGATTCGCTTAATTCTTTGCTTGGTGTTTTAGCAGAAGAGTCCAAATTTCTTAGCTTGGCTGTCATATGAGCTATTACTTACTTTTGCAAATCACTGCCTCCTATTCGCTTCATTAAATGTAAAAGGAGAATGGCAAAGAGTGTCCCAAAAGCACTTGTTAGTACTCTTAAAGTATACGTTAATAAGATCCAATATAGTATAAAGATTGAGATCTCCAATCAAACACGTTGAGTTTCAATGAGATGGGTCTCTTCACGAGACAAAGTTAATGTAGATTGATATGTCAAAGTAAAAAAGAAAACTATTGATAATATAGGATGATACAATATAATCCAAAGCTCTCTCCTTTCCAAGTACTTTTAGAGCGGAAGTTGATTCAACGTAACCATAAGAGTCTTCATGCCATCACCAAAACCTGATTCCAACCTGATAAGAACAGAAAAAGAAGGACATGGCCTTGAATCCAAAAATGAAATCTTTTATCCAGCAAATGTTTGGAGCTTTCTGCACATAATTTGGTTGAGTGACGCAGCAAACTTTGTCATCCTCAATTATCAACCGTTGAACTAGAGCTTCAATCTATTCCGAGCATTTGACCTCTTCTTGGTGTTAGGTGCTACTTATAAGCTTTTTAATTGAAGGAACAGGACACTGACACTGGTCCAAAAAAGGTCCTAGGCTTAGTTTTTGTTGTCTCTGATTCATGCATATGATAATCCTAGCAGTACATGGCGCACCTTTTCCTTCTAAACTCACCCGATCAAGAACTGAAGAAGATGCGTTCTTCACATCTGATCCTGTGCCTCATCCTTGTTAATATAAATGAAGTAGGTCATGTCTGCGGCGATCCCACTGATGGGTTCACCGTAGTGCCGCTGACTGAGTGGAACTTCGAGATACAGAAACCGTATGACAAGCCGTTGGAGGAGAGGTATAGTTTCACAGATGGAATTAGGAGGCTTTGGGTCTATGCAGATGATAAACCGCACGAACCCAACAGTAAGACCATGCCGTGGACAGAAATTCGCATAAGTGTACCCTCGCTATCCCTCCATTTATGAATTTTAGATTTTTCTTTGCCAATGCTGATACCTGCATTATGGTGTTAGCAGTTCAAGTCGGTCTAGCTTCAGAGACTCGCATCAAAATTTGTCATCAGCTTGATCCTAACGTACTTTCTCACAGGGGCTTGACTATTCATCTGGGGTATGGCAATTTGAGGGCTACGGTTTTGTGCCGAACGGGACCTCCGAAGCCATCATAGTGCAGATCCATGGCGGCATGGGGCACGCCACTACTCTGATACTAAGGATGTATGAAGGTGATGTACGATACTACCTTCGCGATCTCATCGCGACCAATCTTTACGACAAGTGGTTCAGGGTGAACGTGATCCACGACAGGGGTCAAGGCATCGTGGAGGTTTACCTTGATGGGACTCTGAAGTTCACGACGCAAGATCGTGGCCCCGGCGACTTGTACTTCAAGTGTGGAGTGTATGCGGCGCCTCCAAACGTGAGCTATTACATGGAATCGAGGTGGAAGGACATCAAAATATACAAGAAGTGCTTGTAGAGAGTAATTAAAGGGCAATCTGGCTAGCAAAGTAAGTCAGCAGGGCCATAATGAACTAAATAAAAGTTCAAGTGCTCCCAAAATTAACTCTCAGTTCTACATTGTGCGGAAAAAAGCCTCATCATCTTTTTATTTGCTAGCTGGTTGTTTTGGTTTTGCCCGTAAAGCGCTTGGCTTAAAGTTAATACCTCTAACTGATTAATAAACCGAAAGCATTCTACCAGACAGAGAACTTTAGGATGTTGCATCCAAGGCTGCCTTCTTTTGTGAAGTAACTAAGGCTATGATATGCAAAACAGGGGAACTGGGAAGTCAGCTTATTGCAGAAAAGTACGAGAAATTGTGGTTAGTTCAAAGTATGAAGCTTGGGCTGAATATACAGTTAGCTGTTGGTGGTCTAAACACGTGGAATTAGGAAAACACATGCCAATCAACAGGACTTGTTGACCACAAATAGCTTTGAAAGATGAATTCCTGGAGCTTCTTTCTCTGTCTCTGCATATGTGACACCAGCTCCATCGATGAGCCTCTATGCATGTGTTAATCAACTAGCTCACAAATTTATTAGCGCCCTCATCTCCCCGTTTTGTTCAGCCAAAGAAAAAAATAACAGAATCTCTCCACGCTAAATCGACTTTTCCTTTATTAGATCTCTCTTATGGTTTCGGTTAGATTTTTTTATTTTATTTGCTAAAAAACTGATGGATTAAGCGGGTCAATACTTTAACGGAAAGCGAAAATCGGAGATACTGAGCCGAGAGATTTGGCAGAAGATCATGTCCAGGCTCCTGTATCATGTCATTAATGGTGCGACTATGATTTTTCATCTGCTTCTTGTAGATCAGCTGGCATAGTTAATAATGGGATCACTCGAGATTCATCGACTTATCCCTTAGTTTACATTCTAATAACATTCATAGTCGGCCTTCGTGTATATTTTGCGCGGCCCCAGTCATCTGAAATGTCTGACTCAGACATATCAGACTGTTGGGCTGTAAATTATCCGGTTCTTTTGGAATCTAGAACTGAGAATTCCATCAAGTAGAAAGAGCCAGATTCTAATGGTATCCTGATTAGCACACGGAGACAATTTGAGTCGGGCTATTCATCTTATACTAAACAAGAAAACAGAAGGAAACAATGCCAAGTCTGTCTCATTGAGATGATTAGATTCTATGCATGAACTTAGAGCAGAATGCACTACCATACAATCAGTCATTTCGGCCTTCTCCCATTTTATAGGATTTTGCTCAATCGCTCGATGCAAAAGAAACCGACAGTAACATACTTAGCCGTACCAAAAATTAACAAAACTCTGTAAGCTTGTAATTTGATACATTCTAATGAAGTTATTGTCTAACCCCCACAAACACGGATGGATGAAAATGATGAAGATGACCATGATGAAACGGCACCATGAAGTAATCGGCTCGGTGTGAAATCGATGTGGTGAGGTGATGGAAACAACTTGCAATGGACCTCAAAGTGCATAGACGGCACAATATCGTCATCCGTCACTGTCTGAAAATCAACGACAAATCTGCCATTGTTTGAATCCATAAACAATTATTAAGACTAAACCTACTACATCGAAGACTAGTAATGGGGCATCAACCAACCCTTTTGCATTGACATAATTGGACGGTCATACATTTTCTCAGAAATTAGGAATCACTTGTATATACGCACGAGATCACACGGATGAGACAAGGTCATTCAAATTGTCAAAAGGACAAGCATGTCTGTCCAAGGAAAGAAGACCCGAGGATATGCATTGTTTTGTTGAGATCATAAATCATATATGGTTCCTGCTTTGTTTCAGTTGTCCCTACTTATAGAAGCTCTGCCTTCACAGTTCCTCAACAATTTATCAGATAGACGAGAAACAAAAATGGAGACACCTTTTAGCCATGTACTATTGTTCTTTGTCGTCCTGGTCTCGAGTCATAATCCGGAGTCCAATCTGTTCTGTTTTGCTGATCCTACGGATGGTTTCACTGAGGTACCGTTGACAGATGCAAACATCGAGCTGCAAAAGCCTTACGACATTCCACTGGAGGAGCGCTACAGCTTCGTGGATGGGGTGCGCAAGTTGTGGGTCTATGCCGACGACAAGCCCCATGATCCAAGCAGTCACACTCAACCGCGCACTGAAGTTCGGATTACGGTAATTCCTGAACCCCTCTATGGTTCATCATTGTGGTAGTGATTGATTGAAAAAGAAACTGATCGAATTAACGAAATCTTTTCCATTTCATTCTGTCTCGATTTCTCTGTTCCCTCCTCGATTTTGTACATCTTTGTAAGCTCCAAGGTAACCCGTCTGGCAGGGTCTAGACTACTCGTCTGGAGTCTGGCAATTTGAAGGGTACGGTTTTGTGCCCAATGGGACATCCGGCGCTACGATAGCCCAAATACACGGTGCAGCTCAGGGAGCTACTACCATCATCCTGAGGATCTATGACGGGGACATGCGGTACTACAGCGGGAACCTTATCGCCACCGGCCTCTACGACAGGTGGTTCAGGCTTAACATAATCCACGACGTCGATGGAGGGAAAGTGACCGTGTTTCTCGACAGGAATCAAGTGTTCCAGGTGGCCGACAAAGGGCCGGGCGATCTGTACTTCAAGTGCGGAGTGTATGCGGCGCCCGCTAACATAAGCTACTACATGGAATCGAGGTGGAGAGACATCAAAATATACAAGAAGTGAAGGGCGACGAGCTTCGTCGGGCATTTCACGAAATTAGGCTTACAAATAAGTCTTGTCGTGTGACGAAATCAATGTGAGGTAGTGACTGTTGTCTTTAAGAATCCTCGGGATTTGTCTCATGATCCCGATCACTGTGACCATGACCAGTGACATTAGCAGCAATAAGATCCTCTTCTTTTGTCTGGATGATAGTTCCTGCTAGAGAATGCCGCCATTCCCGAATTCAGCGTTAAATTTCGGCTAAACATTACTACTAATTCGACTAGAGTTTCGCTTCTCACAACCGATGATCTGTTATCTTTCTCAACGATCAACTGAATTCACGTGAGTTTCTTCACGGGAAGCGTTTAGCTGTTAACAATCGGCAATTAACAGAGTCCCACATCCATAACTAATGGTAAAGACTGCTGGGGAAGGATACCATGATTCCATCATAGTAAACAGAAGACAAATGCAGAGATATGAATGATAAGGTTGGTTATTGTAGTAAGACCATTCATCAGCAGGTCTCAGTACAAAAGCATGTTCAAAAGTATTACACTTTAGATGTTCAAAATTATAATATATATCGCCATGTTGTAGTCGGCAATTTTAACTGCTTAATCTTCATTTTATTCGGTGGATCTAAAAGTTGAGTGTTATTTATTTTCATGTCATCCCTATAAGATTTTATAGATATTTGAAAAAAAAATTTAACAATATGATAGAGGTAAGCACATTAAAAATTCCCAACATCCATTATCATCATGCAAAATTTAAAGAAAAAACTTCCTAAAAATTATTACATGTAATAATTATTCATTGACAAGAAAATTGTGGCAATTTACTTATATTATAAGACAGCCCATTCAAACCATTAGCTTACTTAAATTAAGTAAATTGAAAGACAATCAATTAGTTTGAATAAAAAAAGTGTTACCTTATTTATTTGATCTCTTTTTTTTTTTGAGTAATATTTTTTGCTCGGAAGTGGCAGGGGTGTCTTATTCTTTTTACATTATGTTACACTTTACAAATTTTGAGCTAGAGTTATCGAGGTTAGAGTTAATTTATCTACTACTCAAGTCGAACCGAGCTCATTTATTGAACTGCCTATGTGGTAACTCGACTTGGATTACATATTTAATCACCAGTTAGCATTTAGATAAGAACACTTCTTCATTTATTTTATCGATTTGGTAATCTATTAAAAGCAAAGACATAATTAAGTGAACTCACCCAAAACGAAAATTTAAAGTCTCGAAAAATAGAAAAAAAAAAGAAGAAATTGAAAAATTAATAAATGCTCGACAATTATTAGTAAAGCTGTTTTAGGACTGAGCGAAGGAGCAGCAAGCGTTCGGTCATTACCATTTACGGGATCGCAGCTCGCGTCGTCCACCACCACCGGCGCCGCCATGCGATGGCGGGCGCCGCCGAGATCCGGCGGCCTCGGCGCGGCCGCCATGTCCTACGTCGCCGTCGACTACCTCAGCCGCCTGTCCCCGGCGTGGCACGCGCGCCTGCAGCCGGCGCTCTGGTCGGTGCTCGCCCTCGTCGCCGTCTCCCGCGTCCCCTACTACCGGCACTGGTCGGCCGAGTTCCGGTCGGCCCTGCCTTTCGTCGCCTCCATGGTGTTCATGCTCCTAGCTTTCCTCTTCGAAGCTCTGTCCGTGCGCTCCGTGACCGCCGTGCTCGGCTTGGACTGGCACAGGTAAGTCCGACTGAGGTCGGCCGATGACGCGCCGCCCCCTTTTTCTAGTTCGATTGTGCCTGGATCGGAGTTCCGTTAGCTCGAAATCGCGCTTATCTGAACTTCAGCAAGCTCGAATCCGGCTTGCGGTTGAGTTTGATTTTGTCGCCGAACTAAAAAATTCAGTGACGGTGTCGAATGCGGCAAGTTGTTTGTGCGATTGCAAGTCATTTTTGATCGATTGGAAGTAAGTGACTTCGTTGTGAAGATTTCGTTGAAGATTGAAGAGTACTTGCGTCGATTGCGACTTGAGATTTAAGTGAAAATATTTTGATACATGGTCATTAATTAGTACGTTTTTTTTTTACTATAATTAGATGCTGTCTTGAGCGGAACCTTTCTGTCTAGTGTCTGCTGCTCTCTCCAGATGTTTCCATATGTGGGTATCTCTTCAATTATGAACCCATTCTTGGAAATTTTGCTCTGTGAATGAGATTGAATTTCGGAAAAGATTGCAAAGGTTGAAGCTTTGCTCGACCTCTTTCCTTTTTTTGCATGCATGCATGTATGTCTTCGAATGATTTGAATGAGTCCATCAATACTCAGATGAGCAAAATTACGTGATGAAACTTTTTAGTGAACAATAAATGAAATTATTCGACTCATTTCCTCTTTTATGGGGAAGAGTCCATAAGGTGCTGATGGGATTCAGATGTTGGACTTGCACTCTTTATGTTCTTGAGGTCAAGCAAATCAGGACTCGTTCCTGCAATCTATATGTTTCGCTACTCAAAAAATGTTTCTAGAATGCGGGCATTTGTGACTATGTTTTATCTACATTCTTCCGTGAGCTACTTCTACTCCATTTGATATCTTGCAATGTTGAATTTGCTTAACTGGGAATCCTAATTCAAAGTGATTCTTAGAAATTAGAACATCAAAAGATAAAGATAGAACGTGGGCTTTTGGATCTTATCATGGTTTCATGTCATGGATGTCTTCAACGTGGAACTCTACAAGATGGGATTATAATGTGTGATCCCTAAGATATTTGTTTCATGAACTCTACCTCGTGAACATTATTCGTCAATGCCATGTTTTTGTGCTAGTCGATTGATAATTTAAGTTTTCATTTATAAGTTCAATTTGGACTAAGGCAGTGTGATTTTACTCTGGCATACTGAACCTGGAGCAGAGACCGCTATCCAAAGTGCCACACTGCCACCATTTGCCATGAACTTGTTTTCAGTGTCCTTCATGCTCTTTAGCTGTCTCTACTCAAATTTGAAAAGAATTTGGAGAATGATCAATTTGGCAGTAAAGTCTTACTGTCGAAAAAGATTTCAAGATGAAATTGTAGGACTTGTATACATCAAACAAATTCCAAGTTTTACATTTTGCCTCTGTTGAATGTCCCAAAGTGTAAATTCTTATGTGATTACAAGTCATATCACAAAACATCTCTAACGATGCATGGCTCCAAAAATTCATGAAATCTATATACTCAGAAAGCATCTATGTGTCTAGAATAGATGCTGCCAATACTATCACTGTTGCTTCACTGAATAAATCATGTGATGGAATGTGATGAATTGATCTGTCTGATGCAACAATGACGAGGTCACTGATGATGATGGCTATATGGCCTGTGCATATGGAATCTCTGTGTAATTTCGATATATTCATAGAGGGCGACGGAGTTAGCACATTTATGTGAAAGTTAATTGCAGTTGAGTATATCATTCTCCATTGTTTGTAAAAGCAAAACAGCGTCACTTTCTGTTTATGGTAGCTCCATTTATAGCTCTATTTCTGCCATAGAAGTTCCATCATGATGCCTGGATCGTATCTAGGCAGGACATTACATAATATTATTGATGTATGATGCAGCAGTTTGATTTCTATGATTTCAGTCTCCCACACCATTGTAGTAATCCTGCAAGGTTAGAGTTTAACCATTACAAGAAGGAAATTTTATGCAATTTTCGTTTTGGACAGGGATACACCTCCTCTTCCTGACACTGGCCAGTGGCTGCTTCTAGCGTCAAATGAAAAACTTCCTCAGACAATTGTTGATATATTGAGAGCTCCAATTATTGGGCTTCATCATTTCCTGATGCTGTTCATGATGCTGGCTTTCTCTGTGTTGTTTGACTCTGTAGAAGCTCCTGGTCTTGGACTGGGGGCTAGGTACATGTTCACCATGGCGATTGGTCGACTTCTTCGGGCTATAACTTTCGCTTTTACAATTCTTCCATCTGCTCGGCCCTGGTGTGCCTATTCTAGGTTTAGAGTCCCAGCTTATCCTCATCGATGGGCCCAGAAATATTATGTACCATATGCCTCAGATGCTGATGCCATTCGCAAGATAATAAATTTGGATATTGCATATGGTATGTTCAATATTTTGATGGCATATGTGGGTGGTAGTCTTTCTTGCTCCCTTATTTTCTCATAGTATAGTCTAGGAGGATATTCTTACCTGACCATCAAAGCAGATTAGAAATAGCAATTTTCTGCAGATGTCTGCTCGATCTAGATTTTTGACTTCTTAAATTTCAGTTGAATAGGTCGCATAGTTTTCTTTTTAGGCTTTAAGCATATCATTGGATTCACAGTATAATATATAAAACATTTTTTGTTTCACAAAATAATTAAATGCCGATTACTTACAAATATTACAGTCAGGGAGTTTAGGTCAATTCGAATTTCTTGATGGCAAACCTATAAATCATGTAAGTAAATTGCTTGTTAAGGAGGAAATTCACTGTTGTAATCTGCGTCTTGAACAAGTAAATTTCCTTAACCCATACAAATCAGACTCATAGTTCTCCTTGTTTGACAGCTAATACTGGCAGTTACCTTGGAGAATACCGGCCTGATTGGGGCTCAATGAGCTTCCTCATCGATTTTTTACGACCAACCGTCTCAGAAGGGTCTTCATGGTTCAGTCTCCTGAAGAAAGCTGGAGGCGGTTGCAATGACCTCATGTACAGTGGCCACATGCTTGTTGCTGTACTTACAGCTATGGCTTGGACGGTACCCTTTTTGAACTCTAGTTGTCATTTCTGTATTCTTCTCAGAGAAATCCACTTCCTTTTAACATAACTCTTGGCTTAGAAAAGAATTCTTTGGGGGGTGGGCTAAGGGAATGGAAAATAGAAGAAACAAAAATTCTGGAAGAGAACAATCTCTCCGGCTGTTTCAATGTAATATTTATTGGATTTTCTTACTTAATTGAGTGTTGAGAGTTAAAATGAGAATCTGAAGAGAAAAGCAGCTGCATCCCTCACTTTTGCTCCAGTTTACGAGTGATTGGAAACTATCAGAGTCTTCATTTGTTTAGCGAAAAATGAATTATTTAGAAAACATTTTCTTAAAAATGATCACTTGAAGTGCTTAAAATAATTAGGTGATGAAAAATATTTTCATTATCGATAATAATTTATGTCTATATTTCCGTATACGATAAAAATATATCTTCTCTGGTCTTTTTTTGAACAATACAAGCGATCTTTTTCGGGAAAATATTTTCTAAATCATTCATTTTTTGTGAAATAAATGCACCAAGAGTAGGGGAAACATACCTCCCCATTTGACCCCTTCTCTCCAATTTAGTCTAGTTTTACGAGTGATTGAAAACTATTAGAGGCTTCATTTATTTAGCGGACAATGAAAGATATAGAAAACATTTTCCTGAAAATGATCACTTGTATTGCTTGAAATAATTAGGTAATGAAAAATATTTTCATTATCAACTATTATTTATGTCCATGCATTTTCGTGGACTTTCATGTACAATGATACTATTTCTTCTTCGGTCATTTATTTGAACAATACAAACGATCATTTTTAGGAAAATATTTTCTAAATCATTTATTTTTTGCTAAACAAACGCACCAACAGTAGGGGAAATTTACCTCCCCAATTGACCCCTTCTCTCCATTTTAGTCTATAGCAATCAAAACCGAATATCTTCAAATATCCTTTCAGTTGTTTTCTTTCCTTTAATGTCCTAGTGGTTTGAACGAAAGTTTCTGAAGTTTGTATCTATTAACCTTGCAGGAGGCTTATGGGGGTTTCAGCTCAGTCTTCGTATGGCTGCTTGTAATGCACAGTGCCCAAAGAGAGATAAGGGAACGCCACCATTATACTGTAGACTGTATCGTTGCCATTTACGTGGGTATCCTCCTATGGAAGATGACAGGTTTCATCTGGCCACCCAAGGATGCACGTAGAGAAAGAAGGCTCTCAAAGCTCGAAAAAATTCAGAGCAGGCTAATTCAAGCTGCCAAGGACTCCGACATGGACGGAGTGAGAGAGCTGCTCAAGGAGGTCGAGTTGAGCAGCCAAGAGAAGAGTCCTGGCAGAAGCTCGAATTGGCTTATGTGGGTGTTTCCCTGTGCCACCATCTTTTCTGCACTAACCGTTGTTCTCTTGGCCTTCACATGGACAAGCGACGGGTGATCGGCTAGTGTACTTCAGAGTTCTTTTCCCAGCTCCCACGAATTAATGTTATTTCACATTGTAACACCATGTAACAGTATTTCCTTTTTTGAGCTGAAGCTGAGTGTACGATAGCCATCGGATGCCTATCCCTGTTACCACGTAGCCCGTAACTGTATGATTGTCATTGAGCTTTATTAACTCGACGGATATAATCTGTAAGGGCAGCGGAGGTGGAAATGTCAAAATTCTGTCCATAGAATGAGTTATGATTTCCTTAAATTTGAACAGGCTCATTACCATAATTGGGGAGATGACCCTGTCTAGTGAGTTGCAAATTGCAGAGCGAAGATCCCAAAGTGTAAGTATCATCGTGCTTTGAGTCTCGTCTCTGGCCATATATATATAACCTTCCACTTGGAAGTTATGGAAGGACAACCATCTCTGACGGCTGCCATCAACCATCTCTGACGGCTGCCATAGCTACCGATAGTGCTAAAAGTACTTTCAATCCTTTCTTTTCCTCCTAGAGAGACGCAGTTGTATCGTTAATTAGCCAATTTAATTAGATTCATACATATTTTGCTTGCATTTGTTAGTCAATTAGCCGGGCTGGGCTCTTGATCGCGCACGCTGGGAGCGCGACTCTGTCCTTGTAAAGCCAAACTATCAGCTATACGATCAAGTACCGACTTCACTAGAGATCATAGTCACGAAAAACATGGGAGAATCGAAATCTTAGATCAAAACGTTCACTATGGACATAAGAAATAAAATGGTGAAGAATTTAAAGACGTAAATCCCATGAAAATCCAAATGCGTACCTAATCTTAATATCCTCAACCTTCTCAGTATTATGATTTTCCTTTGAAAAGAAGAAAAAGTCATTTATCTCGATGGACAATCATATTTTAGGTACTCACAAACGTGTTTCTTCACCGAGCTTTCGCTTAATAAATAATTTACTTCTCCACCCCACCACATTATCATTCCGATGCGAAGGTTATAACAATTATCAGCACGGCGCCTGATACGACTCGCGTGTTGGCCTGTCGCAAGACGATAAGACATAAATTACTAATTTTTTTTTCCTGCCCATTTTGTGAACTAAACAGAATTTTTATACAAAAAGTAAAATAATAATTATTCACCTCTTTGTACTGATGCTCCCTCGATGTATCGCTATTTTACAAATGATAAATCACAAGGAATATGCCAATTTTAAATTATAATAATAATATCCGTGAAAAGAAAAAGCCAAAACGAAAATCGAAACGGTAGTTGCGACCGAACATCACCAGCAGAAAGCCTCCAACAGCACCGGAGGAGGCGGCTTCCCCTTGGCCAGCACCGTCCGGTCAAACCAAAGATCAGGACCGTCCGATCCGACGAGGTCAACCCACTCCCGCCCGGCCCCCCCCGCCCCCCCGCGAGCGGGGCACGATCGGACGGACGAGATCCCCGGCGGACGTTTCCTCCACTCGTCGCACGGCTCGCACCGTAACATTCCCCCCCACCTCCCCCACCGCCGCTCGCGTGTATAAATAGGGCCAAAGCCGAAGAATCCGGAAAGCTCTTCCCTCCTCTTCCCCGAATCCACGCGCGCGGGCGACGCGGGCCGCGGAGATATTTTTCTCCTCTTCGATTCTATCCACGAAGGAGGAAGAGCTCGCGGTGGTTGTTCCCATGGCGATCTCGCTCTCTCCCTCTTCGATTCCTTGCTTGAGGAGCGAGAATCGGGCCGGCGCCGCCCCCGCCTCCTCCCCCCTGCCGCCGCTCCGGCTCCGGCTCCGGCTCCCGGCGGGCTCTCGCGGGTTCTCCGGCGGCGGCGGCGGCGGCCGGAGTATCTCGGCTAATCCGTGGCCTCGGAGCTCCTCTCTGGTGGTAATACGCCTCTCTCTCTCTCTCTCTCTCTCTCTCTCTCTCTCTCTCTCTCTCTCTCTCTCCCCCCGTTGGATTCCGTCGTGTTGCGTCTTCGCTCTGTCGCCGCTGAACTCGTGGTTGCCGGAGCGCGAGCTCCTTCTCTTGTCCGATGCTTACTCGATGTTCGAATACTTTTGCCTGGAATCGGACGTCTCTTTCTCTAAATTTAGCTTGGCCGTGGCTTGTTTTTGTTGCTGAAAGCATTCATTGCTCGCGGATTTATCATGCTCTGGTGTGTGTGTTCTACCGGCATCGACATCGGGTCTTAGTGTGCAGTGGAGCTTTGTTGGGTCGATACGATCCTATGAGCGGTCGTTCGGCAGTCGGGCGAATTTTCATACTAACTACTTGACTTCGATTTTGTCATTGTGATTGTTATGTGTTACATCGTCGTTCTTTGTTATCATTGAATTAGCTATGTTTTTCAATAAAGAAGGGAATGGAGTATTATAGTCACGTGCTTACTAAACATTGTATGGCATCCGGCTTAACCAAACAGGTTATGCGTCAATCTAAACAGCTCGTGTCGCTATTTACATGCTACATGGCATTGCATTTGCAATGGTTTTCCCTACTAAACCCATAGTGATTGTTTCCTAAATGCAATGAATGTGCTTTAGGAGGTAAGCACGGACAATGTCATGTCATGTTTTCTTGATCTTCATGTATAAAGAAATTGACATCATGCTGGGTTATCAGTCTCATGTCTTTTCTAAGACTAGATGAATTCGTTCATTGCACGGAGAAGATTTTAGGATTGACCTTTTCGCAATATGATCTGTCTAGAAGAAAATAAACTGGTGAAATCTACCTTATGCTTTATTACTATTATCAGGAGTTTTCTCATTTGACGTATGGGGAACTTTAACATTCTCATGTTAGCATCTTGTCTTATGTAATCATCTGTCATTTATGTGACCATACTGCTTACTGTTATAAAAAAGATCTATTAGTAAAGGAAAATGTTCAATGCTTTAGTTGGACAATACTGCAGCAACACTTTGCTGATGTCAGAGGAGTTGGTTCTTCAACAGTTGAGGAATTGAACATTTTAGTGATAGCACCTGATGTGAGATGATTGTCATACAAATACGCAAGCAAAGACTGCCAAATTTCGGTTGTCAAAGAGAGTTGCAAAGAAAATCAAGTTTTGCTATTTTAGACTCTTTTGTTCAAGGGTATTGCTGTTAGACTGTGCTGGCTTTGGCTCTTTCGTGTATTACAATTTCCAAATAAATTCGCATCCATTTTTTCAGGACCACTGGAAAGAGCCACACATGTATAGGATTGTTTGAATTTTAATTGTTCCAAGAATGACTTTCTTCGATTATTCCTCCGCATATATCTTTTTAAGGGATTGTAAGTAGGTGTTTTATTTACAAGTCCAGGATTGCACACTAGTGGTCATTAGTCATTACCTCTATCATTATGTTGAAGTGAACATCGTAGCATTGTTATAGTTACTGCTCTTGAGCCAATTTGTTGGGTAATTGCTGTACATTTTTTTTAATAATTTGAGGACATATTCAAGATGTTTACCTGTTTCGTTTCCCTCTAATTAATATGGTCTTCTGTTTTGACGCTATCATCTAAGCTAAGCGCTTGCTAATTGAACATTAAAAGATTTGTTTGTACCGCATAATCGTAAATTTTATCTCTTAACCCTTCAGTTGATAGTTAGGATCTACGAGCAAAGTATAGAATTTTATTGACCTTTAGAATTCTGTTGATAGCATGAGAAAGGCAATTGGCGTGTGCAAGACATCATCATTAAGTGTAACTATGTACTTTAGAACCTGAGAAAAGACAATATCAGAATTGTAACTATATGGTAAGAATTGTGTGGCCCAGTCATAGACTCATAGGTGAGATTACAGAAGCTCATTCGAGACGGTTCGGACATCTCAAATGAAGGACTTTGAATCTCAAAGGATATTGAAGAAAGTGGTATAGAGCTATAATGAATTACAGTGTTAAAAATATATGAGTAAGGCCTCCAATGGCATAAGGATGACTAGAAGACCTTGCTAGAGGTTTGTAAAGCTTCTTTGGGGAAGCCTGGCGTTCACCTATACCAAATGAACTCTAAGCAGGAGTTGATTTTGTACATGTCATCACAAACAACAACAGACAACGATAGACTTTATCCTTTCATTTGGGAGTTTATATATATGTTGATATCCTGGACGATTCTTCTTGTTATTTGTCATGCATTTTTATCCTTGTGATTGGTCTGCATCCTGTTTAACTGTTGTTAAAGTTGAAACATATTTGACCCTCTTTGTACTCGTTTCCGCTGGTAACAGCATTTGGTCTTTATATAGCTGTCTCCTTCCTCTGATATAATGGAGTTAAACTTTATGATCCTTCTTAATAAGTTAGACCTCTTTCAGACTAGAAAAATATGGTCAAAGAAAATAATATGTGCTTCTGCTTGTGTCATTTGGACCATTTGGTGATATTGATTTTAATCTTTATTTTGTATATTAGAAACATCCACTTACCGGTATTCCTTGTTTTACAGGTTGAAGCTAAGAAGCAGACATATAACTCTTTGGATGATTTGTTGGCCAAATCTGAGAAACCTGTATTAGTTGATTTTTATGCTACTTGGTAATTTTCATCCTCCAAAAATTTGAAGCAATGATACCTTTTTAAATAAATCTTTGAGCAACTTGATTGGGCATAATACTTATAAGTTGAGCTTTTCTGCCAGGTGTGGTCCATGTCAATTTATGGTTCCCATACTTAATGAGGTCAGCATTAGACTTAAGGATACAATTCAAGTTGTGAAGATCGATACTGAGAAGTACCCCAGCATTGCTGATAAATACAGGATAGAAGCATTACCTACCTTTATCATATTTAAAGACGGGGAGCCCTTTGAGCGTTTTGTAAGTTTTATCTTTTTCACCTCTGCTGTCATATGGAAATCCAATCTACTAAGTTCTCATAATAATTGGATACTAGTTTATGTTAATAAAGGCTCATAAAGTTTTTGATACTGTGTTGAGATGCCTTAGATATCCTAATATGAACGAAAACCTGCAGTCACAAGTTTCTTGACAATTTACATTCTCTATAATGTGAATGATACAGGGTGAACTCTGTATAGAGCACTTGCATTTTGCCAAAAGAGCACAGACGCCTCTTGTAATGTATATGGGCACTTAGGCCCCTCTTGTGGCATGAAGAATCAATAATAACCTTTAATCAGTAGATACCATTCTCCTCCTAAGCCTTTTATGAATTGCGTATTCCATCCTACATCATCATTATTCTTTTGCAAAACATGGAACCATCACCAAGACCATGATGAAGCACCATGTTTCTACATAACAACAGATGATTAATACACACAAACTGCATAAGTCTTTAACAGCAATCAATGGAAGGCCTTCCCTTTGTAGAGCTTGATCATCCAGGAGAACACAGCTTCTCATGTTGCTAGGTTGCTGCAATCCATGCATAGTTAACAGACAAAGCGATACTATTTTTAGCGCAAGGCAGAGGGTATCCCCATAATGTTTCTGTGAAGGACATGGTTGCCAGCTCAAAATCTTGTACGTCCGTGCAGAAATGGTAATAACTAATAGGCATTGCCTAAGATTCATGCATTATTCTTGTGGTCTATGAATGGTAGTTAATCAGAATTTAGTCGATTCTCATTCATAATCCAATTGCCAGATTGGGTTGTGAATTCTTCTGATGTTCGATTGCTTCCAACTGATTATTTTTTAAGATGTTTTTTTATCAGCTACCCTTTTCTTATTTTTATTTATCAGGAGGGTGCTCTGACAGCTGATCAACTGATCCAGCGGATTGAGGATTCGCTGAAAGTTAAGCAATAGCTTTGGTGAGCCCCACTTATTCTCTTGGTATTGTTCCATTGTAAGAATATGTCTTGAACATTCTCCTTTCACAAATCCTCCAGAATGTTGCAATTCTCATTTGAGAATGATAATCGGTGGCCTCAGCCTTGTTGTATGAAGTTTGAAGCGTGCCTAGGAAGTTTTATTCTCCTCTTTTCATTTTTGCCCCTTTCCGTGAACAGCCAGTCTCTCCCAAGAGGTCGTGATTCATGACAACATTGTTCATCTCTGTGAATCGTGCTAATTAGACCTAAATCTTAAGAGAATTTGCATGAGTAGATCACATCATAACAATTCTACTCGAGAGTCTATTTGTTCTTGTGGAGGGAAAGCTAGTTTAGTTACCAATTTTGAAAGAAATAGTAGGAACCCGAGGTTGATGCGAACCAAGGCCTTGAACGTGTAACTTTAAAGCAGTCAATTACTACTGCTTGTGTCTCCTTTTAGTACACGCTATCAAGGCGCCATCCGACGGAACCAGATCTTTGATTTGAGGTCGTCTGTTTTCAGCATCAACGTGAGATTACTTTCAAAGATTTTAAGCATTTTACATTAATAAAAGTGAATCCGGTTACGCCGATAGATTATAAAAAAGCAACAAGTAAACACCAGACAGACTCTTATTCTAATAATTATAGAAGGCTTTTAATGGTTTGCTTCGATAGTTACCAAAGTTGTCGAGTTATGAGAACTAAAATAACCAGCTAATTTCTTTTGTGAAATCTCCATTGGAGCGTTTCTAAAAGACCGACTCAATTATATTATTTTGCATCTTAAGAAGGAATCGAATAATTCTTTGCTTCTGTCAAAAAAATAATTATTCTTTGCTTCTGGACACCTTAGATTACATTCCACGCGGTCTATCGACTCTATACACAAAAGAAGGAAGAAGAACATGAGCATTGCCAGGATTCAAAGAAATATAGGTCCCTGATACTCTTTGCCTTTGTCCATATTACGCCATCATGTGCATATTGTCTCAAGCAGACCTTAAATCGCATAGCTCATCAGGGTGCTTCAAAGGTAGACTTGTCACGGATACCTTCCTTTCTTCTAGGCTCAAACGTCTGTGGATTTCATTTCTGAACCGTAAGATTCTTCGCAGCTCAACCCCGACAAGAAAGAAAAAGAATAGTAGTTCCATTTCTCTTGTTGAAGTAAAGAAAAGGTTCCGATACTCTTTTCTTCATCTACTAGCCAGAACAATCAAGATAAATATAATAGAGCTTATCGAGCTCCACCCATTCAACTACTTTCCAATCATCTAAACAGTCGATTTTTCGATCTCTTATCTCATAAAGAATCTATGGATTTTGCAAGTCCTCTTTTAGGACTCGTCAAAGAGTTATGGGGCTTGGCCAGCAAACCTTTGGGCCTCATTTATAATCTTAAAGGTAATGTCGACTCGTTGCTTTCAGCAACTGACAGCCTGAAGGCCGTGCGCAACGATGTGAAGGCGAAGGTGGAACGTGAAGAAGAAGGAGGAGGTGCTCAGCGCACGAATCAAGTGATGAACTAGTTAGGCAAGGTGCAAGACTTTGAAGGTGGAGTAGATCAAGTTCTTCAAGAAACCAGGGAACGTGACCAAATCAAATGTGTCAGTCATTGTCTTCCACGAAACTGCTGGTCGAGCTATAAATTGGGAAAGAGAGTGGATCAATTGCTCAACGGAGCGAGAGAGCTCCAACATAAGAAAGGAGAATTCAGCAATTTCACATCGCCGATGCCTCCTCCTCCTCAAGTGTTCGAGATGTCTATAGACAAGACCGTGGGGCTTGATCGTTCTCTTAATAAAGTGTGGAAAAGGCTCGTGCACGAAAAAGAAGTAGGAGTGATTGGGTTGTATGAAACAGGCGGTGTGGGAAAGACCACTCTCATGAAAATGATCAACGAGAAGCTTTCGCACGCAAATCATGGATTCGAGGTCGTTATTTGGGTGGTGATGTCCCAACAAGTGAACAAAGATAGTATTCCAGATGCCATAAGGAAAAGGCTGAACATTAAAGATGAGAGCTGGGAAGCATGGTCCCGGGATGAGAGGGTCCATCATCTATTGGAAGTTTTGACCCAGAAGAAGTTCGTGTTGTTGATTGATGATGAATGGGCAAGGCTGGACCTTTCCAAAATCGGAGTTCCTTGTCCTGATCTCGAGAACCGATCCAAAGTAGTATTCACAACTCGCTTGAAGCAAGTATGCCACCAAATGGGAGCTGACGAAATCTTCGAAGTAGAGTGCTTGACACCCGAAGAAGCCCTGGTATTGTTCGAGAACAACGTTGGCAAATCAACCGTAGATTCTCATCCAAAAATTCCAAAACTTGCCAAGGACATTGCGCAAGAGTGCAAAGGGTTGCCACTAGCCCTTATTACTGTCGGGCGAGCCATGGCTGGCATAGCCAATCCCCGTGAGTGGAAACATGCGCTGACAACGCTCAAGAAAAATCCGCACAAGCTGACAGGTATGGTGAAGGAAGTGTACCACATACTAGAATTAAGTTATGAGAGATTAAATGACTTTACCCTTCAGCTTTGTTTCCTTTACTGTTGTCTCTTTCCTGAGGATTACCACATAGAACCGCACAACCTTATTGGACTCTAGATTGGAGAGAGCTTGCTAGGAGACACCGGTGATGTATACAGTTTGCGGAATGAGGGAGAGCATGCCTTGGGGAGGTTAAATAGGGCTTGCCTATTGGAGAGCGGGCTTGATTCAAATGGAGAGTATGTAAAGATGCACGACGTCATTCGTGACATGGCGACTTGGATTGCTCGTGACCGCGGGCAAAAGGAGAACAAATTGCTAGTGATAGAGAATGAAGAAGACATATCCGAGGAGATGATCTCCAAATGGAGGGAAGCGAAGAAAGTATGTATATGGGCAAAATGGATTCAAAATATCAGCCGAATACCATCTAGGTGTTTGCAGCTCGAAACTTTATTTGTAAGGGAAATAGAAGCGATGTTCGTGCCGAGAGGCTTTTTCGGCTCGATGACGGCTTGTCTGACGGTCTTGGACCTATCCGACAATAAACATATTGAGTCATTCCCCAAAGGAATTTGCAATCTGATCAATCTAAGATACTTGAACCTGTCGGCCACTCATATCCGTGAGTTGCACAGGGAAATCAAGAACTTGACTCGTTTAGAGTGGTTGCTGCTAGACAATATATTGGAGGACATCCTAATTCTGACAAGGGCAATCACAAACTTATTGTTGAATGTATTCAGCCTGTGGGGTTAGCCTGTGGGGTTATTATAGAGGTTCCTTGCGATTGGGTCAAGTGAAGGAAGAAGAGATGGTAGAGGAACTAGGGTGCATGTGACACCTCACCGACTTATCTATCTGCGTGCGTGGGTCTTCGTCTGCCCAAAAAATATTCCAATCCCTGAATTTATGGAGACGCATAAGAAGAGCGTGCATTGATAATAGGAATGGTAACTTGACCAGCATTGTAATAAGTTACTCACTAGCAGGTAATGACAATTTCTCGCATTTAGAGACGCTTTATCTACTTTGATGTACCGAGCTGAGTGAGATGAAGATAACTCAAGGAATAGGACGAGCGCCAAACTACTTTTGCTTCCCCAATCTCATTGAAGTTTGGGTCTATGAGTGCAGGCTTTCGGACTTGTCCTGGCTTGTGCATGCTCCGAAGCTCTAGGAACTGATGGTCAGAGGCTGCGATTGGATGGAGAAAATCATTGGGGATGGATTTGCAAGGGAGGAATTAGCTGATTCGGGACTATTCTCATGTCTCGAATCCCTACGACTTTACGAACTTCCAAAACTAATGAGGATTTGAGACCAGGCTCTATCCTTTCCCCGAGGGGTAAGCTTCGTCATACGGGGGTGCCCTGGCCTTAGAAAGTTACCGTTGGACTCGAGCAGCGCGAGGGGAAGCTTCGAGGTCCTAGCAAGAAAAGACTGGTGGGCCGGGTTTGAGTGGGACCCCACCACCCGAGTCACTTTGCAGTTGGATGTTCAGAGCCTCATAGAAGAAATACCATTTGGAGACGCAGCACGTAAGGTGAAAGATAAGTCCCGGGACATGGCCAAGATTAGATTCCTACCTCCTGGGGGGCCGAGTGAATGAGTGAGTTGAGGCTGATAAGTTTAATGTTGTTTTTTTTTGTAAAAGTAATGCTAAATTATTTCAAAAAAT
The DNA here is from genome assembly GCA_031216285.1 of Syzygium syzygioides. NCBI lineage: Eukaryota > Viridiplantae > Streptophyta > Magnoliopsida > Myrtales > Myrtaceae > Syzygium > Syzygium syzygioides. The sequence continues at coordinate 30,541,782 of CM062247.1, forward strand.
TACAATTTCGCTCATAAACTCGTCTGGAAAAGAAAATTATATTTTTTTTTATTTTTAATCAGAAATAAGATCGGGGAAAGAGAAATATTGGAATTCACGCTTTTAAAAGGTCTTTTCTCTGTAAGTTGCAGGGCAGTTGGTGTTTTGTCGTTTCGGTCACGTTGCTGCGGGTAATAGTTTAGGTTGGGGGACCACGGATGCCAGTTAGCTTTCACGTGAACGTTGGTCGCGGACGATATCGACGAGGTCGTCCTTGGTGTGCTACCTGCTTTGGGCTTGGATCACTGTACTTTTGGCCTCTATTGTCGAGACTGTGCTAGGTCAAGATGCTCTCCTACCGTCGAATTCCACCCGTTGGCCCGCTTTCCAATCACCAATTACATTCAAGCCAGGAACATTAAAAAGATTTCGGTGGATAACGACAAACATTAAGTATTTGTCCAGTTGGCCACTGATCCAGTCGACCAAACACGGAAGAAAAGATCTTTTGATTATAATATAAAGTGGTCCATTATTTTGTACATAGATGAGTGGGACGGCAAAGTAATGGGAGCTTAGTATATATAAATTTGTTTACATATAGTCTTCTTAATTGAGGGCCACTTTTGTTTGTTCTTCTTATGGAAATGGTCCTAATTTACTTCTTTTATTGATAAGGGATTAGATTGGATCAAGTTTTGTTAGGAGGATAATTGTGTAATACTCGGACTTTCCTCTTTTCTTGTATAATAATAATAATAGTGATAACTATAATATTAAGGCATATCGAGTTTCGTCATCCTCTGTCCTCAATTTTTCTTTTATAATAGAATAGTAGCACATGGGTGATAGGTTGGCCAAAATTACAAAAACTCATGGATACGACCGTTGACCAAAAAGCATGCAAGAACAATGGCATCTCGCATTTCACGCGTTGAATCTATGGAGAGACCCTTTTAAGTTTAAACTAGACTGCTAGAGTTACGCATGTTACATGTATTTTTTCCAAACGAAATGAGTAATAAGTAGCTTCATTTTTGGGATTAAAAAGAATTAGCAGATGGTTTCATCTACCCGACATTCTTAGACTTCAGCCTTCGAGAAAATTATTGATGAGGAAAATATTTAACTTTTTGTGCAAACAATGGAGATCGAAAGGGGGATGTCTCCTCGAAAGGATACTTGAAAGGATAGAAGAAGATAAATGGTCACTGATTTACTTTCTAGATAAACAATAGAAATAATAGTATGGAAATTATTGACATGGTTGAAAATAAAACATACGTATAGATTTCTAGTGTAGAGATTCAAAGAATTAGAAATAGAATTAAAAAAAGAAAATCCCTAAAGTCAAGTGTTCATATGGTCATATATTCAATGGTAAACCTTTTGAATAATTTAGCTTCATTTTGATTTGGGAAGTAGTCTCACTAGATTGTCGATTTTGATCGAAAAGGAAAAGAAAATCCAATCCAAATCACCAGCAGAAGGCCCCCACAAGGGCTGCTGGTATTTTTACAAAGAGGTAAATATAAGCAAATGGCTACACACAAAATTAATAGGATTTTGAGGCATCCCAGTGACTTTTTTACTCACTCTTTTGATATATTATGTTCGAATCGCCACAAAATCTATCTCTTTTTACAAAATACTAAATCACAACTTTCGATTAAGGTACTTCGTAGTCAAAGACAAATCCGGCAAAAGAGGAAGAAAAAGAAAATGCCAATCCAAATCACCTATTAGAGACTCCCCAAGGGCCTAAGACCAAGAAGCATCCTCGAGAGAAACTTAGGGCACGAATGATAACTATTTTGTTTCCCTCTTTTTTTGTTTCCGGAAAAAGATTTAGAACAAAAATCCGTTTAGTAAAATAATTTCATTTTTTATTTTTGAGACAAAATTTGGCTCAGAAACAGATTTGGAACAGAAATGAGAAGTTAAAATTTTATACTTTTCTATATCTATAACAGAAACAGAAATAACAAATCTCTTTTATTGCTCATCCTTGTCGCCTACCGCTGCCCACTTGCCGGCCGGCCGCCATCATCGCCCGTTGCCGATGCTCGCCGGTCGGCTGTCTGCCGTCGCCCGGTGCCACCACTCGCCAGCAAGCCGTCCCTCGCCGCTCGCCAATTGATGATCTGCTGCCACGGTCGCTCGCCAGCATGTCATTCGCCACCGCTCGCCAGTCGATTGTCTGCCACCACTCGTCGGCCGGTTGTCCACCGTCGCTCGCCGCCATCACCGCTGCTCGTCGGCCACCCACCATTGCTGCTCCCCAGCTGTTCGATGCTATCGCCACTCGCCAACCATCCACCGCCGCTCACCGGCCGGTGGAAACAAAAATTGTGTTGCGTTATCAAACACTACTTTTTTCTCAAAAACTCGTCTGAAAAAGAAAATTAATTTTTTTATTTTAATCAGAAATAGGATCGGGAAAAGGGAAATACTGTAATTCACGCTTTTAAAAAGTCTTTTCTCTTTAAGTTGCAGGGCAGTTGGTGTTTTGTCGTTTCGGTCACGTTGCTGCGGGTAATATTTTAGGTTGGGGGACCACGGATGCCAGTTAGCTTTCACATGAACGTTGGCTGCGGACGATATCGACGAGGTCGTCCTTGGTGTGCTACCTGCTTTGGGCTTGGATCACTCTACTTTTGGCCTCTATTGTCGAGTCTGTGCTAGGTCAAGATGCTCTCCTACCGTCGAATTCCACCCGTTGGCCCGCTTTCCAATCACCAATTACATTCAAGCCAGGAACATTAAAAAGATTTGGGTGGATAACGACAAACATTAAGTATTTGTCCAGTTGGCCACTGATCCAATCGACCAAACACGGAAGAAAAGATCTTTTGATTATAAGATAAAGTGGTCCATTATTTTGGACATAGATGAGTGGGACGGCAAAGTAATGGGAGCTTAGTACATATAAATTTGTTTACATATAGTCTTCTTAATTGAGTGCCACTTTTGTTTGTTCTTTCTTATGGAAATGGTCCTAATTTACTTCTTTTATTGATAAGGGATTAGATTGGATCAAGTTTTGTTAGGAGGATAATTGTGTAATACTCAGACTTTCCTCTTTTCTTGTACAATAATAATAATAATAATAGTGATAACCATAATATTAATGCATATCGAGTTTCGCCATCCTCTATCCTCAATTTTTCTTTATAATAGAATAGTAGCACATGGGTGACAGGTTGGCCAAAATTACAAAAACTCATGGATACGACCGTTGACCAAAAAGCATGCATGAACAATTGCATCTCGCATTTCACGCGTTGAATCTATGGAGAGACCCTTTTAAGTTTAAACTAGACTGCTAGAGTTACGCATGTTACATGTATTTTTTCCAAACGAAATGAGTAATAAGTAGCTTCATTTTTGGGAATAAAAAGAATTAGCAGATAATTTCATCTACCTGACATTTTTAGATTTCAGCCTTCGAGAAAATTATTGATCTGTTCTTTTTAATACATCTTAGCCATGTGTCACGGTCAAGAGGTTTTCAACACTAAAGACCGTGACACATCAATGAAGACCCGTTCAAAACCCAACGGAGCTTCCGGAATTTTCCCAAGGACGGGCGAGACGGTAATTGTGCCGGGGTTCTAGAGAGTTCGCGGCATAAATGCCGGTAGTTGGTAGCTCTCGGAATAAATGTCGGTAGGTGGTCGACGAGAAACGATACGATCTCGGCCACCCATCTAGAAATCGATCAATGGTTGTAATCCGAGGCCCTCTACTATATAAAGGGGTGTCCTCCTTCTCATTTGAAACATCCAAAAACAACAAGAAGCAGTTCCTTCTCTTCCAGAGCTTCTCTCTCTAGATTCTCTCTCTACGATCCGAGTGTCCGAGCAAGTGAGTGACCGGGAAAAAGGCTTGGCCTAGGCTTTCCGACGATCCAAGGAAGCCTAAGTCGCCGCACGGGTCGTTCCCAAACTATCGGCCCGTGACAAGTGGTATCAGAGCAAGTAGAGAGTCCATCCAAGGAGATCGAGGAGCACACCAACTGGTCAAGAGAATGTCGAACAACGAACAACTCGCTTCGGTTGTTGTGGATGAAAGGGTTCCTCAAGAACCGGTTCCCAATGAGCCGGATGCCCAACCAAAGACTCGTGGAAAATCCAAGAAAAGGGATGCTTCATCAAACGCCATAGCCGCGATCGATGAGAAGCTCACGAGAATGAGAACAACAATGTTGGAGTTCATCGAAGAAATCGACGAAGTTAAAAGGCGGATCGACGAGGGTGAAGAAAGTCTCCGCCATGAATTCACAAACGTCGTCAATCGCACGACGGCCCCTTTGTTCGATAGGGATGATGTCCTTGAAGCATCCATCGAGGCGCTAAAGCTTGAGGTCGTGCAGCTCAAAGAAAGCAACTCCTCCAAGACCGAAGTTGAAGCCTTGAAGATGGAGGTGCAAGAGCTCAAGACCGAGCTCATCCTATGTAAAGCAAGCATCGCGAATGGTGCTTTGCCCATCCATGCGGCACACAAGCTAGAGGTGCCGAAGCCGAAAGAATTCAAAGGCAACCGGTCTGCCAAAGAGGTAGACAACTTCCTATGGAGCATGGGACAATACTTCGACGCCCTTGGAATCCAAGAAGATTTGACCAAGGTACGAACCGCTTCCATGTTCTTAGTCGATAACGCCATGCTTTGGTGGCGAAATAGATGTGAAGAGACAAAACAAGGCGCCGACCCCATCACTACTTGGGATGGATTTGTCGAAGAATTTCGGGATTATTTCTTCCCCGAATATGCTAAACAAGAAGCCCATAGCAAGCTCCATCGCCTTGAGCAACGAGGCACGATCCGAGAGTGCGTGAAGGAATTCACTGAACTCAAACTCCAAGTTCCCAATCTTGGAGAAGAGGACGCTCTCGGGGCGTTCATGGATGGATTGAAGCCGTGGGCACTACTCGAGCTCAAACGAAGGGAAGTCAAAAGCCTTTCGCGAGCACTGGTCGCAGCCGAGTCTCTCGCCGACTTCACCAAAGAAGCCCCAAAAACAAGAGGAAGCGGGTGGAGATCGGATCGCCACCACGATGAAGAAGACCAAGCTGTTCGTGGTCGAAAAGACTCCGACAATAGTCCCAACCGTGGCCGAAGAGATCATGGTGGACGTGAGAAGACATGGGGAGAAGGATCGTCCAAGTCAAGCGATCCCAAGTGGAAGCAACCTCAAGGAGACTACAAGAACAGGTTTGATACTCCACCACCGTCTCCGTGCTTCATTTGCAACGGTTCTCATTGGACACAAAAGTGCCCAAAGAAGAGTAGGATCAATGCCATCCTTGCCGTAGAAGAGGATGAAGAGTCGAAGCAAGAAAAGGAGAAACGCGAGGTGCGACTTGGGACCGTGAAGGTTTTCAACTCAATCAACTCCGTGAAGGACAAAAGGGAGAAGCCGACACATTCGCACCTCTCATTCGTTGAGGTCAAAGTAAGTGGCGTACCCCTCCTTGCCTTGGTCGATACGGGTGCTACGAGCTTGTTTTTGTCAAGCGAAGCGGCCAAACACTTGGGACTTCATGTGGAACCGACTCGCAATCGTTACAAGACGCCCAATTCTAACGAGATATCAGGCGTAGGCGTGGCCAAAGATGTGGAACTCCAAGTTGGTACTTGGGAAGGCAAACTCCCATTCGAGGTAATTCCTCTCGACGACTATGATCTCATTCTCGGCCTTGAATTTTTCGATGTCGCGAAAGCCATGATAGACCTGAGGAGCAACATGATTATCATCACCGACTCGGAGTGCCCATCCATGGTTCCAATGATTAAGGGAGTGTCCGAAGCCAAAATCCTCTCCACAATCCGAAGAATAAACAAAGAACCAAGAGTTGATAAGTCCGTGCCCGAACGTTGCACCAAGCCAAAGTCGAAGGTGGATCATCCTCTTCAACACAACATGCCGATCCATGTTCTATTCCCGGAGGTAACAAACCTGCCGACCAACATGGAGAAAGACAAATCAAAGGAGCCAAATGCCCGACAAACTGAGAAGCCAAAGAAATCTCGGAAGAGTCGAAGGCGCTCCAAAAAGCCAACAAATAAACCCCAAGCCAAGAGCGTCGAGGACGTCGCTCGAATGAGTGGGGGAGAATGTCACGGTCAAGAGGTTTTCAACACTAAAGACCGTGACACATCAATGAAGACCCGTTCAAAACCCAACGGAGCTTCCGGAATTTTCCCAAGGACGGGCGAGACGGTAATTGTGCCGGGGTTCTAGAGAGTTCGCGGCATAAATGCCGGTAGTTGGTAGCTCTCGGAATAAATGTCGGTAGGTGGTCGACGAGAAACGATACGATCTCGGCCACCCATCTAGAAATCGATCAATGGTTGTAATCCGAGGCCCTCTACTATATAAAGGGGTGTCCTCCTTCTCATTTGAAACATCCAAAAACAACAAGAAGCAGTTCCTTTCTCTTCCAGAGCTTCTCTCTCTAGATTCTCTCTCTACGATCCGAGTGTCCGAGCAAGTGAGTGACCGGGAAAAAGGCTTGGCCTAGGCTTTCCGACGATCCAAGGAAGCCTAAGTCGCCGCACGGGTCGTTCCCAAACTATCGGCCCGTGACACATGCCTATGCAGTGCTTTTCTTTGCTATCTGCTTCTATTTGTTTTACTACTTATGACCTACACCTTGCATGTTTGGATAATTATATGCATGATGCATACGGATTTTAATGTGCAGTCTTTGTTTTGTCAAAGTTATGCTTCACCTACCTATTGCTTGACCTTACAACTATAGCTAATTCGCATGGAACTGGGCGAGGGTATCAAGTAAAATGACTCGTAAAAAAGAGAGTAAAAGAAATGCTAAATTATTTCAAAAAGTTACAATTTTCTATTACACAAGTATTAATTTTACAAATTAAAGTTGCCAATTCAAAATATTGCAAAATTATTGCCCATTGAAAAAATTTATTTTCTCCTTAAAAGTAATATCCATTACGGAAATTACATAACAGTGCTAGGAAAAATCTTTTTGTATAAAACTATGAATAATCTATCTAATCAACAAAGAATCAATGTATTTAAAACTAGTACAATGTATGATTAACATTATCCTAAAATTCCTCCGAAGCAAGGATCAGTGGTATCTTGCATGAAAGATATTCAAACCTCGTGAATATGCATGGTAACAATTTAGAGAGTTTTGTGGAAAAGTAGGTAATTGTGTAGAGAGAAGTAGCAAGCAGCACTCTACTTCCTTCATCTACCTTTCTAAAAAGTTGTTTGTCCGCTTGCGCAATATTTCAGCCCACTAAGTTTTGTTTTCCACCATTCGTTACTTTCCGCTTGCTTGTACTTATGTCTGCCATTTGGCTTGTATCGTTGTAATATTGTCTGCCATTACTTTTGGCCTCTATAATTGAGTCTGTAACGGCATCTTACAAGACGGTTCTCTCTATAATCGAAGTCCACCCATTTGCCGGCTCTCAATTTTTCGATCTCTCACCTCCGAAAGAATCGATGGAGTACGCAAATCTTCTTTCAAATCTCGTCAAATGTTTATGGGGCTTGGCCAGGAAACCTCTGTGCTCCATTTATAATCTGAAAGATAATGTCGACACGTTGCTTTCCGCAACTGCCAACCTGAAGGACATACGCAACGATGTGAAGGCAAGGGTGGAACGTGAAGAAGGAGGAGGTGTGCAGCGCACGAATCAAGTGGCGAGCTGGTTAGGCAAGGTGCAAGAATTTGAAGGTCGAGTAGATCAAGTTCGTGAAGAAGCCGAGGAACGTGACCAAATCAAATGTCTCAGTCGTTGTCTTCCACAGCACTGCCGGTCGAGTTATCAATTGGGGAAAACAGTCGATCGAATGCTCATTGAAGCGTCAAATCTTCAAACTGCGGTAGGACAATTTGACGACATTCTGACGATGCCGTTGCCTTCTCCTTCGGTAATTAACATACCTGTGGACAAGACAGTGGGGCTTGATAGTGCCCTTAATAAAGTGTGGAAATGGCTCGTGGACGAAAAACAAGTAGGAGTGATTGGGTTGTACGGCCCAGGTGGTGTGGGAAAGACCACCCTCATGAAAAAGATCAACGAGAAACTTTCGCACGCAAATCCTGCATTCGATATCGTTATTTGGGTGGTGGTGTCCAAGCAAGTGAATGAAGATAGCATTCGAGACGCTATGAGGAAAAGGCTGGACATTAAAGACGAGAGCTGGGAAGGATGGTCCCCGGACCATAGGGTCCATTATTTGCAGGAAGCTTTAACCCGGAAGAAGTTTGTATTGTTGATTGATGATGTATGGGCGAGACTGGACCTTTCCAAAATCGGAGTTTCTGATCCTGTTTTTGAGAACGGATCCAAAGTAGTATTCACGACTCGATTGAAGGAAGTATGCAGCCAAATGGGAGCTGACAAAACGTCCTTCAAAGTACAGTGCTTGACGCTCAAAGAAGCCCTGGAATTATTCGAGAACAACGTCGGCGAATCGATTGTAAATTCTCATCCAGAAATTCAAGACCTCGCCAAGGACATTGTCCAAGAGTGCGAAGGGTTGCCACTAGCCCTTATTACCGTCGGGCGAGCCATGGCCGGCATAGACGAACCCCACGAGTGGAAGGATGCGCTGGCAAAGCTCAAGAAAAATCCACACAAGTTATCAGGTATGGAGGATGAAGTGTACCGCATATTAGAGTTCAGTTATGATCAATTAAAAGACTTTACTCTACAGCGTTGCTTCCTTTACTGTTGTCTCTTCCCTGAGGATTACGACATAAGATTGCATGACCTTATTGGAGTCTGGATTGGAGAGGGCTTGCTAAGAGACGCCAATGATGTATACGGTATGCGGGACCAGGGAGAGTCTGTCTTGGGGAGGTTAAATAGGGCTTGCCTATTGGAAAGTGAGGGTGATGGTGACCAACGGTATGTGAAGATGCACGATGTCATCCGCGACATGGCGACATGGATCGCTCGTGACCATGGGCAAAGGGAGAGAAAGTGGCTAGTGATAGAGAGAGAAGAAGACATGTCCGAGGAGATGATCTCCAAATGGGGGGAAGCGGAGAAAGTATCTATATGGGGAAAATGGATTCGAAATATCGACAATACACCATCCCAGTGTCCGCAACTTGAAACTTTATTTGTGAGGGAAACAGAAGTGACGTTCATGCCAAAAGGGTTTTTCGACTCGATGACGGCTTGTTTGGCAGTCCTGGACTTGTCCGACAACGAACATATCGAGTCATTCCCCGAAGGGATTTGCAATCTGATCAATCTACAGTACTTGAACTTGTCGGGCACCGGTATTAGTGAATTACCCAAAGAAATCAAGAACTTGACTCATTTACGGTGGTTGCTACTGGACAATATGTTGGAAGAAAACATCCTAATTCCAACAGGGGCAATCACAAGCTTACCGTTGAATGTGTTCAGCTTGTGGGACTCCGAAGGCGATTCGAAGGAACGTGGTTTAGTGAAGGAAGAAGAGACGGTAGAGGAACTAGAGTGCATGCGACATCTTACCGACTTATCTATCATTGTGCGGGAGTTTTTCTCTGCTCAGAAAATATTCCAATCCCCGAATTTACGGAGACGCGTAAGGAGAGTGCGCATTGATAACAGAAATGGTAACTCGACTAGCATCATAATAACTTACTTATCAGCAAGCACTAACAGTTTTTCGTATTTAGAGACGCTTCATATACTTTATTGTATCGAGCTGAGGGAGATGAAGATAACTCAAGGAATAGGACCAGCGCCATACTGCTCTTGCTTCCCCAATCTCGTTGAAGTTTTGGTCTATGCGTGCGGGCTTTTGGACTTGTCCTGGCTCGTGCATGCTCCGAAGCTCCAGAAACTAATGGTCGAACACTGCAATTCGATGGAGAGAATCATTGGGGATGGATTTGCAAGGGAGGAATTAGCTGCTTCGGGACTATTCTCACGTCTCGAATCCCTACTTCTCCGAAAACTTCCAAAACTGACGAGCATTTGCGACCAGGCTCTATCCTTTTCCCAGGGGGTAAGCTTCTACATAGAGGAATGCCCTGGTCTAAGAAAGTTGCCGTTGGACTCGAGCAGCGCGAGGGGAAGCTTCAAGGTCGAGGGGGACAAACGCTGGTGGGCCGAGTTTGAGTGGGACCCCACCGCCCCAGTCACTTTGCAGTTGTCTATAAGGGCGGGCGGCGGCACAAAAGAAATCACATTCGGAGAGGCGAAAGATGAGTCCCATGAGTGGGCCTCGACTAGGACCAAGATTGGATTCCTACCACGTGGGGGGCCGAGTGAATGAGTGAGTTGAGGCGAGGCTGATAAGTTTGATATTGTTGTTTTCTTTTATAATTAAAAAAAATAAGCGGCTTCGTTTGTCTGTCCATAGTTATGTAATTTGCTGGTGTTGGGATTCCTGTAATTAATGTGGGGGGTAAGGGGGTGTTAAAATGAAGATGAATAAGCATCTCTCTCTCTCTCCTCTCTCTCTCTCTCTCTCTCTGTAACCTCGCCTCTCGTTTGTATCTTCCAACTACAGCTGCAACTGCATCTGCAACTGCAAGGGCCCAATTCAATAAAAGAAACCCGTCCCTCCCACAATTTGGATTTATTAAGATCACCCGTCTCTCGTCCTTTTTTTAAAAAAATAATTAATTAAATTTTGACAAATTTCTCATCCCTTATTTATTATTATTTTTATTTTTTAAATAATAATAATAATAATAATTGTGTCCGTGATGATTTGGGCTGCCCTTTCTATTTTTGCAAAGCTCTGGCGTCTCCTCCTCCGATGCGATTGAGCCCCCCCCCTCCTCCTAAAGGAGATGTGCGGCAGGCACCGCTACCCTGACATGGTCGATGATGCCGCGCGGCGCTTCTATAGCCGCCACACCCACCGTCGCCCTCCTCCACCACCACCACCGTGGCCCCCGTCGCCCCCCTCCATCCCCCCGTCTCTCTCTCTCTCTGCGAACAAGGCCAGGTTGGTTGTGGTGGAGTTATCTGCTGCTGCTGCAGTTGGGTTTAGGAGTCAGCTGCTTTCGTGCACTGGTGGCTGCACCCAGATTCAGTAAGTAGCGTCCGCAACTGTCCTTGATAAAAGCTTAGTCCCTCGAGATTTCCTTCGAAGGTTCAAGCCTTGACTCATTTCTTTTGGCGGATGGTGATCCTTCCTTCGGTGGTAGAAGAGGCCGGGCAGTACTCGCCAGCAGTGGCCTGATCCATCCAGTAATGGGAAATTATGGTTCAGAGGGACGAGCTGAAGACTACCGGGGACAGGGGCTTCTTATATATACTGCTGTTTCGTGTTTTTATCTGACAATCCTATCAGGTCTGCTATTTCGGTTATGATGTTGTATGTAGCTTCTTTAGTAAACTTTGTTGCAATCTTCAGTGCAGATTCAGTTGGATTTTGACGTTACGTTCTGAATCGATGACGGCTCGTCTGACGGTCCTGAACCTGTCCGAAAACAGACATATCGAGTCATTCCCCGAAGGGATTTGCAATCTGATCAATCTACAATACTTGAACTTGTCGGGCACCAATATTGTGGAATTACCCAAAGAAATCAAGAACTTGACTCGTTTACGGTGGTTGTTACTGGACAATATGTTGAAAGGAGACATCCTTATTCCGACAGGGGCAATCACAAGCTTACCGTTGAATGTGTTTAGCCTGTGGGCACCCAACAGATTTTTTGAGTTTTGGGATTTAAAGAAGGAAGAAGAGCTGGTAGAGGAACTTCAGTGCATGCAACATCTTGTTGACTTATCTATTGAGGTCCACAAATCTTCCTCTGCCCAGAAAATATTCCAATCCTGGAGTATACGGAGATGCATAAGGAGAGTGAGCATTGAAGTTTTGAATGATAATTGGACCAGCATCGTAATAAGTTACTCATCAGCAGGCAATGACAATTTCTCGCATTTAGAGACACTTTATCTAGATGAATGTTACAAGCTAAGTGGGATGAAGATAACTCAAAGAAAAGGACGAGCGCCAAATTGCTCTTGCTTCCCCAATCTCGTTGAAGTTGCAGTCAACTGTTGCGGATTTTCGGACTTGTCCTGGCTCGTGCATGCTCCGAAGCTCCGGAAACTGACGGTCAAAGGTTGCAATTCGATGGAGAGAATCATCGGGGATGGATTTGCAAGGGAGGAATTAGCTGCTTCGGGACTATTCTCACGTCTCCAATACCTAGGTCTCTTTAATCTTCCAAAACTGACGAGCATTTGCGACCAGGCTCTATCCTTTCCCCCGGGGGTACACTTCCACGTAAGCGAGTGCCATGGTCTCAGAAAGTTGCCGTTGGACTCGAGCAGCGCTAGGGGAGGCTTCCAGGTCCAAGCAGGAAAAGACTGGTGGGCCGGGTTTAAGTGGGACCCCACCGCCCGGGTCACTTTGCAGTTGGATAACAAGAGACTCGTAGAAGAAATGACATTTGGAGAGGCAGCACGTAAAGCGAAAGATGAGTCCCGGTACTGGGCCAAGATTGGATTCCTACCTCGTGGGGGGCCGAGTGAGTGAGTGAGCTGAGGCTGATCAGTTTAATATTGTTGTTTTCTTTTTTATAATAATAAAAAAAGCAGCTGGCTTCGTTTGTCTTTCCAGAGTTATGTAATTTTCTGGTGTTGGGATTCCTGTAATTAATGTGGGGGTGGTAAGGGGGTGTTAAACTGAAGATGAATAAGCATCTCTCTCTCTCTCTCTCCCTCTCTCTCTCTGTGACCTCGCCTCTCGTTTGTATCTTCCAACTGCAACTGCAATGATGCCTCGCGGCGCTTCTATAGCTGCCATACCCACCGTCGCACTCCTCCACCACCGTGGCCCCCGTCGCCCCCCTCCATCCCCGTCTCTCTCTCTCTCTCTCTCTCTCTCTCTCTCTCTCTCTCTCTCGCCCCGCCCCGCCCCCCAGCCCCGATGCGAGCAAGGCCAGCCAGGTTGTGGTGGAGTTATCTGCTGCTGCAGTTGGGTTTAGGAGTTAGCTGCTTTCGTGCACTGGTGGCTGCACCGGATTCAGTAAGTAGCGTCAGCAACTGTCCTTGACAAAAGCTCGCTCAGCTGTTTCTTGGGAGAGCAACTTCCCTCCCCTTTGACATTCCCTTTGAAGGTCCAAGCCCTTTGACTGGGGTTTTTTTTTTCGCGGATGGGGATCCTTCCTTCGGTGGTAGTAGGCTGGGCAGAACTGGCAGTGGCTTCAAAAATTTCCATTACTGGAGTGGCCAAAATTTAATTTCTCCTCTTTTAGGAAAAAAAAATGCGATCTTTTGGCACCTCCTTGATCAATATTAGGAGCGGGTATCTTTATCTTTGAATTTGAAGGGATTTTCGTAAGAGGCAAATTAAAAAGGTGATCACCCAGCTGATTAGTGGATAATTTTTGCATATGTTGGAGGAATCCTGGGCTTTCTGTCCGGATTTTTAGGTGTGTTTTTTTACTCTAGCTGGGGGAGTGAGGTTGCTTGAATTTCATGGAATTTGAATTTTATGTTAATTGACATCTTGGATGGGTCGATCTCGTCAGGAATAGTCGCAAGATAACCTTGAAGTAAAGAGGCAGAGGCTATGGATGCAGTAGATTGTGCCGAGAGGACGACGAGTGATCTGTCGATTGGCCCCTGAATGGGGGTAATTAACATTGAACTATATGAGTCCCAAGGCGGGTATTCCTATGTCCTTTTTTTCTCCTCTTGCGATTTTTTGATTTGGAATTTTGCATAATCGCTTGGCCCTGTTAGTCGTTAGCTGGATCCTACAGCAATTTGAAGCTTGAAAGTGTCTCTGTATGGGGAAAGTTGATTTTGACTGTACCAGTAACGATTGGGATGGCTTGTTAGAATACTGAGATATCTGTCTTGATAGAAGCCCCCCGATGGGCAGAATTGTGATTTTTTTTATAAGCATTGGCGTGGTGGCATGGCTTAGTTTTGGATGTTTGAAGTTGCTCAGGTTTTCTTTGATTTACTACCAATGGAGGGGCTGAATTTTCTCTCGGCCCCTTTTCTGGAGTTCCTTTGATATGCTTCCGTCTGAATTATTGAACCGAATCAACCTATGACAAACCTATTTGAGGTATCCGGAAATGTACCGTGATAATTCCTGTAATTGAAAGACTCTTTCTCTTTCTAAATGCTTAGATGAATACATCCTGGCATATTCAATTTTTGAACTAAGTATTGCTGGTCCGTTGCTGTTTGTAACGATGTGATCCATCGGCCTCTGTCTTTGATGGACTAATTTAGCCTTCCAGAAACTCCAAGGAATCCCACTTTACGCAGCATCTGAATCATGAATTTATTTAGAGATGTAAATCCTTGGGGAGATTCAATTAACTTTCCATTCTTTACTAAGGAGCAACAAAAAGCATTGTGTGACCAACCCGGTTTTAAGATAATGCTAATTCTTACCTAGAAAAATGGAAAAAAAAAAAGTGTGAGGTGGGATGTCGAGATACAAAAGTTGGGTAATGAGTTGAAGGCTACTAAAACAAATAAGCCTTATCCCAAACATGCTATGCAGTTTTTTGATGTCATGTATCACTAAAATATAAAGACATGAATGCCATGCGGAAATTCCTAATGAAGATTAGAAATTGATACTCATACTCGAAAATTCACAATTACTGAGATGCTTCTATATCAAAACTGTATATTTGTGTATATGAATGTATATCAATTATGTTCTCTCCAAACTCCATCTTGGAGTGTTCACACGAAAGTGGGAGACAAATTATGACATAAATCATACGGCTAACAAGCTGGAGGAATATGCTGCTATTTGCTGTCCCTATTTTTTGACTTCTGAAGTTTGATACGCAATCAGATGTTGGAGAGAGCATTGATCTGTACATATTAGCATCCTCAATAGCATCGTCCTTATGCGTTGGTAAAACATTTAGCAGCTTCGTTCTTCAAAAATATTTTGTTAGTGTAGTTTTACTTGTACTTTCCATAAGAGAAGAAAAAATACTGGGGGTGTTCCAACTTCCGAGATATCATGGATCTTAGGAATGAAGTTATTGTATTGTGCAACTGCTTTTGTGCTGGTTCCTTACATGTTATTTCTGCATCAAAGATATTGGTTTTAGTCGCCGAATTGGTTTAACTTCCGCAGGAAGGCAAAGGAGGTGATGAAGATCCTTAAGAAGCGCCTGGGGAATGAAGATCCAAAAATACAGCTTCTGACCCTCTGTGTCAGTATCATGCTCTGCTTTCTTATATGTGCATAGTTCTGGATCCAGTTGCTCTCTTCTTTTCTTTCTTCTAAATGGCTACAAAAGGCGGCTATCACTTGGCTAAAATATTTGGTTATGAATTTCAAGTAGGTGTTGGTGACTCTTAGCAAAAACTGTGGCAATAGTGTATTTCAGAATATTATTGAGTCTGATATCCTACAGGAAATGGTTAGAATGGTGTTTAAAAGGGTGCCTACTCTGTTCCCCATGATTGACTTTTATTCTGAATCTGTTCATTTTTGAGATTGTCATTTGCTGGTTCTACATGCTCTGTGCAGCCAGATTTTAATGCGATGGAGAAGTTACTGACCTTGATAGATACATGGTGAAAAGCTGTAGGGGGAGGAAGGGGAAGGTATCCCCAGTAATATTATGCATGCAATGAGTTGAAGGTATCCTCAGAGATCTTTCTATGGATTCATTTGTCTAGACTTCTAGTACGATCCTATGTTGCTTTTTCTCAATATGATTCCTCTATCACCATTGGCAGACTGCTGGAGTTCGCTTTCCACCCCAAGAAGAAAAGAGTACCATTTTTCACTCCGCCCCGATCTCATGGAGTTCATTCTACCTCAGCATTCAGCAGTCCTGAACTTAACATAAACATATCATTGTCTATCCAAATCTTTTTGCAGCTGTTGGTGATATGAGTCTGTATACTTAGCTTGCTTGGAAACTTCCATTAAAAGATGGACTTAATTGGAGGGCCTTAATTTTCTAGCTAGCAGTATATCCCTCAGAAAGCATATCATTGTCTGTTGAGTTGATGATTGGTTTTGCTGAAATTGATCTAACGGGGCATAGTTTAGATCTTAAGCTTGGTATATGGGTGTGACAAAGAGGATGCAATAGGTTGTCATAGTAGGAAGAACTTGAATTCTCCCTTTTGGTAAGTTCTATGTCGCTTCAGCACCCTTATGTGGGAGGATGGCTTTTTTGAAATCCTAGGTACATTGCTTCTCTTTTATAAATTATGATGCGATGTTATGGTCACCCGTTAGTGGGTTTGGGAATGTTGAGGATGCTGTGCTGTTTGCGCCTGAGATGAACAAAGTATCTCATTGAATTAGCCTTGGAAGACCACCTTTTTCGAAAAGTCTCTTAAAAACTGTCGCAAGTACCTGTTGTTTGTTCTGATTTTGTTGGAAATTGTGTGCGGAGTTTCTCAAATTCGAGCCCCGCCATCTCGGTGCTATAATTGGAGGCAGCAATAGCCGGTTTGGGTGATTCAGAGTGGGAAACTCTTATGACATTACACCTTTTAAGCATGACTCCAGATTGGTTCTCACTCAGTTTATGTTTTATTTCGTGGGAGGGACTCATGTAATTAAGGGTTTATATACTTCCATTTTGCTTAGAGTGTATGGGCCATTACTGGTGATGAAATTCCTCTTCCACGAGGATCTTGTGGCTGCTTTTACACGAGTCAGCAGCTCTAAGGTGCCTTCCTCTCTTACTCTCGTGAAAGTATCTGTAATAAAACAACCATGAAATTGACTTCTGCTATTAGTTCCAAGCTGTTAACTTCCGTGGCTTTCGCCCCCTCTTTAGTCGGTTTTTATGATAAGCCACATTAATCATGCCTTCTTCCAATTTTGTTATCCATCATGTTCCTAGGAAATCTTGAAATTTATAGTCATCATTTATGCATGTACAGGCACAAGTTCTTTAAGAACATTTCCACCGTTTGCCTTGTCAATTGAGATTGGTGTTTTGAGCAATGAATTCCATTGACAGGATCCATGCCGGACTTGCTACCGGAGCTTAGAATCGGAACTTTCCGGCAATCTCTATGGAAACCAACTGCTCGCTCGCAAAAGCAGTGAAAGTGCGAATTGCTTATGTTGTTCAGATGAGGATACTGGTGACATCAGGGAAAGCCTGCATAGGCTTGAGTCAAGTATTATTTGGTGCTGCTAGCCTGCTAACTATAGACGTAACTCTTGAAAGGGGAAATTTAAGAATTCTTCTGGAGAAAAACAGAAACTGATGAGCTGCTGTACTTGGCAAATCGATTGTTCTAGTCCTTGCATTCTTTTCTTAATTACAAGCATGTTGAGGTCCAAATTTTACCTAAGACAAAACAAATATAAAAGCAGTATTCATGAAGAATCAAAGGAGATAATTTACAAGGTAAAGGTTTATGGATTGGACAGAAATTGAATGAATTTAAATGGCAAGATGTTCTATCAATTGCACTAATAGTAATTTCAATTTAGAACTATTGTTAAGTATTAACTATATTTTTTGTTTGTTTTGTTTTCATATGTTAATTCTTTTATGAATGGACAAGATATGAAGTTCTATAATTCATATTTTATTTTACGTTGAATTGTTGTCTTCTATGGTTTGTCGCTTTTGGCAAGTGGAGATTTCTATTGTTGCATTATCTTAGATTTTTGTTTGATTTGTAACCGTTTGGTTACTCAATATCGCATTGTTGATGGATCTGTAATTTCAAAATGTATGTTTGTCCTTTCGGGGAATACAAAAATGAAGCAAAAAAAGAATCGCTTAGTCCCGGATTAACCTTGGAACTGTATCAGATCCATAGGGTCGGTCTAGTCCTCGGTACCACGCTAAACAGGGTTCCCTTTCTCAAAAATTGAGGACCAATACTATGCAGGTTAGTCCTTCGGTCGGGTGCTGAACCGGCCCAACTTGGATCCCGCTTACTCCTAGTTCCAAGGAACTCAAAAAGTCCCTCACTTTAATATCTAATTAAGGTCGTGTTTCAAAAGGGAAATGGGTGAATAGCTACAATACATACTTCCAAGCATAACATTGAGCAAGATTGTCAAGCGATCGACCCATCGATTTTGATAGCTTGGGCATTTGAGTAGACAGATTAATCCGCATTTAATAAGTGACCAACAGAAATATTTAAAATAAAATCAAGCGGGAATTTCTTATAATTGTTGCAACGGGCAATTATATTTTATACCAAACAAAAGTAAGTGCCACGAGCTAAACAAGGGAAGAGGGGGTGGGATCAGATGTCGACGGAACCACGAAGGCCAACTGTACACCTTCCCATTCCGACGTCAGATCTCTCTACTCGCCTACTATTGCAGACCTTCTTGCCTTTGCCTATTTCTCACGTCTTTAATAAATAAGAATATCGCACGGCCCGCCATGATGAACGGTCGATAGTGATACGTGCGCACTTTCGATGTGGTCACGTGAACAACGTTAATAGACTTAAAAAGTAATATGTAATAAGACAGGAAAATTTCAAATAAAAATATCAAACGAGATCGCTTTCTCACAAGAAGGCATGGAAAGGCACAGAGTTGATATTGTCTCGAGCAAGAATCTAAAATGACCAACTTAATCCTATATAAGAATTTGAAGTTGGGTCGTTTTCTCAAAAGATGATTCAAAAATGGATATTGTCTTAATAAGGATATAAAGTAATTGACATAATTTCCTTACCAAAAAAAAAGTAATTGACATAATTTCAAATAAGAGCGCGAAGAGAGGCCGTTTTCCCACAAAAATCCAAAATGGACGTTGTCCTATAAAAAGGTCTTAAGTGACAAATTTAATCTCAAATAAGGGTCTAAACTTGTCAGTTGGCTAAATTTTTGCTGGTTGGCTTACGTGTGCGACTTACGTGCTTAATCCGATGGGAAGGCAGCAACGTCACAAGCAAATTTTTTCCAAAATATTCTGCTTTGACCCAATTTGAAAAAGTCCCAAATTGAAGCTAGGTTGTTTCGAGGCTTTTTCTAAGGGCAACTTTCATTATAAGATCACCAACGTAACTTCTCCATTTTGATCATGACTGCCGTTTTCAGCTCGCTGATGTTACCATCTAAATAAGCACGTGAGTTACATCTGCAAATCAGCCAACTAGGGAGCTCGGCCCTTATTTGAAATTAGGGATAAGTGCATTCAAAGTCATAAAACTTATCACGAAAGTGTAATTGAGTCCTAAAACTTTCAAAAAGTGCAAACAAATCCTAAAACTTGTCACGAAAGTGCACTTAAATCCTGAAATTTAAAAAAAGTGCAAATAAGTCCTAAAACTTGTCACAAAAGTACAAACAAGTTCTAAAACTTATCAAATTAATTCAATCAAATCATTCCATTGATTGTACTTTTTAAAAGTTTTGGGACTTATTTGCACTTTTTGAAAGTTTTAGGACCCAATTGCACTTTTGTGATAAATTTTAGGACTTCTAATGCACATATCCCTTGAAATTAAGTAGCTTACTTCAAGTCCTTTTTTATATGAGGGCAACTCTAAGCTCTTTTTGAGAAAATGGCCTCATTTTAGTCCTTTATTTAAAACTAAGTAAGGACTTCGGGAGCTTATTTGAAAAAAGGGTCCATTTGAGCCCCTTTTTTTTTTAAGAAAAAGGCTCTACTTCTCGCCTTTATATAAGACAAAATTAGCCACTTTGAACCCTTATTTTAGATTAGGTCCCCTCTTAATCCTCTTTTAAGTTTGTCAAAAAAAATCCTCTTTTAAGAAAAATGGCTCCAATTCAAGCCCTTAATTAATATTTTCCCGAATAAGAATTTGTAGATTGATATGATGATATTTTTTTTGAATTTTATATTGCCAATACCACAAGTGGAGAAAAATTCTTCAACGCGTAATCCACCGGTTATAGAAAACAATAGCAAATAATAGATGACGAATGTTGCTCATGTCAATTTCGTTTTCCACTTATGATATCTGTTGTGATCCTTTTTCTAATGATGCAATGCCCACTTATAAAGCGATTTTTGTTCATAAATCACTATTGTAAATGAATTATAGTACGTTGAATGTTGCCATAATATGAGACATCGCTTCGACAACGTACTTTTTCTTTCGCGCGTGGAATCATCGTGCTTGCCAAGGACCATCCTTGTTCCTTGTGGAAGGAAATTACCTATAACCCCTCCCTCCCTCCCTCCCCCCTCTCTCTCACTCTCTCTCTCTCGGCGAGGCGAGCGAGCTTGAGCCTCGATGGCATGCGCCGGTGGCCGGCTCTTGTCAAATTCAAGAGGAGCAATTTCGGAAAGTGTTTTCACATTTTTAAATTTAGAAATCCACTTTTCTAATTTTATGCAAGAACATTTTTCTTGATCGAAAGGAGTTTTCGGTTGACTAATCATTTTCGGTGAACCAAACGGATAAAAATTCGAATAATTAATTTTGAAAAAAAATACTTTTCCTCAAATAAACACGCCCTTAGTTGCAAGATTTTTACAAAATCTTATATTTTGAAGGGTCCTGTCTCTATACATCACACAATGCATAATGCCCTTACATCTTCTACTGGTCAAGTCAAATCAACGTTGGAGCGGGAATCCTGTCGATGCTTGTACGCGAAGCGACGACATGCTACACGAGGGCAACAAAGGTAGCAATTAAACGGCACTCACACGCCAATAGACATGTAGCCTGCTGGTCAACGGATTGGGGTATAGGGATGTTAGTATCATAGGTGTGGGGTTTGCCTCCCGCGTTCTATAAGAGACGGAACAAAAGTCAGAGAGTAAGAAAAACTAGAGATAGGATAGAAAAAAAAATGGCACTCATGCATTAATTTCCCTTACAATGTAAAACATCATCTATAATCCATGTTTCCAACCCTTCTATATCCTCTATTTCAATTTGTTTCCCATGCAGGAATATATACATATTTAATGATTCTTGGGTCCTGTATCTGGCCCTTGCTGAAAAAATTGGCACACCAAGTGAAGCTTTATAAGACACATTTATTCCATGTGCCCATCATGCAGCTTTACTCAATTAAACATCTTCGGTCAGGAGCGAATGTATGATAGAAATAGAGAAATTATACTAGGTACGTTAAGAGGGGTTGACGATGTTGATATGCAAAGAGATCGGACATGTTCTTTTTGCCTGGTCGAATGAGGACAACTCATTTAAAGGTCCGCTCACGGCATTTGGCCGGCTGATTTTGTACGAGGGCTACATTTTCCTCAGACCATGCTTCTAATAGGTGAACGACAAATTATAGATATCACACACATGCAAATTTAATAAAATGAAAATGAAGGTGGTGTCCATCTATGTTATACCACCCAACTAGGGGCGGAAGAAAACAAGGTTCTTTGGCGCGAAGTATGTGTCTTGCATTATTTAAACTTTGCTTGGCAAACCTGGCAATGTTTTAAATGAGATGAAGAATGTCGGAAGAAGGTAGCGACCCAAAACGTGGGTATAAATAGAGGTCCCCTTTCTTCATCTGAAGACCACAACAGCACAACTCTCACAGATCTCTCGAACAAAAGAGGTATATCTCTCTCTGTGCGATAGGTTCATGCTTTTCCCTACGCTAAGTTAAGATCGCGGCGCCATATCTTTGATGCATATGCATGCCTATCGTTACGTAGTCTCAGAAAACAAGCAGTCTTTAATTTTGAGGAGTTTTGATCTGTAGCAACTCGCTCGTCATTGCTTTTGTGGGTTATTTTGTCTTTTTTTGTTTGCGTGAATCATCAGGAAGGACAGCGCACGGGAGTCGGAATAAAATCAGTTGAAGGAAGAGAGGAAAAAGAGAAGACCAGAATGTGGAGGCTGAAGATAGCAGAAGGAGTGGACGGTCCCTACTTGTACAGCACCAACAACTACGTGGAGGCAGATTTGGAAGTTCGACCCCGAGGCCAGCACCGTGGAGGAGCGCGCTGAGGTGGAGGCCGCTCGCCAGCACTTCTACGACCACCGCCACCAAGTCAAGCCCTGCAGCGGCCTCATCTGGCGCATGCAGGTATGTAACATATAGGTATGCATATGCATTAAACACCAATCGGAATTTTGCCCTACTTCTAATTTGTTTAGTACACCATTACTGTTGTTGCTTATTATGAAGTTTAACTCTAGTTGACATGTGGTAATGCCATGTGAAACGCAAGCTTAAGCTGACGCATGGTGATATCTGGGCAGTTCCTGAGGGAGAAGCAATTCAAGCAGACGAACCTGCCGGTGAAGGTGGAGGACGGCGAGGAGATCACCTACGACAAGTCATACACCACGCTGAGGAGGGCCGTCCACTTCTTCTTCGCCCTGCAGGCCAGCGACGGCCACTGGCCTGCCGAGAACACCGGCCCTCTCTTCTTCCTTCCTCCCCTGGTCATGTGCGTCTACATCACCGGCCACCTTGATGCCGTCTTCACCACCGAGCACTGCAAAGAGATCCTCCGCTACATCTACAACCACCAGGTACTCTTTTCTCGCAAAAACAGAGATTCTCGGCGTTTTCTATTAGTCTGGAAGCAACCCATTGCCCCCTGAGTTCTGGATTTTACTTTCATTCGTCCCCATTCATCCAGGTTTGTTTTCGCAGATAATCTTAAACTTGTCCTTGATGGTACTCTACAGTTGTCCTGTATATTTAATTTTACACAGGTATTAAGACAAAGGTGTTGGATTAGTTTTCAAATTGAAACCACATGGCATTTTTGCTGCCCCAACAAGAATATGGCGTTGGCTTGTTATTAAAGTGGCCACCCTCCCAGAATTCCCATTGAAAGACAGAAAGTTTCAAGTTCTGTTTCATTAATTGCGTTTCTCTTTAGTTTCATGGATATGTCGTCTGAATTGTCCCGTTTTGCATAAGGTAGCTAAGATGTTTTGCTACTGTCGGATGACTTACATGCCCATGTCGTACTTGTACGGGAAAAGATTTGTCGGTCCGATCATGCCTCTTGTTCAACAGTTGAGAGAAGAACTTCATACTCAACCCTACAACACGATTTGCTGGAGAGAAGTCCGCCTTCTTTGTGCCCAGGCAAGTATCACGAGCTGGTCCAAAATATCAATTCAGAATCCGATAGTTTGTGAGTCAGCAAATTCTTAATGAAATGATTTGAATTATTGTTGCAGGAGGATCTCTACTATCCCCATCACTTACCACAAGATCTGATCTGGGATAATCTTCACATATTTACAGAGCCTTTTCTCAACAGTTGGCCGTTTAATAAACTTAGAGAGAAGGCTCTTCAAGTGACAATGAAGCGCATTCACTACGAAGAGGAGAACAGTCGATATATCACAATTGGATGTGTGGAAAAGGTAATGAATACATAAATTTAAGGAGGAGAGAGAGACACATAAAACGCAAAATTCACACTTCATGGGAAAACATCAGTGAGTATATCTTTTGCTTTGGACTTGGACAGGTGTTATGCATGCTTGCTTGCTGGGTAGAAGAACCAGACAGTGACTATTTCAAGAAGCATCTTGCTAGGATACCGGATTACCTTTGGGTTGCTGAAGACGGAATGAAGATGCAGGTTAGTAATAGTGTCACCGAACTATAACAGAATTGGGCTTAAATTGTACTGATAGATACTTATGCGACAAATTTGAAAGATGGAAGCACTCTCATAACAATGAGAAGATTTATTTAGTAAAGTGAGACCACCTAGAGGAAAGCTTAGTTTGGTGGTTGGCTCATTCATATGCAGAGTTTTGGCAGCCAAATGTGGGACACAGGCTTCGCCATCCAAGCTTTGCTTGCCAGTAATATGACTGAGGAGATAGCACCGGTATTAGCTAGAGGACACGACTACATTAAAAAATCTCAGGTTTGATCTTCGATTCTTGTGGGCATCTGCTTGTCTTCTAACATCTTTCTAGTTTCTTTTGCTTCCTCACATAAGCTGAACCTTCATAGATCCATTTACAACATTCCAGGTCAAGAAGAATCCTTCTGGTGACTTCAAATGCATGTACCGTCATATTTCTAAAGGATCTTGGACATTTTCAGATCAAGATCACGGTTGGCAAGTCTCTGATTGCACTGCAGAAGCTCTGAAGGTAATACTGTTGGGGATACCTTCACTGCATCCGCAGGTTCAATCCAATCCTAAATTGCTCAGTTTCTCACTGAATCTGTCTCGCTGTATATTCAGTGTTGCTTGCTTTTTTCAATGATGCCACCTGAAATTGTGGGTGACAAGTGTTGAGGAAAACTCCTATTGATTTTGAAGTTGACAAAACCTTCCATAATGTTTGTAAATCTGATGCTTATTCTGAACCTTCTCATTTCAGGAATATATGTTCTGGGAGCTAAGAATGAAGTTATTCAGATTTTACAAGTTAAGAAGAATTATTTAAGTTCTGAGAAATTTTCCAGACGCAGAAATAATTCAGACTCTATGAGTTCTTGAGGACCCACGAAAGCTAAAGTTATGAGAATCAGGAATTTCCAGAAGCAGACGCGTAGGCTGAAATTCTTCGGAAGCAGACGCAGAAGCTGAAATTTCCAGAAGCAGACGAAGACGCAGTAAGTCTTCAGAAGCAAAATCCAGAACGAAGAATAACAGCTAATGATCTGGCATGGTTTTTCACAGAAGGAAAGTATTGATTTGTTCAATCTTAATCACATTGATTGACAATCAAATACTAAGACAAGAATGATCTACAACGGACAAAAACTCTACTTATGGAAACCAAGATTCTGTTTGTATGGGCGACCAGAATCAGTGGGATTCAGAATCTATCAACCAACGGCTACTCAATCCTTAGTTTACAAATCTGTCCAAGGTGAAGATTGGAAGATGATCCTCTATGAGTTGTCCAACGGCTAGTGTGGATGAAGAGGTGTATTTAAGGCGAACATGAGCAGCAGAAGAGATAAGATTCAAGAATCAACAAGTCCAAAGTCTGAGTTCACTCCAATCTGTTCTCTTGTCATTCTGAACTTAAGATCAAGATCTTGAGGATTACTTTGTAAAGAGTATTTGTGTGAGATAGAGAGTCCTATCATACACAATAGTGCTGAGACTTAACGTCTGTAAATTCCTCTTGATTACATAGTGAAATCCAGCCAGTAGGCTGTAAGCGTGGGAGAGTGGACGTAGGCTTGCCATAAGCCGAACCACTATACATCTGTGTGCAGATTCTCTTTTCCTCATCTCTCATTTTACGTTCTGCATTTCAGTACTTCGTTCTTCAGATTTAACTATAATCTGAATTTTATTCAGACTCTTTTGTTATACATTTCATTTCCGCGAAATTTATAAGTTTTGTTAAGGATCACCTATTCACCCCCCTCTAGGTGACCAGTGCTAGCCACTTCAATTGGTATCAGAGCAGGTTGCTCATTTTACTGAAGTGTTTTACTTCTGAGCTAACGATCTATATGGCTAGCTATGGTGCTCCAGGGCTCATTGAAGGACAGAGTAACAACAGACCACCATTCTTCGATGGCAAAGAATATAGCATCTGGAAAAACAAGATGAAGGCATTCATCAAATCAATCGATCACATGCAGTGGGATGTGATTATCAGAGGAGTCAATCCAAAGTCTTCAGACTCAAAAGAAAAGGCAGATGCAAGCAAGCCAGCAGATCCTCCTCTATCTCAAACCGAGATAGCTAAAAGAGAGACCTTAGATTCTAAAGCAATTTATTCTCTTTATTGTGGATTATCTCCTATTGAGTATAAGAAAATTGCTGCTTGTGAATCTGCAAAAGAAATCTGGGATACTCTTTATGTTACATACGAAGGAACAGATCGAGCCAAGGAAACTCAGATCAATATTTTGCTTGGCCAATATGAATCTTTCAAAATGAAGCCTGGAGAACTAATTGCTGATTTTTATGACAGGTTCACTGACATAGTAAACGGTCTTGCTTATCAAGAACAGCCAATCCCAGATGCACTGAAAGTAAACAAACTTCTGAGAGGACTGACAGAACAGTGGGACAACATCAAAACATCACTTCGTGAGACACAAAGGATCAAGCCTCTATCAGTGAATGAATTGATTGGAACTCTTCAATCATATGAAACTGAGAAACGAAATGAGCAAAATATATCCAGAGGTAATAAGTCAATTGCTTTGAAAACTAACGTTGATTCTGATGCAGAAGATGTAGATGTTGACGATGAAGAATTGGCTCTCTTCATAAAGAAGTACAAGAAAATGAAAATCAGAGGAAGAGACCTCAAAGGAAAGAAGCCTTTTGAAGACAAGAGATCCATCGATGAAACACAGAGTTCAAAGGAGATAATTTGCTTTCACTATAGGAAACGTGGACACATCAAGCCAAATTGTCCACTTCTGAAAAAGAAGACCAAATTCGAGAAAGCTAAGAAGGCCTTAAAGGCAGAAAGTTGGAGTGACACAGAATGTGAAGATAGTGATGAAGATGTCTGTCTGATGGCAAAGTCAGATTCAGATTCAGATTCTGATTCTGATCCTAGAGTGGAAATTGAGGTAAAACCTTCTGAAATGTCTATCGAAGTATCAAACTATATTGATGAATTATGCTTTGAATTCAAGAATGCTCTTAAAAGAATCTCCTCTTTGAAAAAGGAAAATTCTTCACTACGGCAACAGGATGTTTCTCAAAAAGAAAGGATCGATTTTCTCCAAAAAGAGTTTCATCAAATCAAGGAAAGTCGAGATTTTCTTTCCAAAGAAAATGATGTTTTGAAAATGGAAATTTCAAAAATTACTTCAAATTTTTCAAAAGGTTCAGAAACCTTGAAGCATATCCTTTCCATTCAAATTCCTTACTATAACAAATCTAGTCTTGGATTTGTAAAGGAAAGTGATAGCTTAATCGATTTTCCAAAAGTCAAGGAGAGATTAAGATAAAGACCTCCTAGACAAGTTTACAAAAACCATTTCAAAAGGAATTTTGTAAAACCTGTTGGCCGGAGTGCACTCAAGTGCTCAAAATGTGGAGATCCACAACATTTTGAGAATGAATGTCCTAAGGTCTGGAGACCTGTTCGAAGGGATTTTATTAAGACAGCCTATACTAATATTCATGGACCCAAACAAATTTGGGTACCAAAGAAAACTTGAGTTGTTGTGAATCTTGCAGATCACCACTAAAAGAAAAAGAAAGTGGTATCTAGACAGTGGATGCTCCAGGCATATGACAGGAGATCCAAGCATATTTGCTGATCTGCAAAGTCTGAAGGGTGGAAAAGTTTCCTTTGGAGGAAATACTAAAGGACAAATAATCGGCAAAGGAACAGTTGATATTGGAGGACTAAGAATCAATGACGTGTCGTTGGTAAAAGGACTCAACTACAATTTGATCAGCATAAGCCAGCTTTGTGATACAGGGTTCAGAATCAACTTTCAAGAAGATACATGCTCAGGAACAAGCAATGATTCTTCTCAAACATTCACAGGAAGAAGACATGGCAATATCTATCTTCTGGATGTTAATCCAAACTCCAATCACTGCTTGATTTCAATCAAAGAGGATGAAGATCTTTGGCACAGAAGGTTGGGACACATCAGCATGAAACAGATCTCAAAAATCTCTAACAAGAAACTGGTTCGAGGTTTGCCAGATTTGAAATACAGAAAGACAGACTTATGCAATGTTTGCATGCTAGGAAAACAAGTAAGAAGTTCTTTCAAATCAATACATCATGTTTCAACTGATCGTGCTTTGCAGCTTCTCCATATGGATCTGTTTGGACCAACAAGAACACAAAGTATTGGTGGTAAGAGATATTGTTTAGTTATTGTTGATGACTTTACTAGATTTACATGGGTGTTCTTTCTTGCACATAAAAATGAGGCATTTTCATATTTCTCAAAATTTGCAAAAAGAATTCAAAATGAAAAAGGCTATACCATTTCCTGCATTAAAACTGATCATGGGGGAGAATTTGAAAATCAAAATTTTTCATACTTTTGTGAGGAAAATGGCTTTCAACATAATTTTTCTACTCCATACACACCAGAACAAAATGGTGTTGTGGAAAGGAAAAATCGTTCTTTGCAAGAAATGGCAAGAACATTGTTGATTGAAAGCAGGATTCCTTTTCATTTTTGGGCAGATGCAGTTTTTACAGCATGTTACATTATTAACAGAGTCTTTCTCAGACCCATTCTTGAGAAAACCCTCTATGAACTTTTCAAAGGCAGAAAGCCTAGTATTTCATATTTTCGAGTGTTTGGTTGTAAATGCTTTATTCTCAAAAACTCGAATGATCGCCCTGGTAAGTTTGATGTTAGAGCAGATAAAGGTATCTTACTCGGATATTCCTCTTCAAGCAAAGCATACAGAGTATTCAACAAGAATTCTCAGACTGTAGAAGAGACAATGAATGTAAGGTTTGAAGAAAATGTTCAGACTCACAAGGATGAATCTGAATCACTTCCCTATATTCAAGTATCTTCAGAAGGTCATCTAGAATCTCAAAAGATCGAAGATTCTGTAGAAA
Organism: Syzygium syzygioides; assembly: GCA_031216285.1. Lineage (NCBI taxonomy): Eukaryota > Viridiplantae > Streptophyta > Magnoliopsida > Myrtales > Myrtaceae > Syzygium > Syzygium syzygioides. The sequence continues at coordinate 30,570,138 of CM062247.1, forward strand.
AAGGAAAAGAAGACAATATACAGACTCAACCAGAAAATCTAGAGTCTGCAGATATTCAGAAGGAACGTTTTGACAAAAACTGGAAACATAAGTCCAGTCATCCGAAAGATCTCATCATTGGAGAAATAGAAGATGGTATAAAGACCAGATCCAAACAGAAAGAGATCATCAACAACTTGGCATTGATATCTGAAATAGAACCAAAAGAGGTTGGAGAAGCCTTAACAGATGAAAGCTGGATAGAAGCTATGCAAGAGGAACTTCAGCAGTTCAGGATAAATGAAGTATGGGAGCTTGTGCCAAGACCCAAAAATCGTCCAGTAATTGGAACCAAATGGGTGTTCAGAAACAAACTGAACGACAAAGGAAAGGTCACAAGAAACAAGGCAAAACTGGTTGCAAAAGGCTACTCTCAAGAAGAAGGCATTGATTATGATGAAACATATGCACCAGTTGCAAGGTTAGAAGCCATACGGCTATTACTAGCTTATGCTTGTTTCCATAACTTTAAACTGTTTCAGATAGACGTGAAAAGTGCATTTCTAAACGGATATATTAAAGAAGAAGTATATGTGGATCAACCACCTGGTTTTGAAGAACCAAGGAAGACAGATCATGTTTACAGACTCAAAAAGGCTCTTTACGGTCTGAAGCAGGCACCCAGAGCATGGTATGAAAGGTTAAGTAATTTCCTTCTCCAAAATGATTTCACAAAAGGTAAGGTAGATACTACTCTTTTTGTTAAGAAAAAGGGTAAGGATTTTCTACTTGTTCAAATCTATGTTGATGATATTATTTTTGGATCTTCTAATGAATTACTTTGCAAGGAATTCTCTAAAAATATGCAGAACGAGTTCGAGATGAGCATGATGGGAGAACTAACATTCTTTCTTGGCTTACAAGTGAAACAAATGAAAGATGGTACTTTCATTTGTCAAGAAATATATGCCAAGGAGATTGTCAAGAAGTTTGGTCTGCAGAATTGCAAGAAAACAGACACTCCAATGCCTCATTCATCCAAGCTAGACAAAGATGTGAATGGTAAAAAAGTTGATCAGAAGGTATATAGAAGCATGATAGGTTCTCTATTATATCTTACTGCATCTAGACCTGACATACTTTTTAGCGTCTGCATGTGTGCGAGATTTCAGTCAGATCCAAAGGAATCACATCTTTCTGCAGTAAAGAGGATAATCAAATACATTGGAACTTATCCAATGCTAGGTCTTTGGTATTCTAAAGATTCAGATTTTACTCTTACTGGTTATTCAGATGCTGACTTGGCTGGATGTAAAGTGGACAGGAAAAGTACTACAGGTACATGTCAACTGCTTGGGAATATGTTAGTATCCTGGTATTCAAAGAAGCAGAATACAGTCGCACTATCAACAGCAGAAGCAGAATACGTAGCCTTAGGTAGTTGCTGTGCACAGATTCTGTGGATGAAGTAGCAGTTGCGAGATTTTGCTGTTGAAGACTCAAATGTTGCAATCAGATGTGACAATACCAGTGCTATCAATCTCACTAAAAATCCCATTCTTCACTCTCGGGCCAAGCATATTGAGATTAAACATCATTTTATTAGAGACCATGTGCAAAATGGTGATGTGAATATTCAATTTATTGATTCTAAGAATCAATTAGCTGATATATTCACAAAACCCCTTGATAAATCTTCTTTCGAATTTATTAGAAATAAACTGTGTATTTCTTATCCCTCTTGAAGTATTTTGATAGACAGGAACATTCTTCAGACTCAAGTAGTTTCGGTCTGAACATTCTTCAGACTCTCAAGAACGGTACGTACATAGTTTAAATCTTGGCGGGAATATTTTTGGCAGGATATTCACACATTTGTTATATTTGGAAGTCAATCAGGTACGTATCTAATCTTATCTAATTAATTGAGCTTAGAATATTATCTGATCTTTTTGCTTCAGAAAATATATTATCTGATCTTTCTATTTCTTACCTTCTAAAAATAACCTCTTATTTCCCAAGACTCGTCTTTCTCGTTTATCCCTTATCGTCTTTTTCCAAAAACCCTCATCAGTACACTTTTCGGCTCAAACCCTTTTCGACTCTCAGAAACCCTCTTCATCTTCCTTCTCCAAAGTTCAAAACTTTTCGATCAAAAAGACTTCAGAATGCCTTTCAAGCGAAGATCATCACGTATCTTGAATCAAGAGTCAAAATCTTCTGCTCCGCCAGAGTTTATGGAAGTATCAGATACAGAGTCGGAACATCTTGAAGAATCTGCTCATGTTACACCCCCGCCTCGGTCGTCTTCATACAAACCAAAGGGTGACAGAGATTTTCACTTCAAAAACATCAAGCTCTTGTGGCAGAATTATCAAAGACTGAAGAGAGGTAATGCTGCTGCTGATACTCTTCTCAAATGTCTTAAAGATAATCACTTTCGGTCGGAAACTCATCTAGTTCAAGAGTATTCCAAACTTTATGCTGGGTCTGATCCAACCCTTGCTACCACAACTCCTTCCTCGCACCGCTCCCAGAAGGGGAAAGAAAAGGTCGGAGAACCATCCACTCCGTCTGTACAAACGCCAGTGGTAAGCCCTAAATCTTCCTCGAAATTTGTCGTTCCAGAGGATGACGCTCGTTTGTTCGAGCTTTTTGAGAAGAAACTGGGGATTGCCTCTAGAATGCCAGGAACAGGAAGATTGTTTAGAAGTCCTGAACATCACACATGTTATCAGCATTTACTTGCTCGTGGTGTTATGAATCACAGGACTGTTGATTTTGCCTACTTAGAGAATGCTGGATTTTGTGTTAAACGCAAGTTCGAAAAGCAAGGAATCTATGAGTTCTGCCTTCAGTCTGCGGAAGTTTATTCTGAGCTAACAGCTTATTTTTACTCTAATCTCTCAATCTTGTCGCCCAACTGGCTTCAGTTTACAGTCGGTGACAAGAAATTCGATATTAAGAGTGATTTGTTAGCAAGAATAATGGGGACAAGACAGTCAAAATTTATTCCGTTGGAGGTAAGTTATGAAGAAGCTTCCAGGGTAGCTTCTGAAGATTCCACTTTTGCTTTAGAACCTAAAAGGCATACCACATACTATGACTTATCCAGGAGATCAATCATTCTGCACAAAATCATCATCAATTGTTTGAAGCCGAAGGCAGCCTCCAAAACAGACCTGTCTAAATCAGAAATGAAACTCATCTGGGCTTTACTGAAAGGTCAACCCTTTTCTCTTACTCACATCATCATATTCCACATGTACAGGACACTTCACAAGGACAAGGGATAGCTTCCCTATGGAGCATTGATTTCACGAATTTTTATGTTCCTACAAATATCAATTCCTGATGAGTTGAAACAAAATAGTGTTCCTTGTATGATTGTTGGAGAGAGAATGCTCTCCAAGATGAAACAGTTTGATGATATTAGGGAAAAGATCAAGAGAAAAGAGACGATTCATTCTAAAGCTACTCCTTCTGATAAGTCAAGTAACAGAAAAACAGAGCAGAGCAAAGGGGCAGCAAGTAAGAAGAAAGAAACTTCAGTCCAACTGAAAGTGTATAAAAAGAGAAAAATCCTTCTGCAAGATGAGGATGATGAAGCAGAAGCAGACCACTTTCATACAGGTCATGCTGAAGTTCCAGAACATGGTTCTGCACCAGTACCAGAACCAACTTTTACAGAACATGTCTCTGAGGAACAAGCACCTGTTCAGGGGGAGTCTCAACAAGAAGCAGCCCACGGGTTCGATCAGCCTGATCAAGCACATGTCCAAGAACAGTCTTCCAACAATCAGAACATCCTTTCTCTTCTGCTTGAGATCAAAAGCAAACAAACTGCACTGGAACAGGAAATCCAGAATCTGCAGAAAATTGTTGAGGAAAACAACAACTCTCAACAACTTCAAGCAACAGTGAACAAAGCAGAACTAAAGGAAGCCATTGCTCAATGCAGTTCACGGATTGATGAAGTCGTTTCCATTTTGGACAATTTTCAATTGATCAGAACCCCTTCTAAATCTTAGCCTGTTTTCAATTTTCAACCCAATTTTAGCCTGTTTTTCAATCATATTTTCTTTGGTCTGTAATGACTTTAACATCATCTTTTTATATTGTTATATCAATGCTATACATTATCTACTTTTTGCTGATGACAAAAAGGGGGAGAATTTTTATGCAGATTTGTTGCAGGTTATAGACAAAGGAAGAAATGAAGCACAGTTTTTAACAACAGAGTTTAATTCTTTCAATCTGTGTTTTAATGCGCTAAATATGATTGTTCACTTCAAATTTATTCTAAATTGATTCAATCTACAGGAAAGTTTTGTCACCATCAAAAAAGGGGAGATTGTTGAGGAAAACTCCTATTGATTTTGAAGTTGACAAAACCTTCCATAATGTTTGTAAATCTGATGCTTATTCTGAACCTTCTCATTTCAGGAATATATGTTCTGGGAGCTAAGAATGAAGTTATTCATATTTTACAAGTTAAGAAGAATTATTTAAGTTCTGAGAAATTTTCCAGACGCAGAAATAATTCAGACTCTATGAGTTCTTGAGGACCCACGAAAGCTAAAGTTATGAGAATCAGGAATTTCCAGAAGCAGACGCGTAGGCTGAAATTCTTCAGAAGCAGACGCAGAAGCTGAAATTTCCAGAAGCAGACGAAGACGCAGTAAGTCTTCAGAAGCAAAATCCAGAACGAAGAATAACAGCTAATGATCTGGCATGGTTTTTCACAGAAGGAAAGTATTGATTTGTTCAATCTTAATCACATTGATTGACAATCAAATACTAAGACAAGAATGATCTACAACGGACAAAAACTCTACTTATGGAAACCAAGATTCTGTTTGTATGGGCGACCAGAATCAGTGGGATTCAGAATCTATCAACCAACGGCTACTCAATCCTTAGTTTACAAATCTGTCCAAGGTGAAGATTGGAAGATGATCCTCTATGAGTTGTCCAACGGCTAGTGTGGATGAAGAGGTGTATTTAAGGCGAACATGAGCAGCAGAAGAGATAAGATTCAAGAATCAACAAGTCCAAAGTCTGAGTTCACTCCAATCTGTTCTCTTGTCATTCTGAACTTAAGATCAAGATCTTGAGGATTACTTTGTAAAGAGTATTTGTGTGAGATAGAGAGTCCTATCATACACAATAGTGCTGAGACTTAACGTCTGTAAATTCCTCTTGATTACATAGTGAAATCCAGCCAGTAGGCTGTAAGCGTGGGAGAGTGGACGTAGGCTTGCCATAAGCCGAACCACTATACATCTGTGTGCAGATTCTCTTTTCCTCATCTCTCATTTTACGTTCTGCATTTCAGTACTTCGTTCTTCAGATTTAACTATAATCTGAATTTTATTCAGACTCTTTTGTTATACATTTCATTTCCGCGAAATTTATAAGTTTTGTTAAGGATCACCTATTCACCCCCCTCTAGGTGACCAGTGCTAGCCACTTCAACAAGATGGAGCCAGAGAGATTGTATGATGCTGTCAACATCTTACTCTCTCTACAAGTGAGTATACCATTGTTTTTCTTTCTTGAGCAAGACTTGAGAAAAAGAGAAAATCTTTGATCTAGACAAGAAATATCGGCTAGACTTTGTTTGCTCTATGCATCCTAAAATCACATTGCTATTTAAGTTTTCTTTGAGTTTCATAAGTTTTTTCAGATGTCCAAGTATGATAATAATTGTAATATGGTCACATTAACCATGGATGTCACTTGATCCAGAGTAAAAATGGCGGATTGGCAGCTTGGGAGCCTGCAGGAGCGCAGGATTGGCTAGAAGTAAGTTACTACATTGGTAGGAATTCCTTGATGGTCCTCACAAACTAAGACAACTTCCTTTTGTTCATAAATTACTAAATAGGGGCATTCTTTCTCATCATTTGTCACTTGCAGCTCCTAAATCCGACAGAGTTGTTTGAGGACGTCGTCATTGAGCATGAATATGTCGAATGCACATCATCAGCTATTCAAGCTTTAGTTTTGCTCAGGAAGTTGTATCCTGGTCACAGAAAGAAGCAGATGGCGGATTTTGTATCAAGTGCTGTCCAGTATCTGGAGAGCATCCAAAGGCCAGATGGCTCATGGTATGTTCCTTTTCCATTGGGTACCTATGAAGAATTGGGATGAGTTAAGGAAACGAGTAACTAATTGAGCAATGGTTGTTTGTTTTACATATGGCTAACTAAGGAAACGACTAACCATTGGGTATCTGCAGGTATGGGTGCTGGGTAGTTTGTTTTACATACTGCTCATGGTTTGCACTTGGAGGACTAGCAGCTGCTGGCAAGACATATAGCAATTGTGCAGCTATGCGCAATGGAGTCGCCTTTCTTCTACGAACACAGTTGCAGGATGGTGGGTGGGGAGAGAGCTATCTTTCTTGCTCGAACAAGGTAATTTCTGGAGGGAACTTCTAGTTTCTACAGCATGTTCGGCTTTAGCTGCCTTAATTGCATGCTTTTCTGGCAGCATGCAAATCTTGAATTTTCTAACGCCAGATCGGTCAATGTAGGAATACCTACCACTTGAAGGAAACAGATCAAATCTGGTGCACACCGCTTGGGCTTTGATGGGTCTGATTCACGCGGGGCAGGTCAGTGTTCGCATTAACCATACTTTGATGACAGTAGTGAAGTTTCTGACTTTGGTATTTCATCTGCGATCAGGCGAAGAGGGATCCGACTCCCCTACACAGTGCCGCAAAGCTGCTAATCAATTCACAAATGGAAGACGGAGATTATCCTCAACAGGTTTGTACCTTTCTGTCACTTGATCTCGTATAGGTTAATATCTCGGGAAAAAAAAGGCTGCGCCTCACCAATATCCTTGGAAAGAATGTCCTGTGCACTACTAACAAAGAATGTCTTGCGCCTCATCTATTGGAAGTTTTGACCCAGAAGAAGTTCGTGTTGTTGATTGACGATTTATGGGCGAGGCTGGACCTTTCCAAAATCGGAGTTCCTCGTCCTGGTCTCGAGAGCCAATCCAAAGTAGTATTCACAACTCGCTTGGAGCAAGTATGCCACCAAATGGGAGCCGACGAATTCTTCGAAGTAAAGTGCTTGACGACCATAGAAGCCCTGGCATTGTTCGAGAACTATGTTGGCAAATCAACCGTAGATTCTCATCCAGAAATTCCAAAACTTGCCAAGGACATTGCGCAAGAGTGCAAAGGGTTGCCACTAGCCCTTATTACTGTCGGGCGAGCCATGGCTGGCATATCCAATCCCCATGAGTAGAAGCATGCGCTGACAACGCTCCAGAAAAATCCGCACAAGCTTACAGGTATGGTGGAGGAAGTGTACCACATACTAGAATTAAGTTATGATAGATTAAACGACATTACCCTTCAGCTTTGCTTCCTTTACTGTTGTCTCTTCCCTGAGGATTACCACATAAGACCGCACAACCTTATTGGACTCTGGATTGGAGAGGGCTTGCTAGGAAACACCGGTGATGTATACAATTTGCGGAATGAGGGAGAGCATGTCTTGGGGAGGTTAAAGAGGGCTTGCCTATTGGAGAGTGGGCTCCAGTCATATGGAGAAGAGTATGGAGAAGAGTATGTAAAGATGCACGACGTCATTCGTGACATGGCGACTTGGATTGCTCGTGACCGCGGGCAAAAGGAGAACAAACTGCTAGTGATAGAGAACGCAGAAGACATATCCGAGAAGATGATCTCCAAATGGGGGGAAGCGAAGAAAGTATGTATATGGGGAGAATGGATTCAAAATATTAACCGAATACCATCTAGGTGTTCCCAGCTTGAAACTTTGTTTATAAGGGAAACAGAAGTGACATTCGTGCCAAGAGGCTTTTTTGACTCGATGACGGCTCATCTGACGGTCTTGGACCTATCCGACAATAAACATATCCAGTCATTCCCCAAAAGGATTTGCAATCTGATCAATCTACGATACTTGAACCTATTGGCCACCGGTATTAGTGAGTTGCCCAGGAAAATCAAGAACTTGACTCGTTTACGGTGGTTGCTACTTGACAATATGTCGAAGGACATCCTAATTCCGACAAGGGCAATCACAAGCTTACCGTTGAATGTATTCAGCTGCTGGAGTTATCAAGGAAGTTTCTTGCGATCGGGTCAGGTGAAGGAAGAAGAGACGGTAGAGGAACTAGGGTGCATGCGACATCTCACCGACTTATCTATCCGCGTGCGCGAGTCTTCCTCTGCTCAGAAAATATTCCAATCCCCGAATTTACGGAAACGCGTAAGGAGAGCGTGCATTGGTAATAGGAATGGTAACTTGACCGGCATCGTAATAACTCACTCGTCAGCATGCACTGACGGTTTCTCGCATTTAGAGACGCTTTATTTATATGGATGTACCGAGCCGAGAGAGATGAAGATAACTGAAGGAATAGGACGAGCGCCAAACTGCTCTTGCTTCCCCAATCTCGTTGATGTTAGGGTCTTTGGGTGCAGGCTTTCGGACTTGTCCTGGCTCGTGCATGCTCCGAAGCTCCGGAAGCTGTGGGTCGCAGACTGCGATTCGATGGAGAGAATCATTGGGGATGGATTTGCAAGGGAGGAATTAGCTGATTCGGGACTATTCTCACGTCTCGAATCCCTACAACTCGATGATCTTCCAAAACTGACGAGCATTTGCGACCAGGCTCTATCTTTTCCGTAAGGGGTGATCTTCAGCGTGGGGCAGTGCCCTGGTCTAAGAAAGTTGCCGTTGGACTCGAGCAGCGCGAGGGGAAGCTTCGAGGTCAGAAGGGACCAACGCTGGTGGGCCGAGTTTGAGTGGGACCCCACCGCCCGGGTCACTTTGCAGGTGGGTGGCATGGGCCCCGTAGAAGAAATGGCATTTGAAAAGGCAGTACGTAAAGTGAAAAAAGAGACTCAGGGATGGGCCAAGATTGGATTAATCCTACCTCGTGGGGGGCCGAGTGAGTGAGCGAGTGGAGGCTGATAAGTTTAATATTGTTTTCTTTTATAATAATAATAAAAAAAAAGGGGGCTTCGTTTGTCTATCCATAGTTATGTAATTTTCCGGTGTTGGGATTCCTGTAATGTAGGAAACAAAACGACCGCAGCGGCGAATAACCATCTCTCTCTCTCTCCGTAACCTCGCCTCTCCTCTCGTTTGTATCTTCCAACTGCTGCAACTGCAACTGCAAGGGCCCAATTCAATAAAAGAACCCGTCCCTCCCACAATTTGTATTTAAGATCACCGTCTCTCGTCCTTTTTTAAATTAATTAATTAATTAATTAAATTTTGACAAATTTCTCATCCCTTATTTATTTATTTTATTTTAATAATAATAATAATAATTGTGTCCGTGATGATTTGGGCTTCCCTTTCTTTTTTGGCAAAGCTTTGGCGTCTCCTCTTCCGATGCGATTGAGCCCCTCCTCCTCCTAAAGGAGATGTGCGGCAGCCACCGAAGCCCTGACATGGTCGATGATGCCTCGCAGCGCTTCTATAGCCGCCATACCCACCGTCGCACTCCTCCTCCACCACGTGGCCCCCCGTCTCTCTCTCTCTCTCTCTCGCCCCCCAGCCCCGATGCGAACAAGGCCAGGTTGGTTGTGGTGGAGTTATCTGCTGCTGCTGCAGTTGGGCTTAGGAGTTAGCTGCTTTCGTGCAAAGGTGGCTGCACCCAGATTCAGTAAGTAGCGTCTGCAACTGTCCTTGACAAAAGCTCGCCCAGCTGTTTCTTGGGAGCGCAACTTCCCTCCCCTTTGACATTCCCTTTGAAGGTCGAAGCCCTTTGACTCGGTTTTTTTGTTTTCTCGGATGGGGATCCTTCCTTCGGTGGTAGTAGGCTGGGCAGTGGCTGGTCCTTCATTGATGGAAATTTCCAAAAAAGTTCCCATTACTGAAGTGGCCAAATTTAAATTCAACTCTTTCAGAAAAAAAAATGTGATCTTTTGGCTCCTCCTTGATCAAATCTTAGTAGCGGGCAGCTTTATCTTTGAATTGGAGGGATTTTCCGTAAGAGGCAAATTTAAAAGGTCATAACCCAGCTGATCAGTGGCTTTTTTTTTGCCTCTGTTGGAGGAATCGTGGGCTTTCTTATCCGGATTTTCAGGTGTACTTTTAACTTTAGCTTGGATTTTTATGGAATTTGAATTCATATTAATTGACATCTTGGGTGGGTCGATCTCGTCAGGAATACTTGCAAGATAACCTTGAAGCAAGAAGGCAGAGGCTCTGGATGCATGCAGTAGATAGTGCCGAGAGGACGACAAGTGATCTGACGATTGGCCCCTGAATGGGGTATTAGCATTGAACTATACGAGAACCAAGGTGGGTATTCCTATGTCCTCCTTTTTTCTTCTCTTTGATTCTTGATTTGGAATTTGGGCATAATAGCTTCGCCCTGTTAGTCGTTAGCTGGATCCTACAGCAATTTGAAGCTTGGAAGTGTCTTTGTATGGGGAAAGTTGCTTTTGATTGAATCAGTGACGATTGGGATGGCTTGTTAGTGTACTGAGATATATGTCTAGATAGAAAGCCCCCCAATGGGCAGCATTGTGATTTTTTTTTATAAGCATTGGCTTGGTGGTATGGCCTAGTTTTGGATGTTTGAAGTTGGTCAGGTTTCCTTTAATTTACTACTACTCACGGAGGGGGCTGCATTTTCTCTCAGCCACTTGTCTGAAGTTCCTTTGATGTGCTTCTGTCTGAATTATGAAACCGATTCAACTTCTGACAAACCTTTCTTAGGAATCCGGAAATGTACTGCGATAATCCCTGTAATTGAGAAACTGTTTTTTCTTTCTAAATGCTTAGAAGAATACATCTTGACATATTCGATTTTTGAATTGCTGGTCCGTTGCTGTTTGTAACAACATGGTCCATCGGCCTCTTTGATGGACTATTTAATTTTTCCTTCCAGAAACTCCAAGGAGTCCAACTTTACAGAGCTTATGAATCGTGAATTTATCTAGAAATGTAAATCCTTTGGGAGATTCGATTAACCTTCCGTTTCTTAGTAAAGAGCAACAAAAAGCATTGTGTGATGGACTCAGTTATAAGATGATGCTAATTCTTACCTAGAAAAATGGAAAAAAAAAGTGTGAGGTGGGATGTCGAGATACAAAAGTTGGGTAATAAGTTGAAGGCTACTGAAAACAAATAAGCCTAATCCCAAACATGCTATGCATTTTGTTGATGTCACGTATCGCTATAATATAAAGACACAAATGCCATGTGGAAACATGTTATGTAACTTGCTGAATTTGAATATTGTTTGTCGATTGTAGGGAGTATGATTGTTCTTCCAAATGAAGATTAGAAATTCATACTCATACTCGAAAATCAAAATTACCGAGATGCTTCTATATCAAAACTATATATTTGTATACATGAATGTATATCAATTATGTTCTCTGAACTCTTATCTTAGAGTGTTCACAAGAAAGAGGGAGATAAATTATGACATAAATCATGTGGCTAACAAGCTGGAGGAATATGCTGCTATTTGCTGTCCCAATTTTTTGACTTATGAAGTTTGATATGCAATCAAACGCGTTGGAGAGAACATTGATCTGTACATATTAGCATCCTCAATAGCATAGTCCTTATGCGTTGTTCAAACACATAGCAGCTTCATTCTTCAAAAGTATTTTATTAGTGTAGTTTTACTTGTACTTTCCATAAGAGAAGAAAAAATACTGGGGGTGTTCCAATTTCCGAGATGTCATGGATCTTAGGAATGAAGTTATTGTATTGTGCAACTGTTTTTTTGCTGGTTCCTTACATGTTATTTCTGCGTCAAAGATGTTGGTTTTAGTCGTTGAATTGATTTAACTTCTGTAGGAAGGCAAAGGAGGTGATGAAGGTCCTTAAGAAGCGCCTGGGGAATAAAGATCCAAAAATACAGCTTCTGACCCTCTATGTCAGTATCATGCTCTGCTTTCTTATATGTGCATAGTTCTGGATCCAGTTGCTCTCTTCTTTTCTTTCTTCTAAATGGCTACAAGAGTCGGCTATCACTTGGCTAAAATATTTGGTTATCAATTTCAAGTAGGTGTTGGAGACTCTTAGCAAAAACTGTGGCAATAGCGTATATCCTACAGGAAATGTAGAATGGTGTTTAAAAAGGTGCCCACTCTATATCCCATGATTGACTGTTATTCCGAATCTGTTCATTTATGAGATTGTCATTTGCTGTTTCTACATGCTCTGTGCAGCCATATTCTGAATCTGCTAATTTATTGACCTTGATAGATACAGGGCAAGAAGCTGTAGGGAGACCAAAGGGAAGGTTAACCTCAATACTATTCTGCATACAATGAATTGAAGGTATTCTCAGAGATCTATCTGCTGATTCATTTGTCTAGACTTCTAGTACGATCCGATGTTGCTTTTTCTTAATATGATTCCTTTATGACCATTGAAAGACTGCTGGAGTGGGATTTCCACCCCGAGAAAGAAAAGAGTACCATTTTTCACTCCGCCCTAATCTCATGGAGTTCATTCTACCTCAGCATTCAGTAGTGCTGAAATTAACATAAACATATCATTGTCTGTTTAAATATTTTTGCAGCTGTTGGTGATATGAGTCTGTATACTTAGCTTGCTTGGAAACTTACATTAAAAGATCAGTTTAATTGGAGGACCTTAATTTTCTAGCTAGCAATATATCCTCAGAAAGCATATCATTGTCTGTTGAGTTGATTAATTTTGCTGAAATTAATCTAACGCGGCATAGTTTAGATCTTAAGCTTGGTATATGGGTGTGACAAAGAGGATGTAATAGGTTCTCATAGTAGTAAGAACTTGAATTGATCTCCCCTTTTAGTAAGTTCTATGTCGCTTCAGTACCCTTATGTGGGAGGATGGCTCTTTTGAGGATGCCGTGCTGTTTGCGCCGGAGATGAACAAAGTATCTCATTGAATTAGCCTTGGAAGGCTGCCTTTTTTCGATGAGTCTCTTAAAAACTGTCACAAGTACCTGTTGTTTGTTCTGATTTTGTTGGAAATTGTGTGCCGAGTTTCTCAAAATCGATCCCCACAATCTCGGTGCTATAATTGGAAGCAGCAATGCCATGTTTTTGTGCTAGTCGATTGATAATTTAATTTTTTATTTTTAAGTTTGATTTGGACTAAGGCAGTATGATTTTACTCTGTCATACTGAACCTGGAGCAGAGACCGTTATCCAAAGTGCCACACTGCCACCATTTGCCATAAACTTGTTTTCAGTGTCCTTCATGCTCTTTAGCTGTCTCTACTCAAATTTGAAAAGAATTTGGAGAATGATCAATTTGGCAGTAAAGTCTTACTGTTGAAAAAGATTTCAAGATGAAATTGTAGGACTTGTATACATCAAACAAATTCCAAGATTTACATTTTGCCTCTGTTGAATGTCCCAAAGTGTAAATTCTTATGTGATTATAAGTCATATCACAAAACATCTCTAACGATGCATGGCTCCAAAAGTTCATGAAATCTATATACTCATAAAGCATCTGTGTCTAGAATAGGTCCAATTCCAAAAAAAACCTCAAATTTATACTTTGTCCCAAATATACCATGAACCTTTTTTTGTCTCAAGAAACACCACCAACTTTTCTCTAAGTCCCAATTCTACCCTCCCGTCCAGGGAAAAAAAAAAAAACAGAACAAAGACCCGGTAGCTACGGCGGTGGCCAAGCCTTCGCCGGTGGCCGTCGCCACAGCCGCCGGGAAGGAGCGGTGGCCCTCGCCTGGGCCTTCTCGAGGGCCGGCGACCCTCGCTGGCAGCTCGCCCGGGGCCGGCGACCCTCGAGAAGGCTCGGGCGAGGGTCGCCGGCCCCGGGCGAGCCGCCGGCGAGGCCGTGCAGGCCCCGATCTGGGACGAGGGTCGCGCCCTCCCCCAGATCGGGGGCTGCACACCCTCGCCGGCGGCTCGCCCGGGGCCGGCGAGGGCCGCCGGCCTTCGAGAAGGCCCAGGCGAGGGCCAGCGAGGGTCGCCGGCCCCGGGCGAGCCGCCGGCGAGGCCCTCGATCTAGGGCGCGGGTCGCGACCCTCGCCCCAGATCGGGGCCTGCGTGCCCTCGCCGGTGGCTCGCCCTCACTGGCCCTTGCTTGGGCCTTCTCGAAAGCCGGCGACCCTCGTCGGCCCTGGGCGAGCCGCCGGCGAGGGCGTGTAACCCCCGATCTGGGGGAGGGCGCGACCCTCACCCTAGATCGGGGCCTGCACGGCCTCACCGACGGCTCGCCTGAGGCCGGCGACCCTCGCCGGCCCTCGAGAAGGCCCAGGCGAGGGCCGCCGCTCCTTCCCGACGGTTGTGGCGGCGGCCACCGGCGAAGGCTTGGCCACCGCCACAGCTACCGGGTCTCTGTTCTGATTTTTTTTTTTTTGGACGGGAGGGTAGATTTGGGACTTAGAGAAAAGTTGGTGGTTTTTCTTGAGACTAAAAAAAGTTCAGGGTATATTTGGGACAAAGTCTAAAGTTGAGAGTTTTTTTTGGAATTGGGCCGTCTAGAATAGATACTGCCAATACTATCACTGTTGCTTCACTGAATAAATCATGTGATGGAATGTGATGAATTGATCTGTCTGATGCAACAATGACAAGATCACTGATGATGATGGGTATATGGCCTATGCATATGGAATCTCTGTGTAATTTCGATATATTCATAGAGGGTGATGGAGTCAGCACATTTATGTGAAAGTTAATTGCAGTTGAGTATATCATTCTCCATTGTTTGTAAAAGAAAAACAGCGTCACTTTCTGTTTATGGTAGCTCCATTTATAGCTCTATTTCGGACCTTTTTATTTTTGAGTTTGATTTGAACTCTAGTAGTTCCATTTCTCTTGTTGAAGTAAAGAAAAGGTTCCGATATTCTTTTCTTCATGTACTAGCCAGAACAATCAAGATAAATATAATAGAGCTTATCGAGCTCCACCCATTCAACTGCTTTCCAATCATCTAAACAGTCGATTTTTCGATCTCTTATCTCATAAAGAATCTATGGATTTTGCAAGTCCTCTTTTAGAACTCGTCAAAGAGTTATGAGGCTTGGCCAGCAAACCTTTGGGCCTCATTTATAATCTTAAAAGTAATGTCGACTCGTTGCTTTCAGCAACTAACAGCCTGAGGCCGTGCGCAACGATGTGAAGGTGAGGGTGGAACGTGAAGAAGAAGGAGGAGGTGCTCGGCGCACGAATCAAGTGGTGAACTGGTTAGGCAAGGTGCAAGACTTTGAAGGTGGAGTAGATCAACTTATTCAAGAAACCGGGGAACGTGACCAAATCAAATATGTCAGTCATTGTCTTCCACGAAACTGCTGGTCGAGCTATAAATTGGGAAAAAGAGTCGATCAATTGCTCAACGAAGCGAAAGAGGTCCAACATAAGAAAGGAGAATTCAGCGATTTCACGTCACCGCTTCCTCCTCCTCCTCAAGTGTTCAAGATGTCTATAGACAAGACTGTGGGGCTTGATCGTTCTCTTAATAAAGTGTGGAAATGGCTTGTGGACGAAAAAGAAGTAGGAGTGATTGGGTTGTATGGAACAGGTGGTGTGGGAAAGACCACTCTCATGAAAATGATCAACGAGAAGCTTTCGCTCGCAAATCATGGATTCGAGGTCATTATTTGGGTGGTGGTGTCCCGACAAGTGAACAAAGATAGCATTCGAGAAGCCATAAGGAAAAGGCTGAACATTAAAGATGAGAGCTGGGGAGCATGGTCCCGGGATGAGAGGGTCCATCATCTATTGGAAGTTTTGACCCAGAAGAAGTTCGTGTTGTTGATTGATGATTTATGGGCAAGGCTGGACCTTTCCAAAATCGGAGTTCCTTGTCCTGGTCTCGAGAACCGATCCATAGTATTCACAACTCGCTTGAAGCAAGTATGCCACCAAATGGGAGCTGGCAAAATCTTCGAAGTACAGTGCTTGACGCCCGAAGAAACCCTAGCATTGTTTGAGAACGACGTTGGCAAATCAACCGTAGATTCTCATCCAGAAATTCCAAAACTTGCCAAGGACATTGCGCAAGAGTGCAAAGGGTTGCCACTAGCCCTTATTGCTGTCGGGCGAGCCATGGCTGGCATAGCCAATCCCCATGAGTGGAAGCATGCGCTGACAACGCTTAAGAAAAATCCGCACAAGCTGACAGGTATGGTGGAAGAAGTGTACCACTAGAATTAAGTTATGATAGATTAAATGATTTTACCCTTCAGCTTTGCTTCCTTTACTATTGTCTCTTCCCTGAGGATTACCACATATGACCGCACAACCTTATTGGACTCTGGATTGGTGAGGGCTTGCCAGGAGACACCGGTGATGTATATAGTTTGCGGAATGAGGGAGAGCGTGTCTTGGGGAGGTTAAATAGGGCTTGCCTATTGGAGAGCGAGCTTGATTCAAATGGAGAGTATGTAAAGATGCACGACGTCATTCGTGACATGGCGACTTGGATTGCTCGTGACCGCGGGCAAAAGGAGAACAAATTGCTAGTGATAGAGAATGCAGAAGACATATCCGAGGAGATGATCTCCAAATGGAGGGAAGCGAAGAAAGTATGTATATGGGGAAAATGGATTCAAAATATCAACCGAATACCATCTAGGTGTTTGCAGCTCGAAACTTTATTTGTAAGGGAAATAGAAGCGATGTTTGTGTCGAGAGGCTTTTTCAGCTCGATGACGGCTCGTCTGACGGTCTTGGACCTATCCGACAATAAACATATTGAGTCATTCTCCAAAGGGATTTGCAATATGATCGATCTAAGATACTTGAACTTGTCGGCCACTCGTATCAGTGAGTTGCACAGGGAAATCAAGAACTTGACTCGTTTACGGTGGTTGCTGCTAGACAATATATTGGAGGACATCCTAATTCTGACAAGGGTAATCACAAACTTATTGTTGAATGTATTCGGCCAGTGGGGTTATTATAGAGGTTCCTTGCGATTGGGTCAAGTGAAGGAAGAAGAGATGGTAGAGGAACTAGGGTGCATGCGACACCTCACCAACTTATCTATCCGCGTGCGCAGGTCTTCGTCTGCCCAGAAAATATTCTAATCCCTGAATTTACGGAGACGCATAAAAAGAGCGTGCATTGATAATAGGAATGGTAACTTGACCAGCATCGTAATAAGTTACTCGCTAGTAGGTAATGACAATTTCTCGCATTTAGAGACGCTTTATCTACTTTGATGTACCGAGCTGAGTGAGATGAAGATAACTCAAGGAATAGGATGAGCGCCAAACTACTTTTGCTTCCCCAATCTCGTTGAAGTTTGGGTCTATGAGTGCAGGCTTTTGGACTTGTCCTGGCTCGTGCATGGTCCGAAGCTCCAGGTACTGATGGTCAGAGGCTGCGATTGGATGGAGAAAATCATTGGGGATGGATTTGCAAGGGAGAAATTAGCTGATTCGGGATTATTCTCATATCTCGAATCCCTACGACTTTACGAACTTCCAAAACTAATGAGGATTTGAGACCAGGCTCTATCCTTTCCCCAGGGGGTAAGCTTCGTCATACGGGGGTGCCCTGGCCTCAGAAAGTTGCCGTTGGACTCGAGCAGCGCGAGGGGAAGCTTCGAGGTCCTAGCAAGAAAAGACTGGTGGGCCGGGTTTGAGTGGGACCCCACCGCCCGGGTCACTTTGCAGTTGGATGTTCAGAGCCTCATAGAAGAAATAACATTTGGAGAGGCAGCACGTAAAGTGAAAGATAAGTCCTGGGACATGGCCAAGATTAGATTCCTACCTCGTGGGGGGCTGAGTGAATGAGTGAGTTGAGGCTGATAAGTTTAATATTATTTTTTTTTGTAAAAGTAATGCTAAATTATTTCAAAAAATTGCAATTTTGATCATAAACTCGTTTGAAAAAGAAAAATGGATTTTTTTTATTTCTAATCAGAAATAAGATCGGGGAAAGAGAAATATTGTAATTCACGCTTTTAAAAGGTCTTTTCTCTGTAAGTTGCAGGGCAGTTGGTGTTTTGTCGTTTCGGTCACGTTGCTGCGGGTAATAGTTTAGGTTGGGGGACCACGGATGCCAGTTAGCTTTCACATGAACGTTGGTTGCGGACGATATCGACGAGGTCGTCCTTGGTGTGCTACCTGCTTTGGGCTTGGATCACTCTACTTTTGGCCTCTATTGTCGAGTCTGTGCTAGGTCAAGATGCTCTCCTACTGTCGAATTCCACCCGTTGGCCCGCTTTCCAATCACCAATTACATTCAAGCGAGGAACATTAAAAAGATTTGGGTGGATAACGACAAACATTAAGTATTTGTCCAGTTGGCCACTGATCCAATCGACCAAACACGGAAGAAAAGATCTTTTGATTATAAGATAAAGTGGTCCATTATTTTGGACATAGATGAGTGGGACGGCAAAGTAATGGGAGCTTAGTACATATAAATTTGTTTACATATAGTCTTCTTAATTGAGTGCCACTTTTGTTTGTTCTTTCTTATGGAAATGGTCCTAATTTACTTCTTTTATTGATAAGGGATTAGATTGGATCAAGTTTTGTTAGGAGGATAATTGTGTAATACTCAGACTTTCCTCTTTTCTTGTACAATAATAATAATAATAATAGTGATAACCATAATATTAATGCATATCGAGTTTCGCCATCCTCTGTCCTCAATTTTTCTTTTATAATAGAATAGTAGCACATGGGTGACAGGTTGGCCAAAATTACAAAAACTCATGAATACGACCGTTGACCAAAAAGCATGCATGAACAATTGCATCTCGCATTTCACGCGTTGAATCTATGGAGAGACCCTTTTAAGTTTAAACTAGACTGCTAGAGTTACGCATGTTACATGTATTTTTTCCAAACGAAATGAGTAATAAGTAGCTTCATTTTTGGGATTAAAAAGAATTATCAGATGGTTTCATCTACCCGACATTCTTAGATTTCAGCCTTCGAGAAAATTATTGATGAGGAAAATATTTAACTTTTTGTGCAAACAATGGAGATCGAAAGGGGGATGTCTCCTCGAAAGGATAGAAGAAGATAGATGGTCACTGATTTACTTTCTAGATAAACAATAGAAATAATAGTATGGAAATTATTGACATGGTTGAAAATAAACATACGTATAGATTTCTAGTGTAGAGATTCAAAGAATTAGAAATAGAATTAAAAAAAGAAAATCCCTAAAGTCAAGTGTTCATATGGTCATATATTCAATGATAAACCTTTTGAATAATTTACCTTCATTTTGATTTGGGAAGTAGTCTCACTAGATTGTCGATTTTGATCGAAAAGGAAAAGAAAATCCAATCCAAATCACCAGCAGAAGGCCCCCACAAGGGCTGCTGGTATTTTTACAAAGAGGTAAATATAAGCAAATGGCTACACACAAAATTAATAGGATTTTGAGGCATCCCAGTGACTTTTTTACTCACTCTTTTGATATATTATGTTCGAATCGCCACAAAATCTATCTCTTTTTACAAAATACTAAATCACAACTTTCGATTAAGGTACTTCGTAGTCAAAGACAAATCCGGCAAAAGAGGAAGAAAAAGAAAATGCCAATCCAAATCACCTATTAGAGACTCCCCAAGGGCCTAAGACCAAGAAGCATCCTCGGGAGAAACTTAGGGCACGAATGATAACTATTTTGTTTCCCTCTTTTTTGGTTTCCGGAAACAGATTTAGAACAAAAATCCGTTTAGTAAAAATTTCATTTTTTATTTTTGGGACAAATTTTGGCTCAGAAACAGATTTGGGACAGAAATGAGAAGTTAAAATTTTATACTTTTCTATATCTACAACAGAAACAGAAATAACAAATCTCTTTTATTGCTCATCCTTGTCGCCTACCGCTGCCCACTTGCCGACCGGCCGCCATCACTGCCCGTTGCCGATGATCGCCGGTCGGCTGTCTGCCGTCGCCTGGTGCCACCACTCGCCGGCAAGCCATCCCTCGCCGCTCGCCAATTGATGATTTGCCGCCACAGTCGCTCGCCAGCATGTCATTCGCCACCGCTCACTAGTCGATTGCCTGCCACCACTCGTTGGCCGGTTGTCCACCGTCGCTCGCCGCTATCACCGCCGCTCGTCGGCCGCCCGCCATTGCTACTCCCCAGCTGTTCGATGCTATCGCCACTCACCGACCATCCACTGCCGCTCACCGGCCGGTGGAAACAAAAATTGTGTCGCATTATCAAACACTGCTTTTTTGCTCAAAAACTCGTTTGAAAAAGAAAAATAAATTTTTTTATTTTAATCAGAAATAGGATCGAAAAAGGGAAATATTGTCATTCACGACTTTAAAAAGTCTTTTCTCTATACGTTGCAGGGCAGTTGGTGTTTTGTCGTTTCGGTCACGTTGCTGCGGGTAATAGTTTAGGTTGGGGGACCACTGATGCCAGCTAGCTTTCACATGAACGTTGGTTGCGGACGATATCGACGAGCCTTGGTGTGCTACTTGCTTTGGGCTTGGATCACTGTACTTTTGGCCTCTATTGTCGGGTCTGTGTTAGGTCAAGATGCTCTCTTACTGTCGAATTCCACCCTTTGGCCCGCTTTCCAATCACCAATTACATTCAAGCCAGGAACATTAAAAAGTTTTGGGTGGATAACCACAAACATTAAGTATTTGTCCAGTTGGCCAATGATACAATCGACCAAACACAGAAGAAAAGATCTTTTAATTATAAGATAAAGTGGTCCATTATTTTGAACATAGATGAGTGGGACGGCAAAGTAATGGGAGCTTAGTATATATAAATTTGTTTACATATAGTCTTCTTAATTGAGTGCCACTTTTGTTTGTTCTTTCTTATGGAAATGGTCCTAATTTACTTCTTTTATTGATAAGGGATTAGATTGGATCAAGTTTTGTTAGGAGGATAATTGTGTAATACTCGGACTTTCCTCTTTTCTTGTATAATAATAATAATAATAATAGTGATAACCATAATATTAATGCGTATCGAGTTTCGCCATCCTCTGTCCTCAATTTTTCTTTTATAATAGAATAGTAGCACATGGGTGACAGGTTGGCTAAAATTACAAAAACTCATGGATACGACCGTTGACCAAAAAGCATGCATGAACAATTGCATCTCGCATTTCACGCGTTGAATCTATGGAGAGACCCTTTTAAGTTTAAACTAGACTGCTAGAGTTACGCATGTTACATGTATTTTTTCCAAATGAAATGAGTAATAAGTAGCTTCATTTTTGGGATTAAAAAGAATTAGCAGATAATTTCATCTACCCGACATTTTTAGATTTCAGCCTTCGAGAAAATTATTGATCTGTTCTTTTTAATACATCTTAACCATGCCTATGCAATGCTTTTCTTTGCTATCTGCTTCTATTTGTTTTACTACTTATGACCTATACCTTGCATGTTTGGATAATTAAATGCATGATGCATACGGATTTTAATGTGCAGTCTTTGATTTGTCAAAGTTATGCTTCACCTACCTATTGCTCGACCTTACAACTATAGCTAATTCGCATGTAACTGGACGAGGGGATCAAGTAAAATGACTCGTAAAAAAGAGAGTAAAAGAAATGCTAAATTATTTCAAAAAGTTACAATTTTCTATTACACAAGTATTAATTTTACAAATTAAAGTTGCCAATTCAAAATATTGCAAAATTATTGCCCATTGAAAAAATTTATTTTCTCCTTAAAAGTAATATCCATTATGGAAATTACATAACAGTGCTAGGAAAAATCTTTTTGTATAAAACTATGAATAATCTATCTAATCAACAAAGAATCAATGTATTTAAAACTAGTAAAATGTATGATTAACATTATCCTAAAATTCCTCCGAAGCAAGGATCAGTGGTATCTTGCATGAAAGATATTCAAACCTCATGAATATGCATGGTAACAATTTAGAGAGTTTTGTGGAAAAGTACGTAATTGTATAGAGAGAAGTGGTAAGCAGCACTCTACTTCCCTCATCGACCTTTCTAAAAAGTTGTTTGTCCGCATGCGCAATAATTCAGCCCACTAAGTTTTGTTTCTTACCAGTCGTTACTTTCCGCTTGCTTGTACTTTTGTCTGCCATTTGGCTTGTATCGTTGTGATATTGTCTGCCATTACTTTTGGCCTCTATGATTGGGTCTGTAACGGCATCCTACAAGACGGTTCTCTCTATAATCGAACTCCACCCATTTGCCGGCTCTCAATTTTTCGATCTCTCACCTCCGAAAAAATCGATGGAGTGCGCAAATCCTCTTTCAGATCTCGTCAAATGTTTATGGGGCTTGGCCAGTAAACCTCTGTGCTCCATTTATAATCTGAAAGATAATGTCGACTCGTTGAATGCCAAAACTGCCAACCTGAAGACCAAGATCGAAGATGTGAAAGAAAGGGTGAAACGTGATGAAGATGGAGGAGGTGTGCAGCGCACGAAACAAGTGGCGAGCTGGTTAGGCAAGGTGCAAGAATTTGTCGGTGGAGTAGATCAAGTTCTTCAGGAAGCCGAGGAACGTGACCGAATCAAATGTCTTGGTCGCTGTCTTCCACGGAACTGCTGGTCGAGTTATCAATTGGGGAAAAGAGTCGATCGAATGCGCATTGAAGCGTCAAACCTCCAAATTGAGGAAGGACAATTTGGCATTCTCACGATGCCATTGCCTTCTCCTTCAGTAATTAACATACCTGTGGACGAGACAGTGGGGCTTGACAATTCCCTTAATGAAGTGTGGAAATGGCTCGTGGACGAAAAACAAGCAAGAGTGATTGGGTTGTACGGACCAGGTGGTGTGGGAAAGACCACCCTCATGAAAAAGATCAACAAGAAGCTTTCGCACACAAATCTTGGATTCGATATCGTTATTTGGGTGGTGGTGTCCAAGCAAGTGAATGAAGATAGCATTCGAGACGCTATGAGGAAAAGGCTGGGCATTAAAGATGAGCTCTGGGAAGGATGGTCCCCGGATGAGAGGGTCCATTATTTGTGGGAAGCTTTAACCCCGAAGAAGTTTGTATTGTTGATTGATGATGTATGGGCAAGGCTGGACCTTTCCAAAATCGGAGTTTCTGATCCTGTTTTTGAGAACGGATCCAAAGTAGTATTCACGACTCGATCGAAGGAAGTATGCAGCCAAATGGGAGCCGACAAAACCTCCTTCAAAGTACAGTGCTTGACATTCGAAGAAGCCCGGGAATTATTCGAGAACAACGTCGGCAAATCGATTGTAAATTCTCATCCAGAAATTCAAGACCTCGCCAAGGACATTGTCCAAGAGTGCGGAGGGTTGCCACTAGCCCTTATTACCGTCGGGCGAGCCATGGCCGGCATAGACAAACCCCACGAGTGGAAGGATGCGCTGACAAAGCTCAAGAAAAATCCATACAAGTTATCAGGTATGGAGGAGGAAGTGTACCGCATATTAGAGTTCAGTTATGATAAATTAAATGACTCTACTCTTCAGCGTTGCTTCCTTTACTGTTGTCTCTTCCCTGAGGATTACCACATAAGATTGCACGACCTTATTGGACTCTGGATTGGAGAGGGCTTGTTAGGAGACACCGGTGATGTATACAGTTTGCGTAATGAGGGAGAGCATGTCTTGGGGAGGTTAAATAGGGCTTGCCTATTGGAGAGTGGGCATGACGACGGAAAAGAGTATGTAAAGATGCACGATGTCATCCGCGACATG
This sequence comes from Syzygium syzygioides, assembly GCA_031216285.1. NCBI lineage: Eukaryota > Viridiplantae > Streptophyta > Magnoliopsida > Myrtales > Myrtaceae > Syzygium > Syzygium syzygioides. Next base: position 30,593,724 of record CM062247.1, read on the forward strand.
GCAACGTGGATCACTCGTGACCATGGGCAAAGGGAGAACAAGTTGCTAGTGATAGAGAGAGACGAAGACATGTCCGAGGAGATGATCTCCAAATGGGGGGAAGCAAAGAAAGTATCTCTATGGGGAGAATGGATTCGAAATATCGACAAGACACTACCCCAATGTCCGCAACTCGAAACTTTATTTGTAAGGGAAACAAAAGTGACGTTCATGCCGAAAGGATTTTTCGACTCGATGACGGCTCGTCTGACGGTCCTGAACCTGTCCGAAAACAGACATATCGAGTCATTCCCCGAAGGGATTTGCAATCTGATCAATCTACAATACTTGAACTTGTCGGGCACCAATATTGTGGAATTACCCAAAGAAATCAAGAACTTGACTCGTTTACGGTGGTTGTTACTGGACAATATGTTGAAAGGAGACATCCTTATTCCGACAGGGGCAATCACAAGCTTACCGTTGAATGTGTTTAGCCTGTGGGCACCCAACAGATTTTTTGAGTTTTGGGATTTAAAGAAGGAAGAAGAGCTGGTAGAGGAACTTCAGTGCATGCAACATCTTGTTGACTTATCTATTGAGGTCCACAAATCTTCCTCTGCCCAGAAAATATTCCAATCCTGGAGTATACGGAGATGCATAAGGAGAGTGAGCATTGAAGTTTTGAATGATAATTGGACCAGTATCGTAATAAGTTACTCATCAGCAGGCAATGACAATTTCTCGCATTTAGAGACACTTTATCTAGATGAATGTTACAAGCTAAGTGGGATGAAGATAACTCAAAGAAAAGGACGAGCGCCAAATTGCTCTTGCTTCCCCAATCTCGTTGAAGTTGCAGTCAACTGTTGCGGATTTTCGGACTTGTCCTGGCTCGTGCATGCTCCGAAGCTCCGGAAACTGACGGTCAAAGGTTGCAATTCGATGGAGAGAATCATCGGGGATGGATTTGCAAGGGAGGAATTAGCTGCTTCGGGACTATTCTCACGTCTCCAATACCTAGGTCTCTTTAATCTTCCAAAACTGACGAGCATTTGCGACCAGGCTCTATCCTTTCCCCCGGGGGTACACTTCCACGTAAGCGAGTGCCATGGTCTCAGAAAGTTGCCGTTGGACTCGAGCAGCGCTAGGGGAGGCTTCCAGGTCCAAGCAGGAAAAGACTGGTGGGCCGGGTTTAAGTGGGACCCCACCGCCCGGGTCACTTTGCAGTTGGATAACAAGAGACTCGTAGAAGAAATGACATTTGGAGAGGCAGCACGTAAAGCGAAAGATGAGTCCCGGTACTGGGCCAAGATTGGATTCCTACCTCGTGGGGGGCCGAGTGAGTGAGTGAGCTGAGGCTGATCAGTTTAATATTGTTGTTTTCTTTTTTATAATAATAAAAAAAGCAGCTGGCTTCGTTTGTCTTTCCAGAGTTATGTAATTTTCTGGTGTTGGGATTCCTGTAATTAATGTGGGGGTGGTAAGGGGGTGTTAAACTGAAGATGAATAAGCATCTCTCTCTCTCTCTCTCCCTCTCTCTCTCTGTGACCTCGCCTCTCGTTTGTATCTTCCAACTGCAACTGCAATGATGCCTCGCGGCGCTTCTATAGCTGCCATACCCACCGTCGCACTCCTCCACCACCGTGGCCCCCGTCGCCCCCCTCCATCCCCGTCTCTCTCTCTCTCTCTCTCTCTCTCTCTCTCTCTCTCTCTCTCGCCCCGCCCCGCCCCCCAGCCCCGATGCGAGCAAGGCCAGCCAGGTTGTGGTGGAGTTATCTGCTGCTGCAGTTGGGTTTAGGAGTTAGCTGCTTTCGTGCACTGGTGGCTGCACCGGATTCAGTAAGTAGCGTCAGCAACTGTCCTTGACAAAAGCTCGCTCAGCTGTTTCTTGGGAGAGCAACTTCCCTCCCCTTTGACATTCCCTTTGAAGGTCCAAGCCCTTTGACTGGGGTTTTTTTTTTCGCGGATGGGGATCCTTCCTTCGGTGGTAGTAGGCTGGGCAGAACTGGCAGTGGCTTCAAAAATTTCCATTACTGGAGTGGCCAAAATTTAATTTCTCCTCTTTTAGGAAAAAAAAATGCGATCTTTTGGCACCTCCTTGATCAATATTAGGAGCGGGTATCTTTATCTTTGAATTTGAAGGGATTTTCGTAAGAGGCAAATTAAAAAGGTGATCACCCAGCTGATTAGTGGATAATTTTTGCATATGTTGGAGGAATCCTGGGCTTTCTGTCCGGATTTTTAGGTGTGTTTTTTTACTCTAGCTGGGGGAGTGAGGTTGCTTGAATTTCATGGAATTTGAATTTTATGTTAATTGACATCTTGGATGGGTCGATCTCGTCAGGAATAGTCGCAAGATAACCTTGAAGTAAAGAGGCAGAGGCTATGGATGCAGTAGATTGTGCCGAGAGGACGACGAGTGATCTGTCGATTGGCCCCTGAATGGGGGTAATTAACATTGAACTATATGAGTCCCAAGGCGGGTATTCCTATGTCCTTTTTTTCTCCTCTTGCGATTTTTTGATTTGGAATTTTGCATAATCGCTTGGCCCTGTTAGTCGTTAGCTGGATCCTACAGCAATTTGAAGCTTGAAAGTGTCTCTGTATGGGGAAAGTTGATTTTGACTGTACCAGTAACGATTGGGATGGCTTGTTAGAATACTGAGATATCTGTCTTGATAGAAGCCCCCCGATGGGCAGAATTGTGATTTTTTTTATAAGCATTGGCGTGGTGGCATGGCTTAGTTTTGGATGTTTGAAGTTGCTCAGGTTTTCTTTGATTTACTACCAATGGAGGGGCTGAATTTTCTCTCGGCCCCTTTTCTGGAGTTCCTTTGATATGCTTCCGTCTGAATTATTGAACCGAATCAACCTATGACAAACCTATTTGAGGTATCCGGAAATGTACCGTGATAATTCCTGTAATTGAAAGACTCTTTCTCTTTCTAAATGCTTAGATGAATACATCCTGGCATATTCAATTTTTGAACTAAGTATTGCTGGTCCGTTGCTGTTTGTAACGATGTGATCCATCGGCCTCTGTCTTTGATGGACTAATTTAGCCTTCCAGAAACTCCAAGGAATCCCACTTTACGCAGCATCTGAATCATGAATTTATTTAGAGATGTAAATCCTTGGGGAGATTCAATTAACTTTCCATTCTTTACTAAGGAGCAACAAAAAGCATTGTGTGACCAACCCGGTTTTAAGATAATGCTAATTCTTACCTAGAAAAATGGAAAAAAAAAAAGTGTGAGGTGGGATGTCGAGATACAAAAGTTGGGTAATGAGTTGAAGGCTACTAAAACAAATAAGCCTTATCCCAAACATGCTATGCAGTTTTTTGATGTCATGTATCACTAAAATATAAAGACATGAATGCCATGCGGAAATTCCTAATGAAGATTAGAAATTGATACTCATACTCGAAAATTCACAATTACTGAGATGCTTCTATATCAAAACTGTATATTTGTGTATATGAATGTATATCAATTATGTTCTCTCCAAACTCCATCTTGGAGTGTTCACACGAAAGCGGGAGATAAATTATGACTTAAATCATACGGCTAACAAGCTGGAGGAATATGCTGCTATTTGCTGTCCCTATTTTTTGACTTCTGAAGTTTGATACGCAATCAGATGTTAAAGAGAGCATTGATCTGTACATATTAGCATCCTCAATAGCATCGTCCTTATGCGTTGGTAAAACATTTAGCAGCTTCGTTCTTCAAAAATATTTTGTTAGTGTAGTTTTACTTGTACTTTCCACAAGAGAAGAAAAAATACTGGGGGTGTTCCAACTTCCGAGATGTCATGGATCTTAGGAATGAAGTTATTGTATTGTGCAACTGCTTTTGTGCTGGTTCCTTACATGTTATTTCTGCATCAAAGATATTGGTTTTAGTCGCCGAATTGGTTTAACTTCTGCAGGAAGGCAAAGGAGGTGATGAAGATCCTTAAGAAGCGCCTGGGGAATAAAGATCCAAAAATACAGCTTCTGACCCTCTGTGTCAGTATCATGCTCTGCTTTCTTATATGTGCATAGTTCTGGATCCAGTTGCTCTCTTCTTTTCTTTCTTCTAAATGGCTACAAGAGGCGGCTATCACTTGGCTAAAATATTTGGTTATGAATTTCAAGTAGGTGTTGGTGACTCTTAGCAAAAACTGTGGCAATAGTGTATTTCAGAATATTATTGAGTCTGATATCCTACAGGAAATGGTTAGAATGGTGTTTAAAAGGGTGCCTACTCTGTTCCCCATGATTGACTTTTATTCTGAATCTGTTCATTTTTGAGATTGTCATTTGCTGGTTCTACATGCTCTGTGCAGCCAGATTTTAATGCGATGGAGAAGTTACTGACCTTGATAGATACATGGTGAGAAGCTGTAGGGGGAGGAAGGGGAAGGTATCCCCAGTAATATTATGCATGCAATGAGTTGAAGGTATCCTCAGAGATCTTTCTATGGATTCATTTGTCTAGACTTCTAGTACGATCCTATGTTGCTTTTTCTCAATATGATTCCTCTATCACCATTGGCAGACTGCTGGAGTTCGCTTTCCACCCCAAGAAGAAAAGAGTACCATTTTTCACTCCGCCCCGATCTCATGGAGTTCATTCTACCGCAGCATTCAGCAGTCCTGAACTTAACATAAACATATCATTGTCTATCCAAATCTTTTTGCAGCTGTTGGTGATATGAGTCCGTATACTTAGCTTGCTTGGAAACTTCCATTCAAAGATGGACTTAATTGGAGGGCCTTAATTTTCTAGCTAGCATTATATCCCTCAGAAAGCATATCATTGTCTGTTGAGTTGATGATTGGTTTTGCTGAAATTGATCTAACGGGGCATAGTTTAGATCTTAAGCTTGGTATATGGGTGTGACAAAGAGGATGCAATAGGTTGTCATAGTAGGAAGAACTTGAATTCTCCCTTTTGGTAAGTTCTATGTCGCTTCAGCACCCTTATGTGGGAGGATGGCTTTTTTGAAATCCTAGGTACATTACTCCTCTTTTATAAATTATGATGCGATGTTATGGTCACCCGTTAGTGGGTTTGGGAATGTTGAGGATGCCGTGCTGTTTGCGCCTGAGATGAACAAAGTATCTCATTGAATTAGCCTTCGAAGGCCACCTTTTTCGAAAAGTCTCTTAAAAACTGTCGCAAGTACCTGTTGTTTGTTCTGATTTTGTTGGAAATTGTGTGCGGAGTTTCTCAAATTCGAGCCCCGCCATCTCGGTGCTATAATTGGAGGCAGCAATAGCCGGTTTGGGTGATTCGGAGTGGGAAAATCTTATGACATTACACCTTTTAAGCATGACTCCAGATTGGTTCTCACTCAGTTTATGTTTTATTTCGTGGGAGGGACTCATGTAATTAAGGGTTTATATACTTCCATTTTGCTTAAAGTGTATGGGCCATTACTGGTGATGAAATTCCTCTTCCACGAGGATCTTGTGCCTGCTTTTACATGAGTCAGCAGCTCTAAGGTGCCTTCCTCTCTTACTCTCGTGAAAGTATCTGTAATAAAACAACCATGAAATTGACTTCTGCTATTAGTTCCAAGCTGTTAACTTCCGTGGCTTTCGCCCCTCTTTAGTCGGTTTTTATGATAAGCCACGTTAATCACGCCTTCTTCCAATTTTGTTATCCATCATGTTCCTAGGAAATCTTGAAATTTATAGTCATCATTTATGCATGTACAGGCATAAGTTCTTTAAGAACATTTCCACCGTTTGCCTCGTCAATTGAGATTGGTGTTTTGAGCAATGAATTCCATTGACAGGATCCATGCCAGACTTGCTACCGGAGCTTAGAATCGGAACTTTCCGGCAATCTCTATGGAAACCAATTGCTCGCTCGCAAAAGCAGTGAAAGTGCGAATTGCTTGTGTTGTTCAGATGAGGATACTGGTGACATCAGGGAAAGCCTGTATAGGCTTGAGTCAAGTATTGTTTGGTGCTGCTAGCTTGCTAACTATAGATATAACTCTTGAAAGGGGAAATTTAAGAATTCTTCTGGAGAAAAACAGAAACTGATGAGCTGCTGTACTTGGCAAATCGATTGTTCTAGTCCTTGCATTCTTTTCTTAATTACAAGCATGTTGAGGTCCAAATTTTACCTCAGACAAAACAAATATAAAGACAGTATTCATGAAGAATCAAAGGAGATAATTTACATGGTAAAGGTTTATGGATTGGACGGAAATTGAATAAATATAAATGGCAAGATGTTCCATCAATTGCACTAATAGTAATTTCAATTTAGAACTATTGTTAAGTATTAACTATATTTTTTGTTTTCTTTTATGAATGGACAAGATATAAAGTTCTATAATTCATATTTTATTTTACATATTTTGAATTGTCGTCTTCTATGGTTTGTCGCTTTTGGCAAGTGGAGATTTCTATTGTGGCATTATCTCAGGTTTCTGTTTGATTTGTAACCGTTCGATTTCTCAATATTGCATTGTCGATGGATCTGTAATTTCAAAATGTATGTTTGTTCTTTCAAGGAATACAAAAATGAAGCACAAAAAGAATCGCTTGGTCCCGGATTAACCTTGGAACCGGATTGGACCCACGGGGTCGGTCTAGTCCTCGGTACCAAGCTAAACAGGGTTCTCTGTCTCAAAAATTGAAGACCAACACTGTGCGGGTTAGTCCTTCGGGCAGGTGTTGAACAGTCCCAACTTGGACTACGCTCACTTCTAGTTCCAAGGAACTCAAAAATTCCCTCACTTTAATGTCTAATTGAGGTTGTGTTTCAAAAGGGAAATGTGTGAATAATTGCAATACATACTTCCAAGCATAACATTGAGCAAGATTGTCAAGCGATCGACCCATCGATTTTGATAGCTTGGGCATTTGAGTAGACAGATTAATCCGCATTTAATAAGTGCCTAACACAAATATTTAAAATAAAATCAAGCGGGAATTTCTTATAATTGTTGCAACGGGCAATTATATTTTATACCAAACAAAAATAAGTGCCACAAGCTAAACAAGGGAAGAGGGGGTGGGATCAGATGTCGACGGAACCACGAAGACCAACTGTACACCTTCCCATTCGGACGTCAGATCTCTCTCCTCGCCTACCATTGTAGACCTTCTCGCCTTTGCCTATTTCTCACGTCTTTAATAAATAAGAATATCGCAGGGCGCGCCATGATGAACGGTCGATAGTGATACGTGCGCACTTTCGACGTGCCCACGTGAACCACGTTAATTAGGAGTGTCAAAACCGAATCGAAAAATCGAATCGAAATACGAATCGAACCGAACCAAAATCGAAAAATCATGCATTTTCGGTTCAGGTAGGTTTTAGTTGGGATAATAAGTAAATGAATTTGATTAGCGTAACGATTCGGTTCGGCTCGGTTCAAATCGGTTCAGATTTCAGTTTTTCAACGTGTTTCTTCCTTTCGCGCGCTCTCTCCTCAATCTCGCCGTTCACTACGGCTCACCTCTCGCTCGCTTTTCTCTCTCTCTCTTTCACTTTGTTACTTTATTCTCTCTCTTCCTCTTCCCTCACAGCATTATCATCTCCCAAAAAGTGACGAAACACATTTTTACTCTTTGGCTTCTTGGAGTTGGGCCAGGTGCCACGCTTGAGGTGCTCGGAGGCGGTCCGCGACAGGTTGCAGGCGGAGAAGACGGCCTCGTAGAGGGAGTGCCAGAGCTTCACGGCCTTGGCGAGACCGGTGTTGGCGTTGTGGACGAGCATGGGCTGGAGGTGCGCCCCCAGTACCACGCACCCTTCCCCTTCACGGCCTTTGGCCGTAGCATGACCAGCCCCTCGTAGCGCTTGTTCACGGCCTCGGCCGTCAGCTCGTCGGCCGATGCTGACATCGAGACCGAGTCCACCTGGGCCGGCGACGGCGGCTCCGAGGTGTCTGTGATGGCCGCCATTAACCAAACGGGTCGTCCGAGACCCGGTCCTCGCTTTTTTGTTGTTAGAGTGGGTTCAGTCGCCGGAAGTTCGGTCTCCGACGAGTGTCCATGGCCAACTCCGGTGATCTGGTGGGGCCTTTCGGTGGTGGGTCATCAATTGACCTGCTTCTTGACGGGAAGAAGAAAGAAGAAGCAGTCTCACAGAGAAGGGAAGAGAGAGAGCGGAAGAAGAAGGCGAGGAGGATGAAGGGAAGAAGTGCAAAAAAAGATAAAAAAGAAAAACCGAACCGAACTTTGGATCATATTTGGTTCGTGTGGCGTTTCTGTTCAGATCAAACACATGTCTAGACGGTTCGATTCGGTTCGGTTTTTTTAGACATCCAAACCGAACCTAACCATTGGCACCCTTAACGTTAATAGACTTAAAAAATATGTAATAAGACAGGAAAATTTCAAATAAGAATCTAAAACGAGATTGCTTTCTCAAAAGAAGGCACGGAAAGGCATAGAGTTGATATTGTCTCGAGCAAGGGTATGAAATGACCAACTTAATCTTATACAAGGATTTGAAGTTGGGTCGTTTTCTCAAAAGATGATCCAAAAATGGATTTTGTCTAAAATAAGGATTTAAAGTGATCGACATAATTTCAAATAAGAGTGCGAAGAGAGGCCGTTTTCCCAGAAAAACCCAAAATGGACTTTGTTCTAAATAAAGGTCTTAAGTGATCAATTTAATCTTAAATAAGGGTCTAAACTTATCAGTCAGCTAAATCTTTGCGGTCTGGCTTGCATGTGCAACTTACATGCTTATTCCAATGGCAAGACGGCAACGTCACAAGAAATTTTTTTTCCAAAATATTCTGCTTTAACCCAATTTGAAAAGGTCCCAAATTGAAGCTAGGTTGTTTCGAGGCATTTTCTAAGTGCAAACTTTCATTATAAGATCACCAACATAACTTCCCCATTTCGATCATGACTGTTGTTCTTAGCTCGCTAATGTTACCATATGAATAAGGACGCGAGTTACATGTGCAAATCGGCCAACTAGGGAGCTCGACCCTTATTTGAAATTAAGTAGGCCACTTCAAGTCCTTTCTTATACGAGAGCAACTCTAGGCTCTTATTTAAAATTAAGTTGGCACTTCATGACCTTATTTGAAAAAAAAAAAAGTCCATTTGAACCCTTTTTTTTTAATAGAAAAAGGCTTTACTTCTCGCCTTTATATGAGACAAAATTAGCCACTTCGAACCCTTATTTTAGATTAGGTCCACTCTCAATCGTCTTTTAAGTTTGTCCAAAAAAAAATCCTCTTTTAAGAAAAATGGCTCCAATTCAAGCCCTTAAATTAACATTTTCCCGAATAAGAATTTGTAGATTGATATGATGATATTTTTTTGAATTTTATATTGCCAATACCACCAGTGGAGAAAAATTCTTCAAGGCGTAATGTACCGGTTATAGAAAACAATAGCAAATAGTAGATGACGAATGTTGCTCATGTCAATTTCTTTTTCCACTGATGATATCTGTTGTGATCCTTTTCTAATGATGTAATGCTCACTTATAAAGCGATTTTTGTTCATAAATCACTATTGTAAATGAATTATAGTACGTTGAATGTTGCCATAATACGAGACATCGCTTCGACAACATACTTTTTCTTTCACGCGTGGAATCATCGTGCTTGCCAAGGACCATCCTTGTTCCTTGTGGAAGGAAATTACCTGTTACCGCTCCCTCCCTCCCTCCTCCCTCTCTCTCTCTCTCTCTCTCTCTCTCTCTCTCTCTCTCTCTCTCTCTCGGCGAGGCTAGCGAGCTTGAGCCTCGATGGCATGCGCCGGTGGCCGGCCCTTGTCAAATTCAAGAGGAGTAATTTCGGAAAGTGTTTTCACATTTTTAAATTTAGAAATCCACTTTCCTAATTTTATGCAAGAACATTTTTCTTGATCAAAAGGAGTTTTCGGTTGACTAATCATTTTCGGTGAACCAAACGGATAAAAATTCGAAAAATTAATTTTGAAAAAAAATACTTCTCCTCAAATAAACACGCCCTTAGTTGCAAGATTTTTACAAAATCTTATATTTTGAAGGGTCCTCTTTCTATACATCACACAATGCATAATGCCCTTACATCTTCTACTGGTCAAGTCAAGTCAACGTCGGAGCGGGAATACTGTCGATGCTTGTACGCGAAGCGACGACATGCTACACGAGGGCAACAAAGGTAGCAATTAAATGGCACTCATATGCCAATAGACATGCAGCCTACTGGTAAATGGATTGGGGTATAGGGATGTTAGTATCACAGGTGTGGGGTTTGCCTCCCGCATTCTATAAGAGACGGAACAAAAGTCGAAGAGTAAGAAGAATTAGAGATAGGATAGAAAAAAAAATGGCACTCATGCATTAATTTCCCTAAAACATCATCTATAATCCATGTTTCCAACCCTTCTATATCCTCTATTTCAATTTGTTCCCCATGCAGGAATATATACATATTTAATGATTCCTGGGTCCTGTATCTGGCCCTTGCTGAAAAAATTGGCACACCAAGTGAAGCTTTATAAGACACATTTATTCCATGTGCCCATCGTGCAGCTTTACATTGTAAGGGTTTGCCTCCCGCGTTCTATAAGAGACGGAACAAAAGTCGGAGAGTAAGAAGAATTAGAGATAGGATAGAAAAAAAAAATGGCACTCATGCATTAATTTCCCTTACAATGTAAAACATCATCTATAATCCATGTTTCCAACCCTTCTATATCCTCTATTTCAATTTGTTCCCCATGCAGGAATATATACATATTTAATGATTCCTGGGTCCTGTATCTGGCCCTTGCTGAAAAAATTGGCACACCAAGTGAAGCTTTATAAGACACATTTATTCCATGTGCCCATCATGCAGCTTTACTCAATTAAACATCTTCGGTCAGGAGCGAATGTATGATGGAAATAGAGAAATTATGCTAGGTACGTTAAGAGGGGTTGACGATATTGATATGCAAAGAGATCGGACATGTTCTTATTGCCTGGTCGAATGAGGACAACTCATTTAAAGGTCCGCTCACGGCATTTGGCCGGCTGATTTTGTACGAGGGCTACATTTTCCTCCGACCATGCTTCTAATAGGTGAACGACAAATTATAGATATCACACACATGCAAATTTAATAAAATGAAAATGAAGGTGGTGTCCATCTACGTTATGCCACCCAACCAGGGGCGGAAGAAAGCAAGGTTCTTTGGCGCGATGTATATGTCTTACATTATTTTAATTTTGTTTGGCAAACCTGGCTATGTTTTAAATGAGATGAAGAATGTCGGAAGAAGGTAGCGACCCAAAACGTGGGTATAAATAGAGGTCCCCTTTCTTCATCTGAAGACCACAACAGCACAACTCTCACAAATCTCTCGAACAAAAGAGGTATATCTCTGTCTGTGCGTTAGGTTCATGCTTTTCCCTATGCTAAGTTAAGATCGCGGCGCCATATCTTTAATGCATATGCATGCCTATCGTTACGTAGTCTCAGAAAACAAGCAGCCTTTAATTTTGAGGAGTTTTGTAGCAACTCGCTCGTCATTGCTTTTGTGGGTTATTTTGTCTTTTTTTGTTTGCATGAATCATCAGGAAGGACAGCGCACGGGAGTCGGAACAAAATCAGTTGAAGGAAGAGAGGAAAAAGAGAAGACCAGAATGTGGAGGCTGAAGATAGCAGAAGGAGTGGACGGTCCCTACTTGTACAGCACCAACAACTACGTGGAGGCAGATTTGGGAGTTTGACCCCGAGGCCAGCACCGTGGAGGAGCGCGCTGAGGCGGAGGCCGCTTGCCAGCACTTCTACGACCACCGCCACCAAGTCAAGCCCTGCAGCGGCCTCATCTGGCGCATGCAGGTATGTAACATATAGGTATGCATATGCATTAAACACCAATCGGAATTTTGCCCTACTTGTAATTTGTTTAGTACACCATTACTGTTGTTGCTTATTATGAAGTTTAACTCTAGTTGACATGTGGTAATGCCATGTGAAACGCAAGCTTAAGCTGACGCATGGTGATATCTGGGCAGTTCCTGAGGGAGAAGCAATTCAAGCAGACGAACCTGCCGGTGAAGGTGGAGGACGGCGAGGAGATCACCTACGACAAGGCATACACCACGCTGAGGAGGGCCGTCCACTTCTTCTCCGCCCTGCAGGCCAGCGACGGCCACTGGCCTGCCGAGAACACCGGCCCTCTCTTCTTCCTTCCTCCCCTGGTCATGTGCGTCTACATCACCGGCCACCTTGACGCCGTCTTCACCACCGAGCACTGCAAAGAGATCCTCCGCTACATCTACAACCACCAGGTACTCTTTTCTCGCAAAAACAGAGACATCCAGATGGAGAAAATAGCAGAATAACTATGAAAGACTTCGACGTGAAACTGTGGGCGCGTGTTTTGCATTTATTTTGTTGCAGAATGAAGATGGTGGGTGGGGCTTGCACATTGAAGGTCACAGCACCATGTTCTGCACGGCCCTGAGCTACAAATGAATGCGCATTCTCGGGGAAGGGCCTAATGGTGGCCTGGACAATGCTTGTACTCGGGCCAGGAAGTGGATTCGTGACCATGGCGGGGTCAACTACATGCCCTCCTGGGGCAAGACTTGGCTCTCGGTACTCTCTCTCTTCCCTCTGAATCGACAAAAAATTGTCCTCGAGATTGGTTTCCGTATGTGTTTGAGTGAATCGTATAAATGACATTGTGCTTGTGCTTGTGTGTTGTCTTGTCATGCATGCTCTGTAGATTATCAGCGTTTTCGATTGGTCTGGAAGCAACCCACTGCCCCCTGAGTTCTGGATTTTACCTTCATTCGTCCCCATTCATCCAGGTTTGTTTACGCAGATAATCTTAAACTTGTCCTTGATGGTACTCTACAGTAGTCCTGTATATTTAATTTTACACAGGTATTAAGACAAAGGTGTTGGATTAGTTTTCAAATTGAAACCACATGGCATTTTTGCTGCCCCAACAAGAATATGGCGTTGGCTTGTTATTAAAGTGGCCACCCTCCCAGAATTCCCATTGAAAGATAGAAAGTTTCAAGTTCTGTTTCATTAATTGCGTTTCTCTTTAGTTTCATGGATATGTCGTCTGAATTGTCCCGTTTTGCATAAGGTAGCTAAGATGTTTTGCTACTGTCGGATGACTTACATGCCCATGTCGTACTTGTACGGGAAAAGATTTGTCGGTCCGATCACGCCTCTCGTTCAACAGTTGAGAGAAGAACTTCATACTCAACCCTACGACACGTTTTGCTGGAGAGAAGTCCGCCTTCTTTGTGCCCAGGCAAGTATCACGAGCTGGTCCAAAATATCAATTCAGAATCCGATAGTTTGGGAGTCAGCAAATTCTTAATGAAATGATTCGAGTTATTGTTGCAGGAGGATCTCTACTATCCCCGTCACTTACCGCAAGATCTGATCCGGGATAGTCTTCACATATTTACAGAGCCTTTTCTCAACTGTTGGCCATTTAGTAAACTTAGAGAGAAGGCTCTTCAAGTGACAATGAAGAACATTCACTATGAAGATGAGAACAGTCGATATATCACAATTGGATGTGTGGAAAAGGTAATGAATACATAAATTTGAGGAGAGAGAGACACATGAAACGCAAAATTCACACTTCATGGGAAAACATCAGTGAGTATATCTTTTGCTTTGGACTTGGACAGGTGTTATGCATGCTTGCTTGCTGGGTAGAAGAACCAGACAGTGACTATTTCAAGAAGCATCTTGCTAGGATACCGGATTACCTTTGGGTTGCTGAAGACAGAATGAAGATGCAGGTTAGCAATAGTGTCACCGAACTATAACAGAATTGGGCTTAAATTGTACTGATAGATACTTATGCGACAAATTTGAAAGATGGAAGCACTCTCATAACAATGAGAAGATTTATTTAGTAAAGTGAGACCACCTAGAGGAAAGCTTAGTTTGGTGGTTGGCTCATTCATATGCAGAGTTTTGGCAGCCAAATGTGGGACACGGGCTTCGCCATCCAAGCTTTGCTTGCCAGTAATATGACTGAGGAGATAGCACCGGTATTAGCTAGAGGACATGACTACATTAAAAAATCTCAGGTTTGATCTTCGATTCTTGTGGGCATCTGCTTGTCTTCTAACATCTTTCTAGTTTCTTTTGCTTCCTCACATAAGCTGAACCTTCATAGATCCATTTACAACATTCCAGGTCAAGGAGAATCCTTCTGGTGACTTCAAATGCATGTACCGTCATATTTCTAAAGGATCTTGGACATTTTCGGATCAAGATCACGGTTGGCAAGTCTCTGATTGCACTGCAGAAGATCTGAAGGTAATACTGTTGGGGATACCTTCACTGCATCCGCAGGTTCAATCCAATCCTAAATTGCTCAGTTGCTCACTGAATCTGTCTCGCTGTATATTCAGTGTTGCTTGCTTTTTTCAATGATGCCACCTGAAATTGTAGGTGACAAGATGGAGCCAGAGAGATTGTATGATGCTGTCAACATCTTACTCTCTCTACAAGTGAGTATACCATTGTTTTTCTTTCTTGAGCAAGACTTGAGAAAATGAGAAAATTTTTGATCTAGACAAGAAATATCGGCTAGACTTTGTTTGCTCTATGCATCCTAAAATCACATTGCTATTTAAGTTTTCTTCAAGTTTCATAAGTTTTTTCAGATGTCCAAGCATGATAATAAATTGTAATATGCTCACATTAACCATGGATGTCACTTGATCCAGAGTAAAAATGGCGGATTGGCAGCTTGGGAGCCTGCAGGAGCGCAGGATTGGCTAGAAGTAAGTTACTACATTGGTAGGAATTCCTTGATGGTCCTCACAAACTAAGACATGTTCCTTTTGTTCATAAATTACTAAATAGGGGCATTCTTTCTCATCATTTGTCACTTGCAGCTCCTAAATCCGACAGAGTTGTTTGAGGAAGTTGTCATTGAGCATGAATATGTCGAATGCACATCATAAGCTATTCAAGCTTTAGTTTTGCTCAGGAAGTTGTATCCTGGTCACAGAAGGAAGCAGATGGCGGATTTTATGTCAAGTGCTGTCCAGTATCTGGAGAGCATCCAAAGGCCAGATGGCTCATGGTATGTTCCTTTTCCATTGGGTACTTATGAAGAATTGGGATAAGTTAAGGAAACAACTAACTAATTGAGCAATTCCTGCAGGTATGGGTGCTGGGGAGTTTGTTTTACATACGGCTCATGGTTCGCGCTTGGAGGACTAGCAGCTGCTGGCAAGACATATAGCAATTGTGCAGCTATGCGCAATGGAATCGCCTTTCTTCTACGAACACAGTTGCAGGATGGCGGGTGGGGAGAGAGCTATCTTTCTTGCTCAAATAAGGTAATTTCTGGAGGGAACTTCTAGTTTCTACAGCATGTTCGGCTTTAGCTGTCTTAATTGCATGCTTTTCTGGCAGCATGCAAATCTTGAATTTTCTAACGCCAGATCGGTCAATCTAGGAATACCTACCACTTGAAGGAAACAGATCAAATCTGGTGCACACCGCTTGGGCTTTGATGGGTCTGATTCACGCGGGGCAGGTCAGTGATCGCATTAACCATACTTTGATGACAGTAGTGAAGTTTCTGACTTTGGTATTTCATCTGCGATCAGGCGAAGAGGGATCTGACTCCCCTACACCGTGCCGCAAAGCTGCTAATCAATTCACAAATGGAAGACGGAGATTATCCTCAACAGTTTTGTACCTTTCTGTCACTTGATCTCGTATAGGTTAATTTCTCGGGAAAAAAAAGGCTGCCTCTCACCAATATCCTTGGAAAGAATGTCCTGTGCACTACTAATCCATACAACTAGGAGAAATTAGAGATGATTATTGTGCACGCGTATTATCTTACAAACAGTTTTGTTTAATAACTCAAAACATCATCAGGAACTAGTGCAAATAAAAAAAAAACCTTAATTAGAGAGCGAACTCGATCGGTAAGAATTGCCTCACAACGAAACAACATGATGTAAGCACGAACTTTGTCTGCCGTTATTCTTAATATTCAATGGTTCTGTGTTGCAGGAAATCACTGGGGTTTTTATGAGGACTTGCATGTTACACTATTCCGCTTTTAGGAACATATTCCCATTGTGGGCTCTCGCGGAGTATTGTAGGCAGGTTGCAGTACCGTCAAAAGGCCTTTGAAGAAACAGGGCGTATCATCTCAACTTACAGAGGAAACATGAATTTTATTAGCACAAAAAGTAATCAAAACCCACGTATGTGGTTTCTGTTGTACGACAAAAATAGATCCGAAGGATTTGCGGTCCTAGTACTGAGGATCCAAGCTAAGATTACGGTGTATGTATAATTCATTGTAATAGAATCCAAACTCTTCTTGAAATAAATGGTAATGATCAGTTACAATGTGGCTGGAAGCATTCATGTCAGTTCTTCAATTCCGTTTCTTCTGGTGTGAGAGTCAAAATTGTCTGTGTCATTTTCCCATCTTTCAAAATAGGGACTGATACAAGATTCACGGAATTTCTTTGATTTTTATCCTATTGTCGTTCTTTAGCGATCTACTCTTTTCTCTTTATCCTCTCGATGATACACGAGACAAGACAGTTCGTCTAATTATCATGTGCAGATATATCCCATCCGTTCTGTACATGATTCATATGATGACTGTTTTTATATCCATTAATCAATTATTGCGATTGACTTTCTCTCATTTTATTGGCATTTTGTTGGACTAGCTTCAAAACAAGAAAGGTCCCCCTCGATTTAAGAGGGGGGCGGTACGTATATGCGATTATTTGCATAAAGAATCTTATATCATTCATGTTCATAATTAATATACGCATGTACATTTCTTAACAACTAAACTACCATCACAGGATTCTGATTTGTCTGTCGGTACGGTCATTTAGGAAGTCCCGCTGAGGACAACTCCCAACAAATTCGATACTACATAATTGGTTCTCATCACAGGATTATACTTCAAAATGTGAGTCGATTTTCATATCAAACACATACCATATCTCATATGAGACAAAATTAGTAACATCAGAGATAACCGAGTAATAATGACATCGAGAAGACAAACTTCATTTATTAATTTTTTTAAAAAAAAGTATTATAAAATAAATAGTAACCCTCACGTAGCATTACTTCCCAAATATGGTAGCAGCTCTGAAATTCTTACCGAGCGTATATCACTACCTCATTTATATAAATTTATTACAACAAAGTTTTTTCAGTGTTGTTATCACTAAACGAGCCACCTAGGATTGTAAATTGTTCAAGCTCAACTCTTCTCTCTGCAAGAAAAAAAGATTCGGTGCTTTTGCCACTAAGAAAAAAAAACATGTATGCACTAATATATTTCCCTGATCCTTCTCCTCTCTCTTCGTTAGTTTCCAATTTAATTATAACTCATTTTTATTTAAGAAATACCTTTTATTTTAGCAAACTAACATAATTTAAGGTTTTTCCATAGTAGTTAGTAGACAAAAGCTTCTATTGTTTGTATGTATTTCAGAGATGGTATGATATCTACAATATAAGATATCTTATAATGTGTTTGTAAATCTTCTTTATCATACTAATTTTTTTTTGGTAAGGATCTTTATTATACTAATTGATCGCTTTGTATTTTGATAATTCAGTTTTATAAGTACCTTTTTACAACTAATGGTAAGTTAAAATAATGTTGTATTTATGCTAGATCATGCTCCATTTAAATAATATTTCTGTATGACAACACGTGCAACGGTGGGTAAACGTTTAGTTTTGTTTAATTACACCGTTATCTTTTATCTTTCTTTTTATGCTCATTTTGATTAAGTAAATCGTGAAATCATTAATAACCTACTAACCTTATAATCAAGAAAGGCACGAGTCCAAGCACATGTTGGATGGTTCAAATATGAAATCATTTACATTTAGTAATCGCTTGGAACAAATGAACAGGTGATGAAGTGGATCGGACACCTGCAATGTTTGATAACTGATGAAAAGTAGAGCTGTAAATCTAAAAAAATCTCCAAGTAGTCAACACAATAACAAACATAGCTAGAATCTTCGGTAAAGATAGGCATTTTTAGAATCCTAAATCTGAAAAGAGAAATATTGACCGTAACCAATGCAATGCAACTGACCTATTATCTGTTGAATCATATAGGTCGCATGTAAGATCTATAAAATTCATCAGGATCATCCGATAAATCACATCTCATATGATCTAAGTCCTAGGATCACCGCCACGATGAGTGACCATTTGCGGTGGTTGCACTCCTCGGACAACCACCGAAATGGTGGTTGCCGGCCTCCCCTATCTCAGTCATGTAGTAGGTTCCCCCTAAACTGATCCTATGGTGGCGATTGCCCCCAATGATAGTTGCGACCACCACTACCACCACTTGTTGCTAAAGTAAGTTAGGGACTTTTTTCCTGCCTCTTTACGATATTTTCATTTTCCATTTTTTTTCAATCTATCTTATCCTTGATGCACAAAAACAGGGTTGCTTCGAGGCGCCTTTAGCTACCACAACCATCGCACTCCACTGCCATATGCCTTGTCCCTGGCCATTCGTCTCTTGCCCACCACTGATTGCCACAATACGTAAGGGATTTTTTTTCTACTCTTTTTTTTTCGGTATTTATATTTTTTTACTTTTTTCAGTCTATCTTATCCTTGATGCACAAAATCATGGTCGATGTTTTGGGGCACCTTTAGATACCACAACCATAGCACTCCACTGTCATGCCTTGTCCCCATCCATTCGTCTCTCCCCCACCAGCCTTGGTGCAAACGACCTCAGGGCAACTCGCTTGGGCCAGACTTGGGTCGGGTTCTTCCGAGGCGGGCAACTTCCAATCATGTCACGGCCTAAATTGACCATACACAAGCGCGGAGAAAGTCGAGAATGAAAAGACGGAAAAGGAAAAGGGAAGGAAAATAGGATAGATGTATCAATTTTACAATGAGTAGACTTACAATTTAAATTTGTTTCGTAATTTTCAAAGGATCTCACTTCTTTAGACCTAAACATGTCCTTAAAAAGGTTTCATCCGAACCCTCGGGATGTAAAGCATAGAGAGGTATTCCTTACTCCCTAGGAAGACAAACATATGGGAAGAACAGGGGGATTTGAGGGGGTTCGGCCGCCAGAACGTAAAACAAGGCATGTAGGAAAGAGCAAGAAATGATTTTACTCTCTACCTCCCCGGAGTTAACGGTAACCTATAACCCCTGGGTGAGTATCTCCCGGTTACCATTACCGAACAATAGGAAAGATGTATTAATTTTCAAAGAGTAAATTTAGAATTTAAATTTATTTTGGAATTTTCAAAGGATATCATTTCTCGGCATAAAGCGTCTGTGCCTAATTTATCATATTGTGGATGAGACAGAAAATATAAGTCGATCGAGGGATGATGGATTCGCATTTAACAACAATCGTTAATCTGATCTTTGGAAAAGGATTGGTGGGACAACATAGTCATGGGATCTTACTATATACTAATCTGTTTACATATCAATCTTCTTAGCAAATCTAACAAGTAAAATGTGAACGAGAGAATTGATCGCACCTCAAGATTATGAAATGTCATTTCGTACACCATATTACGTCACGCATCTTACAAACAATTCAAAAGTATAATAGATAAAAAAAATGATAGTGCAATGGAATTTAACGTTTTAGCACGATGAATGTAACTTTTTCGTATCTCGTATTAGTGTATGATTGGTATATAACAATTATCCGTCTTGTTGACAAGATCTCGGTTCTTGTCTAACTTTTCAACTTCGCTTTTAGGTATTAAAATGTCCTTTTAAGTAATTTGAAACGGTCACGGTGACTAACTTTAGTATAGTTGCGCAAGCAACTACTAGAACTCTGTGTTACTATTGATCTATTTTTTAATAGAAGTAACTTTGCCTATGCAATGTGCTTTTCTTTGCTATTCGTTATACTTATTATAACCTATACCTTGCATGTTTGGATAATTAAATGCATGATGCATATGGATTTTAATGTGAAGTCTTTGATTTGTCAAAAGTTAATGCTTCACCTACCTATTGCTTGACGTTACTATTATAGCTAATCCACATGTAACTAGACGAGTGGATAAAGTAAAACTACTCGCAAAAGAAAAGTAAAAATAATACTAAATTATTTCTAAAACTTACAATTTTCTATTACACAGGTATTAATTTTACTAATTAAAGTTGCCAATTCAAAATATTGCAAAATTATTGCCCATTGAAAAAATTTATTTCCTCCTTAAAATTAATCTCCATTACAGAAATTACATAGCAGTGCTAGGAACAATCTTTTTATATAAAACTACCTATCTAATCAATAAAGAACTAGTGCACATAAAAATATTACAATGTATGATTAACATTAACTTAAAATTCCTCGGAAGCAAGGATTAGTGATATCTTGCACAATAGACACGTTATATTTCAAACCTGACGAGTGCAAATGGTAACAATTTAGACAATTTTGTAGGAGAGTCTCTAATACTACATTTATATAGAGGTATATATAGGCAAATGACTACACACAAGAATTAGTAGGATTTTGAGGCATATCTGTGACTTTTTTACTCACACACTTTGTACAACATTTCATAGTAATCAATATAAGGAATACTCTACCTCCTTCATCCACCATTCTAAAAAGTTGTTTGTCAGCATGCGCTCTAATTCAGCCACTAAGTTGTGTTTTCCAGTATTTGCTACTTTTCGCTTGCTTTTACTTATGTCAACCATTTGGCTTGTATCGTTGGAATCTTGTTTGCAATTACTTTTGCCCTCTATGATTGAGTCTGTAAAGGCATCTGTTACGAGATGCTCCCCATTATCGAACTCCACCCATTCGCCCGCTTTCCAATAAATAGTCCATTTTTCGATCTGTTATCTCGGAAAGGATCTATGAATTTCGTAAGTTCTCTTGTAGAACTTGTCAAAGGTTTATGGGGCTTGGCTAGTAAACCTTTAGGCTACATTTATAATCTAAAAGAAAATGTCGTCTTGTTGCGGAACGAAACTGAAGACCTGAAGGCAAAGAGCGAAGATGTGAAGGCAAGGGTGAAACGTGAAGAAGAAGGAGGTGTGCAGCCCACGAGACAAGTGCAGAACCGGTTAGACAGGGTGCAAGAATTTGTGGGCAGAGTAGATCAAGTTCTTCGAGAAGCTGAGGAACGTCGCTGGATCAAATGTCTCTGTGGTTGTCTTCCATCGAACTGCTGGTCGAGCTATAAATTGGAAAAAAGGGTTGATCAAATGCTCAATGAGGCGAGAGAACTCCAACCTAAGGAAGGAGAATTCAATGTTGTGACGTTGCCATTGCCTCCTCCTCGAGTGCTCAAGATGCCCATGGACAAGACTGTGGGGCTTGACATTTTCCTTCGTAAAGTGTGGAAATGGCTCGTAGATGAAAAACAAGTAGGAGTGATTGGATTGTACGGAACAGGCGGTGTGGGAAAGACCATCCTCATGAAAAGGATTAACAAGGAGCTTTCCCACGCAAATCATCGATTCGAGGTTGTTATTTGGATGGTGGTGTCTCGGCAAGTGTATGAAGATCATATTCAAGACGCCATAAGAAAAAGGTTGAACATTCAAGATACGAGCTGGCATCGATGGTCCTAGGATGAAAGGGTCCATGATTTGTGCCATGTTTTGACCCAGAAGAAATTGTGTTGTTGATTGATGATGTATAGAAAAGGCTAGACCTTTCGAATATCGGAGTTCCTCATTCTAATCTTGAGAATGGATCCAAAGTAGTGCTCACCACTCGGTTGAAGCATGTATGCGACCAAATGGGAGCCAACAGAACCTTGGAAGTACAGTGCTTGACGCCTGAAAAAGCTTTGAAATTATTCAAGCAAAATGTCGGCAAATCACTTGTAGATTCTCATCGAGAAATTCAAGACCTTGCAAAGGACATTGCCGAAGAGTGCAAAGGGTTGCCACTGGCCCTTATTACCGTCAGGCAAGCCATGGCCAAAAGAGATAATCCCGTGAGTGGAGGCATGCGCTAACAACGCTCAAGAACAATCCACACAAGCTGTCAAGTATGGTGGAGGAAGCGTGCCACATACTAGAGTTTAGTTATAATAGTTTAAATGATTACCCTCCAGACTTTGCTTCTTTTACTGTTGTCTTTTCCTTGAAGATTATCCCATAAGGACAGATGAGCTTATTGAACTCTGGATTGAAGAAGGCTTGCTAGAAGACACTTATGATGTGTACAATATGCGGGATGAGGGAGAGTATGTCTTGGGGAGTTTGAAGATGGCTTCTCTATTGGAAAGCAGGCTTGATGAAGATACAAAGTATGTAAAGATGCACGACGTCATCTGCGACATGGCGACCTGGATTGCTCATGACCGTGGGCAAACGGAGAGCAAGTTGCTAGTGATAGAGAGAGAAGAAGACATGTCCAAGGAGATGATCTCCAAATGGGGGGAAGCAGAGAAAGTATCTCTACGGGGAGAATGGATTCCAAATATCAACAAGACACCACCCCGGTGTTCCCACCTCAAAACTTTGTTTGTAAGGGAAACACAAGTGACGATCATGCCAAGTGGATTTTATGACTCGATGGCAACTCGTTTGACGGTCCTAGACCTGTCCAGCAATAAAAATATTATGTTATTCCCGAAAGGGATTTGCAATCTGATTAGTCTAGAGTACTTGAACCTATTAGCCACTCGTATTAGTGAGTTGCCCAAGGAAATCAAGAACTTGACTCGTTTACTGTGGTTTCTACTAGATAATATAACACAAGACATCCTAATTCCGATAGGGACAATCACAAGCTTACCGTTGAATGTGTTCAGCCATTGAGTCATGGGATTGGGTCAAGTGTACAAAGAAGAGATGGTAGAGGAACTAGGGTGCATGCAACATCTCACTGACTTATCTATCAACGTGTTCAAATCTTCATCTGCCCTGAAAAATATTCAAATCCTTGAATTTACAGAAAAGCATAAGGAGAGTGTCAATCTTCGATAATCCAAATGACTTGACCCACATCGTAGTAAGTCACTTGCCACATTTAGAAGTGCTTCATCTACTGAACTGCGCCATGCTCAGGGAGATGGAGATTACTCAAGGAATAGGACAGGCACCTAACTGCACTTGCTTTCCCAATCTTGTTGAAGTTTGGGTCAGTAAATGTGGGCTTTTGGATGTGTCTTGGCTCGGGCATGCTCCAAAACTCCGGAAACTATGTCTCAAACTACGATTCAATGGAGAAAATCATTGGGGATGGAATTGCAAGGAAGGAAGTCATTGCTTCAGGACTATTCTCATGTCTCGAATCCCTAGATATTAGTATCTTCCAAACATAACAAACATTTGTGACGAGACCCTATTTTTCCCTCAAGGGGTAAGCTTCCGCATATTGGACTACCCTGGTCTCAAAAAATTGCCGTTGGACACGAACAGAGCTAGGGGAAGCTTCAAGTTCACGGTCCATGGGGACAAATACTGGTGGGCCAAGTTTGAGAGGGACCTCGCTGCCCGAGTCACTTTCCAGTGGGATGATGAGTCTCATAGAAGAAATGATATTTGGAGAGGCAGCACGAAAAATGAAACATGGGTTGTTCTTTTACAAGACCACGATTGGATTCGGACCTAGTGGGCCGCGTGAGAAAGGTTGGTAAGTGTAACATTGTTTTTGCATATGTCCAGTTATATATTCTCTGCTGGGATTCCTAAATGTGGAGGGCACAATGAAGAATACTGCAGCAAATAGCATCAGTTTGTACTTCTCTAGAAAAATTGGCGGGGCAAAATTACAAAATAAAAGAAAACACTAACAAGGACGTCGATTCTTTAAGTTGAGAAGCCTGTAGCATCCTAAAGCCCCGTGTCGGATGAGAGATGCCATGCTGAATGATTTATAGATAAACGCACATTTAAATGATCACCATATTGCATGATTATTTAAACTATTACTTTAGGGGTTTGGCCCAGATGAGCCAGGCCAAGATGTTACATGATCTCCACATAAAATATTAGATATAGAGGCATTTTCGTCTGTATATTTTTTTGTTGTGTGCCTATTAACTACTCTAGACATGGAATTCCTCTAAATTCTTCCTTCCTTCACTTCCCACCCCATGCACGTCTGTTCCTTGAAAACCCAAATCAAAGTTCTGCCGGCGACGTGAGGTTACTATGGCCAAACAAATAACTTTCATGTCTTTTTGGGCCGAGCGTTCTTTACTCCGGTGTTTCTCGTGAGTTTCTCGATTTATTTCAATCGTTGATGCGATCTAAATTTACATAAATTAACAGTTGAAAATTGATTGAGACATCAATTGGACCGTGCAAGGCAGAGAATATCTACTCGTCTTTTCGCATTTACTTGTGAGAAATGGTTGTTACTTTATCGTCCCTGCAAAACATGAGTGTTATCATTTCTCAATTCATATAATTCAATTTAAGGGAATCAATTTAAACAATTTCCACTCAAAAACCCAAACCTTACTAAGATAAGAAGATAAATTGAACCAGACTTCGATTTGCTTATTTTACAGACAAGAAGATTAGATCTTCCTTCCTATTTTCTTCAAAGAGACTAGTTTTCAAGCATGCATGACATGTGTGCAAGAAAACAGGTTTAATCAACTTGATTTCTTTAAATTATTGGGTTAATACCACAAAAAACCCAAACTGATACATCCGTAATAAATTTATTTCAAACTAATTTTTGGATCACTAAAAGGCCCAAACTAGTACATTTATAACAAATTTATCCCAAACTTCTTTTGAGTCATCAAAAACTTCAAAACTAGTATACATGTGACAAATTTACTCTAAACTGATGCAAATTTCCACGTGGATTTGTCATGTCAATTGAGTTATTGTCATGTGTCATTTAGCTCAATGATTACATAGTAAAATTTGACAGAAGTTAACGGAGAATAAATATATCACAAATGTACCAATTTGGGATTTTTAGTGATCAAAAAGTTAGTATAAGGTAAATTTATCAGAAATGTACCAATTCGGGACTTCTCATGATATCAACCCAAAACTATTTGATAACTCGGGATTGTGAGAAAGTAAATGAAAATGACTATAGGAGCAATCTCGAAGAATGCAAATTGCTAATTAAAGGTTTAGTAGCTATTTCTGCCTTTCATTAATTTGCAAATTTCGCCTTGTAATCGCATTATATCAAGCTTGACACTTGGAAGAGAACGGCTTCCAAATCTTATGGAATCATTTTCCGAATAAAATGATTCTCGATCATCTATTTCATATAGCGGTTTATAAGTTTTCGCGTTCACCGCATTGTCACATGTTTTCACTTTAGTTTTCACAATGCCCAATGAAATTATGACCAAATCCCGAGCACCGACCTCCTCAGCCCCTCCCCCTCCCCTCCCCCTCCATCACGATTTCAGATTCAGAGGCATTTCGCCTTCACTGACTAGCTTATCAATATCGAGAGGATGTAGCTTAGAGAGAGAGACATCATTATCGAGGCCAGTTGTGGCGGTGCCGTGGAGACGATGGCGGCAAGGGCTTTGCACGGGGCATACGACCGAGAGGGTGTTCGAGTTTTTTACGATTGCTTTTACTTGGGAATTGACATCCTTGAACTTTTTTTTTTGGTCGGAAAATTAAATATATCATTCACTAAGAAAGGATAGCAGGACCCTATAAATGGGCATCATTACATAAGAGCTCCCGAAATGCTTGGGGAGGGGAGAAGACCCAATTCAAAGGTAGGTAGTTTTTTTTGTGGGCTTTAGCAACCCAGTCCACTACAAAGTTGGCCTCTTTATAATAATGAATAACCCGGATACTAGAGAAGGATCATAGCAGGTCTTTGCATTTCAAGATAAGCACGTGAACTTCCCAACTAAGTTAATCTGGACTCTCTAAGGCATTGACTAAGTCCAAACTGTCAGATTCAAGTACAAGGACTTCATGTCGTTTGGAAAACAAGTGAGTTAGGGCTTCTAACAAAGCGAGAGACTCAGCCATCAGCAGGAACGACGTTGCCACTGTACAAGCTGCTTCGTCCAGCAACCTTTCGACGGAATCACAGCAAACGCAGGTGACCGAACCTTCCGAAGCTCCAGGTTCGTACGCTCCATCTATGTTTATCTTATAAGTTCCACACAGCGGTGGATTCCAAGTCCCTGAAAAATCGTCGACATTGTTCCCAGATCTTCTTGATTTGGGGTTCCATCTGTTAAAGCTCTTCAACCCAACCAGAACAAAGTCGATGAGGTTGATTGTGTCGGGCTTTCTGTTCTTGAAGATGGCTTGGTTGCGCGCCTTCCATATATTCCATAGTGTTGCAGCAACCAGCTCTAGATTAGGCGAGTTGCTTGACTTTCCTTTCAAATTCCCGAACCAATCTTCAATTCGAGTAAGACCCTGACTTGATATATGAACATCCAGCACAGGGTTCGACCAAATTTCCTTCGTCCAAGGACACAATAAAAATAGGTGCTCCACAATTTCCACGCCTCGATTGCATAAAGAGCATGTGGGATTAGGTATAACTTTTCTTCGAAATAAATTCTCTTTAGTTGGGAGAGCATTTTGGCATAAATTCCACATGAAAATTCCAATCTTGGGTGGAGAGTGCAATTTCCATATATATGTCCAGAGGGTGGGAGGAGGTTGAAAAGAAGTTGAGGCTTGATTTTCATTCTGTTTATTTGCTTTCTCTCAAATGTAGTTGTATCCACTTTTAACTGTGTACTTGCCTGCTTGAGTTCCAGTCCATACGAGCCGGTCTTTCTTTGTCTGGGATTTAATCGGGATAGCAAGGATTTCTCTCACTAACTGATCCTCAAAATGTTCAATTAAAACTGTTTCATCCCATATGCCTTCCTCACTAATAATGAGTTCAGAGACAAAATGTGGTTCATCTCTATTAGCTGGACCTCCTATAATTCCCCTCTTCGGCCACATTTATCCTTCTTGATTCTTATTTGTGAACCATCCCCTACTGCCCACAACACTTGGGGTGAGATGGAGTCTCTTCCTAGAATTAGACTTTGCCAACCCCACAAGAGGCATTGTCCCTTTTCCGCATGCCAGAAATCTCTATGAGGAAAATAAAGGCCCTTAAATAGAATGCTCCAGAGAGAGTTTGGATTGTTGCTCAGACGCCAAGCTTGCCTTCCTAACATTGCTTTATTGAGGGAGAGCAAATCTCTAAATCCCAGGCCACCCTTATCCTTTTTTGTCTTCAGAATATCCCATCTCTTCTAGTGAATTTCAGCTTTGGTCTCATTGGTTTTCCACCAGAATGAAGTAATTTTCTATTCAATAGCCTTACAAATAGAAATCGGGATCTTAAAAACAGACATGGCATATTGTGGTAATGCTTGAACCACCGCTTTAAGCAAAACTTCTTTACCAACTTTTGACATTAGTTTTTCCTTACACCCTTCTAGTTTGGAATTGACTTGTCCTGAAATCCAAGCAAACATTTGTTTTTTCGATACTCCCCAATCCGAAGGAATTCCAAGATATTTGCCAATTTTGTCAATAATAGGAACTCTCAATTCCATTGCCATATTGTCTTTCAGAGTTTGGGGGCAATCACTACCAAAGAAAATCCCCGATTTGTTTAAGTTTATAGCTTCTCCATATGCTAGGCAATATTGATTCAGGATAGATGCCAAATTCTGACACTCTAGAATTGTACCATTCAAGAAGAATATTGAGTCATCCGCAAAGAGTAAATGAGAAAGGGTGGGACACCACCTGTTCAGTTTAATCCCTGTGATACTTCCATTGTCCACAGAGCAGGTAAGTTTACTGCGCGAAGTCACCCAAAATGACAAGAACCCCTTCCTCTTGTTTTTTTTCTTTGAAGATCATACGGAAACTCGAAAAACTTTGATGCCCCTCCCATCGATCCCCACCCACCTTCCCACTACCTTGTGCATCAGCTGCCGCGCCCTGACCCGGTCGATGTCTCACGGCCCCTCTAATTGCCTTACCCATCGCACTCCACCGTCATGCCCCATTGCCCGTCCATCCATCTCCCTCAACCCTTGGCCCCGATCCAAACAAGGCCGGGGCAACTTGCTTGGGCCAGCGTTCCCTAGGCGACCGACCTCGATTTTGATGTCACGGACCGATGTGACCCCATAGATATGCGCAGAGAAGGCTGAAAATGAAAAGAGTGAAAGAAAAGAAGAAAAATTGTGATACGTCAATTTTTTGTTAGGTAAACTTAAAAATATAAATCGATTTCGTAATTTTTGGAGGATCTCAACCCTTTGCGTGTAAAGCGTGTGGGCCTAAATTTATCAATTTGTGGATGGGGCAGCAAATGCACGTAGGATGAGGGACAACCGGACAATAGATGAGCAACCAACAGGCATCGTCAATCTATTCTTTTGAAGAAGACATCGTTGAATCAATTACTTCAAACCGATACACCGATGATTTTGTTAACTCTATACATATTAAATCTATGGATGATGCAGTGCCACGTATCCAAGATAAAGATATTACACTTGATACGTTATACCTTGCAATAACTAAATTAGAGATCATGGCCAATCTCTAGTTCACATGTCTTCTACTAACGCGTACAAGCAAAAAATAAATGGTCCAATTTGTCCAGAATAATAAAGCCACATGAGAAATTATCAACTGATGAAGGTCAAGTGCGCCCACTAAGCCGATTCAAATAAAATCGTCCTGTCTGTTTTCAGTACAATTTTATAATAATGCTTGTGTACACATGAGAGGTTTAATTGATTAAAAGGATCAATTTATTCGACAGTAGTACCTTCCACTTCCATGATCAGTCACGTACGAGTCACTAGTTCACAAAAAAAATCGGGGTCAAATGTAATAGTTTGGTGAGCGAGGCGTGTTTTTGACCTGAATTGAAATTTCAACAATTTAATTTCACAAAACAAGATTTTACCATGATTGGAACACATATATAAAAGATTCATTTTAAGTTTACCCCTTGATCGATGTTGCCCAAACTACGGGTCAAAATCCAAATGGGTCGTACATATATGCAATTATTTGCATAAAGAATCTTATATCGTTCGTGTGAATAATTAATATACGCATGTACATTTCTTAACAACTAAACTACCATCACGGGATTCTGACCAAAAAAAGAAAAAGAACTTACCATCACAGGATTCCACTTCATGAATCCTATGTTAGCCGCTTTCATATATATCAAACACATACCATATCTCATATGAGACAAATTAATAAATTTAGAAATAACCGTGTAATGATGACATGGTGGAGACAAAGTCCATTTACTATTTTTTTTAAATGTATTATAAAATAAATAGTAACCCTCACTTAGTATTACTTCCCAGATAGAGTAGCAGCTTTGAAATTCTTAGTGAGCGTATATTACTACCTTATATATATAATTTAATGCAACAAAGTTTTCTCAGGGTTATCTCCAAATAAGCCACCTAGTATTGTAGATTGTTCAAGTTCTACTCATCTCATTGCAAGAAAAAAGTTTTGTTGCTTTCGTCACAAAAATAACAAAACATGTGTGCACTAATTTATTGCCCGGATCCTTCTCCTCTTTCTTCGTTATTTTGCAATTTAATTATAACTCATTTGTAATTAAGAAATACCTTTTAATTTACCATAATAACATAATTTAAGGTTTTTCCATATTAGTGATCAGTAGACAAAAGCTTCTGTTTGGTTGCTTTGTGATAGAATATTTAAATGTTAAATAACCTTTTCATATAACAACTTAAGCTTTTATAATAGTTGTTTGTGATACCACAAAATCTCAGATAACAACGGAGAAAGAGATCCTGAGTTCAAATCTTTCCAAGCCCCTATTTTCCTTTCAAACGAAATATTTCAATGCTTGCCATTAAGCAAAATCTCACATTTTGTATTTTGATAATTCAGTTTCTTATGTACCTTTTACAATTATTTGTATGTTAATATAATGCTGAATTTATGCTAGATCATGCTCCATTTTAATAATTTCGTATGACAACACGTGCTACATGTGGGTAATCGTTTAGTTTTGTTTAATAACACCATTATCTTTTATCTCTCTTTTTATTATGAGAAAATTCACTTTGATTAAGTAAATTCTGAAATCATTACTAACCAACTAACCTTATAAATCAAGAACGGCACGAGTCCAAGCACACGTGGGATGGTCCAAATATGAAATCATTTACGTTTAGGAATCGCGTGGGATAATTGAACAGATATTGAAGTGGATGGGGGCGCCTGCAATAATTGATAACTGATGAAAACTAGAGTTGTAAATTAAAAAGCATCTCCAATTACTCAACACAACAACAAACATAAATCTTAGGTAAAGAGTGACATTTTTAGAATCCTAAATCCAGAAAGAGAAGTATTAGATGCACCCATTGCAATGTAGTTGACCCATTATCTATTAAATCGTATAGATCCCACTTGAGGTCCATAAAATCCACTAGATCATCGGATAGATCATATATCAAATGATTAGAGACCCGCAACCACCACCATGACAAGTGACCATTCATGGTCGTGGTGGTTGCACTCCTCGGGCGACTACCATAGTGGTGGTTGCTAGCCTCCCCCATCTTATTTAGGTAGTAGGTCTCTCCTAAACTGAAGCTCATGAACTTGGTCTTACTTTATCGTCTAGATACAAATGGCCATTGCCTCCGATGGACTACCACAACCACCACATGTTGTTATAGTAAGTTAGGTATTTTTTTTCTACCTTTTCTCGGTATTTTTAATTTATATCTTTGAAATCTAAATTATCCTTGGTGCACAAAAATATAATGAGATTCAACACTGATGGCACTATTAAAGTTACGGGCAACCACCGCACGATGATCGCACTCGGCCCTATCGCAAAGGTCGCACATTTCAGGTGACCAACGTCTTAGTGATTGCCTACGATTTCATCCTTTCCCCTCACCCCTCTCCATGTTTTTGGATTGTAGGGTGGTCAACCACCACCACAACAGTTGAGACAATGGTTTTTTTTTCTTCTTCTTTTTTGGGTCAGAAAGACAATGTCTGTTGAGGTGCATATATAAGTTGGTTAAAGAAGTACCTTGTAAGAGATTAATTTAGCATGTTATGGAGCTATTAACGTACCACAATTGACTCATAACTTATTGACTTTAAACTTTTGAGTAAATGCAGTCTAACTGGATATACTGATAGGCTCGAACTTTAAACTTCATCGTGACGATCTCTATGGGTGAATATATCACTCTTCCACCATGTGTTCTAACAATGTCATGATGGTTGGCATTGATAGGCAACTATGACGGAGGCCACAGCGGATAGGCAACCACAATGGTGGTATTTGATATCGAGTGGGTTAACCACCGTGACTACGGCAATCCTAGATCCGCCATTTCCCTCTTAGTTTTCCTTTTCAAGTAACTCAAATAAAAAAAGAGAGGGAACTTTGCTAAGGCGGATGACTACGCTCTTGCTAACGCAAAGCTCAAACTCCAACGGCCATTAAAATGGACCCACCCACTCTCCACCTTTAATGTCTCCATGAAAGCAAAGGATCGGCCTTCGCCTTTAGTCGTTGGGCTTTTAATCGATCCAATGAATGCCATGTTTGAAAACGAAGTCCTCCCTTTCCAGTTGATAGGTGACACCTGCATGTACCAATTTATACAATTAATATCAGCAACCTCTTAGTAAAATAACTGATGAGACTTTTACATTAGGTCACCAATTATTGAAGAGTTGAGGTTGACACTCGATGGGCCCAGAAAAAAGATTGACACTTGCTATTAACAGCCCTTTCACTACTTGAAAAAGTCACTATTTTTAATATCATGGATTATTGTAATTTCTAGAATCGGGAAATATGTTACAAATTATTTAAATAAAAAGGGTGGAAAGGAATAACCAATGTAAGCAACCCCCCTAGATATTATCATAGGACTTCCAAGCCTACGATAAAATATTCAGTTTGAATCAAAACTATTGCTTATTTTGAGGAAGCACGTCATCACTGTCCCACCATTATACTAGTGATAGTAGAGTCAGAGTTAATCCTATAGCGAGGCATGACCGAACCAATTCTCTAGAAAAACTGAGGTATCTTAAGGTTGATGAGCGATTTGGGGATTCGAACATATAATCAGAGGATCTCAAATCACTTGAGAGTGAGCACTATATCTCTAGACCAACTACCATGGTGGTGGAGGAACCTTTATTTAACTATACAAGGTAGTGAGTCAAAGTTATTAGCAAAAGATTTAAATGTCGCAAACACTTTTACATATAGGTAGCATGTGTTGATAGCAAAAGATTTAAACGTTACAAAGACATACATACATGCATACATATATATATATATATATATATATATATATCTGTGTGTGTGAGTGTTTATTAACGTCCCTCCTTCTGAGCACCACCAGATAATTTCAATCCATTGATTTTATATATGTATATAGGTGTTTGCCATATTTAAAACGAAGGGGTTCATCCAAGATATATAAATA
The DNA here is from genome assembly GCA_031216285.1 of Syzygium syzygioides. Classification (NCBI taxonomy): domain Eukaryota; kingdom Viridiplantae; phylum Streptophyta; class Magnoliopsida; order Myrtales; family Myrtaceae; genus Syzygium; species Syzygium syzygioides. The sequence continues at coordinate 30,626,115 of CM062247.1, forward strand.
AATAAAAAGAATGGTGCCAGCAGCTAATAATCTTAAGAAGAAAGGCCATAAAACCATTCACATGCGGGGGGGACTTGCTCACTGTCCCTGAGAGTTAAATGGCATAGACAGATATTTTACGGTTGCGAGGCCATTACTTTGGGCCTCTATGTGATTGAGTCTTTAAGAGATGCCTCTCTATTATGGAACTCTGACCATTCGCCTGCCTTCCAACTATCTAGACAGTCCATTTTTCCATCTCTTATCTCTGAAAGAATCTATGGAACTCGCAAGTCCTTTTTCGGAACTCGTCAAAGAGTTGTGGGGTTTGGCCAGCCAACCTTTGGGCTACATCTATTGAGGAAAACTCTTATTAATTTTGAAGTTGACAAAACCTTCCACATAATTATAAGTCTAATACTTATTCTGAACTAATTTATTCCAGGTATATATATTCTGGAAACTCATAAGGAAGTTCTTCAGACTTTACAAGCTGTCAAGTACCTTAATGAAGACTCACATAACATAAGTTCTGAGATTCAGAGGCATAATTAGTCAGATACAGACGAAGAAATTATTCAGACGCAAACACAGAAGTTCTTCAGATGCAGACACAAAAGTTCTTCAAATGCAGATGCAGAAGTTCTTCAGATGCAGACACAAAATTTCTTCAGATGCAGACGCAGAATTCAGAACTAAACAAAACGGCTAGTGATCCGGTATGGATTTCACAGAAGGAAAGTTTTGATTATTTCAATCTAAGGCAATAATTGATTGACAATCAAATACTTCGACAAGTATGTATTACAACGGATAAAATTCTACTTATGTAAACCAAGATTCTGATTGTATGGGCAATCAGAATCAGCGGGATTCAGAATCTATCATCCAACGACTACTTAATCCTTATTATACAAATCTGTCCAAGGTGAAGATTGGAAGATGATCCTCTGAAAGCTGTCCAACGGCTAGTTTGGATGTAAAAGAGTATTTAATAAGATCAACGAGCAGCAGAAGAAAGTACAGAATCAAGAATCAACAAGTCCAAAGTCTGAATATACTCCAATCATTTTTCTTGTCATTCTGAGCCAAAGATTAAGATTTTGAGGGATACTTTGTAAGGGTGATTGTGTGAGATAGAAAGTCTTATCATACACAAGAGTATTGTCACTCAGAATTTGTAAATTTCTCCTGATTACATAGTGAAATCCAGCCAATAGACTGTAAACGTGGGAAAGTGGACGTAGGCTTGCTATAAGCCGAACCACTATAAATTTGTGTGCAGTTTTTCTATCTCTTATCTCTTTATTTACATTATGTACATCACGAGCACTGTCTATATAAACTTTTTTGAATCTGAATTTTATTCAAAATCAACTGCATTCTTTTATTTCTGCATAAATTTTCAAAAATTGTTTAAGATTACCTATTCACCCCCCTTTAGGTGATCCTTGCTAGCTATATCAATTGGTATCAGAGCAAGTTGCTCATTTATTGAAGTGTTTTACTTCTGAGCTAACGATCTACATGGCTAGCTTTGGTGCTTTAAGGCTCATTGAAGGACAGAGCAACAACAGACCACCATATTTAGATGGCAAGGAATATAGTGTCTGAAAGAATAAGATGAAGGCATTCATAAAGTCAATTGATCACATGCAATGGGATGTCATCATTAAAGGAGTCAATCCAAAATCCTCTGATTCAAAAGAAAAGGCAAATGCAAGCAAAGCAGCAGATCCTCCATTATCTCAAACTGAGATATCTAAAAGAGAAACTTTAGATTCCAAAGCAATTTACTCTCTCTATTATGCTTTATCACCTATTGAATATAAAAAAAATTGCTACTTGTGAATCAGCTAAGGAAATATGGGATACTCTCCTTGTTACTTATGAAGGAATAGATCAAGCCAAGGAAACTCAAATCAATCTTTTGCTTGGTTAATATGAATCCTTCAAAATGAAGCCTAAAGAATCAATTGCTGATTTCTATGACAGGTTTACTGACATAGTAAACGGTCTTGCTTATCAATGACAACCAGTTCCAGATGCTATGAAAGTCAACAAACTTCTGAGAGGACTGACAAATCAGTGGGACAACATCAAAACATCTCTTTAAGAGACACAAAGGATCGAGCCTCTATCAGTGAATGAGTTAATTCGAACTCTTCAATCATATGAGACTAAGAAACGAAATGAGGAGAATGAATCTAGAGGTAATAAGTCAATTACATTAAAGACTAACATTGATTCTGATGCAGATTCTGAAGATGAAGATGTTGATGATGAACAACTAGCTCTCTTTATAAAGAAGTATAAGAAAATGAAGATCAAAGGAAGAAACCTCAAAGGTAAGAAGCCTTCTGAGAAGAAGAAGTCTTTCGATGAAATAGAGAGATCAAAGGATGTTATCTGCTTTCACTATGAGAAACATGGACATATCAAGCCAAATTGTCCACTTTTGAAAAGAAGACCAAGTTTAAGAAAGCAAAGAAGGCTTTAAAAGCAGAAACCTGGAGTGATACAGAGTACGAAGACAGTGATGAAGATATCTCAAATTTCTGTCTAATGGCTAAGTCAGACTCATATTCTAATTTTGATCCTAAAGTGGAAATTGAGGTAAAGCATTATGATATGCCTATTGAAGTATCAAATTATATTGATGAATTATGCTTTAAATTTAAGACTGCTCTTAAAAGAATCTCTTCTTTGAAAAAGGAAAATTCATCACTGAGACAACAGGATGTTTCTCAAAAAGAAAAAATTGATTTCCTTCAAAAAGAATTTCATCAAATCAAGGAAAGTCGAGATTTTCTTTCCAAAGAAAATGCTGTTTTGAAAAAGTAAATTTCAGAAATTACTTCCAAGTTTTCAAAAGGTTCAGAAACCTTGAAGCATATCCTTCCTATCCAAATCCCTTACTATAACAAATTTGGTATCGGATTTGTGAAGGAAAGTGATAGCTTGATTGATTTTCTAAAGGTCAAGGAGAGATTAAGATAAAGACCTCCTCGACAAACTTATAAAAACCATTTCAAAAGGAATTTGTAAAACATGTTGGCCGAAATGCACTCAGGTGCTCAAAATGTGGAGATCCACAACATTTTGAAAATGAATGTCCTAAGATCTAGAGACTTGTTCGAAGAGATTTTGTTAAGACAACCTATACTAATGCTTAAGGACCCAAATAAATTTGGGTACTAAAGAAAACTTGAAATGTTGTGTTTTTTGCAGGTTACCACAAAGAGAAAAAGAAAGTGGTACCTAGACAGTGGATGCTCTAGACACATGACAGGAGATCCAAGCATATTCGTTGAACTACACAGTCTGAATGGTGAAAAAGTTTCCTTTGGAGGAAATACCAAAGAAAAAATCGTTGGCAAAGGAACAGTTGAAATTGAAGGACTTACAATCAATGATATTTCATTGGTAAAAGGACTGACCTACAACTTGATAACCATAAGCCAGCTATGTGATATAGGTTTCAGAATCAACTTTCAAGAAAATACATATTCAGGAACAAGCAAAGATTCTTCTCAAACTTTCACAAGAAGAAGACATGGCAATATTTATCTTCTAGATGTAAATCCAAACTCCACTCATTGCTTGATCTCAATCAAAGAAGATGAAGATCTGTGGCACAGAAGATTGGGGCATATCAGTATGAAACAAATCTCAAAGATCACAAACAAGAAACTGGTTTGAAGTCTGCCAAATTTGAAATATAGGAAAACAGAGTTATGCAATGCCTGCATCTAGGAAAACAAGTAAGAAGTTCTTTTAAATCTATATATTATGTTTCTACTGATCGTGCTTTACAGCTTCTTCATATGGATCTATTTGGACCAACTAGAACACAAAGTATTGGTGGTAAGAAGTATTGTCGATTTATAGTTGATGACTTCACAAGATTTACTTGGGTGTTCTTCTTTGCTCATAAAAATGAAGCATTTTCATATTTTTCAAAATTTGCAAAAAGAGTTCAGAATGAAAATGGCTATACAATTTCCAACATTAAAACTGATCATGGGGGAGAATTTGAAAATCAAAGTTTTTCAGATTTTTATGAGGAAAATAGCTTTCAACATAATTTTTCTACTCCATATACACCAGAACAAAATGGTGTTGTGGAAAGGAAAATTGTTCTTTGCAAGAAATGGTAAGAACTCTATTGATTGAAAACAGGATTCCTTTTCATTTCTGGGCAAATGCAGTTTTTATAGCATGTTATTTCATTAACAGAATTTTTCTCAAACCCATTCTTGAGAAAAGCCCTTATGAGCTTTATAAAGGTAGAAAGCTCAGTATCTCATATTTTCGTATGCTTGATTGTAAATGCTTTATTTTCAAAAATCCAAATTATCGTCCTGGTCAGTTTGATGAGAAAGTAGATGAACGATTCTTACTTGGATATTCTACTACAAGTAAACCATACAGAATCTTCAACAAGAACTCTCATACTTAAATAATGAATGTAAGGTTTAAAGAAAATATTCAGACTCACAAAGATGAATCTGAACCATCTCCCAACATTCAAGAGTTATTAGAAAGTCATCAAGATTCTCCAAAGATCGTGGAACCTGTAGAAGAAGGAAAAGAAGATACAATACAAACTCAACCAGAACCTTTAGAGTCTGCAGATATTCAGAAGGAAATATTTGACAAAAACTGAAAACATAAATCCAGTCATCCGAAGAACCTCATCATTGGAGAAATAGAGGATGGTATCAAGACTAGATCCAAACATAAGGAGAACATCAGCAACTTGGTGTTAATATTAGAAATAAAACCAAAAGAAGTTGATGAAGCATTATCAGATGAAAGCTGGATCGAATCTATGCAGGAGGAACTTCAGCAGTTCAGAATGAATAAAGTATAGGAGCTTATGCCAAGACCCAAAAATCATCCAATAATTGGAACAAAATAGGTATTCAAAAACAAACTGGATGACAAAGGGAAAGTCACAAGAAATAAAGTAAGACTAGTAGCAAAAGGCTTTTCTCAAGAAGAAGGCATAGATTATGATGAAACATATACACCAGTTGTAAGGTTAGAAGCCATTCGGCTACTATTAGCTTATGCTTGTTTCCATAACTTTGAATTGTTTGATATAGACGTGAAAAGTTCCTTTCTGAATGGATATATCAAAGAAGAAGTATATGTGGAACAACCACCTGGTTTCGAAGAATCAAGGAAGACTGATTATGTCTACAGACTCAAAAAAGCCCTTTACGGTCTGAAACAAGCACCTTGAGCTTGGTACGAAAGGTTAAGTAACTTCCTTCTGCAAAATGATTTTACCAAAGGTAAGGTTGATACAACTTTATTTGTTAAGAGAAAGGGTAAGGATTTTTTACTTGTTCAAATTTATGTTGATAATATAATCTTTGGATCCTCTAACGAATTGCTTTGCAAGAAATTCTCTAAGAATATGTAAAACGAGTTCGATATGAGTATGATGGGAGAGTTAACATTCTTTCTTATCCTTTAGGTGAAATAAACCAAAGATGGTACATTTATTTGCCAAGAGAAGTATGCAAAAGAGATTATCAAGAAGTTTGGATTGCAGAATTGTAAGAAGACAAACATTCACATGTCTCAATCATCCAAGCTAGACAAAGATGAAAATGGTAAAAAGGTTGATCAGAAAGTATATAGAAGCATGATAGGATCTTTATTATATCTTACTACATCTAGACGTGACATACTTTTTAGTGTCTGTATGTGCGCAAGATTTCAATCAAATCCAAGGGAATCTCATTTTTCTGCAGTAAAGAAAATAATCAAATACATTAGAACATATCCAATGTTAGGTCTTTGGTATTCCAAAGATTCGTATTTTACTCTTACTGGTTATTCAGATGCTGACTTAACTAGATGTAAAGTGAACAAAAAAAAGTACATGTCAATTGCTTGGAAATATATTAGTATCCCAGTACTCAAAGAAACCAAATACAGTTGCACTTTCTACAGCAGAAGCAGAATATGTAGCATTGGGAAGTTGCTGTGCATAGATTCTGTGGATGAAGTAGCAGTTACAAGACTTTGCTATTAAAGAATTAAGTGTTGCAATCAAATGTGACAACACAAGTGTAATCAATTTGACAAAGAACCCCATTCTTCATTCTCGAGCTAAGCATATTGAAATCAAGCATCATTTTGTTCGAGATCATGTTCAAAATGGTGACGTGAATATTCAATTCATTGATTCTAAGAATCAATTAACTAATATATTCACAAAACCTCTTGATAAATCTTCATTCAAGTTCATAAGAAACAAATTGTGCATCACTTATCCATTTTCTTGAAGTGTTTGATAAACATGAATTTTTCAGACTCAAATGTTCTCAGTTTGAACATTTTTCAGACTCACAAAGAACGGTACGTCCCTTATTCAAATTTTGACGGGTATATTTTTGGCATTTTTGGCAGGATATTTTTATAATCGTTACTTTTGGAAGCAAATCAGGTATGTATTCTAATTTATCTGATTAATTGTGCTTAATATATTGTTATGGTGTCATCATGTTTGAATGTGCTTCAAAGAGTATATTTCCTTCCTGCTTGTTTGGGATATCTTTTTATTTTCTAAAAGTAATTTTTCCTTTCCAAAAACCATGGTTCTCGTTTATAAACCTGTCAGTCTCTTTTCAAAACCATATCAGTATGATCTTTCACTCTCAACACCCTTCCAATATTTTGAGACTCTCCTTCATTTTCTTCTACAAAGATCAAGCCTCTCTACTTAAAAAGCAATCAAAATGCCTTTCAAGAGAAGATTTTCACGCATTCTCAACCAAGACTCCAAATCTACTGCACCGGCGGAGTATATGGAGATTTCAGATACAGAATCGAATCATCATGAAAATCCTTCTGAAGCGACACCACCTCACCAATCGTCGCCACCCAGAACTTCTGGTAAAATAGATTTTCGTTTTAAGAGCATCAAGCTTGTATTTTATGCTTATTAGAGGTTGAAGAGAAGCAACGCCTTTGCCTCTACTCTGCGTGACTGTCTAAGAGACAACAATCTTTACTCAGAAGAACATCTTGTGCAACGTTATTTTCTTTTTTGCTCTAAAACTGAAGAAGATCCGGTCAGCTCTACCCCAAAAGAGCCTTCCTCTAGAAAGGGCAAGGAGAAAGTAAGAGAAACTTCCACTCTTTTTGAAAAGAAATCTGTTCATGTAAGTCCTACGTCAATAAGTGCCTCAAAATTTGTTGTTCCCGATGATGATGCTCGATTTTTTGATATTTTTGAAATAAAGGTGGGAATAGCATCTGGTTTGCCTGGTACAGGAAGATTGTTCAGAAGCACTAAGCATAACGTGTGCTATAAGTTGTTACTTGCTAGAGGGATTATGAACCATAGAACAATGGATTTTGACTATCTAGAGAAGGCTGGCATTTCTGCAAAGCACCTGTTTCAGAAGTTAGGAATTTGTGAATTTTGCCTTCAATCTGCCAATGTTTATGCTGAATTAACTGCATACTTTTATTCCAATCTCTCAATTCTATCACCCAACTGAATTCAATCTACTGTTGGTGACAAGAAGTTTGATTTAAAAGCGGATGAGTTGGCAAGGATAATTGGAGAAAACATTGCAAGTTTACTCCATTGGCAGTGAATCTTGAAAATGCTTCTAGGGTTGCTTTTGAAAATTCAAACTTTGCTCAAGGATCTAAGCATCATCTTTCCTACTCTGACTTGTCCAGACGATCTGTGATCTTGCATAAGATCATAATCAACTGCTTGAAGCCCAAAGCAGCTTAAAAAACTGACCTATCAAAATCAAAAATCAAGCTCATTTGGGCTATCTTGAAAGGTCAAACATTTTCTTTTCCTCATATCATCATCTTCTATATGTACAGAGTATTGCAGAAAGACAAGGGACAATTGCCATATGATGCTCCAATCTCTCGCATTTTCATGTTCTTAAAAATATCTATTCCTGATGATATGCGCAAGAACCTTGTTCCCTATATGTATGTTGGAGAAAGAATGCTCTCCAAAATGAAGCGATTTGATAATGTAAGAGAGAAAGTAAAAGGAAAAGAGGCTCAGCAGTCGAAGGCAAAATCTGTTGGAAAGAAAATTGAGAAAGAAAAAGAGCAAAGGAAAAGAACAAGTTCAACCAGCAAGTAGCCTGATACTCCTATCCCAATCAAAGTGTATCGCAAGAAACGAAGAATTCTTCTACATGATGAAAATGATGAAGCAGAAGTAGAGCACTTTGAAACAGGAGGCCCAAAACATGTTCCTGAACCAGCTTCCAAGGTTTCAGAACCAATTGATGAAGAGCATGTTTCTGAAGATCAAGCACATGCTCAGGGGGAGAATCCACCAGAATCAGCCAAAGGATACAATCAGTCTGAGGAAGCTAATGTCAAAGATCAGTCATCTGACAATCAGAACATTCTCTCTATTCTGCTCGAGATTAAAGACAAACAAGCTGCACTAAAACAAGACATGAAAAATCTACAAATAATTGTTGAGGAAAACAAAAAATCTCAACAAATTCAAGCAGCAGCAGCAGACAAAGCAAATCTAGAGGAAGCCATTGCTATGTGCTCATCCAACATGGATAAGGCCATAGGTTAATACAGTTCGAAGATTGATGAGGCTATCTCAATATTTGGAAAATTTTCAATTGATTCGTACTCCTTCTAAAAAAATAGCCTATTTTTCAACATTTCTCTCCAACTCATCTTATTTTCATTTAGTCTGTAATATCATTAACAATTCTTGTTAAACTGGTTGATTGTTTAGTATCTATGATTACTTTTTTTCTGATTGATAAAAAGGGGGGAGAAATTAGATGCAGATTTGCTATGTTAATATGCAGGAACAAATGCAGGTTATATGCAAGGGAAGAGAAAGACACAGATATGAGAGTTTGCTCTTTCAATTTCAATCTATGCCTCAATGCGCTTAATATGCTTATTTACTTACAAATCAATTTCAAATTAATTCAATCTGCAGGAAAGTTTTGTCACCATCAAAAAAGGGGAGATTGTTCAGGAAAACTTCTATTGATTTTGAAGTTGACAAAACCTTTCACATAATTATAAGTCTGATACTTATTCTGAACTAATTTATTCCAGGTATGTATATTCTGGAAATTTAGAAGGAAGTTATTCAGACTTTACAAGCTGTCAAGTACCTTATTGAAGACCCACATAACATAAGTTCTAAGATTCAGACACAGAATTAGTCAGATGCAAACGAAGGAATTATTCAGACACAGACACAGAAGTTCTTTAGATGCAGAAGCAGAAGTTCTTTAGATGCAGACGCAGAATTTCTTCAGACGCAGACGCAGAATTTCTTCAAACGCAGATACAGAATTCAGAACTAAACAAAACAGCTAGTGATCCGGTATGGATTTCACAGAAGGAAAGTTTTAATTGTTTCAATCTAAGGCAATAATTGATTGACAATCAAATACTTCAACAAGTATGCATTACAACGGATAAAACTCTACTTATGGAAATCAAGATTATGATTGTATGGGCAACCAGAATCAGCGGGATTCAGAATCTGTCATCCAACGGCTACTCAATCATTATTATACAAATCTGTCCAAGGTGAAGATTGGAAGATGATCCTCTGAAAGCTGTCCAACGGCTAGTTTGGATGTAGAGGAGTATTTAAGGAGATCAATGAGCAGCAGAAGGAAGTACAGAATCAAGAATCAACAAGTCCAAAGTCTGAGCATACTCCAATCATTTTTCTTGTCGTTCTAAGCCAAAGATTAAGATTTTGAGGGATACTTTGTAAGGGTGATTGTGTGAGATAGAAAGTCCTATCATACACAAGAGTGCTGTCACTCAGAATCTGTAAATTCCTCTTGATTACATAGTGAAATCTAGCCAGTAGGCTGTAAACGTGGAAGAGTGGACGTAGGCTTGCTATAAGCCGAACCACTATAAACTTGTGTGCAGTTTTTCTATCCCTTATCTCTTTATTTACATTCTGTACATCAAGAGCATTGTCTATATAAACTGTCTTGAATCTGAATTTTATTTAGAATCAACTACATTCTTTTATTTCCACATAAATTTTCAAAAATTGTTTAAGATTACCTATTTACCCCCCCCCCTCTAGGTAATCCTTGCTAGCTACATCAACATCTGTAATCTGAACAATAATGTCGCCTTGTTGCGGAACGAAACTGACAACCTAAAGGCAAAGGTGGAAAGTGAAGAAAAAGGAGGAGGTGCGCAGCGCACGAAACAGGTGGCGAACTGGTTAGGCAAGGTGCAAGAATTTGAAGTTGGAGTAGATCAAGTTCTTCAAGAAGCTAGGGAACGTGACCGAATCAAATGTCTCGGTCATTGCCTTCCACTGAACTACTGGTCGAGCTATAACTTGGGGAAAAGAGTCGATCAAATGCTCAAATGAAGCAAGAGAGCTCCAACAGAAGAAAGGAGAATTCAGCGATTTCACATCACCGCCTCCTCCTCCTCCGGTGCTCGAGATGCCTATGGACGAGACCGTGGGGCTTGACATTTCCAAGTTTGATAAAGTGTGGAAATGGCTCATGGACGAAAAACAAGTAGGAGTGATTGGATTGTATAGAATGGGCGGTGTGGGTAACACCACCTCATGAAAGGGATCAACGAGAAGCTTTCCCGTGCAAATCATGGATTCAAGGTTGTTATTTGGGTGGTGGTGTCCAAGCAAGTGAACGAAGAAAGCATTCGAGACACCATAAGGAAAAGGTTGCACATTCAAGACGAGAGCTGGGATCGATGGTCCCAGGATGAGAGGGTCCATCATCTATGCCATGTTTTGACCACGACAAAGTTCGTGTTGTTGATTGATGATGACGGTGGAGGCTGGACCTTTCAAAAATCGGAGTTCCTCATCTTGGTCTAAAGAACGGATCCAAAGTAGTGTTCACAACTCGATTGAAGAATGTATGCGACCAAATGGGAGCCTATAAAACCTTGGAAATACAGTGTTTGACGCTTGAAGAAACTCTGAAATTATTCGAGAAGAACGTCGGCAAATCGTTTGTAAATTGTCATCAAGAAATTCGTGACCTCACAAAGGACATTGCCAAAGAGTGCAAAGGGTTGCCACTAACCCTTATTATTGTCGGGCGAGCCATGGCCAGAAAAGACAATCCCCGTAAGTGGAGGCATGAGCTAACAACGTTGAGGAACAATCTGCACAAGCTATTATGTATGGTGGAGGAAGTGTACCATATACTAGAGTTCAGTTATAATAACGTATATAACTTTACCCTCTAGGCTTGCTTTCTTTACTGTTGTCTCTTCCCTGAGGATCGCCCCATAATAATGGCCGAGCTTATTGAACTCTGAATTGGAGAAGACTTGCTAGGAGACACCAATGTTGTACATCATATGCAGGACGAGGGAGAGTCTGTCTTGGGGGATTTAAAGAGGGCTTGTCTATTGGAAAGTGGGCGTGGTGATGATGAGCAACAGTATGTAAAGATGCAAGACATCATCCGCGACATGGCGACCTAGATTGCTTGTGACCGCGGGCAAAGGGAGAACAAGTTGCTAGTGATAGAGAAAGACGAAGACATGTCCGCGGAGATGATCTCCAAATGGCGAGAAGCGGAGAAAGTATCTCTATGGGGAAGATGGATCTTGAATATTGACCAAACACCATCCGTGTGTTCCCAGCTCGAAACTTTGTTTGTAAGGAAAACATAAGTGACAGTCGTGCCAAGAGGATTTTTCGACGTGATGACAGCTCATCTGACAGTCTTGAACCTGTCCGACAATAAACATATTCAATCATTCCTCGAAGGGATTTGCAATTTGATTAATCTACGGAATTTGAACCTGTCGGCCACTCATATCTGCGGGTTGCCCAGGGAAATCAAGAACCTGAGTCGTTTACGGTCGTTTGTACTAAACGATATAGCTAGCTGCTTCCTAATTCCGACTGGGGAATTCACAAGCTTGCCATTAAATGTGTTCAGCAAATGGAGTTTTCAGTTTGTGCAATCGAGTCAAGTGAAGGAAGAAGAGATTGTAGAAGAACTAGAACGCAAGCAACATCTCACCGACTTATCTATTAAAGTGTTCAAGTCTTCATCTGCCCTGAAAATATTGCAATCCCCGAATTTGCAAAGACACATTAGGCAAGCGGGAATCGCCAATTACCACGACTTGACCCACATCCCAATAAGTTATTCACCAACAGGCAACGGCAGTTTCTTGCATTTAGAGGTGCTTTATCTAGATAAATGCTACGTGATCGGGGAGATGGAGATTGCTCAAGGAATAGGACAAGTGCCCAACTGCTCTTGCTTCCCCAGTCTCGTTGAAGTTCGCGTCGGAGGGTGCGGGCTTTCGGACTTGTCTTGGCTCACGCACGCTCCGAAACTCCGAGAATTGAGAGTCGAACGGTGCGATTTGATGGAGAAAATCATTGGGATGGACTTGCAGAGGAGATATGAGTTGCTTTAGGACTATTCTCTTGTCTCGAAACCCTACAAATCACGAATCTTCCAAGCCTAACGAGCATTTACGACCATGACTCTACATTTTCCTCAGCTGGAACGACTCAACATATACGGGTGCCCTCGTCCTGGAAAGTTGCCACTGGACTCGAACAGCGCTCGGGGAAGCTTGAAAGAACTCGCTGTGACCCGTTACTGGTGGGACAAATTAGAGTGGGACGACGATGCCGCCCGGGCCATTCACGCATTACTTCACGAGCGGCACCTCATAGTCCACCAAATTTAAAATACTTACTTATTCTTGGCTTGTTGGTGTGAGTGTGTCTCAGAAAGAGAAACTTTCTTGCTAAATGTTTCAGGTGAGAATTCATGTTCATTATATTTAGCAGTTTATTTCACTGCGTCAAATTACCTCAAAATGACAAAACACGGGCAATTCTAAAAGAATATACCAAAACCCAAATATACTCTAATATTCCGTCCCCTTGATGCCCCCCCATCTCCCCGACTATACCTTGTCCATAGCCCACCGCGCCCTGACATGGTCGATGTATCGCGGCCCTCTAACTGCCGCAGTCATTACGCTCCATCGTCATGCCTCATCCCCCGTCCATCCATCTCTCTCTCACCTCCCCAACCTCGATGCAAACGAGGCTAAGGCAACTCGCTGCAGTAGTGGCCCCGGACTCGGGCCGGGGTCTCCCGAGACTGGTGACCTCCAATTCAATGTCACGGCCCAATTTGACCGCACGCACAGAGAAGGTCGAGAATGAGGAGGGAATAGGAAAAATAAAAGAAAATGGATAAAAGGATGAAATCATTTGTTAGGATGTATGCGTGAGTTGTGTTAAAGAAATCTCATATCAGATAATTAATGTGGTGTAGAGCAGTTAATATAATTTAGTTGGCTCATAACTCATTGGCTTAAGCTTTTAATTAAAGGTGGATCCAACTGGATATATTAACAGGCTCAGACTTAAACTCCCTCAAAGTGATCTCCTCAGTCAAAAGGTATTGGGCTTCTGCTTTGGTCCATAAAAAATTGGTATCAGAGCTGATGGTATGTTCTGGTGTTTGGTGGATGAAGTTAGGCATAATTTCCGAGCAGTGGGCATTGTGATGTAACAATGCAGGCCTAGTGGCAGATTTCATATTTTTATGCAAAAGGATATACCTAAATTAAGGGAGAGCTCACACGTGAGGGAAAGATTGTTAGGATGCACGTGTGAGTTGTGTTAAAGAAATCTCACATCGAAGAATTAATGTGGTGATAGAGCAGTTAATGTATCATAATTGACTCATAACTTATTATCTTAAGTTTTTGAGTAAAGATAGATCCAACTAGATCTATTAATAAGCTCAGACTGAGACTCTCTCAAGATGATCTCTTTGGATGAAAGGTATCAGACTTTTGCCCATGACACCATTTTTTAAGGAGTAAAGTATAAGTAAAATTTATTTCGCAATTCTTAAAGGTTGTCGCTCCTTTTCCATAAAGCGTGCGTGCCTAATATACCATAACGTGGACAGGACACCATGTAAAGGGAGGCCGTGGGACAATGGAATAGCATCCAACAACAATTATTAATCTATTCTTTGAAAGAAAATTCGTGGGAACGACTACCTTCCATGTGGTTCATCATGATGTTTTACAAAGATTATATGCAAGGTCGAGACAGTACCACGTATCCACGCTGAAGATTTTACACCTGGTACATCGTGATGCCATGCGACAAATAAATTAGAGATCATGGTCAATTTCTAGCTCGGATGCCTTCTGCTAACGCGTACAAAGGACGAGCATAAGTGAATTGTCTGTCAATTATATAGCATCCAATCTATCCTGGACATTGACTTGAGAAATTATTAACTGATGATGGTCGAGTTGCGCCCACTAAGCCCATCTAAATAAAATCATCCTGTATTTCAGTACGATTTTACAATAACGTTTTTCTATGAGTACGCGATTATGTGCATAAATAATCTTATATACACATGTTCATTTTTTTTAGAATTAAGGGTGCATTTATTTTGGAGAAAAACTTCATAATAAAGGAAAATACTTTTCCAGAAATTATTTTTCAGGAAAACTGTTATTTTTATTTTGTTTGGCGATATGTAACCGAAAATGTTTCTGGTGTTTGGATTTCATTTAAAAAACGATTTCAATCTCATGACTTTATCTAAGGGCAAAAAAAAATTAAATAATTTTTTTCTTTTCTTCCTCCTCCGCCAGTCGCCGAGCCTTGGCGACGGCTGGGATAAGCCACTGGCAAGGGTCGGCCCGACCAACCTTGGGTGAGGTCAAGCTCGCCAGCCTTATCACAACAAGGTCGAGCTCACCCGAGGCCGGTGAGGCTCATGGCCCACGCTTGTAGATCATCGCTGACCATTGCCGAGGCTTGGCAACCGGCAAAGGAGGAAGAAGAAAAAGAAAAGAAAAAAATATTAAAAAATTCAAGATGAGCAATTTCAGAAAGCGTTCACCTTTTTAGATTTAGGAATTCACTTTCTTAATTTTAATCATGGAAATTATCCTTGATCGGAAAGTGTTTTCGGTTGACTAATCATTTTCGGCGTACCAAATGGGTGAAAGTTCGGAAAACTAATGCCGAAGAAATAATTTCCCTTAAACAAACGAACCCTAAAACACCATCACGGGATTATACTTCATGAATTCAATGTCGACCGATTTACATATCAAATCTCCCATAAGAAGTACTGGATGCACTAGGTGCAGCTGGCCCATCATCCGTTGAATCGTGCGGGTCCCCTATGGGGCCACAAGATCCGCATATCACACGCACTGGGCGTATGTACTCCTGATGCAGTTGATAATTTTCCATTTTAAAGGGGCCAAGAAGGATAAGTTCAGACGAAGGCCCACAAATCGTATATTGTATAACTTGTAGTCAAGGCCGAAAGAGACTCTCGCCACCACCCCTTGGATACGGCTCTGTTTGTGAGCCCCAACCATGCATAAACCATATTTAAAGTGACACGTCGTACAAAAGGTTTACAATGCCATGTAATGTAGCGTCATCATAAAACTTTGTACTTTTGTCGAAATATTATGCTTATGTATTTTGAAATCATGTCATTTGAGGAGCTGACAATATCTACTTTCATAAACTCATCAAAACCCATGTCAATTGATGTCAAATTGACATCGTAAGGCTAATCTTGCCTGCTTAAAAAGATAATTAAAACAAAATGAATATACGATCACGCTGTAATAGCTATTACAACAAGAAAATCATGCGATACGTAGTCAATCTGCAATAGACCTGCTATGTAACAGCCATTACTATAACCAAACGCGCTATAAGTTTTAAGGGAAGTTTGATAAAGTACATGTGCAGTGTGTAACTAGTAACCACTAAAAAGTACATTAATCTAGTAGTCAAGAATTGGATTTTTGTGTTCACTTATACTCAAATTCGGATTATGTCACATTGAATCGTTACAATACTTTATATTCATATTGAACACAAAAATATATTACGTATTTTATATTCACACCATTTTGGATTTGACAACATTTATTTTTAAACCCGCGAAACCATGTCAACTCGTGTTAGGAGTTCAGATCCGAAGAACAAATATGGTAGCTTAGATAAAAGAGTAAATAAAATAAAAAATTTCTATCATGAGTTTGGAGACATATTCGGATTGGGATAAGCCTGAATAAGTCAGGATAGAATCCTAGACAACTGATCCAAGCAATAGGGGTCGTTTATCTCACCTAAGTAGTATACCAAACGATGGTCACACTCAATCCTGTCGCAGAGGTCACACATTTCGAGCGACTATCATCATAGTGATTACCTACGATTTTACCTTTTCCCGTTCACCCCTCTCCATGTTTATGGATTGCAGGGGTGGTCAACCACCACCCTGACAGATGAGACGATGTATGTTGAGTTGCATGTATAAGTTGGCTAAAGAAAAGATGCATGGAAGATTAATTAATTTGTTGTAAAGCAATTAATATCCCAACCAACGTACAAATCATTGCCTTTAAACTTTTTGATGAATGTGGTCCAACTAAATATATGGATAGGCTCAAACTTAAACTTCATTGTGACTATCTCTCTATGTGAATGCATAATTTTTCTATTGTGTGCCCTTACAATGTCATGATGGTTGGCATCGATAGGCAACCATTGCAATGGTCACGGCAGAGAGGCAACGACGACGTTGATATTCGATATCGAGTGGGTTGACCATTGTGACTGCAGCGATCCTACATCCGCCATTTTCCTCTTAGTTTTCTTTTCCAATTTTTTTGAAGTAATTAATCTAAATTTATCTGGTTTTATTTTATATGTGGTTAGTTATATCCATCGTATTTTATGGTAGAGAATTTCATCAAACAAGAGATAAGATACAACGGATCTCCACATTTGTTATTTTGTCATGTTCGATCATATCTTAATCTTAATCTTCGTAATGGTGAACCAAAACTGCTTAAGATTCCTCCTCTTTGCTCAATAAGAAAATTCAAAAAAGAAAGAAATAGAATATGCTAAGGCGTGTGGATATGCTCTTGCCGACACAAAGCTCCCACTCCAGCGGCCATTCCAATGGACCCGTCCACCGTCCACTTTTATGTCTCCAATAAAGCAAAAGGACTGGTCTTCCCCTTTGGTTTCTAGGAGCTTTAACGTGTCCAATGAATGCGAAACTTTGAAAACGAAATCCTCTATCGTCCAGTTGATATCTCCCTCGACATCAACTGCCCCGTTTGAAACCGCGATTGCAATCCGTTCATATTTCTCAGATCTCAGATGCACATTTCCCGCTACATAATTCGCACCGATCTACAAGAAAGTCGAGGTTTTTATATCCGCTTTTTTTTTCGGGCATTGAATAATGAACACCATTTTTCAAGTTTGATGGAGAGTACATGCTATGTCGACGGATCCGAGGGCCAGGTTAGAATAGTGCCTTGGTTCCATCTGGTGCAAAACTATACCAGACTTATCCCCCCCAACCCCCCTAGTGTACTTTCTCTTTAAGTGATCTGGAAGATAGACTTGGCAACACTTTGAGAAGAGATCTCAAACAAAAACTATATTTGAAATGATTAGCTGACAATATGATCTTTTTTTACATTTTAGTTATAATTACATTGAAATTTTGAAAGTATTTGTTGAGGGAGGACTAACTATTGACGTGTGATGCATTTATCTGAAATGCTAAATCGGTGCTAGTCAGCCGCCTCCGTTATCATTGGAGTTCCATACCCCTGACAGAATGTTCGATTTAAGACATAACTATTGCTCATTGTGAGCAAACCCATTACCTCAGTCCCCATTATCGTGCCAGTGGGATCTAGATCTGAACAGGGGTTGTCTTATATTATGGCCAAACCAATGTTGCAAAAGAACCAAGGTTGCCTACGGCCGAGGAGAGACCGTGGGATTCGAACCATATGAGAGTAAGACTTATGCCACTAGACCAACCACCGTTGTGGTGAAGGAACCTTTATTTCACTATACAAGGCAGTCAATTACAATTAATGGCAAGATTGGAATGCCACAAAGATTTCTACAAATACTTACTATTTGTCGATGACGAGTGCCAAATTGAATATGTTCTTCACCATGTTTCGAATGAAAGTACGTCAAAACAACTTAAACTGTGGTTAGAGAACAGCATGAGAATTAGAATCCAAGACAAAATTAAAATAAAGGGGCCTATCATGAAATCTCTTAAAGTGTAGTGATTTGAAACGTGATCAACTTTACACTGTTTTCGTTTCTTCCTCGTTTGCAATAAGTAGGAAAATACATAAGGAAAACTATACAGTTCCCCAACTCAGTAAGTACATGCAAGCCAGGACCATCAAAAAGTTTGCAAGGATAGCCACAAAAATTGAGATATCTGTCCAGTCGGGCCACTGATCCAATCAAACCAACCACAAAAAATAAATAAATAAATAGGAGGGGGGCCCATCACTTTGGAAATAGATAAGTAGGACCCCATTTGTAATGGGATCTCAGTATATGCTAATCCCGTTTCCATAATGTCTTCTTAATCATATGCCACGTTTTTATTTATCGGAGATGGTCCTCCTATGGAAGGAAACCTACCTTTCTTAACGATTGATTAACATATGTTCATTTGTTTATTTATTCATTTATTCATGTTTTATTGATGTCTCACCTTCTCAGCACCACCAGATAATTTCGATCCATTTGATTTAATTTTATATATATGAACATAGGTGTTGCCACTTGCCAGATCTAAAATGAAGGGGCTCGACCAAATTAAATAAATAAACCAAATCGATGGTGTCGGCATCTAGTAATCGCCAGGAACAAAGGGCGTAAAACCTGTTCACATGCGAGGGAGCTACTAACTGTCACGAAGAATTCAATGGCATGGACAGATTGTTGAGCTGACGAAGTTTCGTACAAACCCATATAAATATTAAAGGAAAATAGATTTAAAGGTAGGTTGGCATAAAAAAGAATAGATCTATCAAGTAAAATGTGAATGAGACAATTGATCGTGCCTTGAGATCATAAAATGTCATTACGTACGCTAATAACATTTCGCTACTATTCCATATGTTAGTATAAGTAGACAAGATGTTAGCAAATGCATTGATGGAGCATCCAAAAGCCAGTTCTGATATGTAATTAAATTAAGAGTCCTCCCCTTGAAAAATTAATGTGGATAAAAGGTCATGCGTCTTACAAACAATTTAAGAGTATAGCAGGAAAAGAAAAATAAAAGTAAAAACAGAAGTGCAGTGATGGAAAATTTAACTTATTCTCTTATTCTTAAACCATCTAAAAAGAAAAAATCACTTTTGCGAGAAGGAAAATTAAGTCGGTAGGACTTTACCAAAAAAAAAAATTAAGTCGGTAGGAAATCACGGACAACGGGTGAAGCACATTTTTTTCTTGATTCAGAACCCTTGTCATTA
Source organism: Syzygium syzygioides (assembly GCA_031216285.1). Classification (NCBI taxonomy): domain Eukaryota; kingdom Viridiplantae; phylum Streptophyta; class Magnoliopsida; order Myrtales; family Myrtaceae; genus Syzygium; species Syzygium syzygioides. The sequence goes on from CM062247.1 coordinate 30,645,477, forward strand.
GATCTTCAATTAATAGTGTACGTGGAGCACATTCAAGCAATGAGGTTCCTTAATCGATAAGTCAAAACCACCCACCTACACCATGAAGCCTCATCTTGAACTTTAGACTCCTACAATCACATTAGTAAGTCAATGAATTTTGTAGTTCAAGCTTAAGGCGAGAAGAAGAAATTAGCATAAAAATCAACATGAAATGATAAGAATATTAGAGATATGTATGGTTCCGTCGGAACATTGGTCCCTTTTAGAAAAGTTACTCGAATTGGGAAACTACTCAAAGAAACCTACTCAAAATTAGAAAAATACTCAAATTTGAATGTTCTCTAGATTTTCACTTTTTCCCATTTCAATTCTCATTTCAACTCCGGGAAATCGACTGCCAAATAATTTGTATCCAAGATAAGAAATCCCTTTTAGGAAAGCTACTCAAATTAGTAAACATACTCAAGTTAGGAATTTACTTGGATCGGATTCATTTTATTAACTCAAACTCAAGACATATTCTCAACATATTATATTAAATATCCACAAGATTCGCATGTTCTTAAAATTTCCATTGTTTCGCTTTTCAACTCGTAAAGTAATCGTTAGCCAGATATTATATATCAAGAATAGGAAATCCCTAATGGGAAAGCTACTCGAACTAAAAAATCATTCAAACTTGGTTGGGTCGGGTTTTGTTTTATTCTCAACACAGTAAATTAAATATCCACAGAAGATTGGAATGCCCTCGAGATTTTCACTGTTTTCCCGTCTCCCACTCATAAAAATTATTTGCCAAATAAATACTCGCCCACCGAAAATATCCCCCAACAAGCACAAAAAAAAAAAAAGCTCATCCTTTAATTTCTTTTTTATTGGCTTGACTTACAAACAACTGCTTTATTGAAAGAAGATAAAGATGCAGCGAATTGAACCACACCACCTATCCTGACCGTCCATCACGCATTTAAGGTCTCACACGTTGGCCCGATTGGATGTGAGAGTTTGCATGTGCCAGCTCTCCCTATAAATGCCATCCCTCCCTCTCAAACAAAATCGCGACACATACCATACACTACAGCTATCCGCAGTCCTTTCCCCGGGATTAATCGTCAATTCTAGCATCCCCTCAAGAACCAACCATCAACCATGGCCGAGGAACACCGCCACCACCTCTTCCACCACAAGAAGGAGGACGAGCCACCCGTCGAGGCCGCCGTCTACTCCGAGACTGCCTACGGCAGTGGCCCTGACAGCGCTTATGCCGAGACCACCGAGGCGGTCACCTACGCTGAGCCCGAGGTCGATTACAAGAAGGAGGAGAAGCACCACAAGCACCTCCAGCAGCTTGGTGAGCTCGGTACCGCCGCCGCCGGCGCTTATGCCTTGGTAATGATTATCATCTTCTTCTCAATTCTTGCAATATTTTTCCCATTTTATATATAGATAAAGTTCGCGTCTACACCTTGTTGACCTGAACCATCAGGCTGTGATCACAATCATTGGATACCAAGGATCTTGATTACACTCACATTTTTCAACTGGACATCATGATGGCATGCCATGCAAGAATGAATCATCCTTATAAATGAACAATAGTTTGAATTCAGTCAATTTCCTTCACCGATCAAGTAGAGGAGTAAGATTTCCCCACAATTGGCTTAAAAAAACACGGTTGTAATCCGTAACAGTATGTACATGATCAAAAACTTCTGCTCAAAGTGGATAAATTAAACTCTTTTTCTTTTCTTTACCTTAACTCATTTTGTTTCATTCACACAATTCCTAATTAATGATGTGCAAATTGTAGTATGAGAAGCATGAGGCCAAGAAGGACCCAGAGCACGCCCACAGGCACAAGATAGAGGAGGAAGTAGCAGCAGCCGCCGCTGTCGGGGCCGGCGGGTTCGCCTTCCATGAGCACCACGAGAAGAAGGAGTCCAAGAAAGAAGATGAAGAGGCTCATGGCAAGAAACACCACCATCTCTTCTAAACCATGGATGACCGCCGTCTCTCTCTTCTTTGCTTTGTGTCTTGCTTATGTAATTTGGCTTCTCTAACCAAGCACGCTTCAAGCCAAGAGACTGCCCTCGATAGTCGTCCGACTTCTGCAGAGGGTTGGTCTTGAATCTTGAATCTGCTGCTTGTTGATGCTTCCTGAGAGTGATTATGTGTGTGTTTGGGCTTGTCTTGCACCGGTTGTATCTCGGGTGTCTAATAAAATTATCTTATGATGATCTGATCTTCCTTATGTTTTACGTTTCAACGCTTGGACTTTATTCAATTCTATTTTCCACAACCGACCAGTTTAGGCTCTCCGGAATGGAAAAGATTCGCCCAGCTAGCTAGTGTTAGTTCACTAAGAAACGCGTCGCGACAATTGATCCAGAATATGACCCAATAGCTATATAAAAAGATATAGAAAGCTGGGATAACAAAGGTACCTTACATTTAGCTGGAATCGATGCTTTGTGTCTCTAACATGAGGACACGTATAAATTAGCAAAATTTATTCGAATGATAGTACATCACGATATCTTCGTCGCGACGGGACCAAGCACATTGACATTGTCCACTAATTTGGTTGGATCGAGTGTGGGACCATCATCAAAAGATGTGGGTGCATGTCATTTTCATCATCCATTATTGCGATATTTTGGCCAAATCAAACGCCGGGTCATGCGAGACATGATCTCATACAAAACTCAATTTATTCAAATGTGGCTAAGTCATCAATTAACCGCGATTCAGTTTGAAATGAACTCGCAAAGTGACATAGTTAATCATCTATATTGTCGATTTATATATCCTGAAAAAAGGTTCAATGAAGTGTCTTTAATTCCACAAAAGCAATACCCCTGGTCTCATGTAGAAGTTGTCGATAATAATATTATCATTTGAGGGACTTGGCCCCTCCTGCTTTTTGCTTTTTGCTTTCTAATTTTTCTATATGTTTGTGCTTATACTTTATGATGTGTGTGAGATTGGTCGGGGCCTAACGAGCTAGAATGATCTTTGATTACTTTTGAAAAAAGAATTAGTTGAGTTGGAAGAATGTCGAGACTTTTCCGGCGAGGATATCCGATTTCGATCGCAACGCAATCTTCTTGAGGGTGAGTTCAGACACGATAATTCCTTTTAAAATCTTTAATACAACAACGGATTAATTAAAAAAAATCCATGATTATTGCTGATCGAGAGACTGAGAGATCGCTGAGGTCACACGACTCCTCTCGCTCGGATTATTCAATGAAGGAGACGAACTGCATGAATTGGTTGGAGTTGTTTTTACGTTACTAAAACATGAATTTGTGGAAGTTGCCAAGTTGGTTCTAAGAAAGAGCGTCGGCAACCCGAATTATTGCACCATTAGCGCGACCTAATTTTCTTGAAGAATCACAGTTTATTTAATTCTCTAGTATGATGTGGGGATGAATATGAAAGTGACGTGATCTCCGGAAAACGTTACAACGGACAATAATGCGATCGCCATGCTCTAGTTAGGTCTTTACTGTTAAATGATGTGAGATGTTGATGATTATTTCAAATCAATCTACTCGATTCAAGGGGAAATTTTCCCAAAAAGTCCTAAACCAATTGTACTTGTGCAAATTCGATCCTAAACCTTTCGATTGTCTCAATTCAGTCCCAAATTTTTTTACGATTTACTAATGTAGTTCTTCCGATCAATTTTGATCAGAAAATGTTGACATAGTAGTCCAGCTAGCAGTGGCCGTCCTATGTGGCGTACCCACGCTGACGTGGATAATTTTTTAAAATATGTATGTTTTTTTGTTTCTTTTTATGTTTTTTTCTTTCCTTTTCGTTGGAGATCGGAGAGGGCTGGGCGAGACAACCCTTGATGGCCACAGGCAAGGCCAAGCTGGCCCTCGCCCACAGCCGGCAAGGGCTGCGACCCTCGCTAGCCCTTGCAGGCCCACACCCAGCCGCAATAAAGAAAAAAAAAAGAAAAGGGAAAAATTAGAAAAGAATAATAAACAATAATAATAATTCAAAAATATATTTTTTCTTTTAAATTACAAAAATTATCCACTTTAGCGTCAATGATGCCATGTAGATTGGCCGGTGTCAACGTCAGCAATTTTCGACTAAAATTAGTCAAATGGACTACTTTGACAAATTGTCAAAAGGTTTAAAACGAAGGGCCCGTTTGGTTTGGCTTTTCAAATGCTATTTGGGGGAATGCAAATACCTTTAGGTGAAAGTCTCTTGGAAAAATGCAAGTGGTGTTTTATTAAAAAAAAATTGTGAAACTACTTTGGCCTAAGTGGTGTTTGATAAATTTTTTTTTGCAAAAGGCTTTGGCAATTTTTATTTTTAATATTCCGATTTTGCCCTTATTACTATTCATCTTCTTCACCGTGAAGGTGGCCGATGAGGGCGGATCTGGCTGGCCAAGGGCTGGCGAGAGGCCGGCGAGGTTGCTTGACCCAGGCGACGGCCGCCTAGGGTCGGGCGACCGCCCAGGCACTGTCGCCTAGGTTGCGCAACCTCAGGTGACGTCGGCCTGGGTCGCGACCCAGGCGGCCATCACCTGGAGTCGCATGACCCAGGCAGCCGAGGAGGCGGTCATCTGGGTCGGGCGACCTCGCCGGCCCCTCGCTGGCCAGATCGCCCTCGCCGGCCCTTCGCCGGCCATCCTAGCAGTGAAGAAGATGAACAGTAACAGGGGCAAAATCGGAATAAAGAAATTTGAGTGAGGGCAATTTGGGAAGGGAAAAATAGGCTTTAGCATTCCAAATGCTAGCTTTCGACTTCCTGTTCCCCAAATGCTGAACCAAAAGTGGCCTAAATTGGCACAAGTATAATAAGGTAATAACTTTTTTGTTAATTTTCCCGGATTTAAGTGGAGTGTTGTTACTTTTTCCCCTCATTTTCTCATTTGCACGCTCCATTTCAGCAATCGAAACTCTTGGTAACTACTGATTACTCTGTGGAAAGTTCAAAGCAAACGTGAATGCTCCCCAATATCATTGCTGTACAAGAATTTATTTCAGACCCTACCCCGGTCGGCATGGATCGTGGACGATGATCACGAGAGCTTTCGTTGGCTTGAATGGCAGGTTATGGCGTAGAGAATGGTAGTTGAATCTCACGAAAAAGCAATCTGTTCCCTGGCTAGTGGCTCCTGTGATTTCATGATGATCACGACATCACTATGGAAAGTGACTCATTTGTTTGATGCCGCAAAACACACGATATGTCCACTTCCTATTAGAAGATTATCCGACTTTGTCTACTTAGCTTCTCTCGATCAAGCCATAAATTAAGGGACTAGATAAAATTGCGTTGGGATATTTAGCCGACGCGATGTTATCTAGTCCATATATATATATATATATATATAAACCAACTTCTTAGCGGTCCTTATCACAAGTGTAAACCCTAACTCCCTAATGACTTTCTAAAATCTGCAAATTGCTACATGTCGTGCATCACAATCGCACAAATCGATAAATTACAGCTTAGTTATGAAAACATGAGCATAAAAAATGAATGAAGAAATGAAGTGGGTTTTAATCTCCATATAATATAGGCGCTAAATCGTCCGGGAAATATGTTGCTTGCAACTGCTTGTTTTTACTAACATGGGTGATTTTATTTGTGCGATTCTTTTATTCTAATAGGGCTAAATATTTCAGTTTATTTCCATTCATTTTCGAGAGGAAGATGCACAAAGCCAAGCCTGGTTGTCTTTGATTTTGTGCCCCCAGAGAGATATAATTCTCAAAGCATTATGTATTTGGACAACCATGAGAGCAAGAGTTCTGACGCTAACGATTGAAATATGATCCACATACATTGTTCCCCATGAGGGGTTACGTTGGAATGCCAAGGTCAGATGAAACCAAAAAAGGAAAGGAAAGGCAACATCAAATTTCACACAGAAAGAAGCAGGAAAGTTTTCAGAATCAAATTCCTGGACAATGACATCGTCGGTGGTTGAGCCACTTCTCCAACCGGTGGCATCCCACCGTGACTTGACCCCATCAAAGGGTCGTTTCTACGGGTACTTGAGCCATACGAATTGAACTGCGGTCAATCATGGTATAACTCGGGTGCTTTTTATTATTTATCGTGAATGATAGAAGAAAAACGGACAGTGTGACTGGAGTAGGAATGTGTCTTTGTTTTCTGTCTTGTAATCTTCTCCTTGGTTCTCAGATAATTGCATTTTTTTTGTAGATTAATGCAAATGGAGCAGAGAATGATCAAGCCATTGAGCCAATTGGGATAACATGGATCTCTATAAACATGCGTGACTACAAGTGAAGGACAAACATCGGAAGCCTGACTCTGACCATGACCTTTTACTCTACCTCAACAAACCAACCCTTGACCCACGAAAAAACAAGCAGAATTTAACGGACACTGCTGATTAATTTCGACTCAGCAAACTCAAACTTCATGAAAACAAACCCCAAAGCCCAACACACTACATTATTTATGAGAAACATCTCCATAATGACCCAAATAGCTTGTCCCCAAATCAAATGATCACCCTCCAACGTTTGGAACACCCTTGTTGGGCACCACCACCAACGGCGGGCGCAGGGTGGCGGCAGCATCGCAGTAGCCTTCGAGAATGTCGCCCTCTTCGGTTGTGTACCCCAGCGAAGACAACAAGTTGGGCCAACACTCGTGCTCGATGGTCCTAATGGCTTGGCAACAACTAGGACCCAGGTAAGTCTCTCCGTTGAGGAAGAACATGATCACCTCACCGGTGCATGCTTGTAGCTGGAACATCGACTCCCAGCAGTTCGATGAGTCCGACCCGTTCTCTGCCACCTTCAGCCGAGCCGCGAGGCTCGCTGGCTTGTGCTCCCGGATGGCTCGGCCAGCGTCGGTCGTAATGGTGAAGTATGAAGACACGAGGATGAATAGGAAGATGAAAAGCTTGGGAATTGGAGGCATTTTTCCCCCCGCAAATTTGGCAATCGAGTAGAGAGATTACAATGTGTATGAACAATATTTTTGGTGGAGCTGAGGTATTTATAGGCGTACGTTGCATGGAGATGTTACGTTGTATGGGAAAGCAAAAGGCCTCATGGAATTATTATTATAATTATGGGGAAAGTTGATGAGACGATACTGATCATAATTAGGTTTTCTCAATTAATGACATTTTAACGCTGGAGCAAAACCAATTTACTGGAAAAAATTTCTATCTGAAAGAAAAATAATACAGGTTAGGATGGGTCCGGTGGTAGTATAAGCACTGTGGAATGTACTGCTTGCTAGGAAATAATTAAGTATATGAACAACAAGCACTGAACTGAAAATAAATGAAAACTTATATTGAACAGAAAATTTGCGCGTGAATCGAAGTAATCGTCAATTTAGCACCCAATCAGTCATCAAAAAAGTAATTTCTCGTTCTTATATAGCCGTAAAGACAAAATCTTTCTGAGATATATAAATTTCATAAAACACCATTGATTGTAACAAGTAAGAGAGAAGCAAAAGTTCTGCTGATCATATTGTAACAACAACATTAGCACAAAGGCACGAGAAGCGTCAATGAGTAATTTCTTGAATCTTTAAAGTGGCTGCATTGTGCGTTTTGAATTGAATATTGATGTAGAAATGATTTCAAGAGAATTAGGAATTTATTTATGAGAAAATATATGGTCATGGTGAAAGATTGGAAGAATTTCCCCTTCAACCTGCTCCTCTTTCTTTTTGTAGTTTTGACTATTAAGTTCAGCAATGTGACTTTGATTGGCTGGCCCATGGGCCGAGTGAATTTCGTTAGTCGGTATAATAAACAAAGAATTAGTGCATTTTTAATTCTCCCGGATGTTTTTAGGGCCAAAAGAAGTCACAAACTTTTCTTTTTCGCTTCAATCGATGAGAATAAAATGAAAAGGGAAGAAAGTTACTTGCTTTGGAGCGCAGATTTGACTATGTAACAGTGGATTGTACTCTCCTATGCTTATGACAATGCTATCGAATGGTAACAGACATTCTACGTGTTAACGCTCAGACCTTGCAGGTAAATGAAACAAGTTGCTTTCGAATGGACAATGAAATGAACTCTGCAATTCTCTTGGCAATTTTCGTTCATATATTCATTTGATAAATTTTTGTTGCTGGGAGATATAATTGGAGATTTCTCTAAGATAATTTCCTTTCTTAGAAATATTTTGATAATTTTGTCGATTGTTTGTATCTTTTAAAATTATGCGTACATCTCATTTTGATTAAGCATATCTTGATTGATATGTTATCTCAGATAGTCATCTAATAAACTCTATAAATAGACTTATATATTCTTTTTCAATATATATCGAAATATACAAAAATTCCACAATTCTCTTTTTCGCATTATCAATGACCTACTCTATGCGACGCAGCATATACAGCTGGCTGGCAGATGTAGCATCGTTACTGGCTAGCTTGGGTTGGGAAAATTGTTACTAAGCGATGCGTCATGAGCAGTTGGCAGCAAAAGAAAGGCCACCTCTGTGAAGTCATGAGCAATTGGCCGAGAAAGAAAGGCCACCTCTATGAAAAAGGCTTGACTAGACATGCGGCCAGTGCTGTTAGTGTCAAAACATGACTCAATTAAATGCCTTTTCAAATGAGACTTATGCATACAAAGTGAACACTGGAGAGCAGTAGAGATGGATTTATTTAGGGATAGATTTATTTTGGTGTACAAGGGTTGTTCACATCGAAATTGCGCCGGTCATGTCGTCCAGTCAAGCTTTTTTCATGAAGGTGGCTTTTCTTTCAATGTCAACCACACAGATCGCATCGTTCAATAACAATTTTCCCAAGCCAACCATATAGCTACTTGATGCTATGACGCCAATCACATAGGCCACGGCGCTCGATTACTATGTTGCAAGCTAGTCGTGCAATTTGCTATTTTCCCTCCAATTCTCGACCTCGTTTCAAGAAGCCAATACCATCACCAAACTTACCTCAGTCCAACTAGATCTGAAAGATGAAGATGCTGCCTCTTCTGCCAAGCCTCAGCCGCTGGACATTGTTTGACATGATTTCAAACTCAAGTTGACATAGTTACCTCGAGTTTGAAGTGATAGTAGTGATAATTAAAAATTTATCTAGGATAATTTCTTTTGTTAGAGATATTTTGATCGTTCCATTGATTTCTTATCTCAAGATTATGCATGTATCTCTCTTTCATTATGCATATCTTAATTGATATGTTATCTTACATAGCTATTGTCGCGACCTAAAATTTGCTCTCAGGCTAATGGATTGTTAAGACTAAGCCTAACTCGGGCTCTCCCAAGCCCTACCAATTCGCAACTTATGGTTTAAGTTTTTAACATGCAAAAATTTTCATGCTTGGAGTCGCCACTAATCTATTTGTGGTAGGTCGATTAGAAACCTAAATAAAACATAGGGAGATATGTTTTATTTCTACGAACCAGAGATTCTAAGCTCGGAGACTTGATTACGCTAGATCTAGTCTAGCGCCCTTTCGGTACCTTTTCTTTTCAAAAAAATGTTTTGGCAGACAGTTTGGATTCATTTTAACTTAGTCACTAGCATGTGAGGTGATCATGCGGGTGCGCAAACCACCAAAGTAACACACAATAATCAAAACATTAAATAAATTGCAAGATTGGGAAGAATTACTTACCTCGAAGCAACGTAAGCATCTGCGTTGTTAGCTAGAAAATCACATCAACAATCCTAATATGATTTCTAATTAACAAGCAATTCACTCAATATTTTTTAGGATTTTCACTTACTTAAATGAGAGCTAACTTATATGTAATGACATGCAAAAATTAACATGCGATTAATGCAACCTAACATGCAAATTATATGTCATGCGACGACGTGACCTAATTCTAATGACGGACAAATGATTTATTTTTGGTATTTTCAAATGAAATTCGGAATAAAAAAATGCCTAAATTAACATGCAATCTATTCTAAAAAAAAAAATTTAATCTATCCTAAAGTGACTTCTTTTTGGTATTTTTATGAAAATTCGAAATTAAGAATTACCCTAAAATGAACCGTCAAGATCAAGATAATATCTAAATTAAACTAGGAAATAAATTACTCTATTTCCTAATTTAAATTAAAAAGTTATCCTATCGACTTATTCAAAGAAAGTTATTCTAAACCTATGCGAAACATGCATCATTATCTTCTAATAAGATCAATTCAAATCCTAACTAATCTTTTTTGGAATTTTCTTTTTTAAAAGAAATAAATCAAATAGATAGATAATCACCACGATCAAAACCAATTTACGCAATCCGCAAGATTCTTTAAATTCAGATAAGGTAAAGCAATCAAACTAGCGGTCACATCTATAGGGTTATAGATATCGACGGAAAGCTGATTATTCAAATTTGGAAAGCAAATAAAATCTATTATCATATCCAAGTGATTATGGATGAGATAACGATTTTCCGTATCGCCGCGTATCGTACCTTAAGGATAAGGTCAGATAGTCGTCCAGATACGTTGCCAAATTAGGAATAATTCCTAATTTTGGGTGTTTTCGAATATTGTGGATATCGCAAATATTATCTTAAGTTATCTAATCAATCACGCAATAATCATGGAATATTCAAAATATTCAAACTAAGAATTTAAATATTTTGAAAATATACCGGATAGAGATTTTTACCTGATTTGCGGATTACTTTCCAAATTTGAATTTGCAGCGGATCGGGATCGCGGATCGGGATGGTGACCGATGGTGCGTTGGGAGCGGCGGTGCGGCGTCGGGAACGATGGCGCTCGCGGCAGTGACACAGCGGTGGATGATAGTCTCGATGTGATGCTCGTTGGACAACCGGTTCGGTGAACTAGCGGTATGATGATTAGCGAAGGTAACAAGTCGGGGTGGCTCGGTTTGACGATCAACAACCTGCAAAAACAGAAACTTTGCGGGTCTGTTTTGGTGAGGACACGGCAGAGCTCACAATGGACTCTTCTTCTTGATATGCTGCTCGAAGGTCACGCCAGGGGAGTCGCAGCTTGGTGTAGCTTGTAACTGGGCTGGACGGTGGCGTCTCGGTGTAGGTGGGTGTCGCGGTGCAGGAAGCCTTGCAATGTGGACAGCAACTCTGGCGTTTGTTGACAAACCAAGGGACTCGTGGTGATGAAGTCAGCGTGCACCAGTGGCGTTGAAGTTGCGTCGCCGAAACTGATGCAGCAGTAGCGTGAGTGCAAGATCCAATGGCGAGATGGGAGTGGCAAGCACGCAGGGAGTGTCTGTTCTTCACCAGCGTCGTGCGAAGGATACGAAAATCCTTCAAGTGGGCATCTTGAATTTTCTCACAAGTGGATGCTTGACCAAGTCAAAACGCACTCACCGGAAAGACCCCCATAAATCAATGTTGGACCACCCTCTTCAATCTTTTTCTCTCTCTCGTGTGTGTCAAATTTTTGTGGCCGTGTATGAAATTTGTCTCTCTGACTTTTCTCTGGCTTTTTCTCTCAAGTGTGTCACGTACGTGTCTCTCCTTCTGAACGAAGCCCTTATTGATTTTATTTATAGGAAAAGTTTAGGGTTTTGCTTGCAATTACTTCCTATTTTGATTCAAAGAGAATATTGTAATATCTCTGTGATAATATCAATTCATTCAATTTGAATCGTGATAATATCAAGATTGAAAAACCAATATTTTCCAACTCGACATTTTCCAATGAAAATTTTAGCTCTTATAATGTTCATGGGCTTGGCCAAGAATTTTCTTGAACGCGGGCTTAGTCCACTTTCATTAAGTTCAGAGCCGTTCACTCGAGTCCAACCACCGCCGATCCAATGCAAATGTAACTATATGAGCCTATGCAAATGCTTCTAATATCTATATGCAATTTAACTAATTAATTTTTTTTCCTAGGGACTGAGATCGATCCCTAATTTTCCTATGCAATATGTACCTAAATGGATTCCCAAAATTTAGGTGTCAACAGCTGCTCCTCTTTGAAAGTGAGCTCAAAGAGGTTGCATTCAAAGACAAAATGATACCTAAATTTTGACTATGCAAATACAATGAGAAAAATTAGTCTTTTTGTCGAGTAAATGGGATCTCAATGAGCCCATACCCGTTTTCTAATGTGATCTGAAAATGCAAATGCAAAAATAGAAAACATACCTGCATTTACTTACCTGAAGATTTGGGAAAGCAAAATTGGGGTATGGAACAGCTTTGGAAACTCGCCAAGTATCTGGAATTCCCAATAGTATTTGAAAGCTCGAAAATTCCCTTCGGATTTTCGAAATAAGACCTGAAATAATCTTGAAAATTCCCTTCGGATTTTCAAAGAAGATGCTTGAGATGAGATGGGCTCGAAAATTCCCTTCAGATTTTCGATAAAAGGTATCGAATAATTCCCTTTGGACTTTCAAAAAAATTCCTGAAACTCCAATCAAGTATTTGAATGGCCTCAAAAATTCCCTTCGGATCTTCGAGAAAGAAACTTGAAATTGAAACTGCAGTCAAATATGAATATGCTCGAAAATTCCCTTCGGATCTTCGAGAAAGATATCTGAAACTGCAATCAGATATAATTAATAGAATCGAAAATTCCCTTCGGATTTTCGGAAATAATACCTGAAACTTCAATCAGATATTTGAATGGGCTCAATGATTCCCTTCGGATCTTCGAGAAAAATATCTGAAACTGCAATCAGATATGATTAATAGGATCGAAAATTCCCTTCGGATTTTCGAAAATGATACCTGAAACTACAATCAGGTAATTGAATATATGAAGCTTCAAAAAACAACTGTAGCGTCAAGAACTCTTTAGTCTTTGAGGAAACATTACCTGTCAGACATGATTAGAGCAAAACACATGCATTCATTCAAGAAGATTAGCAATCTCGGCTATTCTAGAACTCACATGTCAGAATTCATCAATTCAATTGAGGTTTAAGCATGATGGTTTTACCATATTTGCATCACCAAATTTCCACTAGGGAGAATTATCATTAAGACAATTTTCATACATAACATGGATTTCTTAGGAATGCTAAATGAGAGACTTTTAGTTAGAAAGGGCTTTCGCTTACTCTCATTCAAAAAGGGCTATTTTATGAGAATCACTCCATCTCACCATCATCATGTCGATAAGGGTCCGAGTATTCTCGCAAGCGGTACAACCTTGCCAATCTGAGAGGTCTTTGTCAGAACCATAGTGTCGGTTTGGTCAATAGCTTAACAAAGGGGACTCTTCGAGTCGAGGCTATTGAAAGAAAATACTCCATAATCGTCTCCGGGTTTACAAGTCAAGAACCCTGTAAAATGAGATAGAAACAAACTTGCTCGCACTTCTTCGAGTTAAGCTTATAAATATATGAAACTCTACGTTAATTCAAGTGCCCTAATCAGAAGAGACTTTGCAAGGGACGTAACGTAGGCTAGGTTCACAGGTTGAGAAACGAAAGGATATATCAGGCTCAAAATGTGTATAAGGGTGAGAGTTGGTGATCATCTAGGCATAATCACCGATCTTCTTCTTTGCCAGGGATTGTCTTCTTGGTAGATGCTCTATTGGCCGCGAGAGTTCGTCACTTGATTCCTTCGAGACTTGTAGGACTACTGCTCCACTGGAATTCATGACTTTGACATGTCATATCTTGACATTTTTTCTTTAAAGTTCCTCCTCTTTTTTTTTTTGACTTTTTTTTCAGGGGAATGGCCTTGCTTTTACCAAGCACGTTGCTTTTTATGCCCCCTAGCTTCCATTTTTTTTTTTTGACACACACTGTCTACTTCAACTCGACATTTAGACTCTCAAAGGTCTTCGTCTTCATTTGGTGCTCCAAATATGTTGCTTGGACAATGATGGTTTTTGCTTTGCCCCAGTATAGGGGATGATCACCAACTAGGTTCATATGAAACGAAAATATAGGCTCAAGTGGGCTAAGCAATGGATAAAGTGTGTAGGATAGAGAAAGAACTGTTCTTCATCATCTTAAGGCACTTAAATTAATGTTTGAGTTCATTTGCAATAGCAACACTTGAAGATTGATGCAAGTGTGAGCAAGAAAATTTTTATCCATTTTTCTCACCTCGCGATGTCGACTTACCTCCAGTTTACCCCGATTTGGGGCAGTTCTTGACAGGGGTAATTTGAAAGAACTTCACCAAGTGTTTGGGCTTAAAGTTGTGAAATAATGGATAATCTGTAGTGTTTGGAATAGAGAAATGAACTGCCTCTTGTCATTTTAGTAGTCGTACCTTTTGCGAGATAACCCTTTACCTTGTGGACATGGAATTTTTCACTCATCTCACAAGTGTATGAATAGGGAACTGTGCATAGGATATGGTTTGCCTTTCATCATCCTGACACATCTCATTTAGCATACTCAAGCAATTCCACATCATTCATTAAATTGTCCAACTTGACAAATTTTAACATGAAATTGATGGGTCAAATAGGTAAACTAACCAAGCAAAATTTCTTTTACTTGAAAGGTGTGATCATTTCACAAGCTTATCAATTTCAAGCACAAAAAAGTTTGCAGCTTCCGAACATATTTATCATACTCAAAAATCTTATCATAAGCATGAAAAATATGGCATTGAGCATTCAAAATAAATGATCCCTGCAAAAGGTGTGAGAACATCAACATAGAGAGACATTTTTTTGGAATGGGAGCCCTTTGATTGCCCTTATTTGGAAGGAATGGACACATGAATGCTCCATCGTTGCTTTTGCCCCTGCACAAGAAAACGTGCATGAATAGGATTCTATGTAACGCAAAATGAGACTTAGTAAATTTCAATTATCCAAGGAATTATCTCAATGGCCGCTACAGGAGTCTGTCATGCCCCCGATTTGTCATCTCCTTTTCTGGCTTTATAGATATAGCACCACACCAAATCAAGTTATGATTCATTGCCCCCAGATAAGTCTTTGCAAGCTCACTTTCCTTCGAAGGCTTTGTTAGCTCTCAATTGAACCAATGGGTTCATCACCGTTGAATGGATGTGTCATTTTCTTATCATAACAAGCTAGAGTATTATGCTCTGAAACATGAAGTAAATGAGTCAGACGAACAAACAGGGTTTATTTGATGCATGATTTGGAAAAAGGTTTTTTTTTAAAGCAATGAAATGCTTTTTATTTTCGGAAAGTCTTTTTTGGAGGGAGCATGAGAAAGCCCAGCCCTCAGAATTTCTCTTTTGATGATATTTTCTTTTGATGGTTGGATATCATCACCGGGCTAGTTTGGTATGCTTTAACATGCCCTCAAAATGCAAATAAACTTGTAATTTCATTGAATAGAGTCGAATGAATTACATTATTGGAAAGGAAATGCAAATAATCAAAGCCCTACGAATAAAAACATAAACATGAATTGAAATCCTAGAAAGCAAGAAATCCTAGAAAACACTTGAAATCCTAGAAAGCATGAAAGACTCCTTCGCAGAGGAGTATAAAGACAGAAATTTCTCTACTCAATAACAGCGTCCGTGCTTCCAGCATGGTTGGGTAGAGGGTTCCGCTGGACATTTGGTTGAGTAGTGCTGAAAGAGAATGCCTTTGTGTCCAAGAGGTCTTGAATTCTATGCTTCAGTACGTAACAATCATCAGTAGAATGACCAACCTCCCCCATATGATACTCACACTTCTTAGAGGAGTCATAACCAGAGAACCGCTCGGGGTTCGGGCGTTTCGGCTCACTTGAAAGCAAATTTTTCTTTTGAAGAACAGGCAGAACTTTGGATAACGGCCCAGGTAGAGGCGTGAAGTTCCTTTTAGTACCTTGCTGCCGACTAGTGAATTGGCGTCCACCTTGTTGTTTGCCAGCAGACTGCATTGTCGGGGCAGTATCACGACTTTGTTGAAAGTAAGCTACATTTACTTCAGGTGCCGGTTCCTTATCTTTCTTGAGGGTGAACTTCTTAGCAGAGGTAGCCTGCTCAGTGGCCCAACCATCACGCAGAGCGATCTCAATGCGTTCTCCCGCAGGTATCAACTCAGCTAGAGAGTTGAAATTAGAACCCAACATTCGATTACGAAACTCGAACGGTAAAGTTTTCATGAAAGTATCAAGCATCTCCTTCTCAGTCAACTCGGGGGTAATTTGCACAGCTAGAGCTCTCCACCTAGTAGCATAGGCCTTGAAGGTCTCAGTCTTTTTCTTCTCAGTGCGAATCAAGTCTTCACGTGACGAGGCCACGTCAATATTGAATTTATATTGACGAATGAAAGCATCAGACAAATCCTCCCATGTCTTGAGCGAATGAATCTTTTTCAAAACGAACCATTGTAAGGGGGGTCCGGTTAAGCTATCTTGGAAAGTGTGGATCATGAGTGGCACATTATCAGCATACGGCGCCATTCTCGCCGTGTAGTATTGTAAATGGACCTTAGGACAGGAAAGGCCATCGAACTTATTAAACTCAGGCGCCTTGAACTTCTTAGGGACTTGAACTTTGACAATGTGAGCAAGACCTCGTGAGAATTGATCATCAAAGCCTTGCATTTGACGGAATTTTTCTTCAAGCTTATCAATACGCTCAGCCTCATCACTCTTTGGTGGCTTAGAAGATGCATCGCCCCCATTTGTGATGATCGGACGAGCTTTGTCGGTTAAAGTTGCACCATTCTCAGTCGAGGAAGTACCAATGGCAACAGTTTTTCCCTTATCGTTTGACTCAACAGGAGGAGAGTCATTGGGCAGTACGATCTCTACACTCGGTTGAGCGGGTGCAGACAATGTGGAAATGCTTGTTTGTAGGGAAGCAACTTGTTTGGTGAGATTCTCGAGCACATTCAGAACTTGCTTCATCTCGGTTTCAAGGACAGCAACACGAGCCTGCTCATTTTGGTCAGTCATTCTTGCTCTTGAGCGAGTACGGATTGGAGAACATTGACGGTCCGTAATAACCTAATTAAAAAAATAGAGCATGGTAAGTATACGTCCTCAAAACGATCAGTCCATGACTCAGTCTAACTATCCCTTTTATTCCCATTTTTCGTGACATTTTTCATTACTCCATGTACTTGTGAAAATGATAAATTTTTCAGGAAATAATGACCTATGACACATCCAGGAAAATAAAGACATAGATTGAGAATAATTCTCCAAAAGAGCTTTCTTTCTTCTTTTTTTTTGTTAAAAAAAACTCAATGATTATTACTTTCAAATTTAAAACCCACCTAGACCTATCATGGACCGACCCGAAAAATGCAATAACTAAATAAATTGCAAAAAGAAGAGTTCAAAAGACTTACTTTACCCGGTAGGATCATGGCAATCACAAAGACATACGCATGAAATGTGAGGTTCGATTTCTATCTAGACTCTGGCTTGCAAAATGGAGACGCGAGGATTACCGGGCTAAACCAGTCATGGTTGTGATTAGGCCGGGGTTCCCCTGACTCCGGCTTAGTCAAGGAGCCGACCTAGGTTGCAAAGGGTGCAACCGTGGTGGGAACTCAATGACACCGTGAAAAAGCTTTCGGAACCAAGAAGGGCGACCCATACCACGCGGGTGTGGTCGGGGTGTCCGCTGTCTTAGTACCATCCTAAACCTGTGCCGCCCAGGTCCGGCAGCGGGTAGTGTGTGCGATGTAGTGTAAATGCAAGACATGCACAGCAGGTTATATCATACAGCACTTCGTGCATAAAATAAACCATACATCCAAACACCTCCCTACAAAACAAAGGTTAACAATCACGTCTCCCCTTATACCTCCCATTCTGCAAAAACATTTAACACCTAAAATGTTAGGGACGTACCTGGGATCCACGCTGCCAAACAAAAATATTTTTTGAAAAGAAAAACTGGCCTAAGTCCACTAAGAGTTTTAACTCAAGTCTCCCCAGTGGAGTCGCCAAGCTGTCGCGACCTAAAATTTGCTCTCAGGCTAATGGATTGTTAAGACTAAGCCTAACTCGGGCTCTCCCAAGCCCTACCAATTCGCAACTTATGGTTTAAGTTTTTAACATGCAAAAATTTTCATGCTTGGAGTCGCCATTAATCTATTTGTGGTAGGTCGATTAGAAACCTAAATAAAACATAGGGAGATATGTTTTATTTCTACGAACCAGAGATTCTAAGCTCGGAGACTTGATTACGCTAGATCTAGTCTAGCGCCCTTTCGGTACCTTTTCTTTTCAAAAAAATGTTTTGGCAGACAGTTTGGATTCATTTTAACTTAGTCACTAGCATGTGAGGTGATCATGCGGGTGCGCAAACCACCAAAGTAACACCCAATAATCAAAACATTAAATAAATTGCAAGATTGGGAAGAATTACTTACCTCGAAGCAACGTAAGCATCTGCGTTGTTAGCTAGAAAATCACATCAACAATCCTAATATGATTTCTAATTAACAAGCAATTCACTCAATATTTTTTAGGATTTTCACTTACTTAAATGAGAGCTAACTTATATGTAATGACATGCAAAAATTAACATGCGATTAATGCAACCTAACATGCAAATTATATGTCATGCGACGACGTGACCTAATTCTAATGACGGACAAATGATTTATTTTTGGTATTTTCAAATGAAATTCGGAATAAAAAAATGCCTAAATTAACATGCAATCTATTCTAAAAAAAAAAATTTAATCTATCCTAAAGTGACTTCTTTTTGGTATTTTTATGAAAATTCGAAATTAAGAATTACCCTAAAATGAACCGTCAAGATCAAGATAATATCTAAATTAAACTAGGAAATAAATTACTCTATTTCCTAATTTAAATTAAAAAGTTATCCTATCGACTTATTCAAAGAAAGTTATTCTAAACCTATGCGAAACATGCATCATTATCTTCTAATAAGATCAATTCAAATCCTAACTAATCTTTTTTGGAATTTTCTTTTTTAAAAGAAATAAATCAAATAGATAGATAATCACCACGATCAAAACCAATTTACGCAATCCGCAAGATTCTTTAAATTCAGATAAGGTAAAGCAATCAAACTAGCGGTCACATCTATAGGGTTATAGATATCGACGGAAAGCTGATTATTCAAATTTGGAAAGCAAATAAAATCTATTATCATATCCAAGTGATTATGGATGAGATAACGATTTTCCGTATCGCCGCGTATCGTACCTTAAGGATAAGGTCAGATAGTCGTCCAGATACGTTGCCAAATTAGGAATAATTCCTAATTTTGGGTGTTTTCGAATATTGTGGATATCGCAAATATTATCTTAAGTTATCTAATCAATCACGCAATAATCATGGAATATTCAAAATATTCAAACTAAGAATTTAAATATTTTGAAAATATACCGGATAGAGATTTTTACCTGATTTGCGGATTACTTTCCAAATTTGAATTTGCAGCGGATCGGGATCGCGGATCGGGATGGTGACCGATGGTGCGTTGGGAGCGGCGGTGCGGCGTCGGGAACGATGGCGCTCGCGGCAGTGACACAGCGGTGGATGATAGTCTCGATGTGATGCTCGTTGGACAACCGGTTCGGTGAACTAGCGGTATGATGATTAGCGAAGGTAACAAGTCGGGGTGGCTCGGTTTGACGATCAACAACCTGCAAAAACAGAAACTTTGCGGGTCTGTTTTGGTGAGGACACGGCAGAGCTCACAATGGACTCTTCTTCTTGATATGCTGCTCGAAGGTCACGCCAGGGGAGTCGCAGCTTGGTGTAGCTTGTAACTGGGCTGGACGGTGGCGTCTCGGTGTAGGTGGGTGTCGCGGTGCAGGAAGCCTTGCAATGTGGACAGCAACTCTGGCGTTTGTTGACAAACCAAGGGACTCGTGGTGATGAAGTCAGCGTGCACCAGTGGCGTTGAAGTTGCGTCGCCGAAACTGATGCAGCAGTAGCGTGAGTGCAAGATCCAATGGCGAGATGGGAGTGGCAAGCACGCAGGGAGTGTCTGTTCTTCACCAGCGTCGTGCGAAGGATACGAAAATCCTTCAAGTGGGCATCTTGAATTTTCTCACAAGTGGATGCTTGACCAAGTCAAAACGCACTCACCGGAAAGACCCCCATAAATCAATGTTGGACCACCCTCTTCAATCTTTTTCTCTCTCTCGTGTGTGTCAAATTTTTGTGGCCGTGTATGAAATTTGTCTCTCTGACTTTTCTCTGGCTTTTTCTCTCAAGTGTGTCACGTACGTGTCTCTCCTTCTGAACGAAGCCCTTATTGATTTTATTTATAGGAAAAGTTTAGGGTTTTGCTTGCAATTACTTCCTATTTTGATTCAAAGAGAATATTGTAATATCTCTGTGATAATATCAATTCATTCAATTTGAATCGTGATAATATCAAGATTGAAAAACCAATATTTTCCAACTCGACATTTTCCAATGAAAATTTTAGCTCTTATAATGTTCATGGGCTTGGCCAAGAATTTTCTTGAACGCGGGCTTAGTCCACTTTCATTAAGTTCAGAGCCGTTCACTCGAGTCCAACCACCGCCGATCCAATGCAAATGTAACTATATGAGCCTATGCAAATGCTTCTAATATCTATATGCAATTTAACTAATTAATTTTTTTTCCTAGGGACTGAGATCGATCCCTAATTTTCCTATGCAATATGTACCTAAATGGATTCCCAAAATTTAGGTGTCAACAGCTATCTAATAAACCCTAATTAAGCTCGTGTATTCTTGATCAATAGATATCGAAATATACAGAAATTCCACAATTTTCTCTTCCACGTTATTATGCTTAACCATTAAAATTACAAAAGAAATCATCCTTGTGTGCCAGTCTCAGAGCTCATCTAGTTAGGTGTCTCCATTGTTAAGGAAAACTCTCACAAATTTGAATATTACATGGAACGAAATTTCCAGACAAAATCTATTCATAAAGGAGTCAAAACAATGGACAATTTATATAAATAATCAAAAATGTCCTAAACTTTTTGTAGTTGTGATAATTCACTCTATCTGGCCAATTTTGGCCAGTCGGTGCTTATGTGGTTCTTTCTTTCTTTATTTATTTCCGTCATTGACGTCTAGTTCTCTGCTTTTGCAAATCGTAGTTTTCTATCTCCATTCTCTTCTTTCTACACCTCCCCATCCTCCACACTTTCGCAGGCATCGGTGATCCCCAATTCCCCTTAAGATCAAACAACCATATTAACCATATCCTACATCATTATTTCCTAAGAGTCAATTAATAAGAAGCTACAATAACATCCCAAAATTGATGATAAAAAACTTATGGAAATGATAGTAAGAAACTGAACTCAGAGGGATCAAAAATATATAAGATGCAAGTATGTTACATACTACAAAGCAACTACACAATTAATTCATAAACATTATTTTGATGCACGCTACGCTTTAAAGACAAGATTGAAACACGAGATCAAGCATTTCCACGACGTAAAACTCAAATTCACTTTGAAGAAAAGATATCAAGAAATACTCAATAGCAACTGATATGAGTATGATTTGAGATCAAGAAAACTAAAAAGGAAAAAAACGAGCTTTCGCCATAATCGTACCTCTAATAGCAAAGGAGGAGGGCATAGATTGCTTTTTTTTTTTTTTGGTCAAAGAGGATTGTTGAAGTAAGTAGTTCTTTTGGAATTTACACATGCTAGAGAGATTTGTGGAAGAAGAAGGAGTGAGAGAGAGAAATTAGAGAGACAATTTGCAAGACCGAAGAATTGAAATGTCAATGGCATGGAAAAGGAAGAAAGATGAAGAAAAGTGGGACTCGCAATGGAAAAAAAAAGAAACAAAATAAAAAGAATCAGCCAAATAATTTAAAAAAAGATTATTTTTATAAAGTTGTACTAAAAATAGTGGGCCCCACAAAGGAAGTATGGTCAAAACACTAAAAAATGAAATATGTAAGCCAAATGAGGAGTGGAAAAAATGCTACTCATAAGATAATTGCAAACCTCTCTTGTTGTGTTAATAGAAAATAATGAATATGGATAAGCTGAGTCCCTCTTGCAACTTATACAGAGGCTATTATGCTCCGGCATTAATTTGGCGCATGCCATGATTGGATGTATAAGTGGCTCTATTGATTATTGGCCTAAGATAAGTAACGGGGCTTGGATTGGCTAGGCACTCACTAAACTTTCATTGAAATCCGAGACAATTAAATAAATTAATCGGACAAGGAGTACATCTCGTCTCTTCACGCTGATTTCTTTAAGTTGGTCAATCTAGGGTTTCAGGGTTCACGAGGAAAACATTAAAAGGTGATTATTACTTATTAGATCAAGAAAAGTCGGGCAAGAGCATGATTTTTAGACCTTTCTTAATCAAGTTCACGTGTTGGATTAAAAAAAAAAAACAAACAAGTTCACGTGTCACAAAGGCCCAAGCTTTTCTTGTTGTCTACGGTGGTTGTTTGATCTCTTGGATGCTAAGCCACAAAAACCCATTTGGTCCTTGTGAAAATGAGTGTTTGATTGATTTCAATATTTCAGTAATTGGTGTCCTAGTTCTTCTTCTTTTCTTTATTTTTTTTTTCTAATAGCTAATCCTAGTTGCTTCAAGAGAACCATATCACAATTGCATTTTTTTTTAATTTTTTTGGGCTTTTTTTTATGGAGGGCAAGTCAGAGTGGAAATTTGTCACGTGTCATCCAGTGGAGGACATTCAATCAAGGATAATTATTTTTCCTTTTGAGAGAATTCAGGTGGTAAATTACCCTACCTTGTGCCAGAAAAAGATATTTCCATGTCTCTAAGGGTATGAAATATTCATTGCGCTTGTTCTTCTCGGGAAAAAAGCTCCTTAAGTTTAAGTATACCTCTAGAGTTCCCAAACCGGAAGTCAATTCAAAAAATTAAAGGTATAAATCAATCTAAACACGATTCGAATAATGGAACTAACCGCCTCAAAAGATGAAAGGCTCGCTTGTGAACGTAATTTATTATGTATTTAAAAGAAGATAACTAGGATTTTCTTCGTCGGGTTCAACTAAGTCAATCGAGCTTTACTTTTTACACAAGCATATAGACCTCAGGACACAAAGCTTACTAAAATACGAATTGTACACAACAAAACCTTCCTCGATGCACTTAAATTATATTTTTTCTGATCATATTTATGATCAGTGAGTTATAATAATGAATATTATTCACATTAAATTGTTCGCATGTAGGTGATGTCCATAATTTGTAACTCACCAATTAAGGTATTATTAAAGACTACAGTTTTCGAACAATCAATTTATACTATTTCTGTAGCATTTTGGTTCCCATATAGTGTATTCTTATTCCTCTTTTCGCAACATTAATTGCATGTCGCCATTTCATATTCTTCGAGGTCCATTTTTTGTTTTCCAATCAGAAGTAAGACCTCAAAACTGGTATCCCAACTTGAATGACCACCATGCGAGCGTACTTTCCGGCCTCCGCCACGCCGTGAGATGCCGCCACTCAGGCACGGCAGATGCACCACCGCTGCCGCCCCCCACTGCAGTAAACTCTTCTGGGCCCCCACCGGAAGTACAACAAACATTCCGAACTTCGAAGCACAGACAAAACACACGAGAGTGCACATGGATGTAAGATTCAGACAAACGACACGGCCGCTAATACAGCAAGAACGAAAACCTGTGCATGTCTACACTACACTCGCACAGCTCTCTCTCTCTCTCTCTCTCTCTCTCTCTCTCTCTCTCTCTCTCTACCTCTTCTTGTTTGTCTCTGTCCTTATGTCGTCCTCATTATGTCATGCATTGAATTTTTCAATTTCCCCCTGCCTCTTTTGTAAGTTACATTTAGATTCCCTCTCTCCCTCGCTCGTGTCATTGGTCGAGACCACTGAGATTGCAGAGAGAGAGAGAAGCCCGTTCATTTGTACGTTGGTCCTTAAAGAAAAAGAATCACTCATCTACTATGATTCTACATTTTTATTAAAATCACCTACTTTTGAATTGTCAAAACATATTTGATAAGATTTAACAAATGTACGCAAGCACTCATGACATTCCAAAACGACCATTTTGTTGTACTATTTTAATTCCTCTACATTCGGTTGCTCATCTCTTTATTTTCCGCTGCGTAACTCTCTCTCTCTCTCTCTTGGTGTGTACAAGCCTCTGTTTTCTGGGCCATTTCTATGATTTGGGGTTGTTGCTTCTTCTAATGGGTGCCTCGGTGTGTGAGAGAGAGAGGGAGAGAGAGACAGCTCAAAGTTGAGATTTTTAAGGTGTTTGAGTGATAAAGGGAAGAGGCAAACTTCACGAGAGGTCATGGGTTCAAAACTCGTAGGTGCCGGTGATTTAAGTGGAGGGTCGTGGTGGTGGGATGCTGCGCTAACCCCCTCGAGAACTAGTCGGGCTTCACCGCTAGTTTGAGCGTAAGCTCGCCGGTCGCGCGGACACCTCGGTTATCCAAAAAAAAAAAAGGGAAGAGGCAATCCTTACCCAAAAAAAAAAATGGGAAGAGGCAAGAGTTTTTATACTGCCGAAGCAAAAGTGAAGCTCTAGGATTTCCAAAGCTGCGGGCTTTTTGTGAGTTGGGTGAGTTACGCTTATGGCTACAGGAAGGCTTGTGACTGGTTCTCACAACAGGAATGAGTTTGTTTTCATCAATGCTGATGAAGTTGGACGTGTAAGTCCCTTAAAGATTTCTTCTTTTGCCTTGTTGCTAGACTGGACACCTCAGAAGTGACTTATCTCTGTTTTATTTTTAGTGGGAGTTCTTTTCTGGTCTACTAGTTGTTCCTCCCTGGTGCTTCTTCTAAAACTCATTCGTTCTTTTGAAGATTCACACACTACCCATTCAGTACATTCTTCATTTCTTTTCCCCATACCAGCATATGTATTTGTTTTCCTTGTGTCTTCTTCATTTGTCCCTGTATTGCTTCCTTCTACAAGTTTGGGCTCAGTAACAGCAACCGAGACGTAACCCTGCATTTTTTTTTTATTTCCCGTCTGGTTATTTTGTGCATGTAGACCCACAGACTATTTCTCGCTACAGCTTCGGAAAATTTCTGCATGGTCACATATAGTGGAGCTTCTATCCACTAACCCATTGAATTGATTTGCTGAGGCAGCTCGGGACGCTTCCTCTTCATCTCAAATTCTCAGCCTTCATTATCATGCTATTTGCAGGTGACCGGCGTTAAACATCTAACTGGGGAAATTTGCCAGATCTGTGCGGATGACATAGAGATAAAAGGGGATGGAAAGCCATTTGTTGCTTGCAATGAGTGTGCATTCCCTGTTTGTAGACATTGCTATGAGTATGAAAGGAGTGAGGGAACTCATCAAGCATGCCCTCATTGCAAAACTCGATATAAGCGTATTAAAGGTTGCCATCTCCCCCTATCATTTCCATGGCTAGTCTACACTAATTCAATCCCAGTTCTACGACCACCATGGAAAGATTTTTATCTGCTTAACATGCTCTACATTATGTTTTTGCTTGATGTTCCTTATTTATGGTAATTGCCAAATTTAGGGAGTCCAAGAGTTGAGGGTGACGAAGAAGAAGAAAATACAGATGATTTGGAACGCGAGTTCGATATTGGAGGCAGTGGAAGAGGGAACCGACACAGCACAGCTGAGGGCATGCTGTCCACTCGCCTTAACTTTGGGCCTGACTTGCAAACCTACGCTCCTGGCGTTACTACGCCATCAGAGCTGGGACCGATTGGATGTGAGAGTTTGCATGTGCCAACTCTCCCTATAAATGCCATCGCTCCCTCTCAAACAAAATCACGACACATACCATACACTTCAGCTATCCGCAGTCCTTTCCCCGGATTAATCGTCAATTCTAGCATCCCCTAAAGAACCAACCATCAACCATGGCCGAGGAACACCGCCACCACCACCTCTTCCACCACAAGAAGGAGGATGAGCCACCCGTCGAGGCCGCCGTCTACTCCGAGACTGCCTACGGCAGTGGCCCTGACAGCGCTTATGCCGAGACCACCGAGGCGGTCGCCTACGCTGAGCCCGAGGTCGATTACAAGAAGGAGGAGAAGCAGCTCGGTGAGCTCGGTGCCACCGCCGCCAGCGCTTATGCCTTGGTAATGATATCATCTTCTTCTCAATTCTTGCAATATTTTTCCCATTTTATATATACCACCACCTCTTCCACCACAAGAAGGAGGATGAGCCACCCGTCGAGGCCGCCGTCTACTCCGAGACTGCCTACGGCAGTGGCCCTGACAGCGCTTATGCCGAGACCACCGAGGCGGTCGCCTACGCTGAGCCCGAGGTCGATTACAAGAAGGAGGAGAAGCACCACAAGCACCTCGAGCAGCTTGGTGAGCTCGGTGCCGCCGCCGCCGGCGCTTATGCCTTGGTAATGATATCATCTTCTTCTCAATTCTTGCAATATTTTTCCCATTTTATATATAGATAAAGTTCGCGTCTACACCTTGTTGACCTGAACCATCAGGCTGTGATCACAAGCATTGGATGCCAAGGATCTCGATTACACTCACATTTTTCAACTGGACATCATGATGGCATGCCATGCGAGAATGAATCATCCTTATAAATGAACAATAGTTTGAATTCAATCAATTTCCTTCACCGATCAAGTAGAGGAGTAAGATTTCCCCACAATTGGCTTAAAACAACACGGTTGTAATCCGTAACAGTATGTACATGATCAAAAACTTCTGCACAAAGTGGATAAATTAAACTCTTTTTCTTTTCTTTAACTTAACTCATTTTGTTGCATTCACACAATTCCTAATTAATGATGTGCAAATTGCAGTATGAGAGGCATGAGGCCAAGAAGGACCCAGAGCACGCCCACAGGCACAAGATAGAGGAGGAAGTAGCAGCAGCCGCCGCTGTCGGGGCAGGCGGGTTCGCCTTCCATGAGCACCACGAGAAGGAGGAGTCCAAGAAAGAAGATGAAGAGGCTCAGGGCTAGAATGAGACAATTGATCGTGATGTAATCTTCTAAACCATGGATGACCGCCGTCTCTCTCTTCTTTGCTTTGTGTCTTGTTTATGTAATTTGGCTTCTCTAACCAAGCACGCTTCAAGCCAAGAGACTGCCCTCGATAGTCGTCGGACTTCTGCAGAGGGTTGGTCTTGACTCTTGAATCTGCTGCTTGTTGATGCTTCCTGAGAGTGATTATGTGTGTGTTTGGGCTTGTCTTGCACCGGTTGTATCCCGGGTGTCTAATAAAATTATCTTATGATGATCTGATCTTCCTTATATTTTACGTTTCAACACTTGGACTGTATTCAATTCTATTTTCCACAACCAACCAGTTCAGGCTCTCCGGAATGGAAAAGATTCGCCCAGCTAGCTAGTGTTAGTTCACTAAGAAACGCGTCGCAACAATCGATCCAGAATATGACCCGATCGCTATATAAAAAGATATAGAAAGCTGGGATAACAAAGGTACCTTACATTTAGTTGGAATCGATGCTTTGTGTCTCTAACATGAGGACACGTATAAATTAGCAAAATTTATTCGAATAATAGTACATCATGACATCTTCGTCGCACCACCCGCCTGGGTGGCGCTGCTGGAGCGCGCACTCTTCCTCTCGCAAAAGGTTGAGTGTTCGAATCCCGGGCGCCGCAGGGTGACTTAACCGGTGGCACGTGTGTGGTGGCTAGCACGTGTCGCCCCCAGGGTTTACTTTCCGGCTGTCGGCCGTGCGGGGGTTCCCTGGGTTACCAAAAAAAAAAATGACATCTTCGTCGCGAGGGGACCAAGCACATTGACATTGTCCACTAATTTGGTTGGATCGAGTGTGGGACCTGCATCAAAAGATGTGGGTGCATGTCATTTTCATCATCCATTATTGCGATTTTTCGGCCAAATCAAACGCCGGGTCATGCGAGACAAGATCTCGTACAAAACTCAGTTTATTCAAATGTGGCTAGGTCATCAATTAATCGCGATTGAGTCTGAAATGAACTCGAAAAGTGACATAGTTATTTATCTATATTGTCGATTTATATATCCTGAAAAAAGGTTCAATGAAGTGTCTTTAATTCCACAAAAGCAATATCCCTGACGTCATATAGAAGTTGTCGATAATAATATTATCATTTGAGGGACTTGGCCCCTCCTGCTTTTGCTTTTTGCTTTCTAATTTTTCTATATGGTTGTGCTTATACTTTATGATGTGTATGAGATTGGTCGGGGCCTAACGAGCTAGAATGATCTTTGATTACTTTTGAAAAAAGAATTAGTCGAGTTGGAAGAATGTCGAGACTTTTCCGGAGAGGAAATCCAATATCAATCGCAACGCAATCTTCTTGAGGGTGAGTTCAGACACGATAATTCGTTTTAAAATCTTTAATACAACAATGGATTAATTAAAAAATCCATGATTGTTGCTGATCGAGAGACTGAGAGATCGCTGAGGTTGCATGACTCCTTTTGCTCGGATTATTCAATGAAGGAGACGAACTGCATGAATTGGTTGGAGTTGTTTTTACGTTACTAAGACATGAATTTGTGGAAGTTGGTTCTACGTTTCTTTCTGAAGAAACAGAAAGAGCGTCGGCAACCCGAATTATTGCACCATTAGCGCGACCTAATTTTCTTGAAGAATCACAGTTTATTTAATTTTCTAGTATGATGTGGGGATGAATATGAAAGTGACGTGATCTCCGGAAAACGTTACAACAGACAATAATGCGATTGCCATGCTCTAGTTAGGTCTTTACCGTTAAATGATGTGAGATGTTGATGATTATTTCAAATCAATCTACTCGATTCAAGGGAAAATTTACCCAAAAAGTCATAAACCAATTGTACTTGTGCAAATTCGATCTTAAACCTTTCGATTGTTTCAATTCAGTCCTAAATTTTTTTACAATTTGCTAATGTAGTTCTTCCGATCAATTTTGATCAGAAAATGTTGACATGGCAGTCCAGCCAGCGCCGGCCGTCCTATGTGGTGCACCCGCATTGACGTGGATAATTTTTAAAACATGCATGTTTTTTTGTTTCTTTTTATGTTTTTTTCTTTCCTTTTCGCTGGGGATCAAAGAGGGCTAGGCGAGACAACCCTTGATGACCACAGGCAAGGCCAAGCTGGCCCTCGCCTACAGCCGGCAAGGGCCGCGACCCTCGCTAGCCCTTGCAGGCCGACACCCAGCCGCAATAAAGAAAAAAAAAGAAAAGGGAAAAATTAGAAAAGAATAATAAACAATAATAATAATTCAAAAATATGTTTTTTCTTTTAAATTACAAAAATTATCCACTTTAGCGTCAACGATGCCATGTAGATTGGCCAGTGTCCACGTCAGCAATTTTCGGCTAAAGTTAGTCGAATGGACTACTTTGACAAATTGTCAAAAGGTTCAAAACTAAGGGCATGTTTGGTTTGGCTTTTCAAATGCTACTTGGGGGAATGCAAATACCTTTAAGTGAAAGTCACTTGGAAAAATATAAATGGTGTTTGGTAAAAAAAAATTGGTGAAACTACTTTGGCCTAAGTGGTGTTTGATAAAAAAAATTTTGCAAAAGGCTTTGGCAATTTTTATTTTTAATATTCCGATTTTGCCCCTATTACTGTTCATCTTCTTCATCGTGAAGGTGGCCGGCAAGGGCGAATCTGGCCGGCCATGTCGCTTGACCCAGGCAACGGCTGCCTAGGGTCGAGCAATCGCCCAGGCACTGTCGCCTAGGTCACGCAACCTCAGGTGACGTTGGCTTGGGTCGCAACCCAAGCGGCCATCACTTGGAGTGACGCGACCCAGGCGGTCGTCTGGTTCAGGAGACCTCACTGGCCAGATCGCCCTCGCCAGCCCTTCGCCGGCCATCCTCACAGTGAAGAAGGCGAACAGTAACAAGGGCAAAATCAGAATAAAGAAATTTGAGTGAGGGCGATTTGGGAAGGGAAAAATAGGCTTTAGCATTCCAAATGTTAGCTTTCGACTTCCTATTCCCCAAATGCTGAACCAAACGGGGCCTAAATTGGCACAAGTATAATAAGGTAATAACTTTTTTGTTAATTTTCCCGGATTTAAGTGGAGTGTTGTTACTTTTTCCCCTCATTTTCTCATTTGCACGCTCCATTTCAGCAATCGAAACTCTTGGTAACTATTGATTACTCTGTGGAAAGTTCAAAGCAAACGTGAATGCTCCCCAATATCATTGCTGTACAAGAATTTATTTCAGACCCTACCCCGGTCGGCATGGATCGTGGACGATGATCACGAGAGCTTCGTTGGCTTGAATGGCAGGTTATGGCGTAGAGAATGGTAGTTGAATCTCACGAAAAAGCAATCTGTTCTCTGGCTAGTGGCTCCTGTGATTTCATGATGATCACGACATCACTATGGAAAGTGACCCATTTGTTTGATGCCGCGAAAAACACGATATGTCCACTTCCTACTAGAAGATTATCCGACTTCGTCTACTTAGCTTCTCTCGTGAGAAGGCGCCTGCTAAAAAAGTCCTACATGAATAAAGTGCAAATTCGGTGATGATATGATTACAGTGTATATGCCCTAAAATTAAATTGTGTGCATGTGTGTAGTTATCTATATTTGCAGCTGTCTTAGAGCCACGAGCAAGAAAATAAACAGTTTGATGAGCGATCAAGCCATAAACTAAGGGACTAGATAAAATCGCGTCAGAATATTTGGCCGACGCGATTTTATCTAGTCCATATATATATATATTTATATATAGAAACAAACTTCTTAGCGGTCCTTGTCACAAGTGTAAACCCTAATTCCCTAATGACTTTCTAAAATCTGCAAATTGCTACATGTCGTGCATCACAATCGCACAAATCAATAAATGACAGCTTAGTTATGAAAACACGAGCATAAAAAATGAATGAAGAAATGAAATGGGTTTTAATCTCCGTATAATATAGGCGCTAAATCATCCCAGAAATATGTTACTTGCGACTGCTTGTTTTTACTAACACGGGTGATTTTATTTGTGCGATTCTTTTATTCTAATAGGGCTAAATATTTCAGTTTATTTCATTCATTTTCGAGAGGAAGATGCACAAAGCCAAGCCTGGTTGTCTTTGATTTTGTGCCCCCAGAGAGATATAATTCTCAAAGCATTATGTATTTGGACAACCATGAGAGCAAGAGTTCTGACGCTAACGATTGAAATATGATCCACATACATTGTTCCCCATGAGGGGTTACGTTGGAATGCCAAGGTCAGATGAAACCAAAAAAGAAAAGGAAAGGCAACATCAAATTTCACACAGAAAGAAGCAGGAAAGTTTTCAGAATCAAATTCCTGGACAATGACATCGTCGGTGGTTGAGCCACTTCTCCAACCGGTGGCATCCAACCATGATTTAACCCCATCAAAGGGTCGTTTCTACGGGTACTTGAGCCATACGAATTGAACTGCGGTCAATCATGGTATAACTCGGGTACTTTTTATTATTTATCGTGAATGATAGAAGAAAAACGGACAGTGTGACAGGAATTGGAATGTGTCTTTGTTTTCTGTCTTGTAATCTTCTCCTTGGTTCTCAGATAATTGCTTTTTTTTGTAGATTAATGCAAATGGAGCAGAGAATGATCAAGCCATTGAGCCAATTGGGATAACATGGATCTCTATAAACATGCGTGACTACAAGTGAAGGACAAACATCGGAAGCCTGACTCTGACCATGACCTTTTACTCTACCTCAACAAACCAACCCTTGACCCACGAAAAAACAAGCAGACATTAAGGGACACTGCTGATTAATTTCGACCCAGCAAACTCAAACTTCATGAAAACAAACCCCAAAGCCCAACACACTACATTATTTATGAGAAACATCTCCATAATGACCCAAATAGCTTGTCCCCAAATCAAATGATCACCCTCCAACGTTTGGAACACCCTTGTTGGGCACCACCACCAACGGCGGGCGCAGGGTGGCGGCAGCATCGCAGTAGCCTTCGAGAATGTCGCCCTCTTCGGTTGTGTACCCCAGCGAAGACAACAAGTTGGGCCAACACTCGTGCTCGATGGTCCTAATGGCTTGGCAACAGCTAGGACCCAGGTAAGTCTCTCCGTTGAGGAAGAACATGATCACCTCACCGGTGCATGCTTGTAGCTGGAACATCGACTCCCAGCAGTTCGATGAGTCCGACCCGTTCTCTGCCACCTTCAGCCGAGCCGCGAGGCTCGCTGGCTTGTGCTCTGGGATGGCTCGGCCAGCTTCGGTCATAATGGTGAAGTATGAAGACACGAGGACGAATAGGAAGATGTAAAGCTTGGGAATTGGAGGCATTTTCCCCCCACAAATTTGGCAATCGAGTAGAGAGATTACAATGTGTATGAACAATATTTTTGGTGGAGCTGAGGTATTTATAGGCGTACGTTGCATGGAGATGTTACGTTGTATGGGAAAGCAAAAGGCCTCATGGAATTATTACTATAATTATGGGGAAAGTTGATGAGACGATAGTGATCATAATTAGGTTTTCTCAATTAATGACATTTTAACACTGGAGCAAAACCAATTTACTGGAAAAAATTTCTATCTGAAGAAAAATAATACGGGTTAGGATGGGTCCGGTGGTAGTATAAGCACTGTAGAATGTACTGCTTGCTAGGAAATATTTAAGTATATGAACAACAAGCACTGAACTGAAAATAAATGAAAACTTATATTGAACAGAAAATTTGCGTGTGAATCGAAGTAATCGTCAATTTTGCACCCGATCAGTCATCAAAAAAGTAATTTCTCGTTCTTATATAGCCGTAAAGACAAAATCTTTCCGAGATATATAAATTTCATAAAACACCATTGATTGGAACAAGTAAAAGAGAAGCAAAAGTTCTGCTGATCATATTGTAACAACAACATTAGCACAAAGGCACGAGAAGCGTCAATGAGTAATTTCTTGAATCTTTAAAGTGGCTGCATTGTGCGTTTTGAATTGAATATTGATGTAGAAATGATTTCAAGAGAATTAGGAATTTATTTATGAGAAATTATATAGTCATGGTGAAAGATTGGAAGAATTTCCCCTTCAACCTGCTCCTCTTTCTTTTTGTAGTTTTGACTATTAAGTTCAGCAATGTGACTTTGATTGGCTGGCCCATGGGCCGAGTGAATTTCGTTAGTAGGTATAATAAACAAAGAATTAATGCATTTTTAATTCTCCCGGATGTTTTTTGGGCCAAAAGAAGTCACAAACTTTTCTTTTTCGCTTCAATCGATGAGAATAAAATGAAAAGGAAAGAAAGTTAATTGCTTTGCAGCACAGATTTGACTATGTAACAGTGGATTGTACTCTCCTATGCTTATGACAATGCTATCGAATGGTAACAGACATTCTACGTGTTATCGCTCAGACCTCGCAGGTAAATGAAACAAGTTGCTTTCGAATGGACAATGAAATGAACTCTGCAGTTCTCTTGGCAATTTTCGTTCATATATTCATTTGACAAACTTCAGTCGTTGGGAGAGATAATTGGAGATTTCTCTAAGATAATTTCCTTTATCATAAATATTTTGATAATTTTGTCGATTGTGTGTATCTTTTAAAATTATGCGTATATCACTTTTTGATTATGCATATCTTGATTGATATGCTATCTCATATAGTCATCTAATAAACTCTATAAATAGGCTTATATATTCTTCTTCAATAGATATCAAAATATACAAAAATTCCACAATTCTCTTTTCTGCATTATCAAAGACCTACTCTAAGCGACGCAGCTTATACAGCTAGCAGATGTAGCATCGTTATTGGCTAGCTTGGGTTGGGAAAATTGTTACTAAGCGATGCGTCCTGAGCAGTTGTCAACGAAAGAAAGGCCACCTCTGTGAAGTCATGAGCAATTGGCAGCAAAAGAAAGGCCACCTCTATGAAAAAGGCTTGACTGGACACACAGCCAGTGCTGTTAGTATCAAAACATGACTCAATTAAATGCCTTTTCAAATGAGACTTATGCATACGAAGTGAACACTGGAGAGCAGTAGAGATGGATTTATTTAGGGATAGATTTATTTTGGTGTACAGGGGTTGTTCACGTCGAAACTGCACCGGTCATGTCGTCCAGTCAAGCTTTTTTTATGGAGGTGGCTTTTCTTTTGATGTCAACCACACAGATCGCATCGTTCAATAACAATTTTCCCAAGCCAGCCATACAGCTGCTTGATGCTATGACGCCAATCATATAGGCCACATCGCTTGGTTACTATGTTGCAAGCTAGTTGTGCAATTTGCTGTTTTCCCTCCAATTCTCGACCTTGTTTCAAGAAGCCAATACCACCACCAAACTTACCTCAGTCCAACTAGATCTGAAAGATGAAGATGATGCCTCTTTTGCCAAGTCTCAACCGCTGGTCATTGTTTGACATGATTTCAAACTCAAGTTGACATAGTTACCTCAAGTTTGAAGTGATAGTAGTGATAATTAAAAATTTATCTAGGATAATTTCTTTTGTTAGAAATATTTTGATCGTTCTCTTGATTTCTTATCTCTTAAGATTATGCATGTATCTCTCTTTCATTATGCATATCTTAATTGATATGTTATCTTAAATAGTTATCTAATAAACCCTAATTAAGCTCGTGTATTCTTGATCAATAGATATCGAAATATACAGAAATTCCACAATTTTCTCTTCCACGTTATTATGCTTAACCGTTAAAATTACAAAAGAAATCATCCTTGTGTGCCAATCTCGGAGCTCATTTGGTTAGGTTTCTCCATTGTTAAGGAAAACTCTCACGAATTTGAATATTATATGGAACGAAATTTCCAGACAAAATCGATTCATAAAGGAGTCAAAATAGTGGACAATTTATATAAATAATCAAAAAATTCCTAAATTTTTTGTATTTGCGATAATTCACTCCATCTGGCCAATTTTGGCTAGCCGGTGCTTATATGGTTCTTTCTTTCTTTATTTATTTTTGCCATTGACGTCCAGTTCTCTGCTTTTGCAAATCATAGTTTTCTATCTCCATTCTCTTCTTTCTACACCTCCCCATCCTCCACACTTTCGTAGGCATCGGTGATCCCCAATTCCCCTTAAGATCAAACAACCATATTAACCATATCCTACATCATTATTTCCTAAGAGTCAATTAATAAGAAGCTACAATAACATCCCAAAACCGATGATAAAAAAACTTATGGAAATGATAGTAAGAAACTGAACTCAGAGGGATCAAAAATATATAAGATGCAAGTATGTTACATACTACAAAGCAACTACACAATTAATTCATAAACATTATTTTGATGCACGCTACGCTTTAAAGACAAGATTGAAACACGAGATCAAGCATTTCCACGACGTAAAACTCAAATTCACTTTGAAGAAAAGATATCAAGAAACACTCAATAGCAACTGATATGAGTATGATTTGAGATCAAGAAAACTAAAAAGGAAAAACGAGCTTTCGCCATAATCGTACCTCTAATAGCAAAGGAGGAGGGCGTAGATTGCTTTTTTTTTTTTTGGTCAAAGAGGATTGTTGAAGTAAGTTGTTCTTTTGGAATTTGCACATGCTAGAGAGATTTGTGGAAGAAGAAGGAGTGAGAGAGAGAAATTAGAGAGACAATTTGCAAGACCGAAGAATTGAAATGTCAATGGCATGGAAAAGGAAGAAAGATGAAGAAAAGTGGAACTCGCAAGGGAAAAAAAAGAAACAAAATAAAAAGAATTGGCCAAATAATTAAAAAAAAGATTATTTTTATAAAGTTGTACTAAAAATAGTGGGCCCCACAAAGGAAGTATGGTCAAAACACTAAAAAATGAAATATGTAAGCCAAATGAGGAGTGGAAAAAACACGACCAAAAAGATAATTGCAAACCCCTCTTGTTGTGTTAATAGAAAATAATGAATATGGTCTCTTGTTGTGTTAATAGAAAATAATGAATATGGATAAGCCGAGTCCCTCTTGCAACTTATACAGAGGCTATTATGCTCCGGCATTAATTTGGCGCATGCCATGAATGGATGTATAAGTGGCTCTATTGATTATTGGCCTAAGATAAGTAACGGGGCTTGGATTGGCTAGGCACTCACTAAACTTTCATTGAAATCCGAGACAATTAAGTAAATTAATCAGACAAGGAGTACATCTCGTCTCTTCACGCTGATTTCTTTAAGTTGGTCAATCTAGAGTTTCAGGGTTCACGAGGAAAACATTAAAAGGTGATTATTACTTATTAGATCAAGAAAAGTCGGGCAAGAGCATGATTTTTAGACCTTTCTTAATCAAGTTCACGTGTTGGATAAAAAAAAAAACAAACAAGTGCACGTGTCACAAAGGCCCAAGCTTTTCTTGTTGTCTCCGGTGGTTGTTTGATCTCTTGGATGCTAAGCCACAAAAACCCATTTGGTCCTTGTGAAAATGAGTGTTTGATTGATTTCAATATTTCAGTAATTGATGTCCTAGTTTTTCTTCTTTTCTTTATTTTTTTTTCTAATAGCTAATCCTAGTTGCTTCAAGAGAACAATATCACAATTGCATCTTTACAAAAAAAAAATATCACAATTGCATTTTTTTATTTTTTTTGGGCTTTTTTTATGGAGGGCACGTCAGAGTGGAAATTTGCCACGTGTCATCCAGCGGAGGACATTCAATCAAGGATAATTATTTTTCCTTTTGAGAGAATTCAGGTGGTAAATTACCCTACCTTGTGCCAGAAAAAGATATTTCCATGTCTCTAAGGCTATGAAATATTCATTGCGCTTGTTCTTCTCGGGAAAAAAGCTCCTTAAGTTTAAGTATACCTCTAGAGTTCCCAAACCGGAAGTCAATTCAAAAAATTAAAGGTATAAATCAATCTAAACACGATTCGAATAATGGAACTAACCGCCTCAAAAGATGAAAGGCTCGCTTGTGAACGTAATTTATTATGTATTTAAAAGAAGATAACTAGGATTTTCTTCATCGGGTTCGACTAAATCAGTCGAGCTTTACTTTTTACACAAGCGTATAGACCTCGGGACACAAAACTTACTAAAATACGAATTGTACACAAAACAAAACCTTCCTCGATGCACTTAAATTATATTTTTTCTGATCATATTTATGATCAGTGAGTTATAATAATGAATATTATTCACATTAAATTGTTCGCATGTAGGTGATGTCCATAACTTGTAACCCACCAATTAAGGTATTATTAAAGACTACAGTTTTCGAACAATCAATTTATACTATTTCTGTAGCATTTTGGTTCCCATATAGTGTATTCTTATTCCTCTTTTCGCAACATTAATTGCATGTCGCCATTTCATATTCTTTGAGGTCCATTTTCTGTTTTCCAATCAGAAGTAAGACCTCAAAACTGGTATCCCAACTTGAATGACCACCACGCGAGCGTACTTTCCGGCCTCCGCCACGCCGTGAGATGCCGCCACTCAGGCACGGCAGATGCACCACCGCTGCCGCCCCCCACTGCAGTAAACTCTTCTGGGCCCCCACCGGAAGTACAACAAACATTCCGAACTTCGTAGCACAGACAAAACACACGAGAGTGCACATGGATGTAAGATTCAGACAAACGACACGGCCGCTAATACAGCAAGAACGAAAACCTGTGCATGTCTACACTACACTCGCACAGCTCTCTCTCTCTCTCTCTCTCTCTCTCTCTCTCTCTCTCCCTCTTCTTGTTTGTCTCTGTCCTTATGTCGTCCTCATTATGTCATGCATTGAATTTTTCAATTTCCCCCTGCCTCTTTTGTAAGTTACATTTAGATTCCCTCTCTCCCTCGCTCGTGTCATTGGTCGAGACCACTGAGATTGCAGAGAGAGAGAGAAGCCCGTTCATTTGTACGTTGGTCCTTAAAGAAAAAGAATCACTCATCTACTATGATTCTACATTTTTATTAAAATCACCTACTTTTGAATTGTCAAAACATATTTGATAAGATTTAACAAATGTACGCAAGCACTCATGACATTCCAAAACCACCATTTCGTTTTACTATTTTAATTCCTCTACATTCGGTTGCTCATCTCTTTATTTTCCCCTGCGTAACTCTCTCTCTCTCTCTCTCTCTCTCTCTCTCTTTCTCTCTCTCTTGGTGTGTACAAGTCTCTGTTTTCTGGGCCATTTCTATGATGTGGGGTTGTTGCTTCTTCTAATGGGTGCCTCGGTGTGAGAGAGAGAGAGGGAGAGAGAGACAGCTCAAAGTTGAGACTTTTAAGGTGTTTTGAGTGATAAAGGGAAGAGGCAAGAGTTTTTATACTGCCGAAGCAAAAGTGAAGCTCTTGGATTTCCAAAGCTGCGGGCTTTTTGTGAGTTGGGTGAGTTACGCTTATGGCTACAGGAAGGCTTGTGACTGGTTCTCACAACAGGAATGAGTTTGTTTTCATCAATGCTGATGAAGTTGGACGTGTAAGTCCCTTAAAGATTTCTTCTTTTGCCTTGTTGCTGGACTAGATACCTCAGAAGTGACTTATCTCTGTTTTATTTTTAGTGGGAGTTTTTTCTGGTCTACTAGTTGTTCCTCCCTGGTGCTTCTTCTAAAATTCATTCGCTCTTTTGGAGATTCACACACTACCCATTCATTACATTCTTCATTTCTTTTCCTCCATACCAGCATATGCATTTGTTTTCCTTGTGTCTTCTTCATTTGTTCCTGTATTGCTTCCTTCTGCAAGTTTGGGCTCAGTAACAGCAACCGAGACAAAACCCTGCATTTTTTTTTATTTCCCGTCTGGTTATTTTGTGCATGTAGACCCACAGACTATTTCTCGCTACAGCTTCGGAAAATTTCTGCATGGTCACATATAGTGGAGCTTCTATCCACTAACCCATTGAATTGATTTGCTGAGGCAGCTCGGGACGCTTCCTCTTCATCTCAAATTCTCAACCTTCATTATCATGCTATTTGCAGGTGACCGGCGTTAAACATCTAACTGGGGAAATTTGCCAGATCTGTGCGGATGACATAGAGATAACAGGGGATGGAGAGCCATTTGTTGCTTGCAATGAGTGTGCATTCCCTGTTTGTAGACCTTGCTATGAGTATGAAAGGAGTGAGGGAACTCAAGCATGCCCTCATTGCAAAACTCGATATAAGCGTATTAAAGGTTGCCATCTCCCCCTATCATTTCCATGGCTAGTCTACACTAATTCAATCCCAGTTCTACGACCACCATGGAAAGATTTTTATCTGCTTAACATGCTCTACATTATGTTTTTGCTTGATGTTCCTTATTTATGGTAATTGCCAAATTTAGGGAGTCCAAGAGTTGAGGGTGATGAAGAAGAAGAAAATACAGATGATTTGGAGCGCGAGTTCGATATTGGAGACAGTGGAAGAGGGAACCGACACAGCACAGCTGAGGGCATGCTGTCCACTCGCCTTAACTTTGGGCCTGACTTGCAAACCTACGCTCCTGGCGTTACTACGCCATCAGAGCTGGACACATCTTCTGCTGTTCCTGAGATTCCGTTATTAACCTATGGTCAAGAGGTAAATGACAGTGATAAACTTCGTTTTTTTCTTCATTATTTGTGTGTTTTGATCTGAAGAGTTGCTGTGTGTTTCCGCAGGATGTTGGGATTTCCTCTGATAAGCATGCTTTGATTGTTCCGCCATTTATGGGTCTAGGAAGACGGACACATCCAATGCCAAATTCTGATTCTTCTGTGCCATGTAATTTGTTGTTCTTCCAATTTTTCGGCAGGAGTTCTTGTTCATTTGCAGCTTATGATGTTTTCCAGGCTGGTTTTTTCCTGCTTAACACAGAGCTGATGATTTGTTTCAGTGCCACCAAGAGCCTTGGATCCTAACAAAGATTTAGCAGTCTACGGATATGGAACCGTGGCATGGAAGGAACGGATGCAAGAGTGGAAGAAGAAGCAAAATGAAAGACTTCAAGTTGTTAAGCATGAAAGAGGAAGTGATCGACAGGAACCAGATGATCCCGATTTGCCCATGTATGTTCTTTTTCAATGTGTGATTTTCCTATTCTTGTTTTTACATGTACAAATTTGCCTTAGGCTTTTAGGAATCCATTGCGGTATCTTTTGCTTAGTTTGAAATGCACATGAAACCTATATTCCCAAGTTCCAATACATGAATGAGTTCCAAAAGTCCAAACTAGGCTGCAATAAGTTATGTATTAACGCTAAGCCATCATTACGTTTCTCAGTGACACAGCAACATTGGCTGTACAGAATTTAGCATTTCAGTTAACCTCTGTAACCAAGTTCATGTGCAAATAGATGCTCGTTATTTTTATGTTTCAAAACCAATGAGTTAGGTGTTGATGCTGTATCTTGCAGTGGCCACTATTTTCTCTGTGTGAGACTTGCTGTTACTGCTCCAGCAGAGAAAGCCCATGGATCATGTTTTGTACATTGTAGAGATTTTCCTGATCTTGTTTAACTTGATGGTCAGGTTGATCAAAAAGATGATACTCCTCTATTGTTAAATGAACTTTCCAATCTCCATCCAAAGGTCTAATCAATGATATACTTATTTGTCAAACAGCTCAATGCTAAGAAAGAATTCGATAATCAAATATTTCTTTTAATTCCTTTCCCATTGTTCTAGTAACCAAGACATACCCTTTATTCAATTGGCAGGATGGACGAGGGAAGACAGCCTCTTTCAAGGAAGTTAACAATTCCTTCCAGCAAGATCAGTCCTTACAGATTGATAATTATTCTGCGGCTTGTGATCCTTGGATTGTTCTTTCACTATCGAATTCTTCACCCTGTGATTGATGCATACGGATTGTGGCTTACATCAGTGATATGCGAAATCTGGTTTGCTATGTCGTGGATACTGGATCAGTTTCCAAAATGGTACCCAATTGAACGAGAAACATACCTTGACCGCTTGTCACTGAGGTATTGCACCTTTCCTGATTCATTGTGATTGTTCTCTTTTTTCAGCGGGCAATAATTAGAAATTTCCTTTCAGGTATGAAAAAGAAGAAAGGCCCTCCAAATTAGCCGATATAGACATATTTGTGAGCACAGTGGATCCCATGAAAGAGCCTCCTCTTATAACTGCAAACACTGTTCTGTCAATACTTGCTGTAGATTACCCAGTCCACAAAGTAGCATGCTATGTCTCAGATGACGGGGCAGCGATGCTCACCTTTGAAGCCCTTTCCGAGACATCAGAGTTTGCAACAAAATGGGTCCCATTCTGTAAGAGATTCAATATTGAGCCTAGGGCCCCAGAATGGTATTTTTCTCTGAAGGTTGACTATTTGAAGGACAAAGTGAATCCTGAATTTGTGAGAGAACGCCGTGCCATGAAGGTCTTCAGCTTTTAACCTTTTAAAGTTTGTTGTGTGACTTTTATCTACTCTTGTGTGCAGAAGCCAATGTGGCGTCTTTGCCTTTTACATAAATCAAGGAGGCTGTTTGTTTCAAAATGTCTTACATCGGCTTTCTCACCTTTAATTTTGCAGAGAGAATATGAAGAGTTCAAAGTTCGGATAAACGGGTTGGTGGCAATGGCACAGAAAGTTCCTGAAGAGGGTTGGACAATGCAGGACGGCACTCCGTGGCCTGGGAACAATGTCAGAGATCATCCTGGAATGATCCAGGTGGATGCTGCATTCAGGAATTTATATATGATTTATGGCATGAGATTTACGAAATTTGGCCTACGCTAGAGAGTTAAAAGTTGTCTTTCATTTAATCATCTTCATGCAGGTTTTCCTTGGCCAAAATGGTGTCCATGATGTAGAAGGAGATGAATTACCTCGGCTAGTTTATGTCTCTCGCGAGAAGAGACCTGGTTTTGATCATCACAAGAAAGCTGGAGCCATGAATGCTCTGGTATGAATCCTCCTCTCCCCTAAGGACCTTTCAAAGTTTGATACTTCTCAAAAGTTTATATCATCTATCTCAATTTGCTGAATTATCTACTATTTTTGAGTCGTTAATCAAGGTGCGGTTCTCAGCAGTCATCACAAATGCCCCTTATTTGCTGAATGTGGATTGTGATCACTATATAAACAACAGCAAGGCTCTTCGAGAAGCCATGTGCTTCATGATGGATCCAATTTCGGGCAAGAAGATATGTTACGTGCAATTTCCACAGAGATTTGACGGGATAGATCTTCATGATAGATATTCAAATCGTAATGTAGTATTTTTTGACGTAAGTAAACATATAAATAGGCCTCATCAATATCATAATGTTCTTCCTTTCCTTTTTTTGGGAAAAAAGGAAATCATTCATATATACTGATGTCTATACTGTTGAATCCAGATAAATATGAAGGGTTTGGATGGTATACAAGGACCAATTTATGTCGGAACTGGTTGTGTCTTCCGGAGGCAGGCTTTGTATGGGTATGATGCCCCAATAAAAAAGAAACCTCCGAGGAAAACATGTAACTGTTGGCCAAAATGGTGCTGCTTGTGTTGTGGATCTAGAAAAAGGGTTAGGAAAATGAAGTCTTATGAGCAAAATAAGACAGTGAGGAACAGGGAGGCTTCAAGGCAGATTCATGCACTGGAAAATATTGAAGAGGGAATTGAAGGTGCCAATTTTCTATCTAAATGAATCTTTGGACTTGCATGTTGCTCCACTTGTATGAAGTAGTTGATATCCCAAATATCTGCTTTATCTGAATTCTTCATTTTTTACGCTGCTTTCATTTGTACCATTGTGATTTCACATAGTAGTCTTATGGCTCTTGCTTCTTATTTTCTCTCTGAATTTCTGATT
The DNA here is from genome assembly GCA_031216285.1 of Syzygium syzygioides. NCBI lineage: Eukaryota > Viridiplantae > Streptophyta > Magnoliopsida > Myrtales > Myrtaceae > Syzygium > Syzygium syzygioides. Next base: position 30,687,972 of record CM062247.1, read on the forward strand.
GAGAGAGCATCTTTCTCAGAATAGAAATGGATGGATGCAAAATGATACATACTTTTTGGGACTCTGTTTCAGGTATAGACAATGAAAAATCATCACTAATGTCCCGAGTAAAGTTCGAGAAGAAATTCGGTCAATCCCCAGTTTTTATAGGTACCACCCTGATGGAAGAAGGCGGCATCCCAAAGGGAGCCACTACTGCATCACTTTTGAAAGAAGCCATTCATGTCATTAGCTGTGGTTATGAGGACAAAACAGAATGGGGAAAAGAGGTAAAGATCTTACAATTTCAGCTTAAGTCACTGCCTTTGATACTGTATCAAGAATATCTAGGTTTGCATTACGCTTACTGTCTACTTGTAACTATCCCCTAGGTGGGCTGGATATATGGTTCTGTTACAGAGGATATCTTAACGGGCTTCAAGATGCACTGTCATGGCTGGCGATCTGTATACTGCATGCCTAAGCGACCCGCTTTCAAGGGTTCAGCTCCAATAAACCTCTCAGATCGCCTGCATCAGGTTCTCCGTTGGGCTCTTGGATCTGTTGAGATCCTCTTGAGCAGGCATTGTCCGATATGGTACGGATATGGCTGTGGCTTAAAATGGCTAGAGCGGTTTTCTTACATCAACTCGGTCGTCTATCCTTTGACTTCCATTCCCTTGATCGCATATTGTACTCTTCCAGCTGTTTGTCTTCTAACAGGAAAGTTTATTGTCCCTGAGGTAAGTTCCACCACACTTCCAGGAGTTCTGTGCTTGTTCAAGCAATTGATTTTGTTTGATTGCAACAAGACCATGGTTGACAATACCTTTTCAACAATGTTGCAGATAAGCAACTATGCTAGTCTCATTTTCATGGCACTCTTTATATCTATTGCGGCTACAGGCATCCTCGAGATGCAGTGGGGTGGTGTCGGCATCCACGACTGGTGGAGAAACGAGCAGTTCTGGGTAATTGGTGGGGTCTCATCTCACTTGTTTGCTCTCTTCCAGGGTCTGCTAAAAGTTTTGGCCGGCGTCAATACAAACTTCACGGTCACGTCCAAAGGTGGAGACGACAGAGAGTTCTCTGAGCTATACCTGTTTAAGTGGACATCGTTGTTAATCCCTCCCTTGACCCTGCTCATCCTAAACATAATTGGCGTCATTGTCGGCGTTTCAGATGCCATCAATAATGGCTACGAATCTTGGGGTCCACTGTTTGGTAAACTATTCTTTGCTTTGTGGGTCATTGTTCATCTTTATCCCTTCCTCAAAGGATTCATGGGAAAACAAGATCGGGTACCTACAATCATAATTGTTTGGGCAATTCTTCTTGCCTCGATTTTAACTCTTTTGTGGGTCCGAATAAACCCTTTTGTTTCCAAGGACGGCATTGTGCTAGAGGTGTGTGGATTGGATTGCAACTAGGATTAGGTGAGCTAGAATGTTTCAGTCGCGAAAAATTTACCTGTAGAAATTTTGTTACTGTAGTTTACAGTTGATTGTATTCGGTGGTTAAAGGCTCGAAGAGGAGGGCACCCTTTTGCGATTTGCAGTGGGATTCATCAATGAGAAGGCTCCTTGAAGGGTGTATGTACAAAAAAAAAAGATTTGAAAAAGGAGAAAGGAAAAGTATGATTTTTGGCAGATGTGGACTTTGAGTTGTGAAAATTCCTCCTGATTGTTTCAGTGTGTTTAGTGAGTTCCAATGAGGATGAATGAAACAAGATAGTTTGTATGTAACTCCTGAAAAGTAAAGCTTATCGTGCTACTCTAGAAATGTGGCACTTTTCTCGGTAACGTATACCGTGTTAACTGTCTACACTCCTCAAGTGATGATCTATCTTTTGTCAATGCTAGCAGGGGCCGCTGAATCATACCATTTCCGCATTTTCCACTGTTTTCATACTCCAGTGGGACAAGCGAGATGTTTCCGGAAATATTCTTGCTGCATATACGAGCTTCGGCATTTGGTTTATATCAGCACTTCAACTTGTTAGGCACCATGTCCATGTGAATATGGTACACTTGCTGGGTAGATTGACTTGGACATGCAGATGAAAGTGATTATAGCACTCATTAAAATTTGCATGCGGAAGTCAAATCTATTTTCAGAAAGAGAATCACATGCACCGGTCGGTGTGGTCGGGGGATTAACTTTGTTAGTTAAGTTATGATGATTTTCCCCTATTTTTACAGTTTAGATTGATTTGGGTTCTGTATTCTGTGTTCTTGCATTAATATCTTCACGCAAAAACAAAGATAACAACAATTGAAGCTCATGCTGTTTTACTTTAACGAGGGGTGTCGTGCCAAGAATTCAACATAAGCTCACTTTTAGGATGTGCAGCCTGATTATAACTCCATCGAGTGAATTCAGTCATTTTGTACCATGACTCAGAATTAGCATGGTACACATAAATGGCTGTTTTCCCAATAAGCGTTCATCTTACAGATGCAGATTGACTCAAGGAAATGGAAATACATACCGTAATGAGTTGGTTTCAAAAGGACAATCCTGTTTCATGAGGATGAGATATGCCGAGTCCTTTTCCAAGAAGGTACTAAATCAATCTACCAATAAAGAGAAATTGTAACCAAAATTCCTAAATCTGTTTCCTCTGTAGATCCACTAATGGCCCTTTTGTTTTTCATTGTTTTAGAAGCCGGGATGCTACCAACTTGCTCCCATGTTAGGCATATTGTCTTTTCCCATCTGAAGTCACAACCAGCTCCTTCAGTGTTCTTTCGATGAAATTGCTCCTCCCTTTTGTCCTTCCGGTTGTCAAGCAATTAACAACCCTCCACGACGCTCAATTTCCTCCGATTTTACGTCGAAACTCTTGGTTGGAGGCGATTTCAGCTTTGGCAGCGGCATTCCGGCATTTTCAGCCGCAATATCTGCCAAAGAATACACGGGACAAGGAATTGCTAATCTCTGTAGACATAATCTTAAGTTACGAGAAGCTATTGCAAATGAAAAATGAACTCTTGATACCAATTCTTGCGAACAAATTGATAGGGGTCAGAATATAGTTGGTCACTGAATTTGAAATTGTATTTAAATATTAAACTACGCATTCATCTAAAATTTTAACATTTCAGTATAGTCTTGTATTTTTTTCCTATGATATCAAAACTGAAGTTCATATTTTTTTGGGCCCAAACCCTATGACATATTTCCGCACTTTAATCTTGGTTAAAATCTAGCCTACACACGAGAGGGAGTGTTAAAGTATTAAAATATTAAACCACGCATTTAATTAAAAGCTTAAACTTTTAAAGTGATCTCGCAAAATTTTAACATGAATGCATGTCTCTTTCTCCAGTTCAATTCCTAATTCAATATTTTCATTGCCATCACCTAGAGAACTCGGAATGACATTGAAATACATCCAAAGGAGCACTATCACTTGCATAAACTTCAGCAAGTTCGTTCTCACTTGTATCAAGGCATGAACACTTAACCTCGGGCAGTCCCATCTTCCAACTTCTCGCGATCTGCACATTCTGCAATCATGGCAGACTTCCTGCTCCATTGACTCTTTCTCGTTCTTGATTGTAAGCTCATTAGTTGGGTAGTCAATGCAATAGTCGTCTGGTGCATCTATCCCTTCATGTTCCACAGCATTGGAGTATTCTGACGTAGGCATGTCCTCAGGATGCTCATCATCGGTGACTCCGAGGAAAGCTCCCGTCTCCTTTGGTGTTCAATATAGACTTGCTTAAAAAATAATTTGAGCATCCTCGAATTCAGCAGTTTGCTCTACAGGATGATCCTCGTGATCTTTCAAATCTTCTACAGCAACTACCAGAGCATTTTCTTCCAGCTTTGGGCTCCTTACATTTATACTGTCGGCATTTTTTACATTTCAATTACTAAGGCTCGCTTCCTTGGTGTCTGCATCCAACCTTCACTTTCTGAGTTGACAGCGAAGACAGAGCTCATTTCCCAACTAGTAAATATGCCTGCGACTCCACTTGACTCTCCAAAGACTTGTTTTCTGCGTTGTGAAACAAAACACTAATCCAATATCATCAACAAAGAGAATGTATGAATTAAGGGTTCACATTATGAAATGAAGATGTAAATAAGTACTAACCAAGAATCGATGGATCTCTGATTGATGAAACCAGAGGGAGTTAGGGAATTCGCTCCTGTCTTGTTTCTAGATTTAATCTTTTCTAACTTTAAGAGGATCTGTAAGTAGATTTACTTCAATTTATTCTTAGTATGACAATGGCCATCAACACAGCATACAAAGTGAAATGATCAGCAGGTTCGCCAACTAATAATTAGGCAGGAAAACCTTCTGAACAATCTCGCCCATGGTGTAAAATGAAAGATAGAAACGTATGTTCAGCAATCAGATGGGATGGTCCTGTCATCTTAAGGGCTAGCTTCAGGGACAAGGACTCAATGAAGATCATGAAACCATTTGCTACCACCAGCTTTGATATCGACCCAGCAGAAGCTCCTTTTTTGTGTTCAGCAAACAGAAGCTTTTGATACTTTTTTGAAATCTTCTGTCACCAAAAATCACCACAAGAGCAAGCTCCATCCCTAAAATGATGATAACGGACAGGATCTCTTATCACAATAATCCTCCGCTCCAACCTGGCCAGAAGTTTTGTGAAAGTATGACAGTCTCCACAAATCCTCAGGTTTTTTCTGATCATTATTGTCTTCTCTCTCGGTAAGCTCATGATTCCATATGCAATCGCGATCTTTTCACTGTGATATCGAAGTGAAGCCTCCCTCTGTTCATCTTCAAGGTCCTGCAAAACAAAATTTGTGTCTGGGGCATAGCCAATCGACATTAACCTCTGGATAATCTGGTTTAAATGTTTATTGATCTCATCTATATGTGGATGTGAGTCATCCCCTAAGATGAAAGCATGTATCTTCTTATTTACTTCAATCCAGCTGCATCCTGGCTCTTTTGTGATTCCTCTTACTCGCATGGACCTTCTAACCTCTGTGACCTCTTCCCACCTCTGGTTATTCGCATAAATATTTGACAAGAGTATGTAGGTACCCGCATCATCTGGATCCAGTTTTACTACCTGTTTAGCAGCATATATGGCCAGATCCGAATTCCGATGAACTCTGCAGGCACTAAGTAAGGTTCTCCAAGTAACAGCATCCGGTTCACATTCCATTTCATTAATCAACTTAACAGCTTCATCCAGCTTCCCTGCCCTTCCTAGAAGATCAACCATGCAACCATAGTGCTCTCTACCAGGATCAATTCCAAAACTCTTTTTCATTGACTGGAAGTGGTGCAAGCCATCTTCAACAAGCCCGGCATGGCTGCACGCAAAGAGAACACCTACAATGGTAATATAGTTTGGTTTCGTACCAGAATGTTTCATTTGTTCAAACAGCCCCATCGCCTCTAGACTGCAACCATTTTGGGCCAATCCAGCAATCATGGTACTCCAGGATATAACATCCCTTTCCACCATTCTACTAAAGACAGAGTTTGCACCCTCCAAACCGCCACATTTACAATACATATCAAGAAGTGCATTATTGAGAATAAGATCTCGATCAAACTTTAGTACATGAACATGCACTTGTCTCCCTACTTCTAACAATGCTAAGGCAGTAGACGCTCTCAAAACACTAGTTAAAGTCGCCTGATCAGGTGCGAAACCCGCTCTCTTCATGCATTTATACATATCGAGAGCTTTGTCACCATTGCTATTTTGCGCAAAACCCCCAATAATAGAATTCCAGACACCCAAATCCTTTGTCACCATTTCGTTGAACACGTCCAAGGCATCTTGCAGCTCACCCCAATTCGAGTAATTATCAATCAAAGCACTACGCACAAAGACATCAGACTCCATGCCAACCTTCACTATGCCACTGTGAAGTTGTCTAAGCATCCCCAAGTCCGCGCAGGCCCTCAAAACTGACGAATAAGTGTACATATTAGGTTGGACACCTTCCCTCAGCATCAAGATAAGAAACTCCAAGGCCCTATCATTCATGCCCTTATTCGCGTAAGCCGATATCAGCGTCGTCCAGGAAACGACGTTTCTCTCGGGCATTTCGTCGAACAGGTCCTCCGCATCTTCCAAGAGGTTGAACCTGACGTACATGTTGAGAAGGACGTTGAGTAAGAAGGTCTTGGGCTGATACCCACCAGAGAAAACGTGCTTGCGGACCGATTTACCTTCTTCGACGGCACCCCTGGCCACGCAGCACTTGACGAGCTCGGAGTAGGTGATGGCGTCGGCCCAAATGCCGTGTCTCTGCATGGCGTGCATAGCCTTCATGGCTCTGGGAAGGTCTCTCTGATGGCAGCGCTCGGCGAAATCGTCGAGAAGCGACGACGAGGACGATGGGCACGTCGGGCCGTGCGAAGCTGTAGGCGTCGAATGGCCGAGGCGCGAAGGTGGAAACGCTGCCATGCGTTTCGTTCTTGCTGAAATGGCTCGCATGCTTGGAGCGATGGATTCTCTCTGAAAAGTGAAAAGGGAGATTGATTTGTCTTAAAGATCAACCCTTTAATGGATACCGTTTATTACCCTCATTTTCTTATGGTAGCCAAACTGCAAAAGTCCACTCCTTTAGGTTTGATTCTCAATGCTTTTGGTTGGGAAAAACTTTGACCTTGAACACCTTAAAAATAGGCAATCTGAAGACTATTCAAACTATTTACAACCAAGCAACATGCACTCTCCGACCACTCACCCACATTACTCATTTCTTGCATCGCAATTATGCAAACTCCATTCTCTGAATCAAACCGAGAATTCAGTTGATTAGTACTGTGACCCAAATTTGCATTGTACAAACAATTGGCTGTTTTGCCATTAGAAAGCTTCAGAATCAAACTACACACAATGAGAATAAGTCAGTTTCAATTCAATGGTACATCCTGTTTCATGAGCACTAGCATGAGTTATGCCGAGTGCTTTCCCAGAAAAGTATAAGACCTGACTACAGAATTACTATAACTGTTTCCTCTGTAGATCCTCCAAGACCCGCCTGGTTTTCGTTGTTTTAGAAGCTGTGACGCTACCAACTTGCTCCCACTTAGTGCTCGGCATGTTCTCTTTCATATCTGAAACTGCAAGCAACTTCTTCGGAGTTTTCTCGATGAAATTGCTCCTGGCTTTTGTCCTTCCCACCATTGAGGAATTGATAAGTTTCCCTGGTTCCTCCATTTTTACGTCCAAACTCTTGGTCATAGGCGATATCAGGTTCAGCTGCTGCATTCTGACATTTTCAGCTACATCTGCAGAGATATGTACATGAAAAGAATTACTAACTCTGTATACCCAAAATTAAGTTACAAGAAGCTCTCACTGTTGATAACCGAATTCTTGATACCTAATTTTGCAAACAAATTGACAGATGCCGGAGTATAGTTGGCTGAATTCGGAATAATTGTCTCTTTCTCCTGTTTGGCTCCTAATTCAACATTTTCATTGGCATAGCTTGAAAATGTCAAATGCTCCTTTCTTATGTCACTGGGATCATGTACTATTGGGAATACATCTGATGGGGCACAATCACTCGCATTAACATGAGCAAGTTCTTTCTCTCTGCTATCAACACAGGAAGCCCTAACCTCAAGACTCCCATCCTCCAACTTCTCACGATCCATATACTCTTGAATCATGGCAGAGACTTCTTGCTCCGTTGACTCTTTGTCACTCTTAATAGTAATCTCATCTGTGGCCGGGCAGTTACTGCAGTGGTCCTCTGTCACATCTTTCTTTTCATGTGCCAAATCACGGGAATATTCAAATGGGGCCCCGTCGTTAGAATACTCATCATCAGTGACTCTGATGATATCTTTCCCGTTTTCTTCGATCTTCAAGAAAGTCTCATTTAACATAGTAATTTGAGCGTCAGAATGATCCACATGATCTTCCGAATCTTCTAAAGCAACTACTGGAGCATTTTCTTCCAACTTGGCAATCCTTGCCTCTACAGTGTCAGCGTTTTTTCCATTTCCATCTCCCTCTTCCTCAGCCTCTGCATCCAATTTTCTTACACTGTCTGCTGAGTTGTCTCCGAAGACAAAGCTCATTTCCCAACTAGTAAATGTCTGCGACTCCACTAGACTCTCCAACAACTTATTTTCTGCATTAGGAAACAAACAGCTTCTCTAGCATCGCCAACATATGAAATAAGAGTCTACTTACATTATGGAATGAAGAAGTGAATAAGTACTCACCAAGAATTGCTGGATCTCCTATTGATGAAATCAGAGAGAAGTCACTGCTAGAGTCAGCATTTGCAGAAAGTTGCCTGGATTCAGTGGCAGGCTCATCAAGCCTTCCAGAACCATGTGATTCTTCATTGTCTTTGACAATCCTTTCGTATTTGGCATGAGAAGATTCACACAGAACAAGATCAGTTTGCACAGAAGCAACTTCATTGTCTCTGGCACACTCCTTAGCAACTTCTCTGCAAGCCTTTAAGCTATGGTTAAAGTCTCTGACATTTCCAACAACAGCATGGTCCTCTTGAGGCTCATGAGCTTCCTGCACTATGACTTCCTCTTCGAGAGGAAATGCATGTCAGTAAGATTTCCTCTAAAAATATCATGATTGAACGCTGGCTTTACATTCATGGCAAAGCTACACTAACCTTTGTCCCCATCACTCTTTTCTTTGGCATTAGTTCCGATGTCCACATTGTTTGCTTTAGATGGGTATTCCTCCCCTGCATTTTAAAACAAGATGTGCATAATATCATTAAAGCAGAATGAATAAACCTCAACATGTCTTCCTCACAGCTAGAAGCTCTAATACTTTAGCACTCGGCAAGAATTCAAAAGTCAGACTTCCCTAGCAAGGATCCTCACCAGGAAATGACACAACATTCAGAGGAGGTGCAGCATAAGAATCTGAAGCCTTATTTGGTTCATCACATGTATGTACGACCAAACGCTCACGTACAGAATTCGTCTTATCCCATTCATAGCCAATACTCATGCCATGCAGAGACATTGTCGTTTCCCCAGCTGGCATAGAGCCATCCTCAAGATTCAATGTCGCTGGATTTTCTTGCATGATCAATGCACTAGGTTCATCTTCCGTATGTATGATATCTTCATGAGAAGTATTTACTATCTCAACGTGAGTGTCGGCATTAGGAGCAGCTTCTATCATGCAACTGCTGACCTCATCCAAATGAGTTTCCTCTAATAATTTATCATCATCAAATTGGACAGTATCTGTCTTGATATCCTTCAGGATGAGTCCACTTTCTGTAGTTCCAACATATATGCCGACATCTGCGGATATAGGTTCTGAGGGCACCTTTTGGTCTGGCCGTAAACTTTTTCCTCTTTGATCATCACAAGGATCAATCTTCTGTTCATCAGAGTGTAGCATAGGTCCCATGACTTCATTGAAATTACACTTAGGATCTTCAGCAGCCACTCCTGGAATGATTGGAGTGTTGAGATCGATCTTTGTAGACTCATCTCCATGAAATTGACCGCGATCTTGGAGAAAAACTGATGTTGCACTTCCATCTTCTTCCTTGTTAATCATTTTAACCGCCTTGATGGTCACAGTTGCAGAAGAAGCTTCCTCTCCAACTTCATAAACTTCGCAGATGCTCCCTTTGCAATGTTGATCGAAATTTACAGCTTCTTTTTGCACGTTCAAATCCTCTCCACCAGCACGTGGCAAATGACAATTGCCTTCTTCAATAAGATCAAAATTTCTTTCAAGTGCTTCTGTCGTTTCAAGGTTTTCAGAATGGTTTGCAGATTGATTGTCTGAAAAGTTCAGATTAGATGATGCAGTCAACTCCCTCTTGTCCACTTTATTCCCAATCTCCTGCTGCTGACCGCCATCATCCAATTCCTCCTGCTTATGGCCATCCGAGCTCAAAGAAAGAGAAATCACAGCTCCTTTCTTCTCCAGGGACTCAAATTGTGCAAATTCAGAATTAGAACTTTGTGCAATATCAACACTGCTTTTTCCCAAAGCAACCATTCCTTCAGGACCGCAATTTAGTTGTGCAACCGCCTCCTCAATATCATCCTTGTCAGCTAGATGGTCTGGGCTAAAGTGTGAATCTCCCTCTTCAACAAAACGATCGCACTGTTCAACATTCTGTTCTTTCAAGCATTCATGAAAGGTAACGGCCTCTGTATTACAGGCTATGTTGAGAACATCTTTAATTTCATCATGTATTTTCATATGACAACTTCTCAGTGCATTTAATTCATCCGGTGGGAAACTTTCACAGGCAACCCTACTAGTAACAGTATCGATCTCTGCTCCTTTTTCAGCACTCAAATTTCCAAAAACTTCTTGACCGGAACTTTCATTCATGACTTCTTTCATGTCTAAGACCTGATCCTTTCTGCTTGAAATGACTTCTAGAACTGATTCAATCAATGCCTCTGTTTCAACTACTGGCCTCGCAATATTGTTCACATCGCAAGAGTTAAAAAAGCTCTTTTCTTCCACCTGAAATCTGTTTTCTTCTGAATTGGTATCTAGAAGACACTGACTTGAATAGTTGGGGACCACAAATCCATTATCTTGTCCTAGAGAATTTCCATCAATTACTAGAGAAAGAATTTCATCGTCAAGGTTTCCCCCAGCTGCATATTGAGCAATAAAAGATCAGCAACTAAAGCATCTCCTACAGCATGATTCTCTAATATAATGAGAATTGTTAGCATTTTGGGGAACAAGTTGGTTTCGTGAATTAGAACTGCAGTTAAAGCTCTCACATAGCTCTTGAATATGGGGAAAGAATATTGAATTCACCTTCATATCCATCATTATCCTTTGAGACATCATTCATGCAGGATGACAGTTCATGTTCAGAAGTAATGGGAGCTGCAACAAGTGAATACATCTGTAAAAGTGAAGAAGAAGAAAGCAGGTCTATCTTTAGAGAAAAGATTGTAACAAAACCATGACATATTCTGTTCCTTACAATGCAAAGCAACCATTTCACCGGAGATTCCTTTGTCTTCGGCAATGATCCCCTCAGCTGAAGTAACCAAGCCAACTGCTTGGGCATTAATTGTTTCCATGCATGATTTGCCAGTTTCATCAAAAACAGATTCAAATCTTTGCATCACCGGACTCTTTTCTTTATGCTCATCAGTATCAGAGCCCAGCTCATCTGGACAACATGTATCTGTACAATCCACTTGCAGCTTGTCTTTCAAAACATTATCACATGCATTTGTTAATGCTGTTCCAAAATGAACTACATTGCCCTCGTCTGTTTTAGGGTCCTCTTCAATTTTCTCTTGATTATCCATTCCAACCTCCATACTGCTGAGGTCACTTTGACTTTTGAAAGCTGGTTTTTTGGAAATTTCCTCCCCAAAGGTACAGAAACATTCTTCAAGCAGTGGACATTGCCCTTTCACATCTACAAAATCAAGCCAAGGGAAAAATTAGCTAAAAACCTGAAATCTTTGTCAACAAATCAACAATTCCATTTTGCACTCTATATAACTAATTCTGCAATTGACAATTGCCACAGAAGTAAAAGAATGTCCCCGGAGGAGGATTATGTTAGTCTGTAGTGAATTGATACATCATACATATCTTTGTGCTGGAAGAAGACCCAGGAAAAGGAAGATTGCAGAGAAAACCTACCTTGTCCTTGCTTTTCTGAGTCCTTTTGAAGAAGGTACTCATAAGAGAGGAAACATTTCTTAGCAACAGGAGCTGGAAGGAAAGTTCAGTACTAAGAACTCAGCTCAGGTTCAAACAAAAGCTAAATGGAAGCAGTAGCAGCAAAGTAAAGACTTTGTTGACTGCAATCTCGTTGAAAAAGACATCACCAAGAAAATGCATTTTTAACTTACTGTTACATCCATCTAGCGGGATCATGCTGAGATCTTTTCCAGAAGTCTCTCGAGTTCCTAGAGGCTTCTCAAAAGCAAAATCAAAGCTTCCTTCATCAACTTCATATACATTTTCTCTGGCAATTTTGGCATCTGTGGGGTTTACAAGTGAGAAACTCCCATCAGCAGATTGCTTTTCTTCAGCAACCTCGTCTATAGTCACGTCACAAGCTGCCACTGCTGCTTCCACACTTTCAAGTGGCTCTTGGCTTTCCCTTTGCTTTCTCCCTGGTTCTTCTGTGGTTTTTTCGGGAGTGCATAAGCCATCCTCTGCATCAATTACTGTCTGCTCCGGTTGTGCTCTTTCACTTGAAAATGCAGTCTCACTGCTAGGATATCTGTCTCCTCCAAAATGACCATTGCTTTGAAGTGATGAGATAACCGCGCTTTTAGTTTTTATTTGATTGGCCTCTGCACAATGAAACAATAGCAAAGCAGAGACTGTAGCTTTCAGTAACGGAAGAGTCTGTAAAGTGCGAGCACTCTTATCAGAGTTAGTGACAGAGTAGACAAAGGAAAAAAAAAGATGCAAAACTTAAGACACTCAATGCACCTCCACTTCCTAATGCAAGCGTTTCTGGAGTTCCTGTTGGCCCGCTAGAGCAGCTGTTGTGCAACTGAATGGCCACGACATCTTCTATAGCAGTTTTGAAAGTACCAACTTGTAGTCCTAAGTTTGTTACATGTATTTCATTGGCCTCATGCGCTTGATTCTGTTCCTCGTTAGAGCTGGGATCAAGAAGAGCAATTTGATGAGCATGCCCATCAGCTTCTACAGGAACTCTCTCTGCGATCCCTCTTTGCCCACGCTCATCCATATGATCCTCGAGAACTAATTCCTGATCAAGCAAAGAAAAACCTCGCTTATGTTTTCTAGCCATGTTGGCCATTGCCAACTCCCTTAAAAAGGACCACTGTCAATCAGCCACAGGTGTATAATTGTTTACCTCAACACTTCTTGAATAAGCATGTTCTCCAATATATACGTGCTCTGTTTCTGGTTTATTCTCCAAGCATAAGGCAGCATCAGAAGGTTCATCTGCAAAACTGGGAAGTCAATAAGCTATCTACAGAAACATGTGGTATGTTTCTCCAAAACCAAATGGGAACAACACACTTACCCACGCTATCTAAGTTCAGTGTGAGAGATGCATCTTGGTGGGAGACAACACTCATATCCTCTATTTGAGCTCTCAAAGGTACTTGTTCAGGAATGCTATCTTCTGCCCTGCCCAAAGCTTGACATGACCGATTGACAGAATCCTTGACTTTCCCTCTGTCATCCGTAATTAGAACTATTGGCTTTTCATTTATAACGACAGATTCACTTGGGAGTTCATCTAAACCACACTTCACATCAACCTCTTGTGACTTCTCGGCTGCTGAAACCAGAGCATTACCTGACTGTGCTGCAAGGTCATCTTTTAGATGAATGTTTACTCCATAAAAATCAAAACTATTAACTCCTGTTATGTCTCCACACTTGCCATCTGATCCCTTGTTCTTGGAGCACTCAGCTTTATCTGCTTTGCCGGTCTTTTCCAACCCATCTTCATGTTCCAGAACTGCTGGCACACCCAAGTAGACATAAATATTCAAAGTCTCATCCATCATCTCAGCACTTTTAGCCCTTGCACCTAACTCTTCTGTGATTGTTGCACAACCTTGTTGCCTCTTGGCATCAGCTTTAACAATACTATTCATGGATGCACCATGTTCAGATTTATAAGTACCTCTTTTAGACTGTATGCTGGTCCTGGGTTCTTCAGTTGAAGGTTCAGAATATTCCATTTCTCCGTTCGGGGCTTTTCCCCCCTTTTGCTTAGCAGGTGCATCTGAGGACAACCTTGATACAAGGGCATTAGTCATCAATGTCTTCAGTGACTTCTCTTTTGCAGAAGTTTCTACTTCTGATGCACAATTATATGGGCTCAATCGCATATTCTTCCTGTCAGTTGAATGAGCAATGAGCTCTTTATCAGTAAGGACGGCAGATGGAATAGCTTTTCTTCTGGATCTTCTAAGGGGAAGGCCATTGACAGGATCAGCAGCAACCCCAAACTCTGAAGCCCCTAATTTTTTACGCATGTCTTTGGTTCGCTTTCTTGTCTTGTTCTCGAGAACAAGTCCATTTCGTTCTTTGTCCTTATGAACAGGAGAATGCTTTCCCCTCGAAACACTTTTGCCAGAACCATTTGATATGTGTCTGAGGCAATCAACCTCCTCATGTTCCTCTAGAACTTCAGATTTCCTACTTTCAGCTTCAACAGTGGAAGCATCAAGGCCGGACTCCTTTTGAAAACACAATTTACTACCAGCAATTTCAGCATTCACCAATTCATTGCCCAGAAGTGGAGATTTTGAACCTGTCCCTGCATTGCGCTTCATTCGTTTAGTCTCCCTCTTCTCGACAATCCTTGCTGTGAAAATATCAGAAATTTGACCCTCTGGACCATCATTCTCACTTGGTGGATTTTTGTCTTGTGCAGTTGATTTTCGTGTCCTTCTGCCTATAATCTTTGGCGGTTGTCCAAGTTGGACATCCTTTTCAATCTCTCCTTGAACTTCTGCAATTTCATTAATTGCTTTTACAGTAGAAGCGCCCTCCACCCTCAAAGCCCTGGACCGCGTTATTCTCCCTACAGATTTGACTGCCTCTGATTCCTCAATCGACAACTTTGAATCCGTCTCCCCTCTTTCTATACGCTTTGAATGCCTAGTAGTCTTCCTTTGTTGTGCCCTCACAAATGCTAGCGAACCATCTTCAGGTTTGTCGTCTGAGTGTAAATGCCCTTCAGTATCATTTCTTTTCCTCTTCTTAAAATCTATCGGTCTCACGTTCTTCCTCGTATTCTCTATGGTTGTGTGCTCGACTTTCCCGTCTTTTTCAACTCCTACTCCCCTGCTTCTCAAGTGCCATCGAAGTGGGACCGCAACTTCAACCTGAGGATCGTCACTATTAGTGCCGTCAGTCAATTCAGGTCTCGTATCCCCGACATTGACGCTCTGAACCTCATTCATGTCGACCTTCACGCCTCCTCTCCTGCTCTTCTTCCTAATACCAGGCGAAAAAACTTGAGGTACATCCTTATCAACTACTTTCCGCGCCCTCGATCTTGTTGCCCTAACCGGACTCTGCACAGTCCTTACGGAAACTACCCTCCTGCGAGATTTTTCGACAGCCAAACTTCGTTTATTCCTAGACCCCCTCGCCGTGGCTCGCTTCTCTCTTGAAGTACATTTCACATTTGAACTGACGAACACAAAAGTCTCGTCGACAGGGCTGAACCTCACTTTCTTCACATCCCGCCGCACGGCGGCCCTACCACCAGTTTCACTCGTTCGTTCGACCGAACCATCGGAGTTAGACTTCCCCTGGACAACAGACTTCTCATTCTCCTGCAGAGCAAAAGATAAAGAATTGGCCCACGTCCTTTTCATCGAACTTTCATCTCTAATTTCTAACACCGAAATTATAAACAGGGAAAGGAACTACTGCCGTGAACGAATTCGGTCAACAACAGCCGAAACCACGGAACTCTAACGAGACCCGCCGCAAATTCATCTAGAGCCGGCCCAATCGAGGAGCGAATCCGAATCCTAAAATATAAAAAAACAAAAAGTGAAATTCACAAAAGATGATCTCGGACACCCACCTCGAAGAGAGAACTCAGCCGATCCGCCATCTCGCGGTTCGTCAGGTTCGCAGGCACGCCGTGCTTCTTGCACAGCGCCTGCAGTTCCTTCCGCTTCATGCCGTGGAACTCCTCCATCCCCCCCCCCAACCTCCCTCCCTACCTCCCCCGCAACCTCTACCCAGAAACCAACCCAGAGCAGACAGAAGCCGACGGCGGCGAACGAAATCACGAACCCATGCCGGCGCAAGAATCGGCGGCGCACGAAGGGAAGGAAGGCCCGAGCTTCTGGCGTCGACTGCTTCGCGTCGTGGATTTGCTGCCGGAGGAAAAGATGGTTCTTTCTTGCCGTTTCAGGTTTTCCCTCGGGAGCGGGGGGTGCGATCCCGTCCTTTCGAAATTCAAACGAAACGGCTTTTCCCGCCCTTCCGAAAAGAAGGAGGGGGCATTTCCGTCAGAGCACGGTTTTACGGGGAACCGACACGTGGACAAAGTTATTTTTTTTGCATTGATCGAAATTTAAAAGTATCGTTCTAAAATATAGAGATATATATATAGACGTGACTTTATATGCGTCGGCTTTTTTATATTATAAATAGGTTTTATTAAGTGTTTCGTGATTAGTGAAACTTAAAATTTGAAAGCCAAGAAATTTTAGAATATGGGGGAGAAGTTAAAAATCAAAATCAAGGCATTAATATAGATGATTTTTTGGGTATGTGGGGTGTGGTATTGCTAAAATATGAATTTCATGAAAAGAATGGTTATTAGGGCACCTACATGAGATACCTTTAATTTCTATGGATTAATTTTTTTTTTTGGTGCTTGAACTTCGATACATCTGGTATCTTATAGTAAAAGTGACTTTTGGACAATAAATGCATTTAATTTTATGAAAATTCAAATAAATTGTTGAGATTTTTTCCCAAAAAAATAAAGTTTAAAGGAAATTTTCTATAAAAAAAAATTGCAATCTACGCACAAGTATTTAATTGTATCATTATATTTTATGTGAAGTAGAATAGATTGTGCAGGCCAATTATGTGATTTATAGAAGTCTTTTCTTTTAGAAGAAAATTTCAAGAGAAAATATTTGCGTGATATAAACACGGTTGTAAATACCATATACATTTAATTCTATTTAAACTACGAAGTACTGACATTAACTCCATGAGATGATAAAATATTCATGTTTATATTTAAGTAAATTTGAATCTATTATGCATGATATATTATATCATAGAAAAAAACACAAAAAAACTATTTAAACATCAATCGATGAGATAAATTGATTTTATCACGTGCGATATAATTTGTAGCGGAATAAACTAATATTATTCGAAACAGTGTATAAGATATAGATAAAAATAAAAAATCGACAATGGCAAAGTAGATTATAATCTATAAACAATGTATAACATAGAAGGTAAAATTACCTCAACTCAATCTCGTATAAAATGTAGTAAAATGCAATGTCACAGTTAGATTTACTTAATCAAAGATTGATAGTTGCTTAAAAATGATAATAGTGTTAAACTTGATAAGAAAAAAGTCCATGATAAATCCAGTTTTAGTGAAACGGGAAATATAAGATGCTTATTAACTCTAAAATGAATTTATACAAATGACAAACAAATCTACAGTTTTATATCATTTTATAAACGATAGCGTAATATATTCTTTAATTATTTAAATTTCATGGTTATTGTTATTGTTATAACTCTAAAAAAATATTGTATTTTCTTTTAAAATATAAAATCCAAGTGAGCCACTGCTCGACCCGAGACAGTAAAGTATATTATTCATATGAGTGAAAGAAAAACTAACGAAGAGATGCTTTTATATCCAATATTAATTACAACTCATTTAACAATCCTTGGTATTAACTGATTATATTTCAGCAATTCATTTAATTTTAATTTGTCAAAAAACTCAAATTTATCACATAAAAGTATGCAAATATCATTCAATAAAGGAATTATTATTAGGTCCAAAGTATAACCAAAAAAAAACAGTCATACGTTTACTGTTGGATGATTGACATGTATGTTTCGACTTTGTTTTATAATCAACTTTTTCCACGCATCAATAAACTAAATGCAAGGGTGTAAATTAGTTGCTATACCGGCAATGTGCTGACAAAAGACCTTAGTAAAAACATAATTTCTTAGAAAAACTAATGTAAAAAACTACAAAATTGAAATAACCGTTAAGTTTATTACAAAGATTCATGCATCACATAGGCGTGCTATTCAAAACTTAAACTTTTCTTGTCATACATAATTTCCAACCGCCGCTCAAAACAATAAGTACACACGACCAATGAAATATTAATCACGCCTTATCTCTCTCGAAACAAAAGAATGAACTTTTAGCAGATAATTTACTAATTTGCGGGGAGGATACAAATTAATTAGCATGAACTTTTAGAAGATGGTCAATGTGTGTTTGGTCACACACAAAATGCTCAAAATCTTCTAAAGTACGTGAACGTATGTAAAGTCACTCTAAAGTAATCTTATACCTGCTCTCTTGCACGCATGATTGCTTTTGCACAGTAGATGGAGAAGTCATTGATTACAAATGTAACATAGGTATATGCACCATGTGTACAGTACATACACTTAGATGACAGAACCCCTTTGGGCTTACAATACTAATAAACTGATTAAAATATGATTAGTATGATGATTTATAGGCAGATTTATCTTCAAAGTCTAGTAAATAAAAAGATAGATTATGCATGGGCAACGAGCTAGCGATATATGTTCTTTAATTTTTTTTATGGATTTTATTAAAAGTGTCTCCAAAGCAATTATCAAATGACATTACAATTTTCAAAAACATTGTTTTTCTAGTATCATGCGTATCGTTGTACTCATCTAGTGAAAATTTTCCATCCAAAAAATATAAGCTCAACTTCCAATGTACTCAATCGAAGATAATTTGGGGACTTTATTCGAGAATTTTTATTCTTTTTGTGATCAGGGATGGTATATTATCCGAGAGCCACTCATTTCACAAGACACGTTAGAACCGAGACATCACGAGACATGTTAGATCCGAGGCATCCCAATTCAATTGACTGGGATGACAGTTTCTCATTCCGAATATGTAAAACTAGATTTTCGATCAAATCATACATCGCAGTATGCTGGTCCCTGTAATTCTTTAAGAAGTTTTTTCTAAAATATTCGTGATATAACCAGGAAGATATTTCAAATGCCACGCTTGGATTACCGGACATGTTATATTGATGCATCCCATTCGATATTTTCATATCCAAGGATCAACAAATTCGACTATGCCATGTTCACAAAATTTCGGGGTTCTCTACCATTCATAACCATAACTTTCACCCAATATAAAAAGCATAACATATACCAAACTAATCAATTAAACTAACCCAACTGCATAAACCTTAGAAGTTCAAGGCGATTATTGCAAAATCCAAAAGGCAAATGTCTAATTTGCCACCTCTTGGTACTTGATGGTCCTATATGCAAGGAAATGTCAAGGTCACATGGTATCTTATCTACGGTATTCTTAAGTCTACAGGCATCTTATCATCGGATTTCTTTCCAAATAAAATCGATGAAGACTATTATAATCATACATCCAAGCAGGGGTCATTGTGAAAATAACAAAAAGTATTGGGACCAATATGTAATTTCGAGGTTCTTTATAAGTACCGGCTAGGGTTTTGGAGCAGGCCTTCTCGCGCAGGGGAACTTTATAACTCAGCCGCTGGGAGCAGTCTCCTCTGCATCTCTCCCGCCTCCCTCTCTACCGCACCGCCGCCACTTCAGGTACTCTCTCTCTCTCTCTCTCGCTCTACGATGAAAATGGGTTTCGTTCAACGCGATGAAATGATTCTCTCGCGCGCTTAGATGGGCTCCGCGAATGCGTTTCTTCCGCCGCATTCGAGGAAGCAAAGAAAGTTGGAATTTTTTGTTTGGTTTTGCTGCAGCTCACCCGACATCTCGTCGTGCGATCGTCTTCTGCACATGTTCTTGTTGTCGGTACGGTCGAGGGGTCTGAAGTGGGTCGCGGGTTAGCTCGGGACGAGCTGCGTGGGTTTTCCCCTGTTTGCGTACGTGAATAATAACGCTCGCGGGGTTCTTGAAAGCACCTTCGAGAAACGTTGCTTTGAGCTGAGAATTTCTCGAACCGGGAAATGGTTTTGATCAGATGGGTTTTCAATGCTTTCCGCCTTCCGTGTTTGTGCAATGTTGATTTGGCAAAGATGCTGTATTTCTTGTGGCCCGTCTAGATATTAGTGTTGTAGTGGGATGGCTGCGAGAGGATAATACAAAGGATAATAAAAAAAAATGTTTAGTGATTGATTTTGTTTTGGTTGCTTGGTGTAGGAGGTGAAAAATGTCTCACCGGAAGTTTGAGCATCCTAGGCATGGATCCCTGGGATTTCTGCCGAGGAAGAGGGCTGCTCGCCACAGGGGAAAAGGTAATTTATTTAATGGCAGGTCGATTGCTACATGTATCTGCAGAATTAGCTATGCATCCACCATATTGTGCGTACATGCATAGGAAAGTGCACACATAATGTGCAGAGAAATCATCGAAGGAAGGCCATATGGGAATCTGGATTGGGAATAAAATTTTACCGAATGTCTAGCAATGTTGTTTCTATGCAAGAGCAGGATCGAGTTGCAAAAAGTTCAGGTTTTGGTCAGTACTACTAGGTTGTAAACGTGGCGGTAACTTGTTGGCAGACTCCACTTTTTCTTTTGCCTGGCTAAATGAAGTTTTTAGCATTTGAAGATTATTTTTTACTGGGATATCAACGATATAGACATCTGCAGGGCTGTTGTCGTTTTTCTGTAGGGTCCTTGCATCGACCCATTTTAATATGGTGTTTCCTTACATGGTAAAAGGTTACTTTATTTTTATTTTCATCTTGTGCCATAGTGACTGGTTTGTTTTCTTGGTGGACTCTTCAGTGAAGGCTTTTCCAAAGGATGATCCTAGCAAGTCCCCCAGGCTGACTGCTTTCCTGGGCTACAAGGCAGGGATGACTCATATTGTCAGAGAAGTGGAAAAGCCTGGATCAAGTGAGCAATGTTTAACTTTTACCATATTGTTTACCCTGTTCCTTTTCTAATTGCATGTTGAGCATCACAATTCTTGCTTAAGCCCAAATTTTTCAAGTAGATATATGGGCAATGAATTTGGGCATGGCTTTGCTTGAATACAAGGAATTGTTGAACCTATAGCTTGTTATTCAATTAGTTTTCCCAAAAGATAGAGTTAATTGATGTACTGGAAATCATTTGTCTGTTTGGGGCTAAATTTTGGTGCTAGTGCAGATTTGCCTTACAATTTTCTGACTGTCTGCATTGCTCGTGCCAATCTCCATTCCCTTCTTCTGCTTACTTGTCTGCTTCAATATTACTTTGCAGCAGCATAGGTTGCATGGATGTAGGCTGATGTATGCTATAAATGTCCTCCTTTGTACGTGTAAAATATCTTATTTACATAAGTTTTATCACACATCCCCTCCTCTAAGAAATTACTTTTGCGCCATCTCGGCTGAAGCTTCTGTTCTGTTTGTTGATGGTGGTAAATTAGCCAGTCACATATCAGTCACATGGCTGTTGTTCTATGTGAATGGTCAGTAAACTACCTAGAACAATTCATTTTGGTGGCCTTTTCTAGTGATGTATTCATCTATTTCACTTGTAGGTTGCCATTACATTAATTTAAACGAGTCTGTTTGTGACACATGCTCTAGTCACATTTTCCCTGGAACTTCAATTACATAGTTCTCAACGAGGTTGCAAATTATGCATTTGGTTGGGCTAAACATCCCCTTTTCTTCCTTCCAGAGCTTCACAAGAAGGAAACATGTGAAGCTGTGACTGTGATCGAGACACCTCCTATGGTGGTGGTTGGTGTTGTGGGTTATGTTAAGACTCCGCGTGGTCTGCGTACATTGAACACAGTCTGGGCTCAGCATCTGAGTGAGGAGGTGAGGCGTAGGTTCTACAAGAATTGGTGCAAGTCCAAGAAGAAGGCCTTTGCCAAATACTCAAAGCAGTATGAGACTGAAGACGGAAAGAAGAATATCCAAGCTCAGCTTGAAAAGATGAAGAAGTATGCTTCTGTGATCAGGGTGTTGGCTCACACTCAGGTATGGAGCATTTTAGGTAGCCTAAAGTGGTGATAGACACATTGATGCATTTTCCAGCTGGAGATTGGTTGCGATGCATAAATCATTGTGATACAATAATCCAATTAATTTTTTTTGGTTAATGCTTTGCAGATTAGGAAAATGAAGGGATTGAAGCAGAAGAAGGCACACCTAATGGAGATCCAGGTTAATGGCGGTACTGTTGCTCAAAAGGTGGACTATGCATATGGATTCTTTGAGAAGCAGATTCCTGTTGATGCTGTTTTCCAGAAGGATGAGATGATTGATATCATTGGTGTGACAAAAGGTAAGGGTTATGAAGGTGTTGTGACCCGTTGGGGCGTCACTCGTCTTCCCCGTAAGACTCACAGAGGTTTGCGGAAGGTGGCTTGTATTGGTGCTTGGCATCCTGCTAGAGTTTCCTTCACAGTTGCTAGGGCTGGTCAGAATGGCTACCATCACCGCACTGAAATGAACAAGAAAGTTTACAAGATTGGCAAGACTGGCCAGGAATCTCACACAGCACTTACCGAGTTTGACAGGTGAGAACTGTGGGGCATCTTTACATAAAATTTACCAAGTATGTCCTAGGAATTGGCTTTGAAAGCATCTGATGTTGTGTGTTCTTTTTTAGGACTGAGAAAGACGTAACCCCCATGGGTGGCTTCCCTCACTACGGTGTTGTGAAAGATGATTACCTTATGATCAAAGGTTGCTGTGTTGGACCTAAGAAAAGGGTTGTCACGCTGCGCCAGTCCTTGCTCAAGCAGACCTCTCGTGTGGCTCTTGAAGAGATCAAGCTCAAGTTCATCGACACTTCTTCAAAGTTTGGACATGGGCGATTCCAGACAACACAAGAGAAGCAGAAGTTTTACGGGCGCCTGAAGGCTTAGATCACCAAACTAGCCTGTCATTTTGCATCGTAGAGTTCGGGTTACTTTTAGTTCCATTGCATTTGGACTTAAATGTTGCGGCATTGTTTGTCTTGTCTCAGTTGTGTTCTGATTGAAGTTGAAGTCCCTTGGATTTTGAACATTCTTATCTATTTGGCAAATTTTGGGTTGGGAGGAAAACTTTATTTTAAATGGTAATAGGCCCTTTGTGGTGATCTCCTTTTACGCTGTTTTTATATTACGTTTACATTCAGCATTCTAGATCACGGACTTCGTGCATGGATGGGAAATGCAGGACGTAGGCTCGGGCTTTTCAAAAATCAAGATAGTCATTCTCAGTAAAAAGGGATGAACGTACCGATTTGATCTCGAGAGCCTTATAATCATGGTGGCGTTGAAGAGTACCATGGCCAACTTGGTTGTCTTAAGAAGGGTTCAAGCGAACTTGACTAAACAAAATGCATATTTCAAGCTTGGTGAGCGTGTTAGGACGAGCAAGCTAAATATGGAGCAACACGACAAATGTTTTTCAGAGACAGGAGGTGGATGTTGATCGCCGCAGATTGTCGACAAAAGAGATTATTAAGGTTAGCTGAGGCTGGAACCGTGCAACAAGCAAATGGATTTAAGGAATTAAATAGATGAGAGCCGACTATTGGGATTAATTGTGTAACTAAAGCCTAACTCTTTCAGGTGGAACAAACGAGTGACTGTTGATGTCAAAGCTGAAAATCAAGAATCAGAAAGTCAGCCTTAGCAGTAAATTAGGCGGAAACAATCACAGAAAAATCTAAAGTCGAGCTTTTTAGGCATGGGGGTTTTGTGTAATGTGTGCTAACTACTAAGGTTCAAAAACAAGAAAGCAAGGTAGAAAGAAAGGAAAGAACACGTATGAATCACCAAACAGCAAGTTATCATTAGATACCGGATTTTCCAGCACATTCTTTTGAAGTTCTAGTTTTTTTTTGGATGAAATTCAAGTTCTAGTTTGTTGCTCAAGTTTTTCACTGCACTTGTATTTCAACTCCCTAATGGCGGTGCAGATTCCGCCGCCACCTGGCTCAAGGAGCCACTTACCAAGCTCGTGTTCCTTTCTTGGTACATAATCATCTGATTAATTTGTAAGAACTAATAACTGAATTCAAGATTTGCCTCTCCTGCACATGGAGCTTGAAAGCTCTAGAGTAAACAATCGGTAACATGAATCAAATAAATAACATTCGTGAAATCAATAAAAATTGAAAGAAGAATGGAAAGGTAGAATGCCCATCAAAAGGTACAATTCCATCAGCAGAACAAATTTACAATGATCCTAAATAAAAAAATCAAGAAATTTGAAAAATATTCTTCTAAAACCTTCCTTTCTAAGAATTGAAGTTAGAACCTGCCAAAGAGTATCCAAATCAACTGACCAAGGGCTTGGCCTTGCGTATATGGCCCATGCTGTTGACAAGATCTTTGCGGGTGCATACAGGGAATATGTGGATGTTTTTGAGTACCTTCAACCGCCAAAGTACATATGGGAAGCTTAGCTGATCCCTTGATGTGAACCGCACGACCTCATTGAACCAGAGGCACATGAATAGATTAGTCAATGGTGTATGCTCCTTCACAATCACAGATGCTTCAGATAATGCTGCACAGATCGACAATGCCATCATTTAGATTTAGAAGCATTGTTGACAATTTAAGTCCCACACTGCCTCTAACAAGACCAGGTGAAAAGCTTAAGTCTTCCTATATTTGCATCTCTTGCCAATATAGCATGCCATTTCTGTGGGAAGTTTTGAGTTTTTAGTCTCGACACCCACCCTAGGGCTCATTTTACCTCACGTTCATGCCCCCAACCTCAACTGAGAAGAGAAAGAAGAAAAAACAGCTCTTCCCGGAATGATAATACTACAACAGGTGAGATGTATAAAATAGAGTCATTCCTAATGAAATATAAACCTAACCATCTGGAGGCAAGGCTCGAGTTCCAAATGAACAGTAGCAAACTTAACAGGACACATGTGAAGCATTTAAGCAATCAACAGTACTAGAGACAGGAAACCATGAATTGGAACTTGGCATAAAAGGTACAATAATAAGATGCGAACCAAGTTATAAAATGCCGCATATATTTGTTCTGGTAAATCCAGCTGATAAATTATGAAAATAACAGCATAACATACCTTTCTTCCCATTAAATCTCTTATCCTCAGGAAGGCCATCATGTCGATATTGAGTCAACTGCACCTCAACTTCTTCTGGAGTGGCCTTATTTTTCTTAACAACTGCCTTAGCCTCATCATACACACTACTACGAGCTCCATGCTCAGAAATTGCAAGAACTGAATTTGAACGCCAAAGTAGTGCCTCTAGCACCCCTAGAGGATCCCTCCTAAATTGGGACTTTGAATCAACCCATATAGAGTACTTTGCATTGGGAAAGAGGCGGTGCCCCAACATCTGTTGACAATCAAATAAGTTTAAAACTTAGACATGATAACATGCATGCACACTCTAGTGCCCCTTCACATCTTGTGAGAAATGATCACAAAAGCATTGAACATAACTATATTGGATAGCATGATATAGAAAAAGGACCCGTTATGATAATTAAAATAATATGGCACAGTTAAGCCTTGCAAGTTGTGCAGTCGTAAGAAGTGCCAGCCTTGCCAGTTTACATTACCCGTTCTTTCCTGTTTGTGAAAGAAAGAGGGTTGTTGGGTGATTTAGTATTTGGTTAGCAAGGTGAAGTGGAAGCGGGTCACGCTTCTATTTGAATTTAACTCTGTACTCTATATGTGTCCTACTTATTGCCATTAAACTTTAATTGAAATGCTAAAGAGCAATAGCGATCAGATGAAAATCAAAGAAACATTCAGACAAAGAATGTTATGCTGACAGATAGTATGAACTAATAGTTCACTGCATAAAATGACACCAAATCATGAGTTCAGCAGCTACCTTTGGAATTTTACCATTCAATCTTTGGTCCATGAATGGGAGATTCCTGACAACTACCACACGCCATTTTCCAATGTATCCATCCTCACCGACTCTATGCCCCTCTTGTTCTTGAGCTGCAAGAGTGATTTCATCCCAGAACGCGGTATAGCAAACCTGCAGCATCGATGTCATTACACCCAAGAACCTAAAGAAAGACGCAGGACCTTTGTATAGCAAATGCTGACCCTTTTACTTGATGACTCAGTCATTCCTATAGGTTGATAAAGATCATCACCTCCACCAAATGCGCAAGTAGCCACCGCAACCTTGCAACTTTGCAAGTAGGTCTGGTCCTCTTCGGAAATCTTAAACCCTCCACTGTCACTGTAAAATCCACAGTGTGCTTTAACGGTTCCTTTCACCTGCAAGAAACAAAATTTCCGAAATAAGCTACAGCATCAAACACGCTTTGCAGCAAAGAAAATCCAAATTGACCTTTAGCTAATTCGATGAGCATCATGGGCGTAAAGCTCCCGACCTGAAAACTTTCCTCCCTCTGATCAAGAGTTTGGTTTCCGGTGAATAGGTTAAATCTCGCCCATGCTGCTTGCTGCCGAGAGAATGACGAATGCTCCCGATCGGAAGGGAAGCTTTCCGACAAGTATATCAAATTCTTCAAGGGGCTACCGGACGCTTCTGCGACAGGGATATCCAACTGCTGAAGCTCTTCAAGAGGCAGGAGCTTCAAGCAACCTGAGATGGGTCGACATTGTCAATTCAGTGCGTGCTAAATGAGCTACCGTACAATAGAGAAAACTGCAAAAGACATCAGGCAATGAAATTGTGTATAACGCGTTATCGCCCAGCATCGAACTAAATCATCTTCCTCGACTTCAGCAAATGGAAATTGCAAAAAGCTGGAGCTTTCATGAAACCACGGAAACGAAACACACAGACACGCAGCTGCGACCGTCGCTTACGTTCTCTGACGCCGCCGACGACTCGAGTCGTCGGATCCAAGCGGTTCAAGTTGCCCTCCGAGCTCGGCTTCTTCACGGCTCGCGAACCGAACCCTCCGTCGCCCCCCGCCGGCGGCCTCCTCGCCGTCCTCGCCTCCCCGGGCCGCCCGGGTTTCCTCCCGATCCTGGACGCCTCGAACAGGAGCAGCCCCGCGGCCGCGACGAGGATCAGGAGGATCCAGTACCTCACCAGGAAGCGGACGAGCCGTGGGGTGAGCTCCCCCCGGACGCGGAGGCCGGGCTTCCTGCGCTTCCTCCGGGCGCGGGCCCGCACCCGGCCGGGCTCGTCCGGGTCATCGTCGGAGACGACGGAGATGGACACGTTGCCGTTGTCGTTGAGCATCGCCGGCGGGAGACGATATCGAGCTGGAGATTAGGGATCGACTCTGCGAGAGAACTGAGCGGGCTTTTTTCCGTGTCTTGCTTTCTCCGTTCTGTTCTTCTGCACTTGTTTTTCTTTTCTTACTTTTTTTTTTGGACTGTTCAGTTGTTGATCAAATTTCAGATATTTGCATGAGATCAGGATCGCACGAAATCATGCAAAGTCGGCGCCCGAATTCAGTTCTTTTCGAGATACGAAGACGTCGATTTTGGAGGATGCTGATTGCCACAAATTGGGCAAATTAATTTGATTCAGAGCCGTAAATAATCTGCAAATAATTTCGATACTTTGTTTTTTTTTTATAACAAAGGTCCAAAATCAGGCAAAAATCCAATTTAGCCTCACAACTAGCTTGATTCGGATTTAAGAACTTAAAAAGGTAGAATCACCAATCTTGAAGATCAAAATTGAAAATCGGAATGTAACGAGACCTAATTTGAGGCTTTGGGGCGAATGGGGAATGCATTCAATTAGGATAGATTTAGAGAATGGACTGAAACTAGTGCTCGCTTCACTTTAATAGCGGAGTGTTATGAAAGTTTATTTTGAATTTATGAACACACTGAAGCCAATCGGAATTAGAAAATCAGATGTCCGAATAAAGAAGGGGAAAGGATGCTCGAGAATCACATTGAAACGAAGCAAATTTTCTATGAGAGGGAGAGAGAGAGAGAGAGAGGGGTCTACATAACTAGCACTCCAAAGCCCTTTTGTGCTCTCGACGACTAAAATTTCTACCAGCTATAAGGTGAACAAACAACACCAACTTTTAAAACTTCTCAACACACGAAGACAATTGCATGGAATCACTCCAGAGAAAGCCCTCTCGGTCTCACCCATTCTGCACTATGGCTGAGAAGAGTAGCTTGTTCAAGTCCTCAGCATCTGCTACATGCTCCTTGGCCCCTGCATGAATGATAGGAAACTGCTTGAGATGTTTGCTCATTATGTCATTCTCAGCAGACGTTTTGTTTGACTCTGATTCAGCCAAAAAACTTGCTGGCACATTCTATGTGCTAGTCGCAATTTCATTTTCTTTGCAGCGTAAAGATACGATAAAAGGCAAGTCGCCTACATAATCATAGTGCTGTCAGTCACAAGTCCAAACAACTGCCCTCTACTTCTAAAGCTAAGTTTAGTTGAATTTATTTACACATTCACTTTGAATCTGAACAACTCAATGTAAAGTGATGAACTGTGCAATTGGTAATCAAGCTAGATTAATTACCACCACCAATTTAAAAAAATATAGAACAAATGCAACCATTTAAAGGTGCAAAAATTTACTTTGTGTTGATTAGCCATATTTCAGTGTCATAAATTTCCGAGAGAAATGTAACGCATAGAAAAATATGACTACATTATAAGCTTTCATAAAATGCATATATATCCAATACGTTTAACTTGCACGTGCCTGCAAGTTGCCCCAACAACCTTGATCCACCACCAACTAAAATTGGAATTTTCTGCTTATGCTAAAAGAAATTTGTCAAACTACAATGAAGACGTGTGAGAGTGAGCAGGGAAGACGATTCCAAATGAAGGGCGGCTTTCCTTTGGCGAGAAAAACAAAT
This sequence comes from Syzygium syzygioides, assembly GCA_031216285.1. Lineage (NCBI taxonomy): Eukaryota > Viridiplantae > Streptophyta > Magnoliopsida > Myrtales > Myrtaceae > Syzygium > Syzygium syzygioides. The sequence continues at coordinate 30,716,408 of CM062247.1, forward strand.
AGCAGCTTAGGGCACGAGAAAATGAAGATAATTTGAAAGAAACATCTGGCAGAGCCTTCATACCACAGTCATTGACTATAATTTTATAGGTTGGCAGAAACAGCATTGGGTGGTAAAGATGTGGCTTTCACAGCCAATGTACAGTCAGAAGCAAAAAGCTTCATCAACTTTATTGAACTTGCAGCCAAAGAAGAACACCACAAAGAAGGCCACACTAAGTACAAGATGAGGCTTGTGTACTGGGAAGAGAGGATGAGAGAAGGAATCGACTGGATGTATGGTAAGAAGTAAACAGTCATCCAACTTCCTAAGGTTCACTCTGCTGCTTCTGCAGATTTTCCCCTCCATGACAATCAAGATGAATTATTTTCTACGGCTAAGGTGATGTATAGATGTTATGAAACGTCATAGCACTTAAATAATGTCCAATTAAATAAGATGAAGGTAATTGCTGCAAAGGACTAATCCATGGAGACCTTATTTTGATATAATTAAGCTAAATGATGACCTATCCATAGCCACAGTTTCAAAGAAAGAGGATATTTTCATGAACCTACTTTCCCTTCTCCAGGTTCCAGGCTTATCAAAGATCACACGCTTAGATTAGGCCATTTCACCTCATAAAATTGGGCATGGTTCTATGGCAGCCATATTCTTTGTCAAGATCAACTATGTCAAGAAGGGAACATTCAGTAATAAACTTAAGAGCAGCATGATTTTACCTGATGCTGATTGGACTTGCTTTGTCCACTCATCAATAATCTGCAAGAGTTGAGGATAAATGGAATTTTTAGACAGTCTCCGGCCTTCTGTGCACATATTTTTGGATTCATGGATGCTTGTTTTGGAGTGTAGAAAAGCGGTGATCAAATGATTTATGTGGCAAGCTGCATATATTGACACGAATAAACCGCCCATGAATATCTTTCCATGGGTTGTTTAAAGCAAAATCTTGCCAGTGACTTAGTATTGGTTGCTTGCTGGCAAATGGAGCACACACTTCAGACTCCACTTGGAAAATAGGCAACCATTAAGGTAAGCGTGTTATCTAAAGCAGTTCAATCAAAATCAGAACCACCGGTTTATTTGAATTGGAATCAAGCAATGAAGACTGTAAACTCATAGTAATAATATGATCAATGATTAAATATCACAGAAAAAACAAAAAAACTCAACTAAACAGGCAATAAGAGATGCAGATCACTATTTGGTTGAGCTGATACATCTGATTTCTTCCATTCATTGATTATAAGCAGTGGAATGCAACATATTGTATAATCTAATGGGACTGTTAGTATCCTCGATTTTCTTCGAGGCAACCATTTCTGTCAATCAGACCTATATTTTGACTCTCTCTCAATTTATCGTCTTTCAGTTGCATATGCAGAAAGAAAGATAATTGGCCAGTGGCCACAACATCAAGCAAACTATCAAATTTTAAACATGTCCAGAAAGTAGAGAAATATAAAGTCCTTGGAAAAAACCTTGTCTTAGACTCTTGAGCTTTTGAAGTTTTTGGAAAAATAGTAACTCGAGTTCAATAATTTTAGCACCTAAAATTTTCAAAGTAGCCTGGAATGGTGATTTTGGGAATAAAATGATGAAATACTCAATATCCACGTCCCCAATCCTTCACGATGCATAATGTAGTGTATACCTTCTATCTAGACTTTCTGGACTTTTATCAGTAATATAGCCTATCCTTTCATTAGAGCTGAAAACAGAGTAAATCTTCCCGAGCATCATGAGAAATTAAGAATGATGTAAACCTGGTTAAAGTTAGCATATGCAGAATCTTCAGAATCACTGGTAACGGGAATTGAGACAGATGCTTGCATCTTCCTGAGTAAGCCTCTATTTCCAACAAGAGTTGTCCGTGCCTGGTCAATCAAGTCCTGCAGGTTCAAATGAATTACATGAAGTTAGTAGAACACGTACCTCTCTCTCTCTCTCTCTCTCAAACACATGCGCACAAACAAACAAAGAGATTGAGGTGGGGGCATGTCCAAATCGTCACTGTTCATATTTGGTAGGGTGCCAACATCAACCCAATGAGTATTTCTCCTCTATGGCTCAAGTTATGTTTTGGCAGTTGTTATGAAGATGATCAGTTAGAAGATGAAATTCAAAATCATAACAGAGGTAATGCCAAAAATGACAGATGGGTGTGCCCATACTAACGTGCTTAAATTACTATATGAAGAATGTATTATAAGCACAACTCAAAGTGGAATGTCATAAGAGGATCCATACAGCTAACACCGCTCAGTGGCATAACGCTCGGCTATTGTTGTTTGTATCTATGAAATATAAGAGTTTTCCCATTTATTGAGCTTTGCAGACAGCATATACTAGGAAATGTGAATCCCTTGCAATTGCTGCTATGATCTTTTTCTTTTATGCCCTGATCCATAGAAATTTAATCAATGGGAAACTTTGAATACAAAAGTACCACTTGGCTAGAAGGTGCTTATTATCATTTGGCATTTCAAAAGCAGCTGCATTGTGAACAGGTTGTTCAACCGAAAGGTGATGCAGTGCATCCAACTCTGCTCTATAACCACGGATAGGTTTGGAGAATGGAAGAATTATCCCAAAATAACTTGCAAGGTCCTCAAATGGTCTTGAACCTTGATTGTTACCGGTTCAAAAGATTGATGTCATACAGGCCAACGGTCATTTACCTCCAACAACTTATTACCTACAATTCAGCTGAAAATTCAACTGTCAGGCTATATTCACAAATTTTTCCATTAGACTTGCCTTGGTAATTATCAGAACCTAAGCTAAGAGCCAATGCAATATCAACTAATCATCTGATAGGCAGTGGTTGATTCAGCATTTATACAACACTCTCACATGTGAAATGTCTGGCATCTCGTAAAGTTTCACATAGCATAGCCACCATAGTCGATAGCTAAATCCAGTCAAAACTCAATGATATTATAGAAGTGCATTTAAACGCATTATTCCATCAGCAGTATTTATTAAAGCCAACATTACGAACTTACAGCCATAAGGATAACTGGATGCACATCGTAGATCCTTAACAAACAAACCGAGGAATAAATGTTGGATTCGACTTTACGTGCCCAAGCCCTCAGACAGTATTAAGAAAAATTTTCAGCATCTCACAATCAGATTGGAACTTAAAATTTTTTTAAAGAAAAAATAGGAATGCACCTGCTTGGCCACTAGAAGTTCCTGGCACTGATCTTTCAAGGACGACACATCCTCCAGCACCTTCTTGATCCTGGTAACCAGCTTCAACGGATTTGCCTGCAAAACGCAAAAACAACCTCACTGCGCTGTACAAATCGAGACAAAACCTAAACAACATGAACTCTAGCATTCCAATTCGCAAAAGACAAATGTCCACCGACTTCAGTCGCCGAAAATATCCGGAACAAACACAGAAAAATGCTCTCATCTACAAAACAAACGCGAGCGACGATCAATCGATTTACGCAAACTGTGAAAAACGAAATCGAAATCCGATTCATCGATCGATCAGCTCGAACGAAGAGCACGCAGAATCGACGGCGGGAGGGGCGCGAGTTCCTTACGTTGTCGGGATAAATCTGGTGAAACTCCCTCTCGAGCCGGTGATGGATCACGGCGAGATCGTGGTGGGACTTGTGGAAGAGATTGACCAGCTGATCGGTCGATGGATGGTGGTGGTGGTGGTGGTGATCGGTCGCCATTTCTCGCTCTCTCCTTCGCTCTCGAACTGGCGAGGGTTTTGAAATCTGGAAAAATGACGCAGCTTGGCGCCCGCATGCGGAGGGCGATTTCCCGAAAGAGGGAGTTTTCCAAACGCGTCCTTTAACTTTTCGCTTTTCCCCTCTTCTCGGCCCCTCGAAAAGACATTATTCCCGGAATTTCCCCCAAAAAGTCCCGCTTTTTTCAATTTCGGTACAAAAGGTCCACATCTTCGGATTTAATCGTTTCTATTTTCATCTGCGATTATTATATTATGGCACGAGTTAAGATGGGTAACAGGGAAATGAGTGAAAATAATTGAAAATAATTGTCGTTAGGTAAAATAATTTTTTTTAACTAAATCACATGACCATATATATGTAATCCAAAGTTGGTGCCTGCTTTTTTTCATATTAAGGAAGAAAGTTTTTGTCTTTTTGATTTATCGTAGCCACGAATGTCCAGTTAAAAACTTGTATTATGTTCACAAAAATTAACGAGTACCAAATTGACTCCCGTGTTGTGGCAAAGAAAATAAAATTTTCTTCAATTTGTGTTGCATTTATTTCGCTATCAACAATTGATTTGAGATATATCATTAATGACTAGAAAAAAAAGAGGATTAAAATAACGTGTGCTATATATTTATCTACATTGCGTGGCTCAAAAATGATTATGTGCACACTTGACTAAGTAATTTTTTAGTTGACCAATAATTACTTCTATAAAATCACTTTTTCATCTTAATCATATTTACCGTAATCACTCACTAGATCAAAATAACAACTCATTTTCTTTTCGTCGAATAAAAGCAAAAGCACTAGCTTTCTTTGCATGTACAATCGCGCGCCTCGTTATGCACAACAATTTAAATTCTAGATATATTGCATTCGGAAAAAAAGCATCTTTTTCGAACTCGAAAAGATGAGCAAAATCACAACAACTAAAGAAGGGAGAACAAAAATGAATTCCACTAATTATCCGAAAAGAAAAGGGTAAAGAAGGAAAAGGACGGTGCCAAGGGGTGGCGTCTCCTTCTGGAGCGAGCGTAAGCGTGGAAGGGAAGGACCGTTAAAAATGGCGAATTTAGGGCTTTTCCTCTACTCTTCTTCTCTTCTCCCTCTTCTTCTTCTTCGCATGCCATCATCGCCTGCTTCTCCCGAGAGAGGTCTCCCTCTCCCTCCCCCACGCCGGCCACGCCGTACGTGACCAGGAGCCTCGGCTCAAGCCCAAGCTCAAGCTCTCCTCCTCGATCCTCCCGCTCCCTCTCCTCCCCCTCCCCTCTCTCCTCTCGTCTTTGCATTTCCGTCGCGGAGGGGGGGCCTCCGGAATCTCGCGAGTAAGTTGGCCGCCGCCGCCGCCGCCGCCGCCGGCCGCATTTTCCGCGTCGCTTCGCTCGATCGCTCGCGCGTCGTCCGGCTTGCTCCGATTCCCCTCTTTGGGTTCGGACGCGGGCGGTGGGGGGTGCGTCTAATCGCTCCGATGCCGGCTGCGCGATCTTTTTTACGCGAATGCCTGTTCTGTTTGTGAAAATCGAGTCTTGCTACGGGGCGGGGCGCGTTCGGTGTTGTTGTTGCTTCGTTGACTGAGGAGCTGGTGATATCTTTGCTTCTTGTCGCGTGGTGGGTTTTGTTTCAGGTGGGGGGCGAAAAAGATGGCGGAACCTTCCAAGGTGATCCACATTCGCAACGTCGGTCATGAGATTTCCGAGGTATCTGCTTTTCTCACCATAGCCACGCATGCAAGTTTGATTTTTTTTCATGGTGTCATTTGGTATGTCTGAAGGGTATTCATGTTCGAGTACCTAAGTGTACGTCTGACGACTAATGGCAGTCAAGTGGAGAATGATTTCCTTGTTCTTTTAAGAAGTGGATGAATATAGAGGGGACTTTTTTCATTCGGTAGTTGTATTTTGACGTTTTGACTAATGGGTGTCTTGGTATCTGCTGTTAAGTTTTTGTCAAGAATTTGTTGTGAAGAGGGTGCCCAGCAAATTTTGTAAGATTTGTGGTCGATACTTGTATATAAGTAGAGTAAATGCATTGATTGCTAATATGTTGCCATTTGTTGTCAGAACGATTTGCTTCAGCTATTTCAGCCTTTTGGAGTCATTACTAAGCTTGTGATGCTCCGTGCGAAGAATCAGGTCTGACTACTGTTAGATATGGCTCTGGGAATTATCCATTTTCCTTTAAAGCTAAAAGATGCAACTGCCGACCGTTTGTTTCTGCAGGCTCTCCTCCAAATGCAGGATGTACCATCTGCTATCAATGCTATGCAGGTTTACACCAATGTTCAGCCAACAATCAGGTATAATTATTCTGGTATCAATGAGCCTTTCTTTCCCGACATGCGAACTTCTCTTTTTGCCTGCTTCTCCTGATTATTGAGGGAAACCTCATTTTCCCTTCTTTTACAATGATATGAATTTTTTGTAGCTGTCATAAACAGCTTGAAGTGCTATTTTTCTTTTTTTAATTTAGGGGTAGGAATGTATATGTCCAATTTTCATCCCATCAAGAATTGACTACTGTGGACCAGAACACACAGGGTCGAGGAGATGAGGTCAGCAGCTTTTTTTCTTTTTTCTCTTTGGAATTTACGGTGCACTTTGGTTATTTAATTGATTTGAGTTGGCATCTTTTTTGGCGACATCTTTTTTCTGGGCTTAGAGTTGTTATTGGAACCAGAGTAGAATGGCAAACATCAGTGTAGCTGTCCTCGAGAGACTTCCGCAGTTTATCTTTTGTGATCTTCTGCATCTACGCTATCTGTCTCTATTTATCAGATCGAAAAAAATCAATTTGTTATCCCCTAACTTCTTGCCTGTAGATGGGCTGCATGGGCATTTTTCTGGAATTTGTCAAGCCTGGCCGAACACTAATACTGGAGTAGCATAATTGTAGCGTTGTAAAACTTAATCATTCATTCGGCTGATTAGCAAAAAGATGATATTTCTTTTGGAAATAACGTAACAATCTCTTCAGTGTGAATGGCAAGTGGAGAGAAGCTGTCAACTGCCCCAAGGTTTAGTGTCTCTTGGGTAGGACTTGAGTTTACCTTTGCCTGGAGGACTTCGACGAGCCGGATCAACTTTTAGATAGATCGAGGGATGATTAAGGGCAAAGATAGATGGAGGGATGAAATTATTCAGTTAGATTTCAGCCAATATCCAGCTGTAAAGAGTTCAAATATCAAAAGCTGTTTGACAAATTAAAACCAAATAAGCATAAATCGAATAATATGTTTAAAACAAGGGCTTACCTTATCTGAAGGGTTAATATGGGAAAACTCCCGGATAATATGAATGTCTTCCAGTATGGTACTCGGTGTTTTATACTTCTCTTGGTGGTAATAGTTATTGTCAATTCTTATCGATTATCCCTAGGACCAATTTCTTTGGGAAAGGAACTGAGTTTGGTGGAACTTTGTACCCTTACCCGAACATCAGCTTCAATTAGACCCTTTTCCACGTAGCTTCATAGTTAATGGTCAGATTATGGGTGAATTGTGGCATCAATCAGCAGTTTAGGCTATTTCCAGCCTTTCTTTGTTCCTTTCTTAGAAACATCTCACTCTGTTGCATCATTATGAACTAGCTATTGCATCACAGAGTAGAGCAGATTTCAGGGTAGAGCAGGTATAAGTTCTTGTTAGGTAATTGTTGGACATTGTACTATATGCCATGCCTTTATTGTTTTCTTCCTTGCTTATCACTCCTTGTGTTTCTTGGGCATTATTGTCTTTGTAACTGGAATCTGGTGATTTCAGTGCTACCACGATAATTTGTATTCTTGAATCCTTCTCAAAATAGGTAAAAAAGGTATATTCACGATGAGATAATGGGCTCTGCCTTATGAAGCTGCCACCAGATGCAGCTTCACTTTAAAAGTTTAATAACTTTGTTCTTGAAGACTTCTCGGAATTTTCTGCTGATGGAATGCACATAGAGGATTAAGTTTCCTAATGAAACTGGAAAGATATGTAAGCTATAAAGATTCCTTTGGAAATTTGTTTGAGGAGCTGGGCAAGTATAGTGACATCAGGAACTTAAATATCAGCAATGATATTGCTGACCACATGGTAGTTTTCTCGGTTTCTGCTTAGCATATCTCCAGAGCGAATGAGAATATTTGATGAATTTGCTTCTGGTGGTCTGCCATGTGGAAATTTTGAGTTTAATAACTACATTAAATATATATCTCTGCAGTTTTCAAGATGAACTTCATCCTTTGCATATGTAGGAGCTTATTCTTTCAATGCTTTACGAAAGAGTAGAAACATAGCTCATTAAGGATGAAATGAAAGACTTATAGTCTTCTCTGGGAAGTCAAACCTGTTTCATTTTCAGTCCAGTCGCTGGAGTGGCTGGGGTGCATTGGCATTTATTTATTATAGCCAGGGAAAGTTCAATAAAGAGGAAGGGGAGGAGATAACTTGCTCCGACCCGCATTTCTTGTCTTTCCAAAATCTGTCATTATTGCTTTCGATAGAGAGCTTTCTAAGAACAAATGCTTTCGATGGAGAGATTGTTACAAACAATGTTTCGTGTAGGACATTCATAAATAATCTTTTGTGGTGCTGCTTCTTTTCTCTACTATTCTTTTCTATTTATTCTCTTCTCTCTCTTCTTTCTCTATGTCGGTCTACTCTGGGCACACTTCGGATGCACAGCCAAATCGAATTCTCTTAGTAACTATACATCACATGCTATACCCTATAACGGTGGAAGTGCTGCATCAAGTGTTTTCTCCTTATGGATTTGTAGAGAAGATTGTCACCTTTCAGAAGTCAGCTGGTCAGCTTCTACAAGTTTCTCTCTCTCTCTCTCTCTCTCTCTCTGCATTCTTTTCTCCTAGCACGTTGTACTTTAGTTGGATGGATGATACTTATTTAGGTGGGTTGTGCCCGAACTTTCTTTTTGGGGCAATCGCAGTACTTAACAACCCTATTTGAGTTTTCCACGTGATGTGTTTGTCCCACTTTGATCTGCTAGTTCTTCGTGCACATCTGCAATGCATTTAGCCGTAAAGAAGGCATATTATCTATGTAACTTGTTATCATTATTTGTTCGATCTAGCCCTTATTATAGACAGTATATGCATGTGTCAAAATATGTATAGATAGAGAGAGATAAATATTGTGCTTTATATTCTTAGGTTTTCAAGCCCTTATCCAGTATCAATCACGACAGAGTGCTGTTTCAGCTATAACATCTCTTCAGGTATCTAAAAGTCGCTTATTGTGGCAGTCCTTTAGTAAGGGGCATCATGTGGCACTTCCCATAATTGCTTCTGACAGGAGAACTAATTCTTGATACCACAGGGACGTAATATTTATGATGGTTGTTGTCAGCTGGATATCCAATACTCTAAGTATGTCCATATCCTTAGTTCAAGTTTTAATTTTCTTTGTTATCGGATATTTCTGGCCAACAGGCTATTAATTGCTCATGATTGTTTTCCCTTGACTTCTGAATATTAATTTAGCCATTTCTGTTTTGCAGCCTTGATGAGTTGCAAGTGAACTTCAACAATGAACGGTCAAGGTAACTTGGCAGCATAGGGGAGTGTTAATTTTACGTAATTTTCGTTTTCATCATTTGTGGTTCATCTTTTTCCGCAGGGATTTTACAAATCCAAGTCTGCCTGCAGAACAGAGAGGCAAATCATCACAAGTATGTCTGGCTGTGGTCCTACCATTAATATTTTGTATTTTTTTCTGAAGCTCTTGTGATACTGAAAAAATTTCTTTGGCCACGGTGAAGCAAGCTGGATATGGTGATGCTGGAGGTATGTATGCTTTTCCAGCTTCTGGAGCCAGTACAGGTAAACTTTTCTAGGAACTTAGGGTCAGTTAGAGACTATTCTTTATATGTTTTGTGCCGCCATTCACTAACATAAACTTTCCTTCTTCTTTCTTTTTGGCTCTTCTGTTGGTCCTCCAGTTGCATTTCCACAGGTGAGATATGATCTATATGTGAGATAACTTTCTGTTAATGGTAGTTGTGTACAGTTGCTGGAGTATTATTATATAATCTTTGTATGTTTGTTTTTCTTTTGCCACTCTCCTCACTCAATAAATTCTTGGCATGATGCATAAAAATGTGTTTTTACTGTGCAATTGATTGACAGTAGCATCTTTTATGTGTGAGTAAAATAATGATCAAACAACCTCTTGAACTTTTGTGAGCGTGCAATGTGATCACTTATACTTTTATTTGGTCTGATTTTGATCCCTTGGGCACACACTTACACAGAAAGCATCTATACATGAGTCGGGTACCTTTCTTTTGAAGGTTGTCAGTTGTTAGAATACTCTCTTAAACAGCCTCCAACGGAATGATTAGGATGGAGGGAGAGGGTTTTTTCTTCTCTTTTTTTTTGCGGGGGGGAGGGTTGGTGGGGTGGAGGGAGGTTTTAGCACGGATAAAGGTTTGAAACTTCTTGCATGGAATCATAAAAAAGACTGAGTTCAGAAAGGGTTCGGCTCCATGGAGTAAAAGAAAACGCCGGGAACAAAAATAGGGTTTTTGTCTTGGTACCACTGGACTGACGGCCTGCACCATCCCCATCATGTTGTTGTGACATTATCTGATCTCTCTTCTGATGTTCTCTCTGTATTTTGTGCTACTATAAATCTTTGATGGTGCATTGACTTTGTCTCCTATTCCTCTCATCTAGGTGCCCAATGCTGCAGCAATTGCAGCTGCCTTTGCAGGAGGCTTACCCCCCGGAATTAGCGGGACAAATGATAGGTGTACTGTCCTTGTCTCCAATCTTAATCCTGATGTACGTACTTTTCTGATTTTACTTGCCACCTTTGGTAGCTTGTAAAGTGATTCAACTGTTGGACCATTGAAAACACAATTTCTTATGTTTCAGGGAATAGACGAGGACAAGCTTTTCAACCTTTTCTCTCTTTATGGAAATATTGTCAGGATTAAACTTCTTCGAAATAAGCCAGATCATGCACTCGTTCAGATGGGTGACGGCTTCCAGGCTGAATTAGCAGTACACTTTCTAAAGGTTAGATCTGATAAACTTATCAACTGCACTTGTACTGTTAAGATGAGGATGAGAAAATTCTTTTCTAGAACCCTCCCTAGTTGTAGGATAGAGCAAATTACTTCTTCTCCCCGGATCTTAATAGTTGTATCTCTTTCCACATGGTTGAAGTAGTAAAATCTTTTGCTTCCATTGTTTTAATTGGAATTTATGTACTGTTTTGAAGTAATTGACGGAGTTGTTTTTATTTGCTTTGTTTGGTTTATTATTATCCCCTTCTCTGGGTTCCTCGGACGAAGGACACATATTTTTCTTCCCAGCTGCTATGCGACTGGATGGTGAGGCTTGTTGACTTTGGGCTGTGGTGCATATCGAATATGTAAAACAGTCTCAAATGACGATGTGCATTTCACCTTCAGGTCTCAGAATCACAGAAACTCATGCACTTGATAGATTTTGTTGGTGTCAGTACATTGCATCTATAATTTAACCACCCAAGAAGCCTTTTTGATGTTGTGCAGTTAAAGCCTTGAGCAAAGAATCTCCATAATTTCACAGATTGATGAACTTTTTGTCCAGTAGAAGTATGTCAGTAATCTTTACTCTCACAAGTGCTCAATGGTCCACATGATGGAGTTTCTTGTCATAAATAAGACTTGGTTGATCAAAAAAGTTTTGGCCATGGAGAGGGATAGTTTGTGAAGAATTTAAGTTCTCTTCAGTGTTATGGTCTGCTGCACATGTTTTAGGGTTCAGCAGAGCTTAGTTTTGGTACATTTTTACGGCAAGTAGTGTTATTAAAATTAACCCAAAAGTACAGAGAATATTCGAACACTTCTCCTTTTCTTTTTGCCAGAATGAGCATTAGTTGCTTCTGAAGTGGATCGAGTTGGTCTCTAAACGGGCTTCAACTTATATTTGTGGCTAATAGGAAATGCTATGCAACATCACATGATTGTTTAATTTTATGAAATTGTGTTTGCTTGAATTTGATTGAGAGCTCTCTGTTTTGACGTGAATCATTTCCCTGTAATCATTATTTTGCATCGGTTATTATAGAAGTTTGTCAATAATCTGGGAGCTGTTATGTGAGCTATAGGGGGCCATGCTTTTTGGGAAGCGATTGGAGCTTAATTTCTCTAAGCATCCAAACATAACTCCTGGTGCTGAAACACACGAGTATAGCAATTCGAATCTTAACCGCTTCAATCGTAATGCGGCAAAGAACTACCGGTACTGTTGTTCTCCTACGAAGATGATCCACCTCTCCACTCTTCCCCAGGAGATTACGGAAGAGGAGATTGTGACACTCCTAGAGGAGCACGGTACCATTGTTAGTACCAAGGTTTTTGAGATGAACGGGAAGAAGCAAGCCCTAGTTATGTTTGAAACTGAGGAGCAAGCCACCGAAGCTCTTGTGTGCAAGCACGCCAGCTCTATGGCAGGGTCGATAATCCGAATTTCCTTCTCTCAGTTGCAAACTATATAAGGGAAGATAGCAGTTTGAAGTGATGATGATGATTGATGTCTGCATCGGGCTTAGTTTTCTTAGGACCCTCTGTTTAGAGGATCTGTTAAGGTTGTTACTATCTGCATTGTCTCGATCACGTGATGAGAATTTAATGGCTTCTTGCATTAGAAGGTTGCTCTCTACGATGAAGGCTCGGTCGAATTCTTGTCTGCTCTTGTACTTGTACCAGCATTTCCATTCCTGTATTTTGTGCCAATCTCCAACTTTTGTGGAACTGTTAACCGTACTTCTTCGATTTTCAGGAATTTCCTAGCTAAGCTTGTTTATTCTTACCTCTTTATCGAAGTGATTTGCGTACATAATCCTTGCTTTGGCGAGCTAAAAGGTCAATAAGGCCATAGCTAGTCTTTTGGGGATATGTTTAGATGGGCTCTTTGTATTTCTGGCATCCTTTGCATTGGAGATTATTGAACTTCGTGTCTTCCTCTATTTCCTTAAACATCCGTGTGTTTAACAGCATTCTTGAACACACCCAAGTAGGACGGGATCGATATCATCTGTGAAAACAGGGATTCACGGTTTTAATGGAGGTGTTTCCTTTGACTGCTGTCGGTCATTTCAATATTTTTAAATTTCTAAATGAATACGTGATTTAATATTCAGAATGGACAAGATATAAATAGTCATAGCATGTAGTCCTTAGCTGGCATGATACATGGGATCTTTATAAATTTTTGTGAAAACTTCGCAAACTCGTATGATAATACTTGCTTATTATTTATGGAGATGTTGATTCTTCATTTGCATTTAAGCAAATTAGTTCTCAAGATCACTTTAGCATACCTCTATTAAAATTTTGAATTAAGGTAAAAGATTGATATAAGGTTAAAAAAGATATATTTCTAGAGGGTTTATCACATGACCGTGTATAAAATAAGGGATAGCTAACTTACCAAAAAAAAAAAAATAAGGGATAGCTAAGAGTATAATAAGAGACGAATTTAATAATTTTAAAGTTTTGTAGAAACCAATTATGGCACAATATTTTAACAAATTGATTAAAAAAAAAGTCACGTAACATCGTGGCCACAATGTTTACATATTAATGATATCAATGTAAACTAAATCTGTGCTAAATAAGATGCTTCCTAAGAATTGAACAGCGAAAGATGCCTAATAAGAATGGAATAATTTAGGAATATCTTTTATGACATGTAGCCTATATTTGACAAATAAATAATATTAGAGGATTAAAAAAAAAGTATCCATCATCCTAAAAGAAATTATAATACATGCTTTACAAATAGAGTATACTAAAAAAACAAAAAAACAACTAATAGCAAATCAATAGAGAAAGAGTTATCGATTAGTACACGGTGGTGCATATATGATAAATAAATATGACAAAATGCATAATCATTGATAACTCTTATGAGTAAAACCCTACATCTGGTAGAATTTCAATTATTCTTTAGTTGATGAGAACAAACTCCTAAATTTGGTAGCAGTTTGTATCACTTTACAGTTGATAAGGACAAAGTAAGTCGAATAATGTATGGAAACACATAAAACAAATCATTTTGTCCTATTTTTACAAATAAATGATATTAAATTATCGAGAAAAATCATAGGATATGATAACCCATATTTAACCAACAAATGATGTAAACCCGATCTAAATTAGATGAGAGCACACATCCTACGTGCAAATGGACATTGGCAAACTAATAATTGAATCAGCCACGAGCATAAATATTTTATTGAGGAAAAAAAATTACTTTAAAAGACTCCATCGTACGATAGTGCATATTCCATAAATATACGACGGTAGAGGATCATTAAAAAAAAGTCATATAACACAATACCCTTCATTTATTTATTTATTTATTTTTTGGTCATACAATGCCCTTTATTTGATCAAATTAATTAATGACATTAGAGGATCAGTAAAATAATCGATTACTATAAGAATTATAGCTCGTCTTTTGCAGATATATGAGCATTACAAAATTAATTTAATAAATAAATAAATAAAAACCCAATCATCAAAGAATCATACATAATACATTTTTTAAAGGGTCATCTTATATGTTGAATTCACAAATGACCAACCAACTTAGATAACTACCCCTCCCCGCCACAAATTTGGGCGCCAAACAAGAACGTGCTCCACCTTATAAACCTCTGTTTCTCTCTTCCCTCTGCCTTCCCAAATCCATCTCCATACTCAGAATTTCTCATCACAAACAACTCATACAGATTACAGAAGAGAGAGAGAGACAGAGAGAGAGAGAGAGAAGGAGGAGGAGGAAAGTGAATCAGTTTGCGAACTGTGAACGACCATTTTCAAGATTCATCCGACCGAGAGAAAAACAGAGCAGCCGAATGCACACGATGAGCTTCCTCGCTCATCTGGACCACCCTCAAGAACCACCGGAAGGAGAGCGAGCCCTGGTTCAAGAACGATCTGAAGAAGAAGAAGAAGAACGCGACGGGGCGTGCCCCGAGCGCCTGTTGCCCCAACCCCGCGTCCTCTGCTGCGGCAACGGCGGCGGGGCCAACCCCACGAAGCGGAGGAAACTCCCCTTCTCTTGTCCTCCGCCGATGGCCTCGAACCTCAAGAAGAGGCCCTGCTGCTCCCTCCTCGACCGGGAGGACATCGACTACATGCTCCGCGGCTTTAGCAATATCACCCTCCCCTCCCTTCCCCCCTCCAATCTCTGGCGCACCAGCTCCGATCCTGTCCCGCTCGGCGCTCACAAGAAGGCGAACGGGTTTCTTGCAGCTCCAAACGGGGTTCTTGAAGGTGTGGGGTTCGACGGTGCAGTCTCTATGTCGCCACAGAAGCTTGTGTTTGGAGTCAATCCAGCAATGGCGACGACTCCTTTGCTGGGGAGGGGAAGCTCGTCACCATCCTCGCTTCCCCCCACGCCTCCACTACAGAGGACAGTGTCAGACCCAACCCCACACCATTTCCCGGGGTCGATCAACTCGTTTTCCAGTGGATCGAGCTCGAGCGGCGGTCGTGGCAGCGCGGAGGATAGTCCTAATTCCAGGGTCGGTCTTTTCCAATCCTCTCGATGTTCTTTTCGGTGAAAAAAATGCTTAACGTCGTTCTGTTATGATGATCTGAATGTTACCCAATCGTTGGTAATTTTGATTCATTATTTTCTGGTTCTTGAATGCCCTCTCTGACCATCAAAATACATTTTTTTTTAATCTTGATATCTATTGTACGCATGTCAACCGTGAATCATGCTTTTTCTATAAATGATCTCAAGTTACTTTCGTGGAGATTGGTGTTTCCAGTCATCTGATGAATGATAGTTGTTTTCTTCCCTCTCTTTTGTCATATTTGGAACTTTTCTTGTGTTGTGCAATAATCGGAACATAGAACATAGAACATATTCTACGAGTTTTGCTTACCTGGGCCTTGACTCTTGAGGGAAACAGAATGAAATAAAGATCAAGTGAAAGAGCGATTGAATTCGCTTGTTATCTCGCACGTTCTGATTTGTTGATTTGGAACTCATTTTTCTTTAATGCGGGTTTTCTTTTTAAACCAATGCAGAGACTGAAGAGGATGAAGCGTTGCCTTAATGAGATGGGCAAGTGGTGGGATTATATGATGTGCGAAGCCGAAGAGGACGGGCCTTATATACAAGACAACACCCGGGGCACAGAGGTTTGATTTGATGTGCATAAGACTTTACATTTGTACCGATGATCATGTAATGTCATGGAATTTGGAGAAAGATTTGTTACTCTGATGTTTTCCTTCTTTTGTTTCAACTTGTGGACTGCGCGGCAGGTTGAGCGCGAAACCGCGCAGGACAATCAAGAAACTGTGAGCGTGGAGGTCGTCGGCGATTGCTTGCGCATCGATCTCGGTTGCACATGTGGAAAGGGCTTCCAGATCCTGCTCTGGAGAAACAAGTGCTACTACAAACTTGTTTGAGACCCCATTTTTGTAATATTGGTCCCAAAAAGAAGGCTCTCTTAACCGAGTCCATGGATGCACATCTTACCTGAGAATTGAAGTTCTTATTCTTTGTTTCCTTTCTTCTTCCTTGCTCACAGTCTTGGCAGTCTTTGATTACACTCTGTCACTGTCAAGGATCAGAAATTGCCGTTCTTTGTCACTTTTGCAATCCTAGATGGGGATCGTCTTCCTCTGTTGCTAGTGTGAACATGAAACACAGACACTATTTGCATTCTTTAATGGTTTCCTTATGCGTACCTATTCGTTTGCCGCGATACCATATTTAGCCCCTCTAAGAAAGTTGTTTACACTCTAATCTTCTAGTTTAAAGCCTCACCAGTCGTGGTCATATTTCTTGACGGGATCACGTGCTCATTTCATAGTTTTTTGAGTGCCAATAATGTTCAGAGGTAGACGGCACTCATCAATTTCGTGCGCCGTACCTCAAATAATTAGATTAGAACTTGCGTATCTTCAAATGATCCTTTGGCATTATGAAGAGGAGCAAAAACGAGCTTCGAACCTGCGAAATTTTGTAAGGATATACAAGAAAAGTAATGATGATTAAGAAGACTAAACACTAAAAAACTTGGAAAGTCTTTGCTACATTCGGTTCCGACAGATTCAAGCCCATCATATTTGAAATCAGCCTACTAATCATCCTAGATCAGCCTTTGACCGATTGAAGGGTTGATGGTCAAGCCTAAATTATCAGATCAACTATCAATGCGCACACATTCGACTCACTTCATGGTCTTCTTTTTCGGGCATGGGCTTTGGAAGTTAGAACACACTATTCCTCGTGATTCATGCGTAATGTCATTACTATCAGAGAACTCATGACCTAAAGTCACACCAGTTCGCAAATCAATGGTGCGTTCGGTAACCTTTTTGTTCTGAGAAACAATTTCTACTATGAAATGATTCTTTTTCATTCTATTATCGGAAATAATTTCTAAGCATTTGAAAGGGTATGGTAACTGCTCAAAATTTCTATTATTAGAATAGAACAAAAATAAAAATGCGTTTGGTAATTGCGCAAAATTTCTTTTTATTGATAATGTTTTAATAATATTTTAAAATTTTTAAAATTTCTTTATTTTTATTTTTATTTTTCTTTCTTCTTCCCCTTCTTTGGCTTGTGGCTAGGTCGCCGGCGCTAGCGACTAGCCACAAGCCAGGACTCGCGAGGGCATCGCGGCCCTCGCCAGATCTAGCGAGGTTTGGACCCTCACTGCCACCCTCGTTAGATCCGGCAAGGGCAGGGGTGGTGGCGAGGGTCATTCACGCAAGATTCAACAAGGGTGGCCCTCGCTAGATTTGGCGGGGGCGGCAGCGAGGGTCACCCATGCCAAATCGGGTGAGGGCCGTGACGTCCTCACCAGCCCTAGCCTGTGTCCGGTCGACGGTGGCCGACGATCGGCTACAGGCCAGGAAGAAGAAAACCAAGCAGAAGAAGAAGAAAAAAATTCTTTTCCATTTCTGATTCTTATTCTCATAATCAAGAAACAAATTTTTTTTATTTCTTGATTCTGTTCCAAAACCGATTCTGAGAACAAATTTGTGCAAATTTGTACCCAGGAAAAGAAAATTACCAAACGGATTTTTGTTTCAAAATTGATTCTAGAAACAAATGAATAGAATCAGTTACTATTTTACCAGTTACGAAACGCAGCCCAATTGTTAGAGCACCATTGAATCTGATGATCAATCGAAATACACCTCCCGCATTGGGATATTTAGGGCGGGAGTTATATGAATATGTTTGAAGGCTTCTAAGTCTATAGAATAGTGAAAGAAACGTTCAGAGAATGAAACTGGACTCGAGGCATAGTATGCTTGGCGCTCAGTTTAGAGCTGATTTGTCCGATCTTCAATCCTGTCACTTCTGATCATCCCCATTTCTTTCTAGGTCCGATCTTTGCTTACATTCGATCTTTGGCATCTCTGATCTTCTCCATTCACCCCCTGTTACATTTTCCTAGCTTTGTCTCCTCACTGTTACATTTCTCCTTCAATGGATCAATCCCATTTGTGACATTTGATCTACAATCGGCATTTTTTCTCTTTCACTGTCTTAACTCTGTTCGTCATTCTCGCATAGTTTCCCATCTTGATTTGCAGGGCTTTTGTTCCTATGAGTGGTTGATGGCTAATACACATGTAAGTCTTTCCAAGTAGAAGAGGCAGACGACTCAGTTTTGAGCTAGAGACAGTGAATCTGATGAATCCTGTTGGTTGGATGCTGAAGAGATGATAGCCTCATGTCTATTGGATAAAACAGCAGTGCACAATGTCCTCAAGAAGGCTTGGGCTGATAGCCTGATAAGGGTTATTTCTCCATTGCTGACGTTGGAGATAATGAATTCCTGTTTACTTTTGTGTCTCGTAATGGTATGCAGACAGTTCTTTAAATGTTAGTCCATGGTCTGTTATAAAATACTGCCTTGTGCTGAAGGCTTGGGATGAGAAGAGAAGGTTGGAGTATCTATGTTTTGGTTATGCTGCATTCCATATGCAAATATATGGTTTAGCTCCAAATCAAATGAAGTTGGGGAATGCTAGAAGAATTGGTGATTTTGGCAAGAGTCTGTGGATGTTGAAGATCCGTGTGGAGGACTTGGGGATAGGAGGAGTTATTTGCGAATTAAGGTGGAGATTGGTATTTGTTTTCCTCCGAACCTGGCTTGGGCATCGGTCTACTGAAGGTGATTAATATCGGATCGGTGTAAATACGAACCAAGTACCTGATTTTTGTTATAACTGTGGAAGATTGGGGCATGCTTAGATTGCTTGTCAGCTGCTTGATGTTGGACAGCACCAGGGTCCTGGTTTCGCAAGCTAATAGAATGGGGGGGAAAGATGCCAGTTTTGCTAGAAGAGATGGAAGAAACACAAAGAGGTCTTCATACCCTGAGTCCAACCTTACTGACCCTCCAATCTTACAATCCACAAACGTCCCTTTTGCATGATACTTCCTACACATATCAGCCTGATACCAACCCTTCTCATCCTTCCATCATACAAACCGCAAACAGCCCTGGAGACAATATACCACACACATCAATACAAACAAAGCAGTCCATACACAACCCGATCCTAGTGGTTCTTTCACTGAATCTCATGTTACTAAATTACTAATCACTCTGCTGATGACCCTGCACATGATGTTTCTGACTCCATTCAATCCATCCGTACCGATCCTAGTAAACCTGGGAGTCATAAGGAGGAGGAGGGCAGAGGAACTGGTATTTGGTTCAGTTTCCTGGCGAGGAGGACCAGCTGGATGGAAAAAAAGGATAGTGTCATTGTTTCTTTCCAAATTGAAGTGGCTTTGAAGAATGGGGAAGGGAGATTAGAGTATCCTGGAACTATGGCAACCCTGATGTCCATGAGAAGCAAGAGAATTGGCAAGCTTTAATGGAAATAGCGGCTCCATCCTTGGCTCTGCGTGGGAGATTTTAATAAATCAAGTAGCACTGTAGAGAAGAGTGGAGGCGATACGAAATCGGCCAGATGCATCGACAGTCTTATACGCTATGGTTTTCGTCACGCTGCTCAAGATGGACCTGGTCTATAAAAAGATTTACCTGGTGTAATGATATGGAGGATGGGATCATAGAGGAAAAGGTTGGATTGAGAGGCCTAGCTACTGTTGCATGGAGAGGTCTGTTTCCAAGAACTTGGAGGATGGTGATATCCTCCGGAGGCTGACATGCAGGAGGTTATTTCCAAAGTTAGATGAGTAGTGGTTATAAGAAGAGATGTACTGGCATCAACAAGCTCATGTAAAACACTGCTTTCTTTTATTGAGTAATTATTTTAATCGATACAAATAATCGTTTCTCCTAATTATTCATTTTCCGCAAAATAAATGAAGTCCAGGAAAAAGATAAGAGACGCCACCCATCATCGAAAAGGGTGGTGAGGATTGCAAGCCCTGCTCAAATTTGAAGCAGGGGTCGTGCCCTCCCCATGAAGCCCAAGTAAGGGCTGAAACCCTTGTTGATCTCCGTCGAGGGGCGACAATCCTCACTGGATCTCTCTCTCTCTCTTCAATTCTTTAATTTCAACTTAGCCTAGTTCATCTAGCCAAACCCATCGTGTTGGCGGTCTTACATATACTTTGAAGAAAAAGATGAGCATAACATAGGAATTGAGTTTCTTTAACTTCAAACGAGTGTTCGCGAAAGACATTGAAGTACGTTTTCAATATTCACTTTACATATGTTTTCCGCGCCCGCTTTCCGACATGTACGACTCTACGTTACGAGCATCTATTGCTGGTGATAGTATACTCCTTAGAGATGAGAACTGGAATTGGTCAGGTGAATTCGGCAAGACAGTTTGGCTTTGCTTGACCATAAAACTGAAGACCATATGAAAAACAGATGGAGACAAACGTCGCCGATCTGACCAAATCAAACATCGTTTTTCAATCTTTATCGGAGGTCAACGACGACGACTAGAGAGACGCACGGATATGAACACAAAACGCAGTCGAAATTGAATCTGCGCATGGAATCTTGGGAATCCCACTTCGCTATCCACGAGAAAATATCCTAAGAAAGTCTAAAATGAGAGCATTGATTCAGACCCCACCAGCCCACAACATCGCCACCCCATTGATACGACCCGATCCATGTTTGCATTGGTATTTTCGAGAATGATTATCACACGTCTTGCCTTGGAGATCATTGCCATTGGGAACTTGAGCCGTCTGTCCCGTAATCGAGTGAACTCCGTTCATGCGTTCCTTATTTAACTTACCGGTAACTTCAGGCTCCAATCTCTTCCTATTGAATCGGAATCTTTTTCTTGATCTAAACCAACTTCATTTTTTTATCCCGTGGTCCAAACGAGACCTTTTAAGAACCTGGCCAAAATCCGCACAAATAAATCGTAAGAAAATCTAAAATGGGCTCATCGATTCAGACATCGCCAGACCACGACACCTCCGTCCCATGGATACGACCTGATCTGCTGCTGCATTGGGATTTTCGAAAACGAGGATCACATGTCCGATGCGTACCCACGTCGTCATCGTATCTACAGAAGGACTGTAATGCAGAGATTGTTCAGCCCGCGAATCTTTTGATGGCGATCGCAGCCGCAATTTGCACACTTTGGTTGTTCCTGGGAGTCGGTGAAAAACGTGGTCGTGCCCGCCGCCACCTGAAAACGAAATCAGCTCCCAAAAAAGAGCAGTGCCAATCATTGGTCTTAATCGCTTAATCTCCTTCTTCAGCAATGTTCAGGTAACGAAATCAAGAAAACTGCCTACGGCTTTCTTTAGTAGAAGGGCACACTGCCTTCCACTTCTTACCCGAGAGGGTTGCGGGTTAGAAGTGATCATTGGACAGGCTCGGGGACGAACCCCCGCTCTAAATTCGAGTCTACCTGTGGCCTGTGCCCACCTATCGTCGTGCAGTTCCTCGGGCCGGTCGAGCTTGGCTCGGGGCCGACTGGGCTGGCCTAGGCTTAAAATAACCTCAACAAGCCTACGCCCATGAATAAAAACATCCGTTCATTTCCTATAAACGTTTAAGTCGGCGCTTGATGAGCCACAAGTCCGGCTTCAAAGAGGGAAGGGATTTACATTTGCCCATATTAAAAAGATTGAATCGGTCGGGCCTCACTCAGAGGGCCTAAACTTATTGTCCCAAGTTCACCCATCTGACGAACGGCCAAGTCCGACTCATCCATTCGTCAGGCTGGTGATCGAATCTGAAACCTAATAACGGAGCCTGGTTGAGCATTGCTAGAATTGGACATTGCCCTGTACAGCAGTGCCCTCCTAGTGTTTTCATGAAAGGAAAAGAAAAAGAACATTTTTGCAACCTAAATTCATTGCATCTGGCATTAGCTTGGCCAGTAAGATTCAAAAGAGACAAAGAGATGAGGACCACTTATCGAGAAATCGCACAAAATTCCAATTAGAAAAGCTAGAGAAAGGTGATTCCAAATTCTTACCACCACTGTTTAGAGTTCAACTTCTTTTTTTCCATACACTAATCTTTTTTCCCTCGACCGGAAATAGATTGGATGGGAAAAACAAAAGAAGCCCAATCTGATCAGAAGCACGCCACCTTTTTTAGTCCCTAATTACTTGTGAAGAGGAAAATAGAATCTTCCTTCACGACAAAAAGTCAAAAAAAATAATTTAAAAAAAGGTTATTAAAACAAATTCCACGTTGTGGAAAACATGTCTCCCACTTTTCTTTTCTCCTTTTTTCTAAATCTCCAACCTGCTCCTCGTGATTATCCTAAACTTTGATTTTCCAATATTTAATTAGCCAACCAATCTAATCTTAACGTACATCTGGCATTCGTAAAGAATGAAAATTATTCTATCAATGGTTATTGTATATGTTGATTTATAAACGCTTTGAAAATTATTCTTTCTTTTTCGCCCGCCGGCTATGCTTGACCTATCATGCCATATGTCCCTGGTGGTCCTAAGGGAAACTCCAGGTAAAGTTACGTGCATCGTCATCCAATTTCTGACTCGCGTCGCACGTGTAAGGTTACTGTCCTTGTTTTATTAGGATTTCCTCTCTAAAACGTGTCACCGACGCTTCTTGACTTGGCTTTCGATGGATCACATCACTAGGGCACGCCACGACATTCGCATTCCAATCAACATCAGTCTCGTCGCTAAGCTCTACTTTTCGATTTGTCATGTGTTTCCACCTGGTTCCGTTCGATGTTTGCGAGTTGATTGTCCGGCGAGTTATCAATCATACGGGTTGTTGTCCATCGAAATATAAACATGTCAAGAAAATTATCCAAAAAATCATAAATTAATTATATTTTTATCAATTTAGTCATGAACGTCAATTGAGTTTTAAATCTTTTGATTGTTTGTCAATTAAATCTAATTGATCAATTTTGATCAGGAATCGCTAACGTGGATATTTTAAATAATATTTTAATATATTTTCAAATGTTTTACTGTTTCTTTTCTTTTTCTTTTTCTTTTTTTTCCTTATCTTTTCTTTTTTTTTTAAACATCGGCCACAAGCCTAGTTTGCGCGAGGGCGTCGCGTCCTTGCCAACCACAGGCGAGGGTGTCGGGCCTCGCCTGGATCTAGGCGAGGGTCGCGAAGCTCTGCCTAGTCTGGGTGAGGGGGTCGCGGCCCTCACCTTGATCTAGCCAAGGTGGGGGATGTGATTCCCCTGCTAACCATAGGCGAGGGGCTCGTGGCCATCGTCTTTGGCCGGCGAGGGCCGCGACACCCTTGTTGGCCAGAGGTGTAAAAAAAAAAGACAGAAAAGAAAAAAGAAAAGAAAAATAAAATATTTAAAAAATAAAAAAAAATGTTAAAATATTATTAAAAAAATCGTCCATTTCAGCGTCAGCCATTTTACACCGGCCGTGTTATGTAGGATGGCTAGCGTCCACATTAGCATTTATAGCCGAAATTGATCGAATGGAATCAATTGGCAAAAAGTAAAAATATTTAGGACTCAATTGACAAAATTAATAATTTTAGGACTGAATTTATAAAAATGCAATAGATTTAAGACTTTCTAGACAATTTTTCCCCTATACGTATGATATTATTATTTAAGGTGAGGTCAAAAGTCATCGCTTCAATTCTAAAAGAAAAAGTTAGAACATGCGTGGGGCGTTGATGACACATTCAGATGACTATAGAGATGACCTTATCCAAAAAACTTTAGCTAAAGCGAGCCAAACCCTGAACATCAGTATCTTCCTTCATCACGTTTTCGACTTTCATTTTTTACAATAATCAAGCCTGAAGACCGGGTCGAATTTGTCTTTAGGGGTTAGAATCAAGTCAACCCAAAACCCTCCGTCAACCGATGTGCTCTTGCATGATGCATGAATGAAGCAATGAGAAGTTGAAAGGTAAGAAGGTCCAAGACTCCGAGCAGAAATTGTCTAAACAAGCAGAATTTTAATATCGTATAACGTCCATCATCCAAGGAATTAATCGAGATATAATACCATGACCAAAAAAAAATCAACATATAATACGAATGTTAGACCAAAACGATGGCGGTTTTTAGGATCTAGTGAATCATTCGATCGTTGAATGGAGCTAGTGGCAGTTGAATGATCAACAGTCAAATTTTCCCAAAGCCATATTAGACTGGATTTAGGTAAGAAATTGCCTCGAATAAGAAAACTCGTGTTCTAAGTTCTTCACTACATTTTCGGGACAATTGCCAAAAAAATCCTAAAACTATTACACTTGCGTCAATTCAGTCATAAACCTAAACCTTTCAAATGTGCCAATTGAGTTGTAAATATTTTCATATTTTACCAATTGAATCCATCCGATTAATTTTGACAAAAAATCGCTAATGTAGACGCTGGCGGTTTTACGTGACATGGTCCACGCTAACATGGACATTTATATATATATATATATATATTTTTTTTTTCTTTTTTTCTTTTCTTTTGGACCGAGGGCCAGCAAGGGTTGCCGACACTGCGAGGGCATCATGGGTAGGGGTGAGCAACTTGGACCACCCAAACCGGGACCGAACCGGACCGACAGGTTTGGTCCGGTTCTCGGAATTATTGATTCGGTTCTCGGTTCCTAAAAGCATAGCCGGTTTTCGGGCGGTCCGATTCTTGGTTCCAAGGAAAAACCGGACCCGACCGGATCGACTATTTAATATATATTTTTGTTATTTTTTTCTTTACAAATATTAATAAAATGTAAACTAAACTCTAAGTGAACTTCATTATCATAAATTCATTGATAAAAATTAATAAAATATAAATTAAACCCTAAGTGAACTTCATTGACAAAAATTAGTAAAATGTGAACCAATTTTTAAGTGTTTAACTAAAAAAAAAAACTAAAAGTTAAGTGACCGGTTCTATTGGACCGGACCAGAACCGGATCGGATCGACAGTTCAATTCGGTTTCTGATCCTAGAACCAACCGGTCCGGTCCGCGGTTCCCAAAATTGGGAAACGGTTCTCTCGGTCGGATTCCGATTCCTGGTTCCACCTTGGAACCAAGCCGGACTGGGAACCGATCACCCCTAGTTGCGGCTCTCACCCAGATCTAGGCCAAGCAAGGGCACTGCAATCCTCACCGAGTCTGGGTGAAGGTTGCATCGCCCTCGCTCGATGTGGGTGAGGCCACGGCTCTCAGATTGGGCAAGGGCATCTCGGCCCTCGCCTGTGGCCGGCGAGGGTTGATCAACGACCTTTGCCAAGCCTCAGTCAAAAATAAAAAATAAAGAAAAGAACAGAAAAAAAACTTTAAAATTTTCAAAAAATTATTAAAAAATATCCACATCAAAGCTGACCATGCCACATAGGACAGTCAACATCTACACAAGACATTTCTGGCTAAAATTGGTCGTATGAACTTAATTTGCAAAATGTGAAAAGGTTCATGACTCAATTGATATAATTGAAAGGTTTAGAACTGAATTAACACTAATGCGACAGGTTGAGGACTATTTTGGTAATTTCTCCTAAATTTTATACTTGTGTGCTAGCTCGTGGTTTATATCCTTGTAAACGTATGATTTGGAGTGTCAAACTATGGATGAGGATGTCTACTATCATGTTCCATCTCATGTCCCATTCACCAACTAGATTGAAACATGTCCATTTCGCTTGGTCTCAACTCGCCAAATCAAATTCCCACTAAATTTGATATACCAACTTCCACCCCCTCCTTTCTCTCTCTCTCTCTCTCCCTCTCTTAGAAAATCCAACTTAAAAATTTAAACTGATAGATACAAAGAGATTGCATGAATATAATGAGCATAGAAATCACATAGTCAAGCAATACGAAATTTTTTAACATTCTCTCTCATGTGGAAGCCGGATGAAAAATGATGTGTGGAATTTGAGAAATGGAGTGGACAAACATGCGAAAGAAACTAGAGAAGAAGCCGACTCTTATATCATGTTAGAATATACAATCTAAAAGTTTAAATGAAAGGTAGAGAGAAACCATATAAAGAGCGTATAAATCTCATAAATAAACGATATGAGATATTTTAACACACGTCAACACACACTCTCTCTCTACTCTACTCACGCACATGCTTGTTCGCTTGTCTGTCTCTCTCTGTTCTCTTGACTCTCACATCAAGCATGTTGCGGATGATACCGGCTATCAAGCTCTCAGTATGGCAAAGGAGGGAGGCGGAGAGAGTGATAGAGAGGGGGGGGGGGTGCGGGGCGGTGAGAGGTGGGTCGGTAATCGTGACAATGACGATAGAGGTGATGGCGACCCGATTGCACTAGCTTGGAGAACAATAAATTACGGCAAATTGAGTCTAGATACAGACTGCCGAGAGAGAGAATGGGGAAGGGTTTGAGCTAGGGTTTTTAGAAATTTGATCGGACGCAGCGATACAAGCAATTTGAGATATTTCAACTCGCTCTCTCCTATGCGGCTTGCTCTCTTTTCTCCCTCTCCGTTCTCTTGGACTGTTACATCAAGCATGTTGCGTACGATAGAACTTTGAGCTGCAAGTTGAGCTTTCACATCAAGCATGTTCCATTTTTACTCACATATTAATTTGCAGCCTTAATTAATCAAAACTTATTATTAGCATCTCACACTCACAACCTTTGATAAAAAGATCAAAACACCCTCTTCAAAAAAGACACCAAAATAATCCTAGGTTTAATTATGCACCAAACCATCAACTTGCGGCAATCAACCATCGCAGCCTGTAACTACCAAAAAGCTCCGTGATGGAGCTCACGGTAGCCATAGGACTAGATCGGTTCATTTGACCTGATCTGGACCACACATTCGAGGTGGAGAGTGACCGGCCATTGATTAAAAGTCGGCAACCATCGCGATGGTGATTGGCTCCACACCAAGGCTGGTGAGTAGTAGAGAGGAGGCTGGTTAAGGAAGTGGGTTGTACTTTCAAGGTAGGGATAATTTGGGAAAAATTATCAAACAATTCTAAATTTATTATAATTGTGTCAATTCAATCCTAAACATTTTGCGTTCGTATCAATTTAGACACCTGCTAACCGGCCAACACTGACGTGGAAATTTTTTTAATATTATTTTTATTTTTTTCGAATTTTTTATTTATTTATCTTTTCTTTTCTTTTATTTTCTTTTCTCTTTTCTTTTCTTTTGCCCTTTTTTTTTCACTTCATCTTTAACCTCTGGTCGACAAGGTCGGCCCCGCTGGTCGCTGGCATGGATGAGCCTTGACCTCGTGAACAACGGCGGCTGGGCGAGGCTTGGCCTCATCGGCCACTGGCGAGGGCAAGCGTTGACCTCGCATGCGATTACGAGGCCAACGCCAGTCGCTAGGCGAGGGCAAGAGCAAGCCTCGCCATATCTGGCAAGTTGAGCCTCACCCAGCTATGGCGAGCCTCGCCCAGCCACCTTCACTAGCGGCCGATGGGGTCGACCTTACAGGCCCTGTCTATAGCTGGTCATCGGATCGACAATTGGTCAAAAGTTGAAGATGAAGTGAAAGAAAAAAAAAATAAAGGGAAAAAGAAAAGGAAAAATGAAAGAAAAGAAAAGAAAAATTAATAAAAAATTTAGAAAAAAAATAATATTAAAAAATTTTCACGTTAGCATCGGCCTACAAATCAGCATCCACGTCAGCACCGCCCGGTCAAAATTGACAGGATAGATTTGAATTGGTATAAATGTAAAATATTTAAAATTGAATTGGTGTAAAAAAATTTAGAATTGAATCTACACAATTACAATAAATTTAGCACTCTTTTGATAATTTCAAAAGGTCCTACAATTCTCCCATTTTTCTAATATGAAACGAGCATGCAAGCTGAAGAGGAATAAAATAAGGAAAAGAACTGTAGAAGAGGGTAGATATGTGAATGTGTCGTCGTCAACCTAGATCTTTGCAATAAAGACGAACTTTATCTAGAAGATGTAGAAGCCCCCTACTTTTGAAAGGAAAAGTCGCAAGAGAATACCTTCTCCCTAATAAATCTTATGTAGGGACATGACTCGACGTGGCGTCCTAGCCTTCGTAGGTCGTGCCCTAACAAATTATTATATCAGCATCTAACCCCACTTATAAAAAAACGCAAATCTCCATGTGTAGTTCTCAGATTTTGGGTTGACGAAGTGGTCTACAAACTCATCCTCATCGAAATTTCTCCTACCAAATCGTCCGACGTTCTCGTTGGACAAGCACGCCACACCTCGATAAGAAAACCTTCTAGTTTACCGCTACTTGGTTGCATGTAATAGGGCAAGTTTGGCTGGTTCACGTCGTTTTTCTTCTGCCTTCTTTCAACATAAAATGGGAACAAAAACACAGATTTCTTATGGAGGCGTATAATTGTTCAAAATCCAAAAGTTCTAATCTTAATCTCAATATGGATGATCTATCTTTGATCATGCTTGGAAGTTGGAACATAAGATCAACGAGGTGCGTCAACATTTAGGTAGAGAAGAGATAGGACTAGAGCATGTAATCGGTCAATCGATCAATCTAACAGTGCTTGCTAATCTCAGATCTAAAATATGCTCAAGATCGGTTCTTGGCACCCAATCCGGAGGGGAAATTAAAATGTGAGGCACGTGGATCTGGCTTAGGCCCAAAATAAATGAGTCGATATGTCTGGTTAAATACCATGATCAGTCTTCAAATTAGTCCAGTCATGACATGACTCGTCGGCTAGAATTTCATTCATTTTGGAGTAGATTAGGTCGTGCATCGTGACTCGCAATTTAAAGCTGCTTGAATTTTCCACCGAGGAATACTGCTTACATTCCGTTGCCCAATTCATGCATCTACTCTATGTCTGCATTGCCATCCCAATCAGTGTGCGATTGAACTGACTTTTACTTGTATGTCTTTGAACATGTGTCTGCTTCTTGAACTTAGAATTTCGACTTCTGTTCAATATTGAAAAATTTCGAATTCTTCAAAACGTTGCAAAAATGTCAAAGGCACATCCAAACTTTTCTTTATAATTTTCAGAAAACTTCAAATATTACATATTTCGTATGGGCGAAAAAGGGGTAATTGTCAACAAAGAAAAGATATATTGAATCAAATCATATTGATTTTTACTGCGACCTACCATATATCTGTCAAAATGGATCATAGATCCATTTCTTAACTCATATTTGATGGACTGAGTTGTTATATGAATTAATTATATTCACTAAATGAGTTTAGAATAGTAAACCCTAAATAATATGGGTATGAAATAGATTCACAACTAATTTAGACTTAACCCACCTTTATGACTCAATTCTCTCTCTCTCTCTCTCTCTCTCTCTCTCACTTGATCTCATACTCGTTCACTCTATGATCTTACCTCTGTTGGAGTATAAGTTTTCTTAGAATTTGTTAAATATGATAATGTTTTAGCAATATAGGTTAAGTTGGGTTTATGTTGGGTGTAAATCACTAGTTTTTTTTATGGCAAAATAAGTCACTAGAATTGTATCGCATGAAAATTGATCAAAATGGGTTGAATGAGTCAATTTTGATAGGATCATTTTCGACTCGACCCGACTTGATCCACTTATTTGAAGGGTCTAATCTATAGCTATCGCTTGTTTTCGTAGCAGATCGACGATGAATCGAAATTTAACTGATAAGACCTCGACTAAACATTTCCTAGACGAATATTTTTCTCCATGGTATGGGTTCCTCCTTGATATACGCCTGCCGTATGCCGTGCGGCATCTAATTAAGCTCGGAAGAGTCCATAGTCAATCACGTGATAAGATTGCGCTTCTTTGATTTTTATGATAACGTATTTAATTCACCCTCGGGCTGACTAGCGGAAACTTCCACTATTCAATTATTTCGAAAGAAAAATCTGCCCAAAAAAACACATAAGTAGAAAACAAAAATGAATCAAAACATTCTGCAGTTGCCTTAGATCAGAAAGATTCGATTATTTAATCTTGTGTTCAAAAAGGGATTAGATAGATTCGACTAACTTAAAAGTGGTGTTTCTCAAGTAGCATTAGGTAAAATCCACAGACGTCAACATAAAGAAAACCAAATATGATAAACTATGGTCAAACATGCAATCCAGTCAGTTATAATTTCATAATCACCATTTTGATCTTTCTTTCCATTCACCCTGCCACAGAACCCTAGCTTGTGCTAAGCACCAACGTTAATTACAGATTAAAGTATAAACCCCTGCTTCTTTTCATTTTTCACGTAGTCTTTTCGAATTTGGTCACAGTGACATAATATTTAATCAGACCCCAAGTCGTACTTTAGCTTCTTTCCAGCCCATTTTTTCCAACCGGATGGACTCACCCCAAGTCTTCGCACAATTTGGCCCGGAGATGGGGTCGGGGTGAAAGAGGTCAATTCGAACACAAATTCCTTTCCATTTCTAGCAAACTCCACAAATTACGAGGAACTCTTGTGCACGAAATTTAAGTAGCCGAAATAAATAACGATTACTGCCGTCATCGCGTGTAGGACCGAGCGACAAATCACTTAAAAAGAAAGAAAATTTCATCCGCAAGCAATCCTTCCCTCAATAGCCCTACAATTGTTCGGTGACAATCCGGTCAAACGGTGTGAACACTGATCAGAGACGGCATCTTCCTTCCTAAGTTTTAATCCTTTTGCATCCCACGAAAAGCAAAGAAGAGTAGACGCAAAGAGAGAGAAGAGAGAGAGAGAGAGAGAGGCACGCACGCATAATGTTTTTTTATTTCAATTGAAAAGGATGTGCCTCTGTGTGCTACTGTAGCAATGGCGGCTGATTGGAACCGACAACGGTCCATTCATATATAGAAAAGTTTTTTTTTTTTTTTGGTAAGGATTCATATATAGAAAAGTTTCACTTCATAAAAACCTAAGAAGGAAAAATTGATCTTCTCTCTACGTTTTGTAGCGATAAAGAGTAGTATCTGTGTAATCAAGCAACCTTCCCTTTCATAATTCATTTTGTGAAACAGAGCGTTGCGCGTTCATGCTTGCTCATTATAAAGGTGGCGGACCGTCGGAGCACAGGCAAGTACGTCGACTATCCGCCCGCCGCAGACACCACGGGCGATGAGGAGGAGGAGGAGGAGGAGGAGGAACAACGACCCCCCACGCAGCACCGACTCCCAAACCAGCAGCAGATACAGCTAATGGACGAGGCGGTCATGCCGATGTACTCGGCGTATGGTCGACCTAGTGAGATGTCGGCGATAGTTTCGGCTCTAACGCATGTTGTCTCAGGGACGAGAGGCAGTCAACACGGAGGAACATACCGCTCAACATCGACTTCTTTATCGGCATACGATTCGGCTTCAGCTGGCAGCTCATCTGAGCTTCCATGGACTTATATTGGACAAAAGAGAGAACGTGATGAAGCAGGAAGTTCATCGCAGTTTTTGACCGACTCTCCCTCAAGTCAGAGGGATTACTATGGGATCTATAGTAGCGGTAGTGTTGCATTAAGAGATGCATCTACTATTTCATCTTCCATAGCTGGTTAGTCCCAAATTCTAGATTTCCTCTATCTCCATCTAATCCGTTAATTTCTTTCAAATTACTAAAAAAAATGTTACCATCTTTTCTTATTTCAAGAAAACGAAAGGAAAACGAGGGAGTGAAAGAGATGACAGTCATTATTTATATACCCACCGTTAATAGAGCAAACTTTTTGCCCATGCAGTGTTAGGATTTAGATTAATGTGCCGTAAAAAATCTCTATATAATATGAGTAAAACCTACGTAGACGATAATTTCTCTACTGAAATTCTCTTCTTTTTCCATCTGTTTTTAGTAGGAATACCGTATTACTTCCCACAAAGAAGAAACTTCTCATTTTGATTCGTGGAGTGGTGGAAAATGGCTAAAGGTTACCCCTAAAATCTAAGCACTTTTCATAAGATCACTAATGTTTGTGTAAATACTTCCTTAGGTGGATCTAGTAACCCTAATCACTTATTCTTCTTCTTCTTCTTCTTTTCTTTCTTGCTTTCCATTGCTAGGGTTTACTTGGATCTCGGTTTTCGCCGATATTGTAAACCCTAAATTTCAATATGTATATGCTAAGAGGGTAATTTCTTCCTCTGCTTCCATATCACACTTATATGAACCTATATATTGTATTCAATATGGTATGAAGCGATTATTTTGTTTTCTTCAATCATTTTTTTAGTGATGAGCTATGAAGGCAATATCTAGGTTATCCAACTTTGCATGCATTTCTGACCAAAAAAAAAAAAAACTTTGCATGCATTGGCTAGTCATGTCATCAATTTCTTGCAGCAATTCACTTATTTTGATTGAAAAAAAGAAAGTTTGGACATGATATCAATAGAACAGTAGATTATTTTCTCGATCTATCATTGAAATAATACATCGGTATTATAACTGGAACGCTGTATATCTTCAAGGGTGCAATACATTTGAAGACTTCTTAGATAGGATAATGCTATCACAACTAGCTTTTTATCTTTTATTCGTTTATAAATTCTGATAGACCTCCGATGCATCTCAAGGACTCATCTATTTTTCCAAATGATGGAATAAGAGAATTCAATCGAGTCTGAGTGCTCATCTTTACTTTGAAAGTGAGGATTGAGTTGCAAGATAATTAATTACTATGATTAACAGAAAAGCCAATATGCCACAATATATGATAAGAAAACAAAATTTGGTAGTCTAATTCTATTGGTAGTTCATTATATATAAATACGATAAGAATTATTATTTCCTACATAGACGAAATTAAAAATAACGTAATGACGAGTGTATATCTTTACTGTATTAATTTTTTTTTACCATAAGATTAATATTTCCATGTTTTTTTTTTGATAAAAATGTGTCTTGAATGTAGCATCTCATGTAGAATGTGAGCTTCCGAGGAATGCGAGTAACAAAAACGTGTATGTCCTTTCTCTGTACAGGACTACAAGCAGCGACTGTTGCCGCCACCTCCGCTGTCCTGCCGCCACCTTCTGGAGCAGGCGCGCCACCCCTTGAAGGCGGAGAGAGAAGGAGGAGATACAGGGGAGTGAGGCAGAGGCCGTGGGGGAAATGGGCGGCGGAGATCCGCGACCCGCAAAAGGCCGCGAGGGTCTGGTTGGGAACCTTCGACACAGCGGAGGCCGCCGCCCGGGCCTACGACGATGCCGCCCTCCGGTTCCGCGGCAGCCGTGCCAAGCTCAACTTCCCTGAAAACGTCAGGATCATCCCGCCCAATGTCCAGGCTTACAGTTCCCCCGCTGCTGCCATGACCCTCGCCGCGGGCTCCGCTCCTCCGGCAATGGCAGCGGGTCAGCTAGCTCCTCCGTCTGTGGGGCTGGTGCCGCTATATCCGAGCGGAGTTGAAGGCGTCAATGTGAGAGACTACTGGGACTACTTTCAGCTTCTTCAAGGGCATCATCAACCTGCGAGTTTGGTGGAGCAAATGATGTATTCTTCACAGATGGCTTCTTTACAGTCCCCGTTATCATTGCCCTCCCCGTCTCTGCCGCCGCCGCCGCCTTTTCCTTCATCAGATATATACGGGTCTTCTTCATCATCTGGTTTTGTCGGTGCTTCTTCCTTTTCTTCTTCATTTCCTCTGTTTTCCCAACAGCAGCCCCAATTAGGATACTTCCGGCCGCCGCCGCCCCCGCCCCCGCACAACCAGGGAAGCGGCGGGGAAGACATTGAGCCGCCGCCATCGCCGGATTCAAGTCATTACCCGTCATCAACCAGTTGAAATTCGGTTCCCTAGATAGCTTCTCTTTGTTTTTACCTTATTAGAATCATTCTTTTTGGGGGGAGGGAGTAACAGTTTTCAGAGCATTGTTTGGCACTCCTTTGGGACGAGGATGATTTTTTTTTCCCATGTACACCACTTTTACGTGCAAGACTTCTTTCGTATTTTGTATTTGTTTCAGCTAGTGTTCTCTTTTCTTATCCTTTCTAATACATCGTACATTTTGGTCTTGCTCAACTTAAATCATTCCTCATTGATCATATTTGTACATCTTTAAGTAATCACAGTGCACTTTCTCTGATTGACTTCGTCTAAGACCATGCGCATGAATGTGACCATTTGGTATCCTTTCCGGTCGATAAACCGTGCACTCACAAGCGATGCCGCACGAGTTCCTTACCTAGGGGTCCATTCAGCACGCCCGATGCATGCGAGCTCAACTTGCACGGGCCGCCAGATCCAATGGATCCCGCGGTTCGCTTTCTTGATGGTGACCCCGTTTGTCGACGGGCGAGAACGTGAAGAGCGGGACTCGCCAGATTCAAAGTCGCGGACGAGGAGAACGAGATACGCGCCTACGAAATGCATCGATGATGAGGGCCAATCTTGGACAAAATTATTAGTTGAATTCTCCTTCGTGGAAAATGGAACTTTTAGACCCCACCGCGTGATTCTTTAGCCATTGAATCATCGCCCCTTTCCCATTGGTGCGAACGATCGTGTCGGTCTTAAAGTTCAAAAAAAGACGAGGAACAGATAGAAATCGAGTGCTTTTAACAAAATGAGAAACGTGTGGCAACACGCCAAGCTTTTTTTTGAAAGCAAAAGCTTGTTTAGCGACTCGCGCAATGCATGTTTCGTTCACACCACGTGTCTCTAGCAGCCCTCTAATATAATATAACATAAGTTCCTCTTTGCGGGTCGATGCTCGAGTGATAAATGTGTTCGTCCGTCTCAATCAATGTCTAAATTCGAATCGCCGCGCTCGCGCATATTCTTGGGGCCACTTCCAAAAGCATAAATCCGTATTGCCTTTGGTAATTCTCCGATTTGTGCCAGATAGGATTGACAAATCGGATGGAGATTAGTCGAATGGCGACAATCGCACACACCTTGTTAATACAAAGTTACTTTTTGTCAAAAATTTTAAATATCAAATAATGCCACAATCTAATAACTTAAGTTTTTTAAACAGTTGATAGTGGTTCATAAAATTTTACCCCCGTATGTTAGTAATCAATAATTGTTTAAAGGCTCCGATACATTTTCCGACTACACCGAAATAAAAAAAAAACATAAAGAATTTGTAGAGGTGATTATTTTTAATCTATAATAAGGGTATCCTAAGTATAAGGAAATGGAGAAGTCATAGGTATTCACGGCAATTGGATTAGTAATTCGAGTCGTGTCATATTAATGATATTGTCGAATTAGGGGCATATTAGGTTAGCTTATTTGAACCCAACACTGTTTAATAAGAGTGCCGAACTCGCTCACGTGAACATGACGCGTCTAATGAAGCACTTCACATGAGACGATACGGTCAGTACCATTATGGAACGTATCACTGTGACAAACACCACGTGATACACGCATTTTGCATGATTGTACACAGTTTCCACTGACATAAAGACTAAAAGCTTTCTTGATTATATTGTTATAAACTTTTTTGTCCTCGAACATGTTTCGATCTTCTTTCTCTTATTCTTCTTAGTATGTGTGCTATTTTATAACTTCTTTTGGGTAGAAAAAAGCCACATGATACCAATATCAGGGATTCTAAAACATGTCCAATAGCATCGTATTCAAAGATGACATACTAACAACTTAATCTGGGTCAATTTGTATTAAGACCAGTCCTTATCAAGTTAGCCCCCTCTTGATGAAGAAAAAAAAGTAAAAAATCCGTTTAATTACGTCAACTCGGCATCTGTTTAAGTAGGCAAATTCCGCAAATGTTCAACTAATCTCACGAAAGAACCCCATTTTCGTGCATTTTCCATGTGATGTGCTTCCCACGCTGACTATCCCCACTTACTTTCCCCCCGGATGATTAAACGAAAGATGCGATCGTTTCCAAATTCAGATGATTTCAAGTGTCCCCGTTTGGGTTTTTCTTAAAATTAATTTGGTGCATGATTTGAGGTTTGAATGGTTAAGCCCCCAACCGCCCCCCGCTCCTTGTCCCCTCTCCTGTCCCCGAAGATGCGCGGCCACCCTGTCGCCACGTGGAGATGCACCTGAGGTAAAGCCTACTTTATAGGCTAGGGACTAGGTCAAATGCCCCGAGGTCGATCCAACCCAAACCATGTGGAAAATTCGAAACGTGTTCCACTGTTGCTCGCTCCGTCTTTGTTTTGTCCTTACACCGATGCTCGCATTAGACGACACACATCATGCTGCTCCACTTGTCTGAACCTTAGGGTCGGGCCGAGAAACATCCAGGAAAAGTTAGGCAATTCCCCATGCTGGTTGCGCAAAAGGCATCGCATCGAGGGGCCCGAGTTGGTGTTGGCAAGAGTCAATTGGGACACGCGTGCCTTAAAACTGGGCGCCTTGCGATCCCCGAAAGCGTAAAGATTAGGCCTCCATCGATGGGGTCGCGGTCGGTCAATTGGGTAGCTCACCCACCATTTCTGGTAAAAGGTGGATTCTTCTTGTGTGTTTGGTCTTGGTCTTTTGCTCAGCGGTGTTGTTTGAATGGGGATAGTTATCCAAGGAAAAAAAAAATCATAAATTTATTGTACGAGTGTCGATTTAATCCTAAATATTTCAATTTAGCTGATTTAGTCCTGAATCCTTTGATAATTTGCTAATATAGTCATTTCGACCAATTTTGATTGAAAATCGCTGATGACGTCAACATTAACAATTTTTTAATAATATTTGCTGAACTTTTTTCATTTTTTCCTTTTTCTTTTTCTTTTTTTAACTTAGGGTCGGCGAGGGTTGGCTGGTGAAGCACCATTGGAGAAGGGCTACAATTGGTACGTGCAAGGAATAGGCCAATTCGGGGCTTTTTGCTCAATTTCGCGGGGAGTCAAATTCTCATCAGTACGCGTCAAGGGAACAACCCCTGTCCTTTGATTTCCATATAAAGGACACGACGAGCATAGAAAATGGGATCAACTCCCATTGTGTATTGGTACTTATTGGATATAGAATAGATCTGCTTCTCTTTGTTCCTACAACTCGAATTGTTCGATTTTTACTTCTATCTGAAAATGCGAAATTGTCACAGGTCCTTGATGTGGCCAGCAAGGGCGTTGCAGCCCTCGCCCAAAGCCCTCACCGACCACAGTGAGGGCATGCGAGCTCTCACCCAAATTTGGCAAGAGCCCGGGGCTGACAACCTTCATTGAGGTTGCGAACTAGCAAAACGAAAGAAAAGGAAAGGAAAAAATTCAGAAAAAAAAAATTCACAATTTTTTTTAAAATTTGTCCATGTCGGCACTAGCCATGCCATGTACCACAGCCAGCATCCACGTCAATGATTTTCAATCAAAATTGACCGGAATGACTACATTGACAAATCGTTAAAATATTTAGGACTAAATTGGCCAAATCAAATGGTTTAGAACTGAATCGGCCTCCGTACAATAGGTTTATGACTTTTTTGATAATTTTCTCTATCTCAATGGGCTTGACTCAACATGCGAAAACCGATGGCCGGGATTGTATTCATACAACAACACGCTCACAGATTCAATTTTCAAAAGTATGTTCATTATGTTGTTGGCATAGATGATACGGCTCGACTTCGGTACAGATGTTGGGCTGATGAAATACATTATGAATTCCATAAATAAGATGATGATGATGACGATGATGAAGCCTAGGTGTATGCTAAGTACCTCGTTCGCATTAGTATGAAATTATGGATATCGAGGATTGTTATTAAAATAAGAAAAGGGTACACGCTAATCGGCAACTTATTGTTCATCTATAATGATTTTTAACATATGTACACAAAGAAGCGGTGCGCTCACTGCTAGTTTAGAGCCACATGACAAGATTCTACACTTGACATGACTAAAACCCGACGAACAACGAAAGAAAGACGCTTTAAATCTTAAATAAATCAATAGGCACGACTCCAGCCGGTAGTTCACCGAAAAGAAATTGTGTCGGTCCATGTGTTTTCTATGGGAAAGCCCACATTTCCCATGGTTTACTTTACTGACGTGATCAAATACAATGTTGTTTAATTATTTTATCCTTGGTTTATGTCTCCCCTGTTCTTGTTGGTCACCAAAGGTTTCGTCTGACATTTGAACGATGAATGATTTCATCACGGGGAGTACTATAATTGTGGCCCTAGGAAAGCGCCAAGTGATGTCTAGTGGTTAGGAGTTTGGTCAAGGGTATAGGTTGGTCAGGTCACGGTTTGCTACGTTTCGGGAAACCTAAGATGACAAGTTCCAAAAAATAAGAGAAAAAGGAGGCAGAATCTGAGGTGGTCGTCGCCTTCTCGGTTAGATGGGCGATGAGAAATGACCACAACCTAACTCCGCCAGCAAAGAAAAGCTTGCCAATTTGTGGGTGGTAATTGGGTCTAAAGCATCTGGTAGCACTAGGTGTCATATTATGTTTGAATGTACCTATTTTAAGTCAATCTGTGACCAATATAACAAGCTTGTCTTGTTTCGGTGTACAGCACTTTAGGTAGGGACTTGGTAGCCCAAACAAAATCGAATGCGACAAGATTGGATTAGATAAGAACTTCCTCGAAATGTTCATATCCTTTCGAAGGTAGTGAAGACAAGGGCAGAGTTTCGATTCCATATATCCTTTGAGATAGGTGCAAGGCTTCCAGATCCAAGAAAACTTTTGACTTTGTGTTTTTTCTTTTGGCTAAATTGATACACTAACAAGGCCCAAACCGAAGGAGCCAGGATCCTTATCATCTTAGGGTCATATACTCTTAGGGCCCGTTCGATAACGTACCAAATAGTGAAAATTTATGTTCTTTTGTTTTCAGAAATAGTTTAGAAACAGAAATGTGTTTGGTAAACTTTTTGTTTCCGGGCACATTTTTGCAAAAATTTATACCCAGAAACGGTTTTGGAAGAGAAACAAGAAGTAAAAAAAAGTTGATTCTTGTTTCTCAGCACAATTTTGAGAATCAATTTTTTTCTTCTTTTTCTTTTTTTTTATTTTCTTCTTTGTGTTGCTCTTTCCCGAGTTGTGGCCAGTCGCCAGAAGAAAATGGGTAGAAAGAAAAAAAAAATTAAACAATTCAAAATATTATTAATAAAAGGAAATTTTGTATAGTTACCAAACGCATTTTTATTCTTTTCTACTCTAGGAATAAAAATTTTGGACAGTTTATCAAACGCCTTCAAATACTCAGAAATTATTTCCGAACACAGAATAAAAAAAATTATTTCTGTTCAAAAATAGTTCCCAGGCACAGAATGATATTCATGCGCACCCTTAAACTACTTTAGCAGATTTTGCATTTTCCACATAATCAAAGGTACGCAACATGTTGATCCATCTTTAGGTTCATTCATTGAATACACGCGCGGATCAATATAATGCGTGCCATGAGTCAGATTTCAGATGTACTCTACAGATAGCGCCTCTCTATATTCCAGGATTAGTGTTATAGGAGAAACAATTTCATGATTACGCTTGCGTATGTAACTTTATCAGAGTGTAGTATGTGAAGGAGCAAAAATCTTTGTAGTACGAAAACTTCAAATCTAAAGCTTGTATAGATCCAGAGTTAATGAGAAGGGAGAAAACGATCGAGGGATAAACCTGAAGCGATGAACCGCTATATGTAGAGCGCAAAAACGGCACCAAGCAGGCAGGCAAGCACAACTTTTCTTTTCCTTTTTCCCCCCTAAAGAAACTTAAACATTCTGTAAGCCCCATGGAACGAATAAGCTCTTTCGGAATCGAACCGAGAATTCCACATTTTGCTATAACATGTGACCACGTTCAACATATTGTCTCGGTATTGCCAAATATCAAAGCAAGACCCAAAGCGAACACGACAATACCAATTCTATGAACTGACAAAAGAGATCGAGAAGCGACATTTAGTGTATGAAGCAATTTGCTTCCACCACCCTTTTATCATACGATCACAAGTATGGATCGATAAACTGCTGGACTGAGTTCGTGTAAAGACAAATTTGAACATTCCAAAGTCGGTCCCTGCTATAGGCAATGCAAGTCAAAGATGGCCTCTGCGTTCTAAAATTTACCAAGACCATTGCCCAGCTTTTTATCTTCAACCAACAGCGAGAGAGTGCAAGTCTAGTTTGCCATCGGATGAATATGGGGAATGCAACTGATCGGTCTAAACAGATGGAAAGCACAGATTTCAAGTGCCTAGAATACTGGTTATATACAGAAACAATATAGCCAGCAATACAAATTTAATCTGCGGGGCCAGACAAATGTGCCAGGAGAAAGTAACAAATTAAGAAGACACTATTCAAACATTCCTATTCAACAGCTCAGAGGAAGAGATATATAGCACACAAAAAGAACGGAAACAAAGAGAGCTAACGTCAGAATTCAGACCTGAAATTGGCATAAAATGACCGCTCCTGAAAGACACTAAATTTCAACTTGAGGCCAGAGTTTCATTTTGGTTTGCATGCCAATCATTGATACCAATTACAAGTGTGTTTCGCTCGAGGGAATGTAGCTTCTCTCTGTGAACGTGGAATTCACGAGGACCTCAGGCGCAATTTCCCAACTCCCACTTCTCACATAACTTGAGTGCCGATTTTCAGATTTAATGGTTGGAGCTCGATGTCCTGAAGCCATAGGGGAGTCCACCATCATACTATTTTCTGGAGTTCCATTGCTTCCTCTACTTTGAACATCTTGATCGAGTTCAATATTCCGACGCTGGGAGATTTTGAGAAGATCTTCACCAATGTCCAAATCCTCCTCCACCTTTGGGCGTGGATTTGCGCCGAAATCTTCCATCTCTGATTCTGCTCCTCGTTCGCTGGGTAAAACAGGTCTGTGCACCTCTTCTTTGACAAATGCTCGGAAATTATTCCTTGACGGCTTTACCTCCGTGCAGAACACTTCAAAAAAATTACTGAAGCACCCTAAGTCATAAGCATTGAACCTGTTTTCCGCTCTGTACCGGAAATTCTCGTATGTTGTCTGGAAAATTAAGTGTTTTTTGTCACAAATCAGATGAAAGCGCTATTTAGAAGCTGAACTCATGTTCACAAATGGGAACTAAGTTAGACATCTTAATCTACAAGCAAATGGCCATTAAATCCTTGTCCGAAACAGAGGAAGGCAGCCTTAAAGAATTACAAAGAAAGACCAAAGGATGCATCGAAGTGCTCATAAGAAAAGATCTATCAGACCCTTGATTGCAGTGGAAAACATGCACCTAAATCTCATTCAGGCTATATTTGCTAAGGATATTTAATCCATCACATCAGCAAAAATATCAAAACCTTCCTAATATTGCGAATGACGGACTGCAGAAAACTTCGTTTTCTGTACAGAAATTCACAAAAAAGCAAATCATAAAGGTAATACTCTGTTGAACCTTCAGAATATTAAATTCCAGAGCACATAAACTATCCAATATTTCAAAGAGGAATGACTGCTCAATCCCTCTATGCTCAAAAATTTGACAACACTAGAAGTTCTTTTCATGCTTCACGGATTTGCTAGTCTGTTATAGTCACATTCAAACAAAAGACATTACTTACAGGGTATATTTCGGTATAACAAAACCAAGACAATACTATGCCAGCTAAAGTGCCGGAGAGCCGAACGGCTTGTAACCAGACATAAGACAAATGATGAGAGCAAACATAAGGAATAACAGTGAATGAAGCAATATTTAAGGAAACTTTAACAGCATCAATTCAGTCCAAGAGATGGAACTAAAGGAGCTAAAAAATAATGTGCAAAGACAACCAATTAAATGACATGATCCCTCTCACATTGTGTGAATGGTGCATGAGACTTACTTGATTTGTCCCTATAAGATACAAATGGAAGCCCGTGAGTCCACCGACAAACCATAGAGAAATAAAACAGTAAGCCATAAGTATGACAGAGGCAGGTGACTCCTTCATTGCCTTCCAAACTGGACCTCGATACTCATCCATCAGAACCTTAATGTAGAAAGCAGACATCGCGAAAACATAGATACACAGAAGAGTGGCTGAAGATACAAACATGAAGAAGAAACGGTAGTTGCGCTGCAGAAGCAAAAAGGCAACAATCAGTTAGGCAAGCATAATGTTGAAAAGTGTGACTGATTAACAGCCTTAACCACTACCAAGAGGCATATGAAGAACATACAAAAGCCCCGTGTTCACAATAGCATACCATTCCAATACATTGGCCCACCCAAGGGCAATGGTGATCAAAACGCTCAACACAGTTGTCACAGATAGAGCAATGAGAACAACGAGGAGGTCGATACAGCATGCATGTATCACAATACTTCACTCTCACAGTAACACCATTAACCAGAACATCTTTCGTGCGAGGAAACTGAAGGCTAGGCGTTTGTCTTCCCCCAATTTCAACTGATGCTGAGGAGTCAAATCGCAATACTTCTTCTGGTGGATGTGCATTCCGTGGGACTATACCAGGATCCCGGGCTGAGGTAAGAAAAAGAAGCAGCAACACCTATCAAAATCAACTTTGCAATTACAATAAGAAATGTCTCGACTAACCATAATAGGCAAAACAAAAACTTATATATAAAAAAAAAACCCCTTAAGTACCAACAAAGATTCAGAAACATCAAAGGATACAGAGGTGAAAACATGCAATAATAGAGCCCATTCAAAGGGCCATTTTCCAATAGATGATGGAAACAAGAGGAAGGATGCTGTCATTTTTTCTCCTTTCATAGCTATATAATACAAACTGAACTACAGACATCTAATCCATGATAAAAAAAGAAAATTAAACGTCCAAGTATAACAATGGCCATCAACACTGCATTCAAAGAAAGTAAGGTAGGCTCGGCACCAAATAATTGGGCAGGAAACATCTTCTCAGTAATCTCATTCTACACTAATGGTCTACAAAGAAATACTGGAACACATATGAAGCAATCAGATAGGATGGTTCTGTAATCTTAAGGGCCAGGTTCAGGCAGAGGGACTCACGTAGATCGTGAAGCCAATTGCTACCGCCAGCACTGCATATCCAGCATTGTATGAAGAAAATTCATGGCGAAGATGCCTCGCAACAAATATGCAAAAGATGATCATTGGAACTATTATAAGCGCTAATGTCACAATCAATGACCTCGCATCTGGTCCAAATATCAACCTCCCACCAAGAATGAACTTCTGCAAAACCCAGAAGAGGAAGGAAAACACCAAATATCAACAGAAAATATCTTCCAAAGCAATAAAATAGCATGACATGAGTATTATAAAATCCAGCAACATCAACAAAATAGCTCAAGAATGAAAGCTTGCACCTCAATCTGGTAGAGAAAAAGAATCACACAAGGAGGACATGAACAAGGAGAAACATTTTAGCTGTAAAACGACATAAATCTGACATGCTGCTGTCAACTTATAGGGAATAACAGTAGCGTGTGCCTGTGCACACATTGGCAAACTACTCCTTTTATCTTTCTGTGTTTTTGGTGTTTTTTTTTTTTCAGACAGGAGATATGGCAGCGAAAAACCTAAACATCAATTTTGTGCACGTAAAATGTGTAGTTTGCATCCTCTAATTAGGATTCCTGCCCAATATTTCATGCTTAATTGTCGCCACCGACGCACTTGATAAACTTCTGTTGACTGATAACAAGCTCGCATAATCAAACTATAACATGCACCTGACGGTTAAAGCAGAGAGAAATCACGGCCTTGGTGCCAATTGACTAGCCTTACAACCACAAAGGCTAGTCAATGTGAATAAGTGGGTCTGATTTATAGGTGCTAAAGCAACCATCACTAAAACACAATCGAAACATCCCAAACATAAACTACATCTAAATATGTTAATAAAAATCTTTCGATAGTCCCTCCACTCTTTAAATCCACAAAGTTCCTATATTTTCGCCACTCAAACAGCAGCTCCAAAACAGAAAGTTGCCAACACAAGGATGATGAATACTGCTCAGCTTTAAGCCTGTTTAGTAATTGCA
The DNA here is from genome assembly GCA_031216285.1 of Syzygium syzygioides. NCBI lineage: Eukaryota > Viridiplantae > Streptophyta > Magnoliopsida > Myrtales > Myrtaceae > Syzygium > Syzygium syzygioides. Next base: position 30,760,349 of record CM062247.1, read on the forward strand.
GTTGCTGCTTGCTGATAATGGGTTGCAACACTCCTAACAACTTAGATTCTTTTTTCGTTTAATACATTATTCCTCTTTTACTAGCATCAAACTTCTGTTGAGGGACTTTAATAGAGTTTCTGTTCATAAGGTTCTTTGCACAAGAGCCCTTCTGCTTTAAGTTGCAAGGCGATAGCTAGACAACCCTCCCTCAGTTTTTTCCAGTGGATGCCCATGTCTACTTTTCCAGTGGAGAGTCTGGGTACTTTTTGAGATAAGATGGGTACTTCCTCAAAGTTCTGCAATTCTAATCATCCTCCCCCCACCCCCACGCACAAGGCAGGTGACTGCGAGACTATAGTTTTATAAAAGATATGCACATAACTTCTCCAGATAGAACCAAGAAAGAGAGAAGTGCACATGTGAGTGTGCGTGGAGAGAGAGAGACAGAGAGGAGGAGGAGGAGGAAGGGGTGTGTGTGTGTGGGTGGGTGGGTGGGGGGGTGTGGTTAAGAAAGTGAATAAAAAGATCTTATCCCTCAAACTCCTGCGGAATTGAAGTTTCTGGGAGGAGACTTAATTGCCCTTCTTTTTCATATTAGTAATAACATCTGTGGTCTTGATAAAATACTAGAATTAGTCAGCCTCTCCACATAATCACAAGTCCTGAATTTCACAAAACTCCATTCTAAGCAACAATTAGGGACGAACGAGGCCCCACTAGGTGGTGGCTATACGACTGTCAACAGTTGGCAATGGGTCAAATTTCGTAGCAGTAACATGACATATGATTTTCCATTTAAAAGTGTACCAATGTCCAGCATGGATGACTGTGGAAGGAGAAAAAAGACAAGCAACCCTAGGGGATTGTGCGACAATTATGAGAACCACGTGAAGCTCACACCAAGCTAGATAAATGCATATGTATGCCCACCAAATATTTTGCAATTATATTAGTTCTTGCTGGCATCCATGCAAATATCCTTTGGTTATTACCAATTTGCAAAGCACATTTACTAGTTTGCCCCACGACCTCATCTTCCCATTGAACACAACCATACAAGAATCTGAAGTCTAGAGGAAAAAGAAAACCCTGTTAAGTTTACAGCACACTCCATGACTTCACTAATACTTTCTGAAAGATCCCTCTTCAGAATCATGAAAAGGGTAACCAAAGATTCTTGGCTTTAGGGCAAGTTTCGGTTCTTGCCGATAGCTTCTCCTCCAAAATTTTGAAAACGGAAAAAAGAAAAAAAAGACATCAGTTAAGTTTCGGATGATGATACACGTCTATATGTAATTATTATTTTAAAACTATTCTTGGAAGAGCAAACAGCTTCTGAAGCTCAAGATGTTTTGCTGATCACAATGATTAGGTCAGTCTGAATCGTTCTTTTGTCCTTGTCCAATTTTTAACAGATAATTGAAAAACCATGCTCCTATTAACAGGCTTCAGAATCCCATATACTGCAAAATTACAGCTGACCACTTCCTCTATATCATATAGATTACAGACCACCAACGAAAACCCAATTGAGAACTCTCTAGTCCTTGTCAATACCCTGGTATTTTCAGATTAATAGTTCACTACTGGCACAAAGCAACGGCAGACCACTCACAACAAGGTCACTGGCAAACAAAGGTGTTTGGTTCTGGTAAATTGGGGGCACGTTTTCTGTAAAATCAGAGGAACTGGCATCCAACCATGTCCTGACTAAGGCTCCTAACCTAGAGTAGATTAAGAAGAATGCTCTAGATATGCAGCTTTGTTTAAGTTACCGGGGGCATTACAAGAGGAGAAAGGAGTGGAAAAACGCAGGGAGAGAACAGGAAATCGTTTTTGGGAAACTAGTAAGAAGCATTGAGGAATGCTTGAATCAAGTGCCAATCACTTTTTCCTTCTCAAACACGGTCCCAGCCTAGCTACACAATTGATATTTGCAAGGTGCCATGTACTACTAAGGAGCTGCGTTGCTTACTGGTAAATAAATCAATATGCCATCTGCAAACTTCCATCAGGACGGACAAGAATATTTCCTACTAAATGGGTCAAGCCAATGAACTTTAAGCATTAAAGACATGAAAGCAACTCACTCAAACACAAAATTTATTGCAACAAAAGGCAAACTTTCCTACTGCAATTCTACGAAACACTCTTGAGTGCCCCGCTAGACCCAACATCGGTTTCTTGTCCATGACCAAGAGTAGAATTATGCTGTCACCCTTCTTCTTCCTTCCAAGTTCCTATGGAAGACAGACTGCGGTAAACGACAAGGAACATCCAAAGGCTAACTTAAACGAAAGAAAAGGAATATTACAAGGACGGTAATTCATCCACACAACATCTTCGCCATTCTCCGGTCGCCCTCTTCATCCCCTCCATCCAGCAAAACCGTATCAGCACCCCGCACGGGCCATCTCGACACCGATTCACCTACCGCAACAAGGCACGGCCAGAAGCAAGAGGGAATGGAGAACCCCAAATCCATTCGCCATTACCTCCAAGAACTAGGGGACCAGCACCATCCGCCCTCCACCCCTTTCCTCCCAATTCTCAGCTAAAACAAACCCGTCCCACTATTCTCCTCAACAAGTCACATCAGTACCTCGAGAGTTCCCTCACTGTTCCTCGGAGCAGCATCTCGAAAGCACCACGCGACAAAAAACCAAAAAAAAAAAACCGAACAACCGGAAGCATTCGGCCACCAACAAGGCAAAATCAAGCACCAACCGCCATTTTCCAAATAGAGAGGAAAAATAAAAAGGAAACCTTGACGACGCAACCACTCCCGCAACGGAACAGACCCTCCCCCGAAACGACACGCGGAGACCTAATTTCCCGAAAATCCCCGCGCGCACCCAGAACCAACGCCGCCGGCGCCGATCAATGAAAACGACCCGCCGAATCCCGCACCTAACCCGAGCAGAGGACCGGGGAACCCAGACAAAAGGGCGAGCGGAAAGAGCCCCGGAAACAGGGGGGGGGGGGGGGGGGGAAAGAAGAAGAAGCAGAAGCAGCAAGAAGCAAGTAGCAACAACAAGAAGAAGAAGCCGCGGCGGAAAGGGGGGGGGGCACTCACGTTTCTTGCTTTCCATGCTTCGTACACGCGCTTGGCCATGGACAGAGAGAGAGGGGGCGAGAGAGGATGGGGTGGGTAAATGGCGGGGGCGGCTCGTCGCCGCGCCTCTAGGCCAGGATGGGGAGCTACCGAGCGCTCATCCTTCCGATTGGGCAGGCAACTCGAATTCCCCGAAGCACCACCGCTCCACACAGTGCAGTAGCCAGAGAAAGCGAGGTCGAGAGAGAGAAAGGGAAGGAAAGGGAGGCGATTCTTCGCTCCTCGGTGCGCGAGCTGGTGAGATTTCTGGGATTTTGAAAAAGGGTGGAGAGGAGAGGAGAGGGGAGAGAGAGAGAGAGGAGAAGAGATCGGGGGAAGGGGAAGTACGGCGCTGCGAATGGAAAGCACCGTGCTCCCGAAATTTCAAACGGCGAAAAAGAAAAAGGAAAGGAAAAATCAAAGCATCCTCCCTTAATTTTACCCCTTTTCCCTCCTTTATTTTGTTTTTGTTTTTATTTTTTTTCGTTTTTCCCCCCACTTTTTTTAATATGGTGAGCCCTATCTTATTAATTTAATTAATTTTTTTTTCTAAATGGATATTTGAGGGTACTGATTGGAAGACTAAGATCAAAAAAATTAGGTTAATATCACGAAAAATCTCGAACTAGTACATCTGTAACAAATTTATTTCGCACTAGTTTTTTGACCACTAAAAATCCCAAATCGATACACCTGTGCTGTGACGAGTTTACCAAAAACTAATTTTTTTATCACCGAAAATCTCTAAACCGGTACACCTATGACAAATTTACCTTTCGTTAAATTGGATTAATGCCACAAAAAATCACAAATTGGTAACCTGTGACAAATGGAGGGGTAAAACCCAAAACTGGTTCCACCCGTCATCAACTGTCACGTGTCATCAAACTCAGCAATTTGAAAGTAAAATTTAACAGAAACTAATGGAGGGTAGATTTATCACGGGTATATTAGTCTGGAGTTGTTGATATTCGAAAAATTAGTTTAGGGTAAATTTACCACAAATGTATCGATTTGGAGTTTTTCGTGGTATTAATCTTTATTTTTGCTGTTTTTATTTTTGTTTTCCCCTTTTTATATGGCGAACCCTCTTTTATTAAAAAATATTTTATTCTGACGAATATTTGAGGGTACTGATTCAAGGACTAAAATAAAAGGAAATGTGGAAACTCCAATACATAACTGTACTATATAATTTCTTCTCTTTTATAAGAAAAAGAAAATTTCCCTTCGGACCATCTTTTTCGAATCGTCAATCATCTAAATTGGCAGAGCGGGCTTGATCAGCGAGGTCCTAATTTTGAGAACGTTATTTAGATCGTACCGCAACGAAAAGAATCTAGCCACCTTGAAAATGGGAATTCCTCTATTTGATTGTCGTGCTTAGCCGTGATATTAATAGCGATACCTTCCCGCAAATTTTGCAGCTTCGCAGCATCCAGAGCATACGATAAGCGCTTCGTAGGCCGCCTCGTCTTGTACTCGCAGTTCAAGTCTTGCAAATCTATGAAAGATACCTCTCCGCCATAAGTACACCTACTCTCTCCACGTCTAATTCTAAAGAATGTTCGCTTTGACTCCTTCAAACTTCTATTCACAGCTCTCGCGAACACTGATACTTTGCGAAACGTCATTGCGCGCGTTAAGTGTACGATTACCTTCGCCGGTAATTTGACAGATGCCGGAAGCTTACCAAAAAAAGAGAAAAGAAAAATTCAAGCTCCATGATCTCTCTACAGTGAAAACCTTTTGAGAGAGAGGTCCAGCCGGCATCTGAAGACCGGACATCCAAGGACAGTTCGGACAATTTTCCATTTTCGGCCCCTCTAATTTACGTCGAGCGTGCAAATGAATCCTGCACTATTTTCGATTTGTACAGCGGAGTACTTATTCGTCCAACGATGCATAATCAGGTCCATCATTAACCACGCTGATGTGACGGATGATGCGACGGGATGGACTTTTAAACGAATAGGAGATAAACGGGGTGGAATTTCAAAAGGCCAAAAAGTAGAAAATTTCAGATCAATCGCGCAGATTTTGAACGTTCGGACCAACTGCGGGAGAGAGTGACGAGGCTATAGTTTGATTTCCGACCAAAACGTGGAATCCGGTGCAATTTGCCAATATAAATATCTTTTCTTTTGGGTTGAAAGAGAACTTTATTTGGTTAATACCACGAAAGATCTAAAATCGGTATACTCGTGTCAAATTTATCTCGAATTAATTTTTTGATCACTAAAGACCCCAAACCCTATATACTCGTGATAAATTTACCACGGACTAATTTTTTTTATCGCAAAAACCCCATAAATGGTACACTCGTGACAAACACGCCCTCCGTTAAATTAGATTAGTACCACGAAAAATCATAGATTGATAAATTAAAACTCTAAACTGGTACATCCGTCAATTGTCACGGGTCATTTAACTCGGTAATTTGACTGTAAAATTTAATGAAAACTAATCGAGGGTAAATTTGTCACAAGTGTACCGGATTTAGGGTTTTTTTGTGGTCAAAATATTAGTTGAGGGTAAATTTGTCACGAGTATACCGGGTTTGGGATTTTTTGTGGCATTAACCCAGTTTTATTCGATACCAAAGATAATTGGACATAAGATCTCGTAAATGGAGCATCAGAACTAAAACTAATGCTTGTTTTTTTTTTTTTGGTAAGGTACTAATGCTTGTTTGTTTCACAAAAATTGAATGATTTTGGAAATATTTTCTCAAGAACAATCGCTTGTATCATTTGAAATAATCAGTTAATAAAAAATATTTTCTTTATCGACAATATTCTATATCCAAACATTTTTACAGACGATGAACAAATTTTCATTTATTCATTTTTGTAAGAGATAGAAGCGATTATTTTTTAGGAATATGTCTTTCAAATCATTCATTTTTCGCAAAACAAACAAAGCCTAAGTAAATTCCAAAGGGCTTGTACTACCAAATTCAATGGAAGATCGTTTTTGCTTATGAGCCTTAGCTACCCGAATCGCTACTTAATTTGCCCCTCTTCCACAATGGGCTAAGGAAACAATTGAGAGTTGGGCCCAATAGCTCACGGGCCCCCATGATAAGTACTTCCACTTCCCGCGTGAACCGATCCTTGGGCTATTCGACGACTCGAACTATAGCCGAGCAGTCGGGCTCTACTTCAACCGGGAGACGTTCGCGTCTTCCGGGGAGGAGGTATTGCAGAGCTTGAGGAAACGCTAGGGTTTCAGCTTGGATCACCGAGGAGATCCGCGCCGACTCGGCAAATCCGACGTCGATTGGGCGCGGGACTTGGACATCAAATCGTTGGAGCTCAACTATTCCATGGAGTTCCATTGCTTCCTCGACCTTGGGACATCTTGTTTGCCCTGAAGGGCTTTTCGGCCTTTTTGGGACTTCAGTTTTGCTAACTCTTGAATGGGCCCAAAGACCCTTTGGGCCCATACGCGGAAGCTAGTAGGCTACCGTCGTTTGACTGCTTCAGAAGTGGCAATTTCTAGCACGACCGGCTAACGAGACTCGAACATCACCAGAAGTTTCAGCTGATTTAGCTTGAGGCTGACCGTGTTCGGGGTCAGTTTTGTTTTCGTTTGTCGTGTATCCTCCAACTAACCCGACACGAAATTGATTCGTATGACCCGTTCAAATTAATGAGTTAGTGTCGACATGATTGTTACGTGACCCGTTTAGATATTATTTTCTAAATGCTTATTTGTTCCGCGTTTTTTATTATTAAGATTTTAAATTGATGATATTATATTGATTATGGACACTTCTTCAATTTGATTCGATGATATGTCGACAGTCATTGACAAATTAAAAGTTAGGACTACATTACATATTGGATTAAAATTCACGGATTACATCGAACGAATTAAAAGTTCAAAAATTATATTGCATGTTGGGTTAAAATTCAGGGACTGTTTCTGTCATTTTTCATAGATTTTACAAAACACCGAGGATGTTTGAGCTAGTGTTGGTAGATAGGTCATGCGGCCATGTTGACCTGGCAATCCGTTGTTTGTTCGTATCGCGAGAGTCGTGTTGTATTTAACACGTTAACTTTTTTTGGATTGTATTTGTGGCTTATCATATCATATCCGGATTTGTTTGATGGCATGAAAATTATACAAATAGTTCATGAACTTTGATCCAATATGCAATATCATCTTTGGTCTTTTGATTCTTAAACTATTAGTAAATGTTCAATGTAGTCCATAAACTACATAAAAATGTTCAATATCATGCTTCTATAAATTCCAATTAACGAAATTTGCCGATGTAGCTTCTAATCCATTAAATTTGAACAGTTGATAAAAAAAAATATATGCGGATTATTCACGCCATCAAACAACGTTATGTTTGTCATCGGAGCAAAATAAATGACTATATCAAATATTTACCAATAATTTAAAAACTATATTGAACGAATAAAAAATTTAGGAACAACATCGCATGTCGGATCAAAGTCCACGGATCACCTCCCGTCATTTCCCCCTATCTTCGTATTGACATGGCTTGCGAACACGGATCACCGCCGCCCCGGCACCGGCACGGGCACCGTGCCACCCGGCGGCACAATCTGACATTGACGTTGACCCTGTTTCCGGCGTGGGGTCCGGAAGACGAGAAGTTCCTGCGGTCGCTAGCAAAAGGCAGCGCTTTTTCAAAGTGGGAACACGTATTGGTTGGTGACGGGAGCGGCGCCATTCCATCTTTATAAGCAAAAACGATCAGTGACAAGGACACTTCATTTTGGACCGCCGATAAACTTTCAAGTCTTCAAACCAAAACGCAAAAATACTCCGACTTGATATATTTAATGAAAAAAAAAGCCCACAAATAAAAATCTTAAATTATCATCTGACACGATTACTCTAACGTCGTTTTAATTTCACTTAAATTAAGTGAATATCTATGTAGGCAGAACCTTGATAGAGGTAAATACGTTACGCAGGTACGAGTTTGAAATTTTTAGTACCGTGAATGTCATAAAAAAAGCGTAATCTAGGGGTGTTGGTGGTTTTTTTTGGCCGTATTTTTAATTTCGCCGAAAATGGTAAAAAAAAAGAGAAAAAGTAAAAAAGAATGCGAGGCTACAAAGTCAATAATCAAACGTACAGTAGAAGCAGAGGACCGTTGACCAGTTCGTCGCAGTCCGACTGGAATGACTCATCTTCCATGAAGCAACCCCCGTTCACGGCGGCTCTGCTCACTCTTCTTCTTCCTTCCCTCCTCCCTCCTCAGCCTCGCCTCCGTCGCCAAACTGAACTGAGCAAGACTACCCAACACTCTATCTCTCTCTCTCTCTCTCTCTCTCTCTATCTCTCTATCTCTCTATCTCTCTCTCGGCTACTCCGACATGAACCCCAACCTCCAAGCAGTCGTCGCCGCCGCGGCCAGCTTCGTCGGCCTCTCCCTCTTCTTCGTCGTCCTCGCCTTCACGTGCCGCCGCCGCCGCAAGCGGGGCCGCGGCCGCGAGGCCCGGGTCCAGACCCGGTCGATCTCGAACCCGGAGGAGGGGCTCTCGGCCATCGCCGTCGACGAGAGCGCCTCCTTCGACCCCAAGCTTCGGATCTCCATGGACGAGCTCCGGAAGGCCACCAAGAACTTCCACCCCCGGCAGATCGTCGGCGACGGCGGCTTCGGCCTTGTCTTCAAGGCCCGCCTCGCCAACGGCCGCACCGTCGCCGTCAAGAAGCTCGAGCCCGACGCCTTCCAGGGGTTCCGCGAGTTCCGGGCCGAGATGGAAACGTTAGGTAATCTTCAGCACCCGAACATCGTCACAATCCTGGGCTACTGTACGTCGAATTCGGATAGAGTTTTGGTCTACGAGTTCATTGAGAGGGGGAGCCTCGACCAGTGGCTGTACGACACGACGCCGTCGCCGGAGAACGGCGACAACTCGGGGCCGAAGAGGTTGCCTCTGTCCTGGGACACTAGGATGAAGATAATCAAGGGTGTGGCCAGCGGATTAGCGTATATGCACGGACTGCCGACGCCGATCATTCACAGAGACATCAAGGCCAGCAATGTGCTATTGGACGCTGAATTCGAGGCGCACATCGCTGATTTTGGGCTGGCGAGGATGATCGAGGCCTCGCAATCCCACGTGTCCACGCAATTCGCCGGGACCATGGGGTATATGCCGCCGGAGTACAAGGAAGGGTTCACGGCCGCGACCGTGAAGGCCGATGTGTATAGCTTCGGTATTCTGATGCTCGAGATCGCGACGGGTCGGAGGCCCAATTTGCCAGTGATGGATGGGGGAAAGGAGGTCGGGCTGGTTGTTTGGGCTCAAAACATGGTGGCCAAGAATCGGCAGATGGAGATGGTCGATCCCGCCATTTCCAGGGACGGCCTGGTCAAAGCCAGGGTGGAGGCGTGCTTCAACATTGCGTGTATGTGCACTAGCGAGCTTTCGAAGGAAAGGCCAGGTATGAGCCGAGTTCTCGAGTTGTTGAATTCTTCATTCGGATGAAAAATGGCGGAATTCATCGAAGGTATGGTTTCTGCGCCAAAGCTAAATAACCCAGAAAGAGGAGGGAACAAGGTTAAGCTTGTTAGCCAATAGTCTTGTTCTGGTGGCAATTAGAGGGGTACTCTGTCTGTTGCCTCAATGAGAAAATGTGAATAGCTTTGTAGAGTTAGGTCTGAAGCAGGTAAATGACCTGCAGATGCATCTTCTGTAATTGTTATATCGACTACATGATAATGTATCTAAATAGATTTCGTGGCTATTGCAAGACTGTGTCGATTGCACTTGATGCTGTTGTGAATCCGGATTTGCTTTAATGAAGGTCTCCTATTTGAGATAGATTGAAAACAGAGAGTTTAGTTTCTTTGCTATTTTCACATGCTGATGCAAGGATCTTCTTGGTCTGCATCATCATGTCAATCTCTTCTCCAATATGCTTCCCTTGAGACCTCCTCATTGAACATTTTGGAAACAGAAGCAGTTGATGCTGAGTTAAGTTTGTTGGCCCATCTATAATAATAGACCGAAAGATGGAGATTGAGTTCCGGTTTGAGAATTTCGCTTTTAGACTTTATAATACTTGTTTTGAGGTCATTACATGTATGTCCCTATCGATCCGGCAAAGGATGTGTTTTCTCGAAGTTGTTTTGATCTCTCCTCCCTCCTTATCTGGGCTTGAATTGGTTGAAGTGGTTCTGCAAAAATGTTTTGACGTGTTGTCGCTCCTTGTCGATGAAATGCTTCAGATAGAGAATGGTGACCATCTCTTTGAAACTATGTCAAATGAATTCGAGCGACATGACGAAACTTGAAGCGTGCCTTTGTGCGAATGATTCGATAAAAGCGTTGACGGTTCGATGGGGGTTATTATTTCGATGGGGGTTATTATTTCTCGAGTAATTGCTGAACCCATGAACTTTTGTGTGTGAACATGAGCTGTTTGGTCTATGCAAATCCTGCATTTTCCAGGATTTTTCCAGGAACCAGTCCTTGTTTACCGTTGCTAATCGCCGGCAGAGAAGCGTCCGAGTGTCTGGTCAAAGTACTAGAGATTCTCGATGTCGTACAAAGCAATGTAGACACCTTGTAAGTCTTGCCGTCCCAGCGAGTTGGTTTTGGATCTTCTGAAAGGATTGGCAACGTCCATCCTTTTAACCGATCGCGAAGCGCAAAATCGACCATGCGAACCGGATTTTACGTGCATTCCACTTGATCTGAGAGCGTGCGCGACCCCAAAACACGCATGTTGACCCTTTTGTCCATCTCAGCATTGAAGTCTAAAAGGGAATATTCTTGTAATTTCATTTAAGTCAACAAAAGGATATGCCTGAATCAAAACCTGGTTGTCCGGGCAAAAGAATTGCCGAGGCTGCACATCATTAATTAGTCGGCTAATCTCACGGGCCTTCCTTGTTTTGTGGGTTATAGCCTATAGGTAATCTCACGGGCCTTTTTGAAGTTTAAACGTTCACAAACGTCAAGGTCGTGCTCCCGCGTGGAATGTCGGCAGTCTAAGTAGTAAGTTACACGGACACCATTCATATTTATTTTTGGTTTAGTTTAGAATTAGGTTTGTGTCCTATTTATGAAGGTAGTCTCATTCCAAGAGCGTTTAATAGTGTAAACACCCACTCAATTTGCACACATTGAAATTTCCGTCAGCATTGTTTGAGAGAAAATTTTTAGGGATAATGATATAAATGATCCTTGAACCTTGATACAATATGTAATGTGATCCCTGAATTTTTAATTTATTCAATGTGTCCTTAAACTTTCGCACAATATTCAAAGTGGTTATTGAACTTTCGATTTGTTCAATGTGGTAAGTGGACTTTTGGTACATGTTTAACTCAGTGCCTGAACTATATGAAAATGTTCAATATTGTCACAACATTAAACATTTTCATATAGTTCAGGCACTGAGTTGAACATGTAGATAAAATTCAGGGAATATATTGAACAAATCAAAAGTTCAGATATCACATTACATATTGGATCAAAATCCATTAATTATTTGTGTCATTTTTTCAATTTCTTATATAAATCTTAACTTCGCATGCTTTTGGTAATAAAAACTTTTCCCCCGTAAGTATCTATGGTATCTAAAACAAAAAAAAAAACCCTCCGATAAGAAGTTGAAATCATGATTAATGGATTCGCAAAGGTTCCCTTCATTCAACGAGGAATGGAAATTAAAAAGAAAAGGTGAAGTCCTTTTCTCATTTTGTTTTCTCTAGTGTACGACACTGATGAGAAGAGGTCCCGATATGCAAAATGGGCCACCATTTAAAGAAGCAGAAGATGAGACATAGACCATTCAACAGAAGTTTCCCTTGCGGTGAAGGCGCCGAGTCTTTCGAGTTTAGAACCAAATTTATAATAATAATTTCTCATCTTTCTGAACCCTTAATCCTCAATTTTTCACTATAATCCCAAATATGCGTGAAGGTGTTGATAAATACACCGGTTCTAATTGGTCATGATGTTGATAATTTTGAAAAAGTTAATGGTAACTTTTGGACGCGATGACAGATTTGAGACTTTGAGATATAAAATAGTTTGAGGCAGAATTAATATTGGACCTAAAGTTGAGAGTTTTTAAAGAAATTAGGTCGAGGGAAAAGAGAAAAAGTATAAAAAGAAGTCAGCCTCAACTTTTCCTCGTTTACACTCTACATCTACCTAATTCCATAATTCACATTTCGCACCATCTAAATTTAACATATCATCACTTTCACTTTGTCCTCCGTTTCATCTCAGATTTTGAGGTGTAAGCATGATTTCTAAAAGTCTTGAGATCTAAATTGTAGGTTTCAAAAGTAGATGATGTACAGTGACGGATGGAGAGATGGTTATAGTTATGTTCGCGATAGACAAAAGAAAGAGAAAGAGAGAAGGTAAAGTCAATGGAAAATGGTTCATGCTTGCCCTTCCCATGGATCATTTCTTTAGATTATGGATTAATACCACGAAAAATCCCAAACTGATATATTTGTGACAAATTTACTTTAAATTAATTTTTTGATCACAAAAAATCCTAAATTGGTAAGCCTATAATAATTTTACCAACCGTTAGTTTCTGTTAAATTTTACCGTTAAATTGCTGAGTTGAATGACACGCGACAGTTGACGGGTATATCAATTTGAGGTTTTACCTTCGTTTGTTACATGTGTATCCATTTGTGATTTTTCGTGGTATTAGCTCATTTGGACTAAACTAACGGATAATAAATTTATCGTAAATATACTAATTTGAAATTTTGTATGGTCAAAAAATCAGTTTGAGATAAATTTATTTCAAGTGTATAAATTTTAGATTTTTTGAGGCATCAACCCTTAGAGGGAGAACGTGAAGAGAGAGGGGACAGGTGAGCCCCAGTGAGGACACGTGTCCTCAGAGTTCTACTCAATATTTTGCGCGAGGCTCTTATGCTAATAAAGCCACATGATAAATGCCAGAAACGAAATTCAGGTTTTAAAAAAGGAAAAATCAAAGAAAAATGATTAACTAACGGTGCTGTCATTTTATGGGAGAATGACGGTCAACTCTTGACCACAAAAGCATTTTTCCACGGAAGTGGCGTTATTTTTAATAATGTATGGAGGATTATTTACCCAAGATTATGCATAATTGAATCAAAAGAAAAAAAAAACTTGCTAGATTATAGTTAAGGATGTCAATGGTTCGGTTCGATTTGGATGTCTAGGAAAACCGAACCGAATCGAACCGTTTAGTCGTGCGCTTGATCCGAACTGAAACACCACACGAACCGAATATTATCTGAACCGAAAATGCAGTTTGGTTCGAATTGGTTCGGTTTGGTTTTCGATTTTTCTTTTTTATCTTTTTTTGCACTCCTTCCCTTCCTCCTCTGTGTCTTCTTCTTCCGCTCTCTCTCTTCCCTTCTCTGTGAGACTGCTTCTTTCTTCTTCCCGTCAAGAAGTAGGTCAATTGATGACCCACCACTGAAAGACCCCACCAGATCACCGGAGTCGGCCATGGACACTCGCCAGAGACCGAACTTCCGGCAACTGAACCCGCTCTAACAACAAAAAAGCGAGGATTGGGACTCAGACGACCCGTTTGGTTAATGGTGGCCATCACGAACACCTCGGAGCCGCCGTTGCCGGCCCAGGTGGACTTGGTCTCGATGTCGGCGTCGGCCGACGAGCTGATGGCCGAGGCCGTGAACAAGCCCTACGAGGGGCTTGTCATGCTACGACCAAAGGCAGTCAAGGGGAAGGGTGAGTGATACTAGGCGCATCTCGAGCCCATGTTTGTCCACAACACTGACACCGGCCTCGCCAAGGCCGTGAAGCTCCGGCACTCCCTCTATGAGTAGGGGTGTAAATGGTTCGGTTCAGTTCAATTTTTCAAAAAAAACCGAACCAAACCGAATCATTTAGGGTGCCCCTTGAACCGAACCGAATTGAAATCGAACTGAAAAATCGACTTGGTTCGGTTTGGTTCGGATCAATTTTCGGTTTCAAGTTCATTAAGCACAAAGAGAGAGGAGAGAGAAGGGGAGAGAGAGATGACAAAATAGCCCAAAACCGAAGTGTTTATTTTAGTTCGGTTCAATCAGAACCGAAATGAACCGAACTGAAAAGAAAAATTGATTTATTTTGATGATTCGAACCGAAACCGAAATCGAAATCGAACCGAAATGCACGAAATTTTCGATTCGGTTCGGTTCGATTCATATTTTGATTCGATTTTTCGATTCGGTTCGGACATCCCTATCTACGAGGCCTTCTTCTCCGCGTCCAACCCGTCGTGGACCACCTCCGAGCACCTCAAGCGCGGCACCTGGCCCAACTTCAACAAGCCAGAGAGAAAAATGTGTTTCGTCTCTTTTTGGGAGATGATAATGATGTGAGGGAAGAGGAAGAGAGAGAATAAATCAGGAAAGAGAGAGAGAGAGAGGAGAGCTGTGAGAGTGTGAAGACAGAGGAAGAGAGAGAATAAAGTAAAAAAGTGAAAGAGAGAGAGAAGTGAGTGAGAGGGGAGAAGTAGTGAACAGTGAGATTGAGGAGAGAGAGCGCGGGAAGGGAACATTAAAAAACCAAAATCCGAACCGATTTGAACCGAACCGAACCGTTATATTAATCACATTCATTTACTTATTATCCGAACCGAAATCAAATTGAATCGAAAATAAGTATAATACAGTCTAGGCGAAATCGTCAAAGGGAAACTCAATCTCAGTTTTTGGTTCTATAATTATAGATGAACCAACAAAGTCGACTCAGCATCAATTGTTTTTGTTTCCGAAACATTCGATGAGGATGTTTCTGGGCAAACATATTGGAGATGAGATGGAATTGACATGATGCAGACCAAGAAGATCCTTTGCATTAGCATGTGAAAATAGCAAAGAAACTAAACTCTCTGTCTCTATCATTCTCAAATAGGAGACCGTCATTCCATCAAATCCGGATTGACAACAACATTAACTGCGATCGACACGGTCTAGAAGCAGCCAAGAAATCTATTTAATTACAATGTCCTACTGTCGATGTAGTATCTATTATCAATTACAGAAGCTGCAACTGCAGGTCATTTACCTGCTTCCGACGTCAATCAACTCTATAAAGCTATTCACATTTTCCCATTAAGGCAACAAACAGAGCACCATCTACTAGACACCGGAACTAGACTATTATTGACTCACAAGCTTAACCTTGATTCCTTCTCTTTCTGGGTAATTTTACTTTGGCAAAGAAACCATATTTCGATCAATTACACCGTCTTCATCCGAATGCCGATTCAACAACTCGAGAACTCGGCTCATACTCGGCCTGTCCTTTGGACGCTCCCTAGTGCACATACACGCAATGCTGAAGCACTCTTTCACCCTCGCTTCGACCAGGCCGTCCCTTGAAACAGCTGGATCGACCATGTCCATCTGTCGGTTCTCATCCACCATGTTCCGAGCCCAAACAGTGAGCTCGACCTCCTCTCCCCTATCCACCACCGGTAAATTGGGCCTCCGACCCGTCGCAATCTCGAACATCAGAACCCCGAAGCTATACACATCGGCCTTCACGGTCACCCTTCTGTATCCGTCCTTATACTCTGGCGGCATATACCCCATCGTCCCGGCGGGTTGCGTGGAAACGTGGGATTGCGAGGCCTCAATCTTCCTCGCCAGCCCGAAATCTGCGATGTGCGCCTCGAAATCGGCGTCCAACAGCACGTCGCTTGCCTTGATGTCTCTGTGTATGATCGGCGTCGGCAATCCGTGCATAAACGTTAATCCACTGGCCACACCCTTGATTATCTTCATTCTAGTGTCCCAGGACAAGGGTAACCTCTCGACTGAGGGTTTCGGCCCCGAGACTTCGCTGTTCTCCGATGACGACTTCGTGTCGTACAGCCACTGGTCGAGGCTCCCTCTCTCTATGAACTCATAGACCAAAACCCTATCCGAATTCGATATACAGTACCCGAGGATTTTGACGATGTTCGGGTGGTGAAGCTTACATAAGGTTTCCATCTCGGCCCGGAACTCATGGAACCCCTGGAAGGCGTCAGGCTCGAGCTTCTTGATGGCAACGGTGAGGCCGTTGGCGAGGCGGGCCTTGAAGACGAGGCCGAAGCCACCGTCGCCGATGATCCGCAGGGGGTGGAAGTCCTCGGTGGCGTTCCGGAGCTCTTCCATGGTGATCCGGAGATTGGGGTCGAAGGAGGCGCTCTCGTGGATGGCGATGGATGCGAACTCCTCCGGGTTCGAGATCCAGCGGGTCTGGAGTCGGACCTCGCGGCCACGGTTGTGCTTGCGGCAGCGGTTGCAGGTGGAGGCGAGGAAGACGAAGAAGAGGGAGACGACGATGAAGCTCGCGGCAGCGGCGACGGCTGCTTGGATGTAGGGGTTCATGTCAGAGAGAGAGAGAGAGAGAGAGAGAGAGAGAGAGGGAGGGAGGGAGCGCTTGGGAGTTTAGTTAGACGACGGAGGTGAGCCTGAGGAGAAGGAGGAGGAAGGAGGAGAATGAGAAGAGCCGCGTTGCTTCATGGATTTTCTCTGGAAGATGACGAGTCATTCCAGTCGGACTTTGCTGAACTGAGTCAACGGTGTTCTACTTCTATTTCTACCGTACGATCGATTATTGACGATGGAACTTGCCTTTTTTTTTTTCATCGTCTTTCCCTTAATTTTCCATTTCTGGGTGAAAATAAAAATTTTATGTTCGAGAATTAACATTTTTGGTTTGATAAGTTAAGTTGACTCTTATGCTCCGTTTGTTTCGCGAAAAATGTATGATTTAAAAAATAATTTTGTAAAATTGATCACTTATATCGCTTTCAAAAATAGACAAATGAAAAATATTTTTATTATTAATGAAAATATTTTATATATAAATTATTGTCGATGATAAAAATATTTTATATTGACTAATTATTTCAAGTGAGTGCAGATGTTCAATTTTTGAAAGTTTTTTAAAATTATTTATTTTCTACGAAATAAATGGAGCATTTAAAGACTAAAGTTTTCCACTAGCCAACGATCATGTCTTCTTCTGCAATTGATATATGAAACTATCATTATTAATGATTGTGTGATGGAGTCATAGTTTTGGTACTATGATGGAATTTTTAAGGACTCTTTTAAAAAAAACTAGGCGACATGGCTCGTGTAACACGGTTAAATAGCGAATTTGTGGTCAACAAAGTATTATCAAATCCAATTAAAGAAAATGTTCGTATTCAACAAAATATCGCATTTTTAAAATCTGATAATAAATAGCAAGAAAAAATAAGCTTTTCGTTAATTATATCTAAAGGGGGCACATACATGTTGTGTCGCCACTAGGTCCTTAGTTCGAACACGTTGTGCGAGTCAATTTCGTGTCAAATGAGCTGGCCACAAGCACAATTCGATCCTCAATCATGTCTTGCGGGTGGACACAAACACGATCGGTCTTGACCTGTATCGGCTGATTGCGCACCGGGTTAGAAATTGCTAAACTCTAAAGTAACCCGATGGATGCTCATACGTACACTAGCCGTCCAACTACTGCATACGGACCCCCAATTTACGTGAAGATGTGAGGGAAATTGCACCAGACATTGCGTTGCAAATTCCCACCGGTTGGAAAGAAATCACACTTGACACAAATTACACGACTCAAAATGGCATATTCCTCAAAGACTCAAACTAGCCTTGAATTTTTCTTAAAACCCGAATGACGTTTTTTGGTTTTTTTTTTAATAGCGAACAAAACTAACCTTACATTTAATGCATGCAGTCACGTTTTCATCAACGTGAAAACGTTGTGACAGTCGTATATAAAAGATTTATGGAGTGAAAGCGAACATACTTAAGAATTGAAAGAGACAATGTGTAATTACATTCAAGAAGTAGTTTCCATGAACTTTACAAAAACCGGTACCACAAGTAAAGGAAGAGGCGGACTACGAGGCACTTGCCGTATGCTCCTGATATTGCAAAACTGCAAAAATTGCGGAAGTTATCATCATCAATGTCAATCAAATTAAGAAATTCCCATTTTCAAGGCGCCGTTATTTTTGTGTTTGTGATACAGTGCAATTAACATTCTCAAAATTACAAGTGATAATAGGAAGTGCGAAAAATTTCAAATCAATACCCAAAGTAGGGTAATTTTCTCAAAAAAGGATCAAAAGTGAACATATTATCAAATAAGGGCCTGAAGTGCCCAATCAGTCTCAAATAGGGGCCCGAAGTGCCTAATTAGTCTCAAGTAAAGGTCTGGATTCGCCGGCCGACAAGCACGTCACTGTTCCGGCGATCGGAATAAGGGCAATTTTGCCTTTAACTTTTTTAAATTTTTTTGTTTCTTTTTTCTCTTTTTTTCTTTATCTTTTTTTTTCTCTTTTTCCTTCGCTGGCCATAGCCAGGGTTGGTGGAGGTTGCCAGCCTTGGACGGAGGCTGCCCCCATTGGCGTTAGGTGAGGACCGCCCTCGCTTGAGCTAGGCAGGCGAGGGCGACCCTCGCCCAATGCCGGTGAGGGAGGCCCTCGCCCTACGCTGGCGAGGGCAGCCTCCGCCCAAAGCCGGCAACCTTCGTCGACCTTGGCCATGATTAGTGGAGGGAAAAAAGGAAAAAAAAAAGAAGAAAAAAGGAAAAGGAACTGAAAAAAAAAACAAAAAAAAGAAACAAAAAAAATTTAAAAAGTTAAAGACAAAATTGCCCTTGTTCCGATCGCTGGAACAGTGACGTGCTTGCCGGCCGGCGAATCTAGACCTTTACTTGAGACTAATTAGGCACTTCGGGCCCCTATTTGAGACTGATTGGGCACTTCAGGCCCTTATTTGATAATATGTTCACTTTTGATCCTTTTTTGAGAAAATTACCCTACTTTGGGTATTGATTTGAAATTTTTCGCACTTCCTATTATCACTTGTAATTTTGAGAATGTTAATTGCCCTGTATCATAAACACAAAAATAACGGCGCCTTGAAAATGGGAATTTCTTAATTTGATTGACATTGATGATGATAACTTCCGCAATTTTTGCAGTTTTGCAATATCAGGAGCATACGGCAAGTGCCTCGTAGTCCGCCTCTTCCTTTACTTGTGGTACCGGTTTTTGTAAAGTTCATGGAAACTACTTCTTGAATGTAATTACACATTGTCTCTTTCAATTCTTAAGTATGTTCGCTTTCACTCCATAAATCTTTTATATACGACTGTCACAACGTTTTCACGTTGATGAAAACGTGACTGCATGCATTAAATGTAAGGTTAGTTTTGTTCGCTATTAAAAAAAAAACCAAAAAACGTCATTCGGGTTTTAAGAAAAATTCAAGGCTAGTTTGAGTCTTTGAGGAATATGCCATTTTGAGTCGTGTAATTTGTGTCAAGTGTGATTTCTTTCCAACCGGTGGGAATTTGCAACGCAATGTCTGGTGCAATTTCCCTCACATCTTCGCGTAAATTGGGGGTCCGTATGCAGTAGTTGGACGGCTAGCGTACGTATGAGCATCCATCGGGTTACTTTAGAGTTTAGCAATTTCTAACCCGGTGCGCAATCAGCCGATACAGGTCAAGACCGATCGTGTTTGTGTCCACCCGCAAGACATGATTGAGGATCGAATTGTGCTTGTGGCCAGCTCATTTGACACGAAATTGACGCGCACAACGTGTTCGAACTAAGGACCTAGTGGCGACACAACATGTATGTGCCCCCTTTAGATATAATTAACGAAAAGCTTATTTTTTCGTGCTATTTATTATCAGATTTTAAAAATGCGATATTTTGTTGAATACGAACATTTTCTTTAATTGGATTTGATAATACTTTGTTGACCACAAATTCGCTATTTAACCACGTTACACGAGCCATGTCACCTAGTTTGTTCTAAAAGAGTCCTTAAAAATTCCATCATAGTACCAAAACTATGACTCCATCACACAATCTTTAATAATGATAGTTTCATATATCAATTGCAGAAGAAGACATGATTGTTGGCCAGTGGAAAACTTTAGTCTTTAGATGCTCCATTTATTTAGTAAAAAATAAATAATTTAAAAAATTGAACGTTTGCATCCACTTGAAATAATTAGTAAATACAAAATATTTTTATTATTGGCAATAATTTATATATAAAATATTTTCGTTGATGATAAAAATATTTATTTATTTATTTATTTTTGTAAGCGATATAAGTGATCAATTTTACAAAATTATTTTCTAAATCATACATTTTTCGCGAAATAAACGAAGCATAAGAGTCAACTTATCAAACCAAAAATGTTAATTCTCGAACGTAAAATTTTATTTTCACCCAGAAATGGAAAATTAAGGGAAAGGCGATGAAAAAAAAAACAAGTTCCATCGTCAATAATCGAACGTACGGCAGAAGTAGAAGTAGAACACCGTTGACTCAGTTCAGCAAAGTCCGCCTGGAATGACTCGTCAAAATCCATGAAGCGACCAACGTCAACGGAGGCTCTTCTCATTCTCCTCCTCCTTCCTCCTTATCCTCAGGCTCACCTCCGTCGTCTAACTAAACTCCCAAGCGCTCTCTCTCTCTCTCTCTCTCTCTCTCTGACATGAACCCCTACATCCAAGCAGTCGTCGCCGCTGCCGCGAGCTTCATCGTCGTCTTCCTCTTCTTCGTCTTCCTCGCCTCCGCCTGCAAACGCTGCCGCAAGCACAACCGTGGCCGCGAGATCTGAGTCCAGACCCGCTGGATCTCGAACCCAGAGGAGTTCGCATCCATCGCCATCCACGAGAGCGCCTCCTTCGACCCCAATCTCCGGATCACCATGGCCGAGCTCAGGAGGGCCACCGAGAACTTCGACTTCCGGCTGATCATCGGCGATGGCGGCTTCGGCCTCGTTTTCAAGGCCCGCCTCGCCAACGGCCTCACTGTTGCCAACAAGAAGCTCGAGCCCGACGCCTTCCAGGGGTACCGCGAGTTCCAGGCTGAGATGGAAACCTTATGTAAGCTTCACCACCCGAACATCGTCAAAATCCTCGGGTACTGTATGTCAGATTTGGATAGGGTTTTGGTCTCTGAGTTCATGGAGAGAGGGAGCCTCGACCAGTGGCTGTATGACAGGACGTCATCATCGGGGAACGGCGACGTCTAGTGGTCGAGGCACTCGGCCGAGAGGTTGCCCTTGTCCTGGGACACTAGAATGAAGATAATCAAGGGCGCGGCCAGTGGATTAACGTTTATGCACGGATTGCCGACGCCAATCATACACAGAGACATCAAGGCAAGCGACGTGCTGTTGGACGCCAATTTCAAGGCGCACATCGCGGATTTCGGGCTGGCAAGGAAGATTGAGGCCTCGCAATCCCACGTTTCCACGAAACCCGCCGGGACGATGCGGTATATGCCGCCAGAGTATAAGGACGGATACAGAAGGGTGACCGTGAAGGCCGATGTGTATAGCTTCGGGGTTCTGATGTTTGAGATTGCGACAGGTCGGAGGCCCAATTTACCGGTGGTGGATAGGGGAGAGGAGGTCGAGCTCACTGTTTGGGCTCGGAACATGGCGGGTGAGAACCGACAGATGGAGATGGTTGATCCAGCTGTTTCAAGGGACGGCCTGGTCGAAGCGAGGGTGAAGGAGTGCTTCAGCATTGCGTGTATGTGCACTAGGGAGCGTCCAAAGGACAGGCCGAGTATGAGCCGAGTTCTCCAGTTGTTGAATCGGCATTCGGATGAAAACGGTGTAATTGATCGAAATATGGTTTCTTTGCCAAAGTAAAATTACCCAGAAAGAGAAGGAATCAAGGTTAAGCTTGTGAGTCAATAATAGTCTAGTTCCGGTGTCTAGTAGAGGGTACTCTGTTTTTTGCCTTAACGGGAAAATGTGAGTAGCTTTATAGAGTTGATTGAGGTCGGAAGCAGGTAAATGACCTGCAGTTGCAGCTTCTGTAATTGATAATAGATACTACATCGACCGTAGGATATTGTAATTAAATAGATTTCTTGGCTGCTTCTAGACCGTGTCGATCGCAGTTAATGTTGTTGTCAATCGGGATTTGATGGAATGACGGTCTCCTATTTGAGAATGATAGAGACAGAGAGTTTAGTTTCTTTGCTATTTTCACATGCTAATAATGCAAAGGATCTTCTTGGTCTGCATCTTGTCAATCTCATCTCATCTCATCTTCCAATATATTTCCCCAGAAACATCCTCATCGAATGTTTCGGAAACAAAAACAATTGATGCTAAAACGACTTTATTGGTCCATCTATCATTATAGAACAAAAAACTGAGATTGAGTTTCCCTTTGATGATTTCGCTTGGATTGTACTATACTTATTTTGAAGTAAACAGCGTGCATGTCCCTACCTATTAATCCCACAAAGGATGCATTCTCTGGCAACCGTTTTGATCTCCCTCCCTCCTCATCTCGGCTTGAATATGTTGAAGCAGTGCTGCAAAATTGTTACCACGCGTGGTCACTCCATGTAGTCGAGATGCTTTCCAGATAGAGAGTAGCGGCCACCGTCTCCTTGAATCCATGTCTTCATTTGGAAGAAATGAAGTCGAGTGACATGATTGTTTCCCCGGAATTGATCCTATGACGAAATAGCTTTCGTACAGTTCTTTGGTTTTTAATTAAATAAAAGAGACAAGTTCTGTAGTCATTTCGGACAGGAAATATTACAAGTGAATAAGGAAATGAGAGACTTGACTTCAAATAAATGTGTACTGTTGCGGAAGCAAGCGATCAAATAATAAAATTGATAGAATAAGAAAATAAATTAGATACCAGATTTACGTGATTCGGTCATAGTGACCTACGTCCACGGAGAAAGCAGCAATGAATTTTACTATAGAACAAGCAATATAAAGGAAATTACAACAATGCTCGAGTTACTCAAACACTCTTGGTGTTTCTCAAGCTCCAATTATACCAAATAATTCATACGGTATTTAGCCCCATAATTCCTCACAAATAATCTCTTAATCTCATAAAGGAATTGACACATATTCTTACAGCAAGAATTTAATCGATTACAACACTTGAACTCTTGGTGCAATTTCGCGAACAAAATCCACGAAATAACCCACACCAAGCACTCGCTTAGAAACGGCTTTTCAAGAATCTCTTCGCGTCAATCACGGCGCTTCGAGACTTCCCTTCTTCGTATCCATCAACTATGGCTTTAGTTGATATATACGCAAATAAGTGCGGTTATTAGAGAAAGAAACAGTGAGCTTCGGTCAACAAAATCCAAGATTGGACTTTCCTATTCCATATTTTCTTTGGCCGACTTCATGAAAGAAAAATATCCGAATATTTTCTTTGTTCTTATTCTGACCCATGCTGACCAAGTCAAAGTCCAACTTCCAGCGTGAGAACAAAGACTCTAAATCGTATGCGAAAAATGTTGTGTGCTTCAACAAACCTTTATCTAAACACAAGGTTTAAGATTGACTATCCATTATTGATCGTCACTTCAAGATACAAAGAATTTCCGTATTTTTCTGCAATCTTTGTTTAGATCGAGTTTCATACAATGGGCTCAAACTCGAGATACATTTTAATAATTTCCACGTTGGCTCGATACTTGAGTCAAGTCACAATCGATATGATAGAATCCGAATTTCACTACTACTCTTCCACAATCTCCAATGGGCTCAACCATCATAGACATCTTTCAAGTCCAAGCCGCGCTTGAACTTCGCTAAAACCGTGGACCTCATCAGAACACTAGCTCCACATGCACATTTAACTGCTCCGCAAGGATTAATAATTAATAAAGCAAAATCATCATTACATTCATATATGTAAGAAGATTGAATACGCACTTTATCAATATCAGCAGTCATAATAACTGTTGGCTCAATAGGCTCCACTTCGCTAAAAGCACCATTTGTGTCGATTACTTCACTAATACTCGCTGCCTAAGGAGTTTTCTATTACAATTCCATCTCAAGGTGAATACCGTTCAAATCTGTATGAACACTGCTGTTAAAACTCCTAGCCAAAAGTACTAAAGACTTGTCAAATGTAATTTTTCTGTTGATAACAAATGAATTTAATTTTGGGCACCACAATCGATAGTCTCGTTCACCTTGTGGATAACCTAGGAATATGCGCTTTCTTGCCCTTCCATAGAGCTTACCATTACTAACTCGAACATAACACGAGCAATCAAATATTCTAAGAACGAAATAATTAACAACATTACCTGACCACACTTCACATCCATTCACAGTTGATGGAGATCTATTTTTCAGGTAGTTTGCTTTACTAAGTGCATTTACTAAGAATCTCCTTGCCATACCAACATTAGAGAGCATTTTATAGGCCGTCTCTAGTAACGTTTTGCTCATCAACTTTGTAACATGTTGTGGTTTATTGGTACTAGTGCAGTGTCTCACTATGCCTTTCTTCATGCGGAATTTGTTTAACAGCTTCGAGCAAAACTCAATGCTATTGTTAGTCCGCACTTGCTAGATCATTTTACTAGTCTTCTTTTTCTATTAAATCTCTTAACTGCTTGATCCTGACAATAGCATCAAACTTGTGTCTTAGCATAAACACTCAAGTATTCTTTGAATAGCTATTAACAACTGTTAGCATAAATCTGGCATTTATCCTTGAAGGAAATCCCGATAACCTGTATACATTCAAGTGAATTAATTTTACATTACCTATGATTTCTCTGACAATCGTATTAAACTGCATTTTTTGCCGTTGATCTAAATCACAGCACTTGCATACATTTAGTTTGCAAGCAATATAACCACATAGCAAATTTCTTTCACTTAGAACCTTCAAGCTTTTCTTGCAATGTGCCCCAAACACATATGCCACAATTCAAACTCTCCAACAGATGCATCCGACGTCTCCCCAGCGAATTTTGTTATTGTCTCACCTTGAAGCTCATACAGGCCATTGTGCTTGATTCCTTTCATTATTACCAAGGCATCTCGAAGAACCTTTAGAACTCCATATTTCGAAGAATACTGACACCTAGCTAAATCTAGGACACTCAAAAAAATCAGATTTTTCTTCTACTCTGGAACATGCCTCACTTTAGTCAATGTTCTCACAATACCATCATTTCTGACATCACTAACACCTACAACATCACACTCAACATTGTTCCTCAAGTGCACTTTACTACTATCCATACATTGATAAGTAGTAAATCAGTTCAAGTTTAGTGTAGTGTGAAAAAAACAATCATAATTCATAATTCATCAGCTAAACGACGAATTATCAGTGATAGACAAGACAAAATCAACATCATCTGAATTATTGTCTGCTATAGCCGCCACATCATTCGTAGACTCAACTTTAATTTCTTTACCCTTGTTGTTTTTTAGCTTAAAGCAATTCCTTCTAAAATGCCCCTCTTGCCACAACTTCAACAGACAACACTACTAGTCCTAGATTGACTTCGTCTATTCGAGTTTATACCACTTCTGCTAACACGGGTATCAATTCTTTCTCTATTTTCACCTACTAAAGCAGTAGATACATGTTCACCAAATTCTTTTCTATAGATATCCTCACTTAGAATTAAATCTCGAACACCATTATATTGGGTTTATTAACGAAAAATAACGCAGCGGAATATAAAATCCTAGACAGGATCCATGTATATATTGAAATCGAAAAGGAATTTCGAAACGTACCTTTTGCAGATCGAGAATAAATCGATAACTGATTGTGTCTGGATTAGCGCCCCAAGTGTTGCGCCTCTACCGGTATCCACACACACGAACGGAATTTTCCAGCGATCCACATGCTAGCGAAAGATTTTGAAGTTCCTTTTTCTTGAACGCCTTTTTATTTTCGATACTGTATCGGAAAAACTCTAGACAGAGAACGATTCTCTATCTATCTATACAGTCTCATTTTCCAGCGGTATTAAAAGAAGTGGATCGGGCGATTTGGGCCCACGTTTAATCGTTATCTCATAACGCGCACGACTGCACAGATAATTTAAATAAGAGAATAAATTAAAATCTACTTCTTAAGTAGATCAAGGTGCTTAGAAAATATTAAGTCCGTTCGCTATTGTGTGCGACCCTGTAGGTTCACTAAACATTAGCAGTGTGCTCAAAAACTCTTTTGGCCCACAAGTCATAAGTGGTCTCTAGCAAGACATTATGATTACCTAAGTATAGTGAAGGTCGATTTTACCGACACAACCTAATCCACAACTAATATCAGAGTATTAACATTGATTGATTCTTAAGGCAGACCACTAACACATTAAACATCAAGCTTGTTGATCCAGAGAAATTACTAACAGCAATAACAGTAGTATTCCAACTATCAAGCAATGAGGATAATCGAATTAAAGTACGTACCTCATCTTCAAAGTCAATCTCAATTGAACTCAATTAACTAACAATCACATTGAATTCATTAATATGATCAGTAACTAACGCGCCGTCACCTATCTTCAAGTTAAACAAATGTTGCATTAAATAGATCTTGTTGATCGCAGAGGGCTTCTCGTACATATCTGACATGGCTTCCATCAACCCTTAGTGGTTGTCTCTTCCACGATGTTAAACGTGATGTTACGAGCTAACGTCGGCTAAATAACATCTAAAGCTTGTTTATTCAACAATTCCCAGTTAGCTTGCTTTATCGTCTCTGGCTTCTCTTAAGATAGAGGCAAGTGCAATTTTATCTTATATAGATGATCTCAATCTGCATCTTCTAGAAACCAAAATCCTTCTCATCAAATTTGTCAATTTTCACTTTTCCTTCTTCTGTCACCGTCAATTCGCTTTAACTTAAGCAAGCCTAACTCTGATATCAGTTGTTGTGAAAACAAATAATCGAACAATAAAATTGACAAAACAAGAAAATAAATTGAATATCAAATTTACGTGATTCGGTTATACTGAACTATGTCGACGGGGAAAACAGCAACAAATTCCATTATAGATCAAGCAATACAACGGATATTACAACTACACTCAAGTCATTCAAATACTGTTAGTGTTTTTCAAATCCCAATTACACTCAATAATTCACGCAGTGTTTAACTCCACAATTCCTTATGAAATAATCTCTCAATCTCACAAAGGAATTGACACAAATTCTTATCCCAAGAATTTAATCGATTACAACACTTGAACTCCTGGTGCAATTTCACGAACAAAACACACAAAATAACCCATGTCAAGCACTCGCTTAGAAACGATGCTTCAAGAATCTCTTCACGTCAACTGCTGCGCTTCAAGACTTCTCTTCTTCGTATCCACTGACTTTGGCTTTAATTGATGTATATAAGTGCGATTATTAGAGAAAGAAACAGTGAGCTTCGGTCAACAAAATCCAAGATTGGACTTTCCTGTTTCATCTTTTCTTTGGCCGACTTCATGAAAGAAACATATCCTAATATTTTCTTTCTTCTTATTCTGACCCATGCTGACCAAGTCAAAGTCCAACTTCCAGCGTGAGAACAAAGACTCTAATTCGTATACGAAAATTGTTGTGTGCTTCAACAAACCTTTATCCAAACACAAGGTCCAAGATTGACTATCCATTATTAATCGTCACTTCAAGAGACAAAGAATTTCCGTATTTTTCTGCAATCTTTGTTCAGATCAGGTTTTATGTAATAAGCTCAAACTTGAGATATATTTTAACATGTACAAACATAAATCGTGCCAGAATTTAATTGACGACAAAAATTGAAAAATATATCCACTACAAAATTGAAAAATTGAAAAATATATCCACTACAATGGAACTGATCGTAAACAAACTATGTCGAAATTTAATTGACGACAAGACTTGAAAATGCTAAGTTGCTATACTGAAATTTAATCAACAACGTTACACCTAGGATAAAGATACACGTCGAAATTTAATCAACGACGCGAATCTAGAAACTAAAAATATAGTGCAGGAAAGTATAGATAGTCGAAAGATTACATTTTTTTTTTGTTACGGGGATCTTCCCACTAGGTGAATGATGATATTTATAGTGGTTATGCCATAAGCAGTTCTTCAGCGGTTGTAGTCATGTTCTCCATCTCCGAAAATTTTGTATCCATATTGTCATGATGCCATGATCTTACTTACACGCGATTGTTCCTTAAAAATTGCATGCTAGTTGCTCCACGATCTCATTTGCTAGATTCTCCAGTGATTTCAAATCCGTAACTACTTGATGCCTTTCACGCATCCGACTCTCCCATGATGCTTTAACTGATAATCTGTTGCCCTCATTATTCTTGTCGACTATCATTGATCATACATTGTCGTATATCGACGACTGATTATCAGCGATCACTAATGTACGCTAGTATTGACATTGATCCCTGTAGTCATTGACGGTGGGTCACATGCTCAAAGATGTTTACGCTCTAATTATTTGCTTATCCATGTCGACAACTTGCTATTTTTTCGTACAAACACAACGAAGCTTGAAGAGTGCTTTTGTATGAAAGATACAATAAAAGTAATGGTGTTTCGACGGGGTTATTATGTCTTGACTAATTGCTAAAGCCATGAAACTTGTGTGTGAATAAGAGCTGTTTGGTCTCTGTGATCCTGCATTTACGGGGTACCAATCCTCGTTTATCACTTCTAATTGCCGGCAGAAGTGGCGGAGTGTCTGTCATAGTATTAGATCTTTGGTTAAGACTCTTCTCGATATCGCACAGAGGAATCTTGCCTGCTTCGAGAGCATGCGAGCCTAACTCAAGTACACTCGCCTGATCTAGGAGTATATCTGAATCATGCAAATACATCCATACCAACCCTTTCATCCGTATTACAGATATTAGCACCGACGTCTAAAACGCTTGAAATTCCACAAGTCAAATGAATTCGAGTGACATGACGAAACTTGAAGCACGCCTTTGTGCAAATGATTCGATAAAAGCAATAACGGTTCGATGGGGGTTATTATTTCTCGAGTAATTGCTAAACCCATGAACTTTTGTGTGTGAATATGAGCTGTTTGGTTTATGCAAATCCTGCATTTTCCAGGAACCAGTCCTTGTTTACCGTTGCTAGTCGCCAGCAGAGAAGCGTCCGAGTGTCTGGTCAAAGTATTAGAGATTCTCGATGTCGTACAAAGCAACATAGACACCTTTTAAGTCTTGCCGTCCCAGCGAGTTGGTTTTAAATCTTCTGAAAGGATTGGCAACGTCCATCCCTTTAACCGATCACGAAGCACAAAATCGAGCATGCGAACCGGATTTTACGTGCATTCCACCTGATCTAAGAGCGTGCGCGACCCCAAAATGCGCATGTTGACCCTTTTGTCCATCCCAGCATTGAAGTCTAAAAGGGAATATTCTTTTACTTTCATTTAAGTCAACAAAAGGATATGCCTGAATCAAGACCCTGTTGTCTGGGCAAAAGAATTGCCGAGGCTGCACATCATTAATTAGTCGGCCAATCTCACGGGCCTTCCTTGTTTTGTGGGTTATAGCCTATAGGTAATCTCACGGGCCTTTTTGAAGTTTAAACGTTCACAAACGTCAAGGTCATGATCCCGCGTGGAATGTCGGCAGTCTAAGTAGCAAGTTACACGGACACCATTCATATTTATTTTTGGTTTAGTTTAGAATTAGGTTTGTGTCCTATTTATGAAGGTAGCCTCATTCCAAGAGCGTTCAATAGTGTAAACACCCACTCAATTTGCACACGCTGAAATTTCTGTTAGCATTGTTTGAGAGAAAATTCTTAGGAATAATAATATAAATAATCTTTGAACCTTTGTACAATGTGGTCCCTGAACGTTTAATTTGTTCAATATATCCTAGAACTTTCGCATGATATTCAACGTGATTCTTAAACTTTTGATTTGTTCAATGTGATAACTGGACTTTTGATATATGTTCAACTAAGTCTTTGAACTATATAAAAATGTTCAATGTTGTCACACACAATACTGAATATTTTCATATAGTTCAGGATCTGAGTTGAATATATACAAAAAATCCAATGATCATATTAAATAAATTGAAAGTTTATGGATTATATTACATACCAAATCAAAGTTTATGGATTATTAGCGTCTTTTTTCAATTTCTTATGTAATCCTTAACTTCGCATGCTTTTGGTAATAAAAACTATTCCCCCGTAAGTATCTATGGTATCTAAAAGAAGAAAAAAGCCCGATAAGAAGTTGAAATCATCATGATTAATGGATTCGCACAGGTTCCCTTCATTCAATGAGGAATGGAAATTAAAAAGAAAAGGTGAAGTCCTTTTCTCATTTTGTTTTCTCTAGTATACGACACCGATGAAAAGAGGTCCCGATATGCAAAATGAGCCACCATTTAAAGAAGCAGAAGATGAGACGTAGACCATTCAACAAAGGTTTCCCTTGCGGTGAAGGCCCCGAGTCTTTCGAGTTTAGAACCAAATTTATAATAATAATTTCTCATCTTTCTGAACCTTTGATCCTCAATTTTTCACTATAATCCCAAATATGCGTGAAGCTGTTGATAAATACGTGGGTTCTGATGATTGACCTTTAATTGGCCATGATGTTGATAATTTTGAAAAAATTAATAGTAACTTTTGGACGCGATGATAGATTTGAGACTTTGAGACATAAAATAGTTCAAGGTAGAATTGATATTGGACCTAAAGTTGAGAGTTTTATAGGAAATTAGATTGAGGGAAAAGAGAAAAGTATAGAAAGAAGTCAGCCTCAACTTTTCCTCGTTTACAATCTGCATCTACCTAATTCCATAATTCACATTTCACACCATCTAAATTTAATAGATCTTCACTTTCACTTTGTCCTCCGTTTCATCTCGGATTTTGAGGCGTAAGCATGATTTCTAGAAGTCTCGAGATCTAAATTGTAGGTTTCAAAAGTAGATGATGTACAGTGATGGATGGAGAGATGGTTATAGTTATGTTCGTGATAGACAAAAGAAAGAGAAAGAGAGAAGGTATATTTAATGGAAAATGGTTCACGCTTGCCCTTCCCATGGATCGTTTCTTTAGAGTATGGATTAATACTGCGAAAAATCTCAAATCGGTACATTTATGATAAATTTATTTTAAATAAATTTTTTGACCACAAAAAACCCTAAACTGGTATATTTGTAACAAACTTACCAATCGTTAGTTTCCATTAAATTTTACCGATAAATTGCTAAG
Organism: Syzygium syzygioides; assembly: GCA_031216285.1. NCBI lineage: Eukaryota > Viridiplantae > Streptophyta > Magnoliopsida > Myrtales > Myrtaceae > Syzygium > Syzygium syzygioides. Next base: position 30,791,478 of record CM062247.1, read on the forward strand.
TTGAATGATACGCAATAATTGACGGGTATACCAGTTTGAGATTTTACCTCTGTTTGTCACATGTGTGTCCATTTGTGATTTTTCATAGTATTAGTCTATTTTAACTAAACTAACCGATGATAAATTTGTAAAAATTAATTTGGTATTAATTTGTTATAGGTGTGTCAGTTTGGGGTTTTTTGAGGTATTAACCCTTAGAGAGAGAATGTGAAGAGAGAGGGAACAGGTGAGCCCAGTGAGGACACGTGTCCTTCAGCCAATGGACTAGTGCAAAAATGAGGTGTCATTAGAGTTCTACCCAATATTTTGTGCAAGGCTCTTATGCTAATAAAGCCACATGATAAATGCCAGAAACGAAATTCAGGTTTTAAAAAAAGGAAAAATCAAAGAAAAATGATTAACTAACGGTGCTGTCATTTTATGGGAGAATGACGGTCAACTCTTGACCACAAAAGCATTTTTCCACGGAAGTGGCGTTATTTTTAATAATGTATGGAGGATTATTTACCCAAGATTATGCATGATTGAATCAAAAGAAAAAAAAAACTTGCTAGATTATAGCCAATCCTCCTGCGAGTTGAAGAAATATTCTTCTGCTTGTCATGTTATAATTCCCAATGTTTATCTCATTGTTGCTAAATCATTATAATGTATAAAAGGCATAATAATCGTATACATGACTACTATGTAAATATCCTCATTCAAACCTATCACTAGCACAAATTTTATTTGCTCTAGTCATGAACACTTCATCAGTACAGTTTTAAAATATGTGTTACTAGTTTGAGGTTTTGGTGAGACTAGCTAGTCTACAAAAGCAACAACTCAAACATGAAAAATATGGAATCAAAGACATGACATGGATTCATAGACAAATCTGACACATCATATTATGCAATTTTACTTGAATGAATGTTATCTTTTACTAAGTTTCTATCAATTTTCTCATATTTCACTTTATAATTAAATTTTACAAAATATTTTATCTCGTTCTTTGGTCTATGGCTTGACATTTGCTAGTGTGAAGTGCACCATCATTATATATTTTATCTTGCTCTAGTCCGTTACACAGCTGGCAACACAATCATATAACTTTTAGTTCTTGAATTTAATTAAAATTTCTATTTCTCTTTTGGATACTATGCGTGGCATATTACTAATAAATCTTGGTACAGACCATAAAACTTAAAATAAACATGAAAGAATGAATTTTACGATGACTTTTTGATGCCAGAAAAAGCGTAAAGAAATAGGAGGCAACATAAGCGAGAGCTGAAATGGATAGGTCGCTCGCCATTTATAAGTAACTAACCTAAGAGATAAGAGCAATACTCATCACCCGTAGGAATCCACCCAGGAGATAAGAGTAAAACAAGAACTCTTTGTTTTCAAGCTAAAAGCTCAATTAGTTTTTATCAAAATATCTTTGTTTTTATTATTCATCATAGCACATCTATATAGAGCATGGAACAACCCTCCAAGCTTGAGTAATTACTAAGACTCTTTGGAAAGATAAAAGACTCATAGAAAAGACAAACAACATTTACAACCATAAATAAATAAGGATTCTAGAAACTTGAACGATGTTAACTAGACCTTGAAAATATATGAGAATTAAATGCAACCGATTGAAGGTCTCCATGACTTTGCCATTTCCAAAGTGGATAATTAATGGCCTTTGAAGGAACCAAACAACCTTCGGTTCGTTGTGATCGAAGAGTTGACTTGGAATGATAATATTGACAAGAGCAGACTTGGTACCGATAATATCGACAAGAACTCAGTGTCTCAAAAATGCTCCGGCATCACTTTGGTTCCCTACGGGTGATTAAAATTGTGCTAATCGATATGGTTCTGAACTTTATTATTCTTTTAGAGGGTTCAGCTTTTGTAATTTTGCAGCACAAGGGCCAGATGCCTAGTTGAGTCCGACTAACATAATGTCCTTATTTGGTTCAACATTTGAAATGCTCATTTGGACTCTAAAGTTCGTTGGTCAATTGCAAATGGTGTTTGGTAATTTTTTTACTCATTTTGGGGAGATGTAATTGCATTTGGAATGCTCTCCAAGGGACCTTTGGCCAATGCTTCACCGGAGGTGCTTTGGAAAGTTGCATTTTCGGAATGCAACTTACACTGTTCATCGACATTGCTCATCTTCCCCAGACCGAGGTCCGGCCACCGGCGACCGTCGCCTGAGGGCTAGCCTGACCCCGGCGGCCAAATTTGGCCGTCGACAGTTGGCCGTGTAACGCCCCCACCTTGGGGTCATTAACGTGACGTCCCATTCATTATCATCTTTTTAATAAGCACAAGTGAAAATGTAAACTTGGGACAATCACATTCAGAACAACAGCAGAATTTAGACAATCAGCATCATGAGCAAATTTTATGTTTACAGTGTATGTAAATATATTTTAACAAGCCCTTCAGGCCATGACAAACAACACATATTTCATACACATATTCTAGAGGCTCATCCGTTCCTAGCCGACTAAGAATAGCAAAACTCAGCTTAGGCGATCCTTTCCCCTCTACTTCATCTTCTCACTTCTAATTTCATCCACATCTCCTTCCCGCTTCCCGTTGGCATGGCCAATCTACACCCCACCCGTGGCATGGCCCAGAGCCAGCCCGCCTACACCGCCAAAAGGTCCATTGAACCCACATAGGGGTCCAACCCATTCTCCATCGGTGCAGTCATGCCGTGCTACGTATGGGTAAGGCACCAAGTCCTTTAGGCCCTCATCGACCATCACATACGTTGTGATCTGGCGGTAGGCTCGGCCTTCTCGGGCATTTATTACGGTGAGCACTTTGGTTTTTATTTCCACGAGATTGCCTAACTGGGTCAAGGGAGACGCCATTCTTTGGACCTAAAAAGGAAATAACGGGAGATGAATTGGGGAGACTCAGCAAGTAAACTTATTAATATCAAGCGAGGATGAGGGGATCGCCGCTAACATAAGTTGACTCTTACTGTACCCGCATCAATGGCAGATTAATAGCAAAATTCATACAAGTGAACACTACACATGGCTATAACGTGTGCACTTTACCAGCCAAATCTTGATTCTAGCTCAAGACAATCATCAAACATCTTTACCCAAAAAAAAAAAAAAAAAATCATCAAACATGAAACATGGTCAAATCAAGGGATTGAACCAACTACGACCAACCAAACGACCGAGAAACGGCTTAAGCAAACTGTGTCACAACGCATCACAACTTTCTTTCCCAATATTAGGAAGTTTACTACTCTACAAAATAGAGCTAGAACAAGAAAGGAATACGGGAGTCTCGGCGGTTCTCGAGCTTGAACACGAACACACGGGTGTTGGATGTGGCTTCCTATTGACCGAACAACAAGGAGAGACACGGGCTAGTCGGTGAGCTCTCTCTCTCTTTCTCTCTTTCTCGACGTGAACAAGAAGCAAAGAAGCAAGAAGCGAGATGGTGATGGCGATGGCGTGAGAATGAAGAGGGATTAAGTCTATATATGGACAACCCGAACTTGCTCACCAAGTTGCTAATCAAAGCTTGCTTAAGAAGATACATGGCCATCATGACAAGCCCCCAAAAGTCTAAGATCATTTAATGCTTGCCATCATGATAGGGCTTCCAAAGTCTAAGCCAATTAATACTAGTCATGATGAAGGGGTATCAAAGTCCAACTTCAATTAATAAGGGTCATAATAAAGATGACCTAGAAAAATCTAAGCCATAATTGCCCAAAATCTCTCTCTCTCAGTCCTTCCCCCTCTCTCTCGGCATTTCTCCCTTGGTCGACCTCCAATTAAAGCTTAGCATAGCTCATTTGAAAGCTTAGAATGAGCACATTAACTCACCATAAGATATCAAGTTGAGATTCCAACGTTCCCATATAAAAAATGATGAATCTTTGAAATCTGACAAAACTAAATAGTTTTGCAGTGTTCACGAAATCGGACTTGAAAATATAATAAATAGACTCCAAAAATTCTCAAATTTGAATATGTCATAAACAAGGCCTTAAAAACATTTTTCATGAAGAACACGAAATCTGAATCTTTTTGTACACACAACTTTTTATAGCTCAAAGATAGACTAAAAACAATTCGTTGGAACCAAATTCTTGTTTCTCAAAGTAAGCTCTTTCCAAAATCCAAATCATCTCGAAAAATTCCCAAATTTATATATGTTATAGAAAAAGAAGTCCTCAACAACTTTTGTGGAGGAAACTTTTTCAAAATAGGACCAGAAAAGCTTTTTGAGCAGTTTTACACAATCCGAAAATTAGGCTGTTGTACTACTCACATTAAGTCCAAAAATTCTGAAATTAAAGTACGTAAAATTTCAAGATATTTGGAGAAACTTTCAAAAGAAAGTGTTTGGAAATTTGGATCACAAAAGTCTCTACAAAAATAATAAAATGAAGAGATACAAAAGATCTAAAATTGATTTTTCCATAACAAAAGTAAAAATTGATTCCAATTGAAAAATTACCAAACTTAAACCATGGTCATTTTTCGGAAACTGAAATTGAGAATGTTACGGCCATTAACCAAATCTGGCCGGTGACGGTGGCCTATGATTTAGCACCGCCAAAGCTTTTAAAAAAAAGAATTAGTAAAAATCTTTTAGCCCAAGCCCAAAAGTATTTGCCTTCCTCAAAATGTATTCCTCTAATGTCAAATCAAGCGGGCCCAATGTAAAATTGTGGCTATTGAAGCATGTTACAAATGCAACGTAACGGTACGGTTAGCCTAGCCGGACCCACCTCAACGGCGGCTCTTCTCAGTCTTCTTCTTCTTCCACCTCCTCTCTCTCTGTCTCTCTCTACTCAGTCGACTTCTCTCTCCTCCTCCTCCTCCTCCTCACCCCCACCTCACTCATCTAACTAAACTCTGACATGAAGCGCCACCTTCTAAAAGTCGTCGTCGCGGCTGCGATCTTCATAGGCGCCTACCTCTTCGTCTACTGCCGGCGCAGGTGGAACCGTGGCCGCTCCAACCCGGAGGAGCTCTCGTCCATCGCCATCCACGAGAGCGCCTCCTTCGACCCTAAGCTCCGAATCTCCATGGAAGAGCTCCGGAACGCCACCGAGGACTTCCACCCCCTGCGGATCATCGGCGACGGTGGCTTCGGCCTCGTCTTCGAGGCCCGCCTCGCCAACGGCCTCACCGTTGCCATCAAGAAGCTCGAGCCTGACGCCTTCCAGGGGTTCCACGAGTTCCGGGCCGAGATGGAAACCTTATGTAAGCTTCAGCACCCGAACATCGTCAAAATACTCGGGTACTGTATGTTGAATTCGGATAGGGTTTTGGTCTATGAGTTCATAGAGAGAGGGAACCTCGACCAGTGGCTGTACGACACGAAGTCGTCATCGGAGAACAGCGAAGTCTCGTGGTCGAAACCCTCAGTCGAGAGGTTGCCCTTGTCCTGGGACACTAGGATGAAGATAATCAAGGGTGTGGCCAGTGGATTAACGTTTATGCACGGATTGCCGACGCCGATCATACACAGAGACATCAAGGCAAGCGACGTGCTGTTGGACGCCGATTTCGAGGCGCGCATCTCGGATTTCGGGCTGGCGAGGAAGATTGAGGCCTCGCAATCCCACGTTTCCACGCAACCCGCCGGGACGATGAGGTATATGCCGCCAGAGTATAAGGACGGATACAGAAGGGTGACCGTGAAGGCCGATGTGTATAGCTTCGGGGTTCTGATGTTCGAGATTGCAACGGGTCGGAGGCCCTATTTACCGGTGGTGGACAGGGGAGAGGAGGTCGAGCTCACTGTTTGGGCTCGGAACATGGTGGGTGAAAACCGGCAGATGGAGATGGTGGATCCCGCTGTTTCAAGGGACGGCCTGGTCGAAGGTAGAGTGAAGGAGTGCTTCAGCATTGCGTGTATGTGCACTAGGGAGCGTGCAAAGGACAGGCCGCGTATGAGCCGAGTTCTCCAGTTGTTGAATCGGCATTTAGATGAAAACGGTGTAATTGATCGAAATATGGTTTCTTTGCCAAAGTAAAATTACCCAGAAAGAGAAGGAATCAAGGTTAAGCTTGTGAGTCAATAATAGTCTAGTTCCGGTGTCTAGTAGAGGGTACTCTGTTTGTTGCCTCAATGGGAAAATGTGAATAGCTTTATAGAGTTGATTGAGGTCTGAAGCAGGTAAATGACCTGCAGTTGCAGCTTCTGTAATTGTTAATAGATACTAACATCGGCAATATGACGTTGTCTCTAAATAGCTTTCTTGGCTATTTCAAGACCATGTCAATCGCCGTTAATTGCTGTGGTGAAGCCGGATTTGCTGGAATGACTGTCTCCTATTTGAGAATGATTGAAACAGAGAGACTAGTTTCTTTGCTATTTTCACATGCTAATGCGAAAGATCATCTCGGTCTGCATCATGTCAATCTCATCGCCAATTTGTTTCCCCAGAAACATCCTCATTGCATATTTTGGAAACAAAAACAATTGATGCTGAGTCGACCTGTTCGGTTCATCTTTGATTATAGATCGAACAAATGAGATTGAGTTTCCCCTTCAGGATTTCGCTTAGACTGTGTTATACCTAGTCTGATGCCATTACATGCATGTCCCTATTAATCCCACAAAGGATGTCTTTTCTCGAAACCATTTTGATCTCTCTCCCTCCTTATCTGGGCTCAGCTCTGTTGAAGCGGTGCTTCAAAAATGTTTCCATGCGTGGTCACTCCATGTTGACGAGATGCTTTCACACAGACCATAACGCGTGAATAATTCGATAAAAGTAATGGTGGTTGGATGGGGTTATTATATCTTGACTAATTGCCAAACCCCACGAAACTCTTGTGTAAATATGAGCTGTTTGGTCTCTGTGATCCTGCATTTACCAGGTACCAATCTTGCCGTCCCAGCCAGTGGGTCATTGCTTGCTTCCAGAGCATGTGAGCCTAGCTCAAGCGCACCCGTCTGATCCAAGAGTGTACGTGAGGTTGGGGGCTCATGGGCACCCAAAACGTGCAAGTCTTTCGATACCATACCCTTTTGTCCATATCGGCACTGGTCTAAAGGGGAATGTTCTTGTAATTTGAGAAAATAGTCGTGGCAATTGAAGGGTAGTCTGTTTGTTGCCTTAATGAGAAAATGTGAATAGCTTTATAGATTTGATTGAGGTCTGAAGCAGGTAATGACCTGCAGATGCAACTTCTGTAATTGTTGATAACTTAATACATACTAGATAGACAACACGATATCATATCTAAATAGATTTCTTGGCTATTTCAAGACCGTGTCCATCGCAGTAAATGCTGTTGTCAAGCCGGATTTGATGGAACGACGGTCTTCTAACAGAGAATTTAGTTTCTTTGCTATTTTCACATGCTAATGCAAGGATCATCTTGGCGTGCATCATGTAAATCTCATCTCCAATATGTTTCCCCGGAAACATCCTCATCGAATATTCTCAAAACAAAAACAATTGATGCTGAGTCGACGTTGCTGGTTCATCTATCGTTATAGAACGAAAAATTGACATTGAGTGTCACACCCCGAAACCAACAAGAATGGAAGAATAATAAACCAACGGGTTTGTTATCTTAAATCAATAATATTTCTCAAATCAAGAATGGGAGTATTTATGCTATGAAAATACTCATTTCAATCAATAATATCAAAACAAATATTAATGGTCTAGCTCATTAATCAATCTCAAATAACATATCAATGGTTTATTCCATTGACCAATCTTTAGCTTAGATATCAACAATGATTACGGATAACGCCCTGTGACAAGGATACTAAGCTTTTCCATTAGCTAGGTTTCCACCTATATTATCGGTGGCTGGGCCGCAAGAACATCACAAACTAGTATGCATACCCACAAGTCCCTTAATGGGCTCATAGAGCTACAGGGCATCAACACCAACTCACAACATCCTTGACAATCCTCATAACTAAATCCATAAATCGATATCACAAATCGATTTACTAAACAAACAATACAATCTTTCGTGGCTAAACTCATCTACCAGAATACCTTTTGCAATTTATTTCGGGAAAATTGTCCGAAAAGTCATAATCCTATTGCATTTTTGCCAATTTAGTCTTAAACCTTTTGATTTTACCAATTGAGTTTTAAACATATTTACATTTTTCCAATTGAATTCATTCGATCAATTTTGGCCAGAAATCGCTGACGTGGACGTCAGTCGTCCTATGTGGCGTGGCTGGCATTGATGTGATAATTTTTAATAATATTTTAATATTTTTTAAATTTTATATTTGTTCTTTTCTTTTTTCTTTTTTCCTTTTTCTTTTCTTTTTTTTTTCTTCCCTTCTTCCTCCTCTCGTCGGTCGCCAGGCCTCGGCAACCGACCAAATGTGAGGGCTGGCGAGGTCAACCTCACCTGCCTTTGGTGAAGCTCACCCCTGCCGGTCACTAGTGAGGGCACGGCTCGCCTTTGCCAAAGCCGAAGGTAGAGGTGATCCATCCTCTTTCACATGACATGCCAATCCATGTGCTATTCCCAGAAGTAGTGGGCTTGCCAACCAACATGTAGGCAGCCAAACTGATGAAGGAGCCAAATATCCAAGCTGAGAAGCCAAAGACAAAGCGCACTTAGAACCAAAAGAATTGGCAACGTCCCAATAAATCAACAAACAAACCCGAGTCGAGAGCGCTAAGGACGTCACTCAAATGGGTGGGGGAGAATGTCACAATCCCAAGGTTTATGTGCGCCAAGGACCATGACCGATCAAGAAAGAACGGGCCAGACATTTTAGAGCTTCCGGAACATTCCTAGGGACGGGCAATATGATAATTATGCCGTGTTCTAAAGAATTCTTGGCATAAATGCCGGTAGTTGGTCGATGGGTACATTGAATGTTGATCAATGGATGTAATGAGTTGAGTCTTTGTATAGGTAGGGGTGTTCTCCCCCTCATTTGAAGAATCCAAAGAATTGAAGCACTTTCCATTCTCTCCTGGAGCTTCTCTCTTTAAACTTTCTCTCTCTACGATCTAGGCAAGCAAGTGATCAATTGATCTATCAAGAAAAGGCTTGGCTTAGGCGTTCCAACAATCAAAGAAAGCCTAAGGTGCCGCACGGGTCTAATCCCAAACAACCAATCCGTGACAATTGACTATGCAATTGTCCTTGCGGCGATTGACTTTGCTACTTCTTTTTTTTCATGAAAAGCGAATGATTCGAAGAATATTTGCATAAATATAATCACTTGTATCGCTTAGAATAATTAGTTGACAATTTATGCCTAAATATTTTTGTAAATAAGGAAAATATGTTTTTTACTCTTTTTATAAGCGATACGAGGGATTATATCTAGGAAAATATGTTCCGCACAACAAACGGAGCCTAAACTTCCGCCCAAAGTTAGAGTTTGGAACCACATTTATAATAATAATTTCTCTTCTTTGCTGGGGAGGGGAGGGCTAATTCCGTAAAAACCCTCAACTTTAGGTCTAATTTTGATTTTTCCCTGAACTTTTTCTTGGCCAAAAAAGACATCAACTTTCACTTTGTTCTTAAATCTACTAACACGTCCAACAATTGCCACTATTTTCTTCAAGATTATTAACATCAGGAGACTTGTTGTTCCGTACGAAGGTGAAGGCGTTAATGGACCACTAATTTTCCTCGATGTTGATAATTTTGAAAAAGCTAGTGGCAATTTTTGGACATGTGGGCAAATTTCAGACTTCGAGATAGAAAAAAAAGTACGAGACAAAATTTGAATCGGACCTAAAGTTTGAGGTGTTTTTTTAGGAAATTAGGCAGGGGAAAAGGGGAAAGTATAAAAAGAAGTCACCTCAACTTTTCCTTGATTACACTTTGCATCTACTAATTTCATAATTAACATTTCACACCATATAATTTTAATAAATCTCCGCTTTCACTTCGTCCTTTGTTTCATCTTAGATTTTGAGGTGTGAGCATGATTACTAAAAATCTTGAGATCCAAATTGTAGGTTTAGAAGTAGATGATGCACGATGATGGATTGAGAGAAAGATAAAGAAGATAGAGAAAGAGAGAAGCCAAGGTCAATAATTGAAGCAGACCCGGTGCTCATTTCTAATTTTTCTGAATGGCTTTAGGGGAATATGCAATCATCTAGTTTAAATTTTTGAGTGACGGAGAGCAAAGCTAAATTGACGGTTAAGTGTCACACAATATGAGAATTTGAGATTTATCTGTATATTCCGTATTTGATTGTTTAGATAGGACAATATGGGATTATGTAAGATATCCCTATATTATTACATTTCACATATTATTTGTCAAACCTATGTATATTGCGATGAGCATGCAGTGTGCTATCTTTTAGATTGATAAATAGAAAGCAAAATATAAAATGACAACCGTAACCGTAGATATCACGATGAAATTATTTAGTATCCTATTTTAATCCTCTACACTGTGATGATGACCACCATGGTTGTTAGGGTTGCCGCCTAGGTAGTATGTCCATTGCAGGAATTGCGAGGTGGTCAGGTTTATAAAAATGCACAAATTTCAATGTACTATTTTAATAGATTATTTAAAAAATGAAACATTTCTTATTAACAAAAAATTTCTCACTTCCTTTTATCCTTGTCAAGTTATCCCTCATGTCATATTATAACATATGTTTGATCAGCGAAGTTATAATTTTGAGAATGTTAATTGCTCTGTACCACAAGACAAAAATAATGGCACCTTGAAAATGGGAATTTTTTAATTTGATTGACATTGATGATGATAACTTCCGCAATTTTTGCAGTTTTGCATTATCAGGAGCACACGGCAAGTGCGTCCTAATCCTCCTCTCCCTTTACTTGTGGTACCGGTTTTTGTAAGTTCATGGAAACTACTTCTTGAATTTAACACATTCTGTCTCTCTCAATTCTTAAGTATGTTCGCTTTCCCTCCATAAATCTTTTGTATACGACTGTCACGGATGTTGATGTTTAGTGAAAACATGACTACATGCATTAAATGCGAGGCTAGTTTTGTTCGCTATTAAAAAAAAACCAAAAACGTAATTCGGGTTTTAAGAAAAATTCAATGCTAGTTTGAGTCTCTGAGGATTATGCCATTTTGAGTCGTGTAATTTGTGTCAAGTGTGATTTCTTTCCAACCGGTGGGAATTTGCAACGCAATGTCTTGTGCAATTTCCCTCGCATCTTCACGTAAATTGGGGCTCCGTATGTAGTAGCGGGATGGCTAGCGTACTTATTAATGGGTTATATCCTAAAGAGAATAAGAATGATCACATTGATAATAGAAAAATTGACACATGAGTTTATCTAGGTTCACCCCAGCATAAGACTACATTTTGCAAAGGGATCTCACTATGATATTTAGGTTTACAACTACAACAACTCATCTCAATAATCTCTCATATGAGTACAATAAATGAGACTTAAAATGGGCCCAAAGCCCAAAGTTATCCAAATTCCTTTGATCCAATAACAAACGAGTCAGCTTAAAACGCAAGCCTAAAAAAAAAACCTGATGTCCGGCTTTCGAGAAGCAGGACTCCCGACATTCCGTATATAGGGGTTACATGTTGTGGATTCATACTTCGATTTATCTAAACTCACGTGGGCGTGCCTGGTACAAGAAACAAAGGTCTTCGAAGTATTTGCCAGCTCCAACACATATGAGTAGCCGTTCGGGTTACTTTAGAGTTTAGCAATTTCTAACCCGATGCAAAATCAGCTGATACAGGTGAAGACTGATTGTGTTTGTGTCCACCCGCGAGACATGATTGAGGATCGAATAGTGCTCGTGGCCAGCTTATTAGCCACAAAATTGACTCGTGCGGCGTGTTCGAACTAAGGACCTAGTGGCAGTACAACATGTGACTTCCAGAAATTTCGTAACAATAAGTAATTGACGTTGGGAATTTTCTATGTTTGAAGATAATATTTGAATTATAAAGCTAAGTATTATGCATGCGGACGCATAAAAATCGTTATTAGATTGTAAATTGCGAAACGCAGATTGGGAAACGTAATCGCCCCAAGCTCGTTGTAATTAAAATCTTAAACGTTGTTGTGTACGATAATCGCAGTATGGTATTAATTAATTTACCATTGTTTTGGGAATTTAGTGGGTATTATTATTATTGGTTAATTTTGGTTAAGTAGTATTAGTCTTTTATTCTAATTTGCCGTTAAGGAAAGGAGGGAGATATTCTCTCAAAATATATCTTCTGGACTCTTCTTCTTTCACGTGATTATTGAAGGAAAGGTTGACCAAATGCCATTTATCCCCTTGAGCTAGACACCTAACTTAAGTAATCATTTTCCTTGGCCAATACTCCCACGATTAAACCACTAATTTCTTCCACCTGGCCATGATGAAGAGATAAGGTGCCACATGTGAATACAATGAATTTACCCACCCCTTCGTATACTTCTCAGTTTTCATCTTTATCTGGGTAATTACCGAAAACAATTTCACCCAGACCTATTCTCTCTCCTTCATTTTCTACTCTCACCACCACCGATCCAAAAATCTGTGGAAGATTTTTAACCTTCGGGTGTTCAGATTCTGCACAAGGTAAGTAAAAACTTTAGGTTTAAGCTAAATAAATCTACTTGGCACTTTTAACTTGGTTGCTTGAGAAAGGTTATTTTGATGTGTAATAGTGAGGTTGTGATAATGGTTGAATCTATTTTGCTGGTTATGTGCACATTCAAATGGATGTGATTTGTTTCCTTAAAGTATGGTGAAAATCGGCTAGTGAAACGATTAAATATGATCGTGTAAGTGTTATCTTTGAGGTAATTGTTGGATTCTTCTTATTGGTTTGTGTATATTTAAAAAGCGTAGAAAATCGTTTTACTCAAAGTGGAGTATATTATGTGAGTGTGAATGATGATTCTGTATATCTTTGGAACTGCTTAGACTTTACTGTCAAAATCTGGTTTTGTGTACCTTTGAAACTGCCTAGACTTTACTGCTCGGACTTTTCGTTCAGACTTTACCTTCAGACTTTAGCCTTGTGAGTCTAAACCCGCTTCTGAGTCTAAACTTGTTTCTGAGTCTGAATCCGCTTCTGAGTCTGAACTCGTTTCTGAATCTGAATTCGCTTTCGAGTCTAAACCCGCTTCTAAGTTTGAACTTGCTTCTGGGTCTGAATCCGCTTCTGAGTCTGAACTCGTTTCTGAATCTGAATTCGCTTTTGAGTCTAAACGCGCTTCTAAATCCGAATTTGCTTCTGATGACCGAACCGATTTTGCTTCTGAACTTCCTTCTGAGTTTGAACTTGCTTCCGATGACTCGTATTTTCTTCTGATGACCGAATTTGCTTCTGAATCCGAATCGCTTATGAGCTGAGTTTGCTTCTGAGCTTGAAATGTATTGCTTCATATTTAATTTCTCAAATGATGCATTTCATGGCTTTAAAGTACAAAAACTGTGATGGCTCGGTATGGGATGGGCCAAATCGGACTTTTACATGCAAATACTTAATTGTCATGACTTGCATGAGAATAATATTAATTCCGTTGCCCATTTAGTAATGTGTGACGGTGCCCCATGTGTCGGAATGCCCCGGGGAGTGTTTCAGGATGCCTCGGGAGTCAAGATGCCCCGTTGGTCGGAATGCCTCGGAGTCGGGATGCCTCGTTGGTCGGGATGCCCTGTTAGTGTTCGGGAGGATGAAATAATGAACCTAATCGCATGAGCATAAATGTTTTTACATCATGCTTGCGTCTGAGTGAAAATATTATAATATGTTGCATTATTCAGATTTTGCGGCACATCCAGACGAAAAAGGCATAACTTGCATTCAAATTCTATGCATATCGTTTGCTATGCATGTATGTGTTTATGCCAGGTGAAGTCGTAAGCTGATTTTCCTAACTTAAAACTAGAGATTTTATTTACTGGGTTTCGGCTCATCCCATTATTTTTCAGACATGTAGGAATGGACAATCTACTATCAATGCTTGTTGGTTTTTCCCTAAATACTGTGAATGCTAGTACGTTGATATGCTTGTCCCGAGAGCGGATATAGTTTGTACAAGATGTATATACACTATATGGGTTGATGCGGGATTTTGGTTGATATGAAGGTGACGGCATCTACAACTCGTTGTAAAGTCTACTTTTGTGCGGGCCACCTTTAGAGTAAATTGTAGCATGGAGATAAGCAACCTCGATCTATCCAGATATTTGTTCTTTGTGATTTTATTGATGTATTGTCTGGACTTGTGATTCTCACAAGTGTTGTTAATAAGTAGCAAAAATATTTTGACAAAACTTGTTCAGACTTTGACTTCAGCTAGTCATTTTATTAATAATATTAATTGGTATGTGTTTCACGTGACGTTCTGGGGCGTCGCACAACATGTATGTCCCCTTTAGATATAATTAACGAAAAGCTTATTTTTTATGCTATTTATTATCAAGATTTTAAATATGTGATATTTTGTTGAATACGAACATTTTCTTTAATTGGATCTAATAATACTTTGTTGACTGCAAATTCGCTATTTAACCGTGTTACACGAGCTGTGCCACCTAGTATGTTATAAAAGAGTCCTTAAAAATTCCATCATAGTACCAAAACTATGACTCCATCATACAAGCTTTAATAATGATAGTTTCATGTATCAATTGCAAATGAAGACATGATTGTTGGGCAGTGGAAAACTTTAGTATTCAAATGCTCTATTTATTTCGTAGAAAATAAATATTAAAAAAATTCAAAAATTGATCATTTGCACCTCTTAAAATAGTTAGCCAATACAAAATATTTTTATTATTGCAAATAATTTATATCTAAAATATTTTCGTTAATGATAAAAATATTTTTCATTTGTTTGTTTTTGTAAGTGATACAAGTGATTATTTTTACGAAAATATTTTCTAAATCATACATTTTTCGCAAAACAAACGAAGCGTAAGAGTCCACTTATCTTATCAAACCAAAAATGTTAATTCTCGAACATAAAATTTTATTTTCATCCAGAAACGGAAAAGTAAGGGAAAAACGATGAAAAAACAAAAAACCAAGTGCCATCGTCAATAATCGAACGTACACTAGAAGTAGAACACCGTTGACTTGGTTCAGCAAAGTCCGACTGGAATGACTCGTCATCCTACAGAGAAAATCCAGGAAGCAACCCACGTCAACGGCGGTTCTTCTCATTCTCCTCCTGCTTCCTCCTTCTCCTCAGGCTCACCTCCGTCGTTTA
Organism: Syzygium syzygioides; assembly: GCA_031216285.1. Taxonomy (NCBI): domain Eukaryota; kingdom Viridiplantae; phylum Streptophyta; class Magnoliopsida; order Myrtales; family Myrtaceae; genus Syzygium; species Syzygium syzygioides. Next base: position 30,806,657 of record CM062247.1, read on the forward strand.
ACTAAACTCCCAAGCACTCTCTCTCTCTCTCTCTCTCTGTGACATGAACCCCTACATCCAAGCAGTCGTCGCCGCTGCCGCGAGCTTCATCGGCGTCTCCCTCTTCTTTGTCTTCCTCACCTCGACCTGCAACTGCTGCCGCAAGCACAACCGTGGCCGCGACGTCCGAGTCCAGACCCGCTTGATCTCGAACCCGGAGGAGCTCTCATCCATTGCCGTCCACGAGAGCGCCTCCTTCGACCCCAATCTCTGAATCACAATGGCCGAGCTCCAGAGGGCCACCGAGAACTTCCCCTTCCAGCGGATCATCGGCGAGGGCAGCTTCGGCCTCGTTTTCAAGGCCCGCCTCGCCAACGGCGTCACCGTTGCCATCAAGAAGCTCAAGCCCGACGCCTTCCAGGGGTTCCACGAGTTCCGGGCCGAGATGGAAACCTTAAGTAAGCTTCACCACCCGAACATCGTCAAAATCCTCGGGTACTGTATGTCGAATTCAGATAGGGTTTTAGTCTATGAGTTCATAGAGAGAGGGAGCCTCGACCAGTGGCTGTATGATACGAAGTCGTCATCGGAGAACAGCGAAGTCTTGTGGTCGAAACCCTCAGTCCAGAGGTTGCCCTTGTCCTGGGACACTAGAATGAAGATAATCAAGGGTGTGGCCAGTGGATTAACGTTTATGCACGGATTGCCGACGCCGATCATACACAGAGACATCAAGGCAAGTGACGTGCTGTTGGACACCGATTTCGAGGCGCACATCGCAGATTTTGGGCTGGCGAGGAAGATTGAGGCCTCGCAATCCCACGTTTCCACGCAACCCGCTCGGACGATGGGGTATATGCCGCCAGAGTATAAGGACGGATACAGAAGGGTGACCGTGAAGGCTGATGTGTATAGCTTCGGGGTTCTGATGTTCGAGATTGCAACGGGTCGGAGGCCCTATTTAACGGTGGTGGACAGGGAAGAGGAGGTCGAGCTCACTGTTTGGGCACGGAACATGGTGGGTGAGAACCGGCAGATGGAGATGGTTGATCCAGCTGCTTCAAGGGACGGCCTGGTCGAAGCAAGGGTGAAGGAGTGCTTCAGCATTGCGTGTATGTGCACTAGGGAGCGTGCAAAGGACAGGCCGGGTATGAGCCGAGTTCTCAAGTTGTTGAATCGGCATTCGGATGAAAACGGTGTAATTGATTGAAATATGGTTTCTTTGCCAAAGTAAAATTACCCGGAAAGAGAAGGATTGAAGGTTAAGCTTGGAAGTCAATAATAGTCTAGTTCCGGTGTCTAGTAGAGGGTACTCTGTTTGTTGCCTTAATGGGAAAATGTGAATAGCTTTATAGAGTTGATTGACGTCGGAAGCAGGTAAATGACCTGCAGTTGCAGCTTCTGTAATTGATAATAGATACGACATCGACATTAGGATATTGTAATTAAATAGATTTCTTGGCTGCTTCTAGACCGTATCGATCGCAGTTAATGTTGTCAATCCGGATTTGATGGAATGACGGTCTCCTATTTGGGAATGATAGAGACAGAGAGTTTAGTTTCTTCGCTATTTTCACATGCTAATGCAAAGGATCTTCTTGGTCTGCATCATGTCAATCTCATCTCATCTCCAATATGTTTGCCCAGAAACATCCTCATCGAATGTTTCGGAAACAAAAACAATTGATGCTGAGTCGACTTTGTTGGTTCATCTATAATTATAGAACAAAAAACTGAGATTGAGTTTACCTTTGACGATTTCGCCTAGACTGCATTATACTTATTTTTAAGTAAATAGCATGCATGTCCCTACCTCTTAACCCCACAGAAGACGCATTTTCTGGCAACCGTTTTGATCTCCCTCCCTGATCATCTCAGCTTGAATATGTTGAAGCAGTGCTGCAAAATTGTTACCACGCGTGGTCACTTCGTGTCGTCGATATGCTTTCCAGATACAGAGTAGCGGCCACCATCTCCTTGAATCCACGTCTTCATTTGGAAGAAATGAATTCGAGTGACATGATTGTTTCCCCAGAATTGGTCACGTGACGAAATATCTTTCACCAACAATAGTTCTTCAGTTTTTAATTAAAGAAAAGAGACAAGCTCTATAGCCATTTTGGACAGGAAATATTACAAGCGAATAAGGACATGAGAGACTTCACTTCTAACAAAAGTATACTAACATAAACCGTGCTGAAATTTAATTGACGACAAAGCTTGGAAAATACAACCACTACAACGGAACCGAACATAAACAAACCATGTTGGAATTTAATGAACAACAAGGCTTGAAAATGCTAAGATGCTATGCTGAAATTTAATCGACAATATTACACCTAGGATAAAGATATACGCTGAAATTTAATCGACGATGTGAGTCTAAAAACTAAAAGTTCGGTGTAGGAAAGTATAGATAATTGAAAGATTACATCTTTCTTTTGTAGGTGGGTCTTCCGGTAGGCCAACGATGATATTTATAGTAGTTATGCCATAACCTTTTCTGAACAGTTTTTTAGTGGTTGTAGCCATGTTCCTCCATCTCCGAAAGTTTTGTATCCATATTGTCATGATGCCATGATCTCGCTTACAGTTGCATGTTAGTTGCTCCACAACCTCGTTTGCTAGATTCTCTCGTGATTTCAAATCCGTAACTACTCTTCGATGCCTTTTACGCGTCCAACTCTCTCTTGATGCTTTAACTGTTAATATGTTGCCCTCATTATTCTTGTTGACTATCATTAATCATACATCGTCGTATATTGACGACTAATTAACAGTGATCACTAATGTAAACCAATATTGACATTGATCCCTGCACTCGTTGACGGTGGGTCACGTGCTCAATGAAGTTTACACTCTAGTTATGTGCTCATCCATGCCGACAACGTGCTATTTTTTAGTACAAACACGATGAAGCTTGGAGCGTGCTTGTGGACACCTAATTTTAAGCCGACGCGTCATTAAAAGCAAAAAACTCGAGATTATGATTTTCAATCGCGACGGAACCCGTTTCCTGAACAAAAAGTGTTGTTTTTTAATTCTATCTGTTGGCCTAGTTTCTATAGATAATTTCCTATTCATTTTATGTAAAAACCCAAAAAGTCAAACGGTTGACTTTCAAGTTGACTTTTTGGTCAACCACTTGATCAAAAGTCAATCCCAGGTCAAATTGGGGCTTTCCGCATAAAAAGATTACTTTCAAGTTCAATTTCATTTTAGAAGTGAAAATTCCAGAAAAATTCAAAAATTTGATCATAAAATCAAACTCTTAATGAAAAGTCAATTAGGGTTTGACTTTTGGTCAAACTTTTGACCAAAAAAATTGAAAAATAAAAAAAATCCAAAAATCATCTTATTTTACATTCAATTTACCTTTGGCATTTGAAATTTCACAAAAATCGGTTTAGAATCAACTTTTTCCCAATTTGCGGAATTTGATTCAAATTGGCCAAAAATGAAATTACTTCATGTCTAGTCATTTTTTAGGTTAATTTTCTTCACGACATTTGATCTTGAGGTCATTTTATATTCAATTTTGGAACCAATTTTGTTATTCCAAGCCAAACACAAAAACCCCCAACTTCGGCCATAATCAGTGATTTGGATCGATTCTTCATGATTTGCGCAATTGAGGCATGAATGAGCTTAATTTCTTATATCAAATCCAAATTCAAAATCAATTTTGGAAGATTCACATGAATTTGAGTCAATTTGATCCATTTAATGATACAATGATTAAGAAGTCTAAGAGTAATTGGTCAAATTAGTATAATTCAACTTGACCCATTCTAGATTAATATTCAATTTGATGAATTAAGACTTAATTTGGCTAATTGGACTCCAATTAAATTTGTTAGTCTAGTTTCACCATGCAATTACCCAAATTTAAGAACAATTGAGCTAAACAAATTAAATTGGATCAATTTGTGCATGAATTTCAAATCGGTTCAATTCAATTTGATTGAATTCAATATTAATGGGGTCAATTAATCATGATAGAGATCAAATTGTACAAAATTGGAATAAATGGAATCAAGGATTGAATCAGTTCAATTCGGCCAAATTCGGGGCTAACCGGCTCAACCCGGTTTGATTCAAATTGAACCAGTTCGATCGGACTGGCCATTTTTTGGTCGAAAATCCGGCAATCGACGATCCATTCCGACCAGCCAAGGCCGGCCCCATCCTTTTGAGCCCAAAAATAACAAAAATGCCCCTAAGATAAATTACTAAAATGCCCTTCTTCAAGGATTAAACAAATTAATTAGGGGATAATCAAATCAATCGTGGCCATTCATTTAGAATTGATCGTGTCTATCTATGATGTTATGTCACTAATCTTTAGCTTCTAAAGAATATTCTTAATCATTAAGGATGTATTTTGGGTCATTGGATTAATCTAAGGGCTAGAATTCAAAGTTGGGGGAGTATATAGTTTTTTTTCCCTCCAAAATTAGGGGGACACTCATTTTCATATCTGAATTCTCTCTCCTCACTCTCACTCTCTCTCTCTCTCTCTCTCTCTAAACTCACGATCTCTCTCTCTCGTTCTCTCTTGGCCGCCGGTCATCCCGCCTCCTCGCCGGCCATTTTCCAGCGAATCACCGCCTCACCGTCATCCCCCACGGTGAGACAAAGCCAGTTGCAAGTTCAGCCAACCTTGCTGGTAGCCGGAGCTCCTCATTCCGGCGAGATTCTTCCTACGGCAGCATCACCGGCATTTCTGCCGATGATTTGATCAGCCGGTTCAAGCGGCTGAACCGACTGATTGGCATTCCCACCGGCGATCCCGAACCTCTAAGAGCGTTCCTTGGCGTCTTCATATGGCTGTAGTGGCCGGCTTCTCATTAAACAGCCACTGAATCGTTTATTTTGACTTGATTTTCTGTTACTAGTTCACTAATGCGAGATCGAATCGATTCTCACTATAATTTGTGTAATTTCTTCTCATAGGTTGTTGAGCTTTTCGAGATTTCTCCGTACTGTTCTTGATCTGAATACAGAGGCTGGATCACTCGATTTCACATCGGAGCATCGTTAAACAAGGTAAGTAAACTTGGATGTTGTTCTGCAAATTCGTGTACAGAGAAACCTGTATGTTTGAGATGCCGATTTCAGCTCGTTAATGTCGAAATCTTGCGAAGTGATGAACTAGAGAATCGTAAAACACGTCTTAAGCTTCGATTTGATATATTGCATGCCTCAATCGGATTTAGTTTACACTTTCGAAAGTTAGGATCAGAATCTAGAATGTGATGTCCAAGTCTGTTATGATGTATTCCTGATTGACGTTATGCTGTTTGATGATTTTTCTGATTTTCTATGATCGTTTTTTGAAAAAACTTTCTTCATGAAATTCATAAAGCACATCTTAATCTGTTCATCATAAAATTTTCATAAAATTCCAAGTATGTTATCATGGTACGATCTGCAACGTCATTTATGCATGAATCTGGTGACAGGCTGGTTTCTGACTGACCTTCGTGTGTTCTTCGATTTTCATAAATTCGTGTGTTCAAAATATGAAAATATTTTCTTCACGAAAGTTCACACTGAGATCGAGATATTTCCATTGATATTAATTTCATCAAAATTGGAGTTCATTCAAATTATCAAAAGGAATTTTTATTATCAAATCAATATCTGTGTTCAAATCTGATTTTCATTTCTTTGAAATTCAAAAGATGTTTCTCTGAATTTGATAAAATTAGAGTCCTCCTTTGCAAAAAATCAAAATTACAAAGTTGTTCATTGAGATCTCATTATGTTGACTGAAAATTCTGAGGGCCTAATAGCAATTTTGGAGGATCAATTTGCTTAAAATTTCATAAAAGGTCTTCTTGGATAAAAATTTGATTTGCAGTTGAGTCCTTTGTGAAAACCGAATTTTATAAAAATTTGGAGGACTTTTTAGCAAAAACTCAAAACATCAAATTTGTTGCACACGGAGAATTCTAACTGTCTAAAATTTTGCACATGATTTCGATAAGGTTTGTTATTTTTCCCGCCATTATTTTGAAATCCATAACAGAACCGGGTCCAGCCTATCACCAAGGGTAAATTTGTCATTTTCGGGAAAATCGGTGAGGATTTAGAAAAAAATGGTCTTCTTGACTTTTGATCCTCATATCATAAGATTTCTAATGACACATGAATCACTTCATTTGGACATCATTTGGTTAATTAATCACATCTGAACATAAGCAATCCGAATTAGATAATAACTGAATAAGTGGTCTCCTTATGAAGCCCACTTCTCATTGTTTGATTGGCTTCGAAATAAGACCCATGGGCTGAATGCATGCTTATTTCATTGCTATGCATGCGTTTGTTAGATGAATGTTAGGCCCGGTGCATGTTCTGCGGGTAGCCCATTATGGTCATTTAGAACCCGACTTTAGGGGTTAATTGATATGAGTTGCCGTTTTGTGAATGCAAATGGTAGCTCATTATCGTTAACCATTAATCAAACAATGTTAGATGATTAGGTGGGTGGTGAATCGAAATGCATGAAAAACAAAGGCCGATCTTAAGGCCTGTGTTTGATTAGTGAATTGTTTGCACCATTGTTTTTCTTTGGTTGTTCCTTTGTGCATTGTTTGTCATGAATGTATGTTATGAATATAAATGCCGACACTCGAGAGGCGGTCCATGGGGAGATAATCCAAAATGGTAAAAGGCCAAGATGATTGACCGATGTCCAATCCGGTTTCAATTTGTATTCATTGGATGATGGCGATAAACCGATGTTCGATCCGGTTTCAATCTCAATTTAATTCATTCATCCCCAATCATGTCTCGGGTTTTCAATTTGTGTTGTAATAAACATCCGACGAGTTGCGGGTTTTGCTTTCTCGCACTTAGAATTAGCTCGTTTTTCCAATACTTCGAGTGCTTACTTTACGAAATGTTTTTTCAATATAATTGATTGTTTCTTTCTTTTTCTAGACTAAGATAGGATTAGGTTAGAATGTTAAATGAAAATACAAAAACAAGATGCATGATCACCTAGCGATACCGAAAGGGCGTTAATAGAATATTAATGTAAGTTAGTCCCCAAACCTTTGATCTCTGGCTTTCGTAGAAACCGAAACGAAACTCCCGTGTTTCAGTTGGGTATTCTAGCCGACCCCCCGACCTAGGCTAGTGGCGACTCCTAAAAAAGATAAAATCGATACGCTGTCACGCGAGATATAGATTTAGGGAAAATTCACGTTCATGATCAATGAGTCATATGGATAACCAAAAAATTTATACTTCAGTAAAATCATTTTTTATGATGTGCCATATGAACCGTATCATGAGCACTTATCTCTAAACCCGCATCATCGAGTTTGGCCCTCGAGAGGTAGGTCGCGATAGTGCTTTTGTGTGAAAGATATGAAAAAGAAATGGCGTTTCGATGAGATTATTATGCCTTGACTAATTGCTAAAGCCATGAAACTTGTGTGTGAATATGAGCTATTTGGTCTCTGTGATCCTGCATTTACCAGATACCAATCCTCGTTTAACCCAAGACAACTTGCATTCTTTTTTCTTTTTTTTCCTTTTTCTTTTTCCATTTCCCTCCACCGACCATCGCCAATGGCCGCGAAGGTCGTCGGCCTGGCGAGGGCAGACCTCGTCGGCATCGGGTGAGGTCTGCCCTCGCCTAGTCTAGGGTCCGGCGAGGTCAGCCCTCATCGGCGTTGGGTGGCCCTCGCCCTTGCCAACTCACGTGAGGGCGGCCCTTGCCTGAGGTCGGCGACCTCCACCGGCCATTGGCGATGGTTGGTAAAGGGGAGTAGGAAAAAGAAAAAAAAATAAAAAAAGAAAAGGAAAGTAAAAAAAAATTAAAAAAAATATAACTAGATTATTTTCACCAAAATACCCCTGTAGGAATAGTCATCTGTTGGCTGGCTAGCCAAAGGTCTTTATTTGAAATGATTTGGCCACTTTAGGCCTTTATTTGAGATGATTTGGTTACTTCAAGCTCTTATTTAAAATAAAGTCCACTTCAAGCCCTTATTTGAGAAAATGATGGCACTTCATGCCTTTATTTGAAATTTTCCGTATTACAGATATTAGTACTGGTGTCTAAAACGCTTGAAATTCCACGGGTCAACAAAGGATACGCCTGAATCAAAACCTGATTTTTCTGAGCAAAACAAAAGAATTGACGAGGCTGCAGATTGACAAGTCTGGGTAATCTCATGGGCCTTTTTGAAGTCTAAACATTCGAAAAGGTCAAGGACAGGTCATGCTCGCCCATGAAATATCAGCAATCTACGACTAGCCGCCACACCTAAGAAAAGGACACGCGATTATGGTACCCCCAGCTGGGGCCCAAAGCTGCATGTTCCTCTGCACAGCTTTCCGCAACTCTGACCGATTGAGTTTTAAACACGGACATCGCCTGCATTGATTTTTTTGTAAGTTCGCAGACGGATGATGTCCATGTTCGCGAACATAACCTAATTCCAGTTGCGTTTAATAGCATGTTTTATTTTAAGTTAGGCCAAACAAAGCACCTACTCGATTGGAAATTTCATACTCTGATTAACATTGATAGTGATAACCTCAGCAATTTTTGCAGTTTTGCATTATCTGGAGCACATGGCACGTCTCTTCCTTCACTCGGGGTACAAGTTTTTGTAAATTTATGAAAGATACTTCTCCAACGTAAAAATACTTACTCTCTCTCTTTCTAATTCTAAAGAATGTTCGCTTTTATTCCTTAAAACTTTTATTTATGATTGTCATGGGTGTTGATGTTTTGTGAAACGTGACTCGCGCTAAATATACGGTTGATTTGATAAACAGAAATGATTGGGTGACAATTTTTACTCAATAATAAGAATAATAGTATGTTATGGACCATAAAAAAATAAATAATAAATAATTATAAATTATTAGAATTTGTAGCTCATAATATATCGGTATTCTCATAGTGTCCAAAGATTATTATTTTAGCGAAGCCCGTGAGAGAAATGCTTACGTAATTATACGTGAAAACTGCATGTAAAAACTGAGGTCCGGAAACGTAATTCAGGATTCCATGAAGCAACGCAGCTCAACGGCTGCTCTGCTTAGTCTTCTTCTTCTTCCTCCTCCTCTCTCTCTCTCAAAACACAGTCGACTTCTCTCTCCTCCTCACATCCACCTCCCTCATCTAACTAAACTCCAAAACTCTCTCTCTCTCTCTCTCTCTCTCTCTCTCTCTCTCTCTCTCTCTGAATGAAGCTCAACCTCGAAGCAGTCATTGCTGCGGCTGCGAGCTTCATCGACGCCTTCCTCATCTTCACCTGTGGCCGGCGCAAGCGGAACTGTGGTCGCTCCAACCCAGAGGAGCTCTCGTCCATGGCTGTCGACGAGAGCGCCTCCTTCGACCCCAAGCTCCGGAGCTCCCTGGATAAGCTCTGGAATGCCACCGAGAACTTCCACCCCCTGTGGATCATTGGTAACGGCAGCTTCAGCCTCATCTACAAGGCCCGCCTCGCCAACGGCCTCGCTGTTGCCATCAAGAAGCTCGAGCCCGATGCCTTCGAGGGGTTCCGTGAGTTCCGGGCCGAGATGGAAACATTAGGTAAGCTTCAGCACTCGAATATCATCAGAATCCTTGGTTAATGTATGTCGAATTCGGATAGGGTTTTGGACTATGAGTTCATTTAGAGAGGGAGCCTCGACCAGTGGCTGTATGACACGACGCCATCATCAGAGAACGGCAGCATTTCGTCATTGGAGAACGACGTCATGTCATGGTCGAGACACTCGGTCGAGAGGTTGTCCCCGTCTTGGGACACTAGGATGAAGATAATCAAGGGTGTGGCCAGTGGATTTAGCGTACGTGCAAGGATTGCCGATGCCGATCGTTCACAGAGACATCAAGGCGGGCAATGTCCTGTTGGATGCCCATTTTGAGGCGTCCATCACAGATTTTGGGCTGGTGAGGATGATCATGGCCTCGCAATCCCACGTTTCCACGCAACCTGCCGGGACGATGGGCTATATGCCACCGGAGTATGAGGTAGGAAGCAGATGGGTACCTGTGAAGGGCGATGTGTATAGCTTCGAGGTTCTGATGTTTGAGGTCACGACGGGTCGGAGGCCCAATTTACCGGTGGTGGATAGGCGAGAGGAGGTCGGGCTGGCTGTTTGGGCACGGAACATGGTGGGTGAGAACCGGCAGATGGAGATGGTCGATCCCGCTGTTTCAATGGATGGCCTGGTCGAAGCGAGGGTGAAGGAGTACTTCAGCATTGCTTACGTGCACTTGCGAGTCTTTGAAGAACGGCCGGGTATGAGCCGAGTTCTCGAGTTGTTGAAGTCTACATTCGGATGAAAATGGCGGAATTCATCGAAGGTATGGTTTCTGCCTAAAGTTAAATTACCCGGAAAGAGAAGGAATCAAGGTTAAGCTTGTGAGCCGATAGTCTAGTTCTGGTGGCAACTAGAGGGTACTCTGCTCGTTGCTTTAATGGAAAATATGAATAGCTTTATAGAGTTGATTGAGGTCTGAAGCAGGTAATAGTTCGTTGCAGATCTTGGTCTGCATCATGTAAATCTCATCTCCAATATGTTTCCCCGGAAAAATCCTCATCGAATATTCTGGAAACAAAAACAAATGATGCCGAGTCGACTTGGTCGGTTCATTTATTGTTATAGAACGTAAAACTGAGATTGAGTATCACACCCCGAAACCAACAAAAATGGGAGAATGATAAACCAGCAAGTTTGTTATCTCAAATCAATACTATTTCTCAAATCAAGAATGAGAGTATTTATGCTAAAATATTCATAGCATAAATACTCATTTCAATCAATAATATCAAAACAAATATAAATGGTTTAGACCATTAATCAATCTCAAATCATATGTCAATGGTCTCTTCCATTAACTAATTTCTTACTCATATATCTCAACAATGATTACGCATAATGTCTCATGACAAGGATACTAAGATTTCCCATTGGCTAGGTTTCCACCTATATTGCCGGTGGCTGGTTCACAATAATATCCTAAACTAGTATGCGTACCCAGAAGCCCTTTAATGGACTCATAGAGATACTAGGCAACAACACCAATCCACAGCATCTTTGACAATTCTCATAGCCAAATCCATAAATCGATATCACAAATTGATTTACAAAACAAACCATACAATCTTTCAGCGGCTCAACTCATCCACTAGAATATCTTTTGCAATTCATTTTCGAAAAATTATCCAAAAAATCATGAACATGTTGCACTTAAACTTTTCAATTTTGTCAATTGAGTCTTAAATATTTTCACGTTTTGTCAATTGAGTCCATCAGATCAATTTTGATCGGAAATCATTGACGTGGACGCCAACCGTTCTACACAACGCATCCGTCATTGATCTAGACAATTTTTAATAATATTTTAATAATATATTTTATAGTTGTTCTTTTCTTTTTCCTTTTTTCTTTTTCTTTCTTCTTTTATTCTTCCCTTCTTCCTCCTCTAGACGGTCGCGGGGCCTCAGCACTGGCTAAAGGCGAGGGCCAGCGAGGTTGAACTAGCCGGCTTTTGGCGAAGCTCACCCCTGCCAGCCACTGGCGAGGGCAAGGCTCGCCTTTGCCAAAGATGAAGGTAGAGGTGATCCATTCTCCCTAGCATTACATGCTAATCCATATGCTATTCCCAGAAGTGGTGGACTTGCCGACCAACATGGAGGCAGCCAAATTGAAGAAGGAGCCAAATATCCAATCCGAGAAGCCAAAGACAAAGTGCACTCGGAACCGGAAGAATCGGCAACATCCTAAGAAACCAATCACTACAAAAAAATAAGGGTTTTGCCACGAATTTTCCAATGAAAAATTTTGCAAAATTCGTTGGAAAACGAATTTCCAACGAAATTAGTGACGAACAAAAATTCGTTGGTAATTCATCGTCGCAAATTTTTGCAACAAAAAATTTAATTTTTCGTTGGTAATTTGCGATGAATTTTTTTCGTCGCAAAATTCGTCGGAAAATTTTCGTCGCAAAATTCGTTACAAAGTTTGTTGGAAAATTCGTCACTAATTATTCGTTGCAAAAATCGTGGCAAAATTCGTTGGTAATTTTTCGTAATAAAATTCGTGGCAAAACAAATTTCCAACGAAAAAACATTCGTCACTAATTCGACGTCGGAAATTTTTTGCGACAAAAAATTTTAATTTTTCATTGGTAATTTGCGACAAAAACAGAGTCGTGGCAAAATTCATGGGAAATTTTCCACGAATTTTGCCACGAAATTGAATAACCCGATATTTTGCCACGAACAAAAAAATTCTTCGAAAATTTTTTTTTCGTAAATTTTGGCGGCGAAAATTTGAATTTTCGTTGGTAAATTTGAATTTTCGCCGGAATCGTGGCCATGACCCCCCTGCCGGAATCACGGTCGCAACCCCCAGGCCGAAATCGCGGCCGCGACCCCCTCGGCGGAATCGCACCATGGGTGGTTTGGATACGAGCCGATGAGGACAGCATCAGGGGTACGATGAGGGCCTTGATTTGCTCCTTCTCGGCGTCGGGGATCGGGGTTGAGGAGGCGGCCGGGGCGGCCTCGACCTCAGCGGCGGCGTTAGCGTTGTGGGGGTTAGGCGAGGAGGCCCAGCGGGCGCGGAGGTGGTTTTTGAAGTTGACGGCGGCAGCCTGGCGGATCTACTCGTCGACGGAGGGCTCGGCGATGAGGCGAAGGACGGCGAGGGCGTAGCTAGGGCGGTCGGAGGCGTCGACGAGGGAGGACTCGGCCTGGTGGCGAGGGGCGGGGGAGGGGGAAAGGGTGTGGAGGAAGCACTGGGAGAGGAACTGGAGCGTCTCCTCATTCCACTCCATGGGAAAGCTGCAGCTCGAGCGAGGAGGAGCTCCAATGGCCGGCGGCTTTCAGGGGTCTGGTCGTCGCCTAGGGTTTTAGGCGAGATTTTTTTGAATGAGGAAGAAGCTATGGAGGAGGGTGTGTGATTGCAGAGCCGTTCCAGTAGCAGTGGCGCTCGAGGGTGCGCGATTGCAGAGTCGTTTCAGTAGCAGTGGCGCTAGGGGGAGGGGAACGGAAGGAGGAAGACGGGGAAAAGTTGGGCCTCTTGTGTTTTTTTTTCCTTTATTTATGTTTAGGGGGCGATATTTTTGGGTTTTCACAGTTTCGGCCCGACGTTTTGAATTTTTGGTGTTTGAATTTCGTGGCAAAATTCGTGGGAAATTTCTAACAAATTTTGCCACGAAAATAATACACTGTGCAATAATTTTCCGACGAAACTTTAAATTCTTGACAAAATTCGTCGGAAATGTCCAACGAATTTTGCCACGAATTTAAAAAAGACGCAAACATACCACAGATTTAAATTTCGTGGCAAAATTCGTGGGAAATTTCCGACGAATTTTGCCACGAACCAACATAAGGGGTGTTTGAATTTTGTGGCAAATTTCCCACAAATTTTTCCATGAAAATAGTACACGGTGCAATAATTTTCCGACGAAACTTTAAATTCGTGGCAAAATTCATCGGAAATTTCCAACGAATTTTGCCACGAATTTAAAAAAACGCCATCATACCGCGTATTTAAATTTCATGGAAAAATTCACCGGAAATTTTCGACGAAATTTGCCACGAACCAACATAAGGGGTGTTTGAATTTCGTGGGAAATTTTCCACGAATTTTGCCACGAAAATAGTACACGATGCAATAATTTTCCGACGAAACTTTAAATTCGTGGTAAAATTCAGCGAAAATTTCCAACGAATTTTGCCACGAATTTAAAAAATTTCCAACAAATTTTCCCACGAATTTAAGAAAAGCCACCAACATAAGGGGTGTTTGAATTTCGTGGCAAAATTCGTGAGAAATTTCCCACGAATTTTGCCACGAAAATAGTATATAGTGCAATAATTGCCCGGAAACTTTAAATTCCTGGCAAAATTCTTCAGAAATTAGCGACGAAAAATTTTTCGTCGCCAAAATCGTCGGAAATTAGCTATGAAAAATATTTCCTCGCAAAAATCATCGGAAATTTGCAACAAAAAGTGTTTCGTCGCTAATTTCGTTGGAAATTTGCGACGAAAAATTTTTCGTCGCAAATTTCCGATGATTTTAGTGTTCATTGCAAAAGTCGTCGCAAATTTCCGACGAAAACTTTTTCATCGCAAATTTTCGTGGCAAAATCCGAGTTTTTTTTTTGTAGTGAATAAACAACCCGAGTCGAGAGCGCTAAGGACGTCGCTTGAATGGGTGGAGGAGAATGTCACGGTCTTGAGGTTTTCATGCGCCAAGGACCGTGACATGATTGAGAAAGAACGGGCTAGACATTCTAAAGCTTCTAGAACGTTCATAGGGACGGGCGATAAGGTAATTGTGCCGTGTTATAGAGAATTCTGGACATAAATGCTGATAGTTGGCAGACGAGGAGATGCGATCTCTTCCTTTAGATCAAATGTTGATCAACGGATGTAACGAGTTGAGTCTTTGTATAAGTAAAAAAAAAAAGAGGTGTTCCCCCTCTCATTTGAAGCATCTAAATAATTGAAGCACTTTCCATTCTCTCTTAAAGCTTCTCTCTAAATTCTTTCTATGATTCGGGCAAGCAAGTGAGCAATCGATCGATCCATCGAGGTGTTCCAACGATCCAAGGAAGCTTGAGTCACCACACTGATCTAATCCCAAACAAAACCAACCTGTGACAATTGATTATGCAATTGTCCATGCGGCGATCGATGATGCTACTTTCGTGGAAATCAAATGATTCGAACAATATTTGCATAAATAGATCGCTTGGAATGATTAATTGACAATTTATACCTAAATATTTTCGTAAATGATTAAATATTTTTTTTACTTTTTTTAAGCGATACAAGAGATCATATTTTGAAAAATATTTTCTACGCAACAAATGGAGCCTAAGCTTACACCTCAAGTTAGAGTTTGGAACCTTATTTATAATAATAATTTCTATTCTTTGCCAAGGGGAGGGGAGGTCTCATCCCCTAAAAACCCTCACCTTTAGGTCTAATTTCAATTATGCCCTGAACTTTTTCTTTGCAAAAAAAAAAAGCATCAACTTTCACTCTGGTCTTACATCTATTAACGCGTCTAAAAATTGCCACTATTTTCTTGAAGATTATCAATATCAATAGGCTGTTGTTGTTTTGTATAAAGGTGAGGGTGTTAATGGACCTCTAATTATCCTCGATGTTGATCATTTTGAAAAAGCTAGTGGCGATTTTTGGACACATACACAAATTTGGAACTTCGAGGTAGAAAAAAAACTATGAGACAAAATTTGGATTTTTTTTAAGGGAATTAGGTGGGGGAAAAGGTGAAAGTATAGAAAGAAGTCAACCTCAACTTTTCCTCGATTACACTTTTTTTTTTGGTAACCCAGGGAACCCCCGCACGGCCGACAGCTGGGGAGTAAACCCTGGAGGCAACACGTGCTAGCCACCACACACGTGCCACTGGTTAAGTCGCCCTGTGGCGCCTGGGATTCGAACACTCAACCTTTTGCGATAGAAAGAGTGCGTGCTCCAGCAGCGCCACCCAGGCGGGTGGTGCCTCGATTACACTTTGCATCTACCTAATTTCATAATTAACATTTCTCACCATATAATTTTAATAAATTTCCGCTTTCATTTCGTCCTATGTCTCATTTTAGATTTTGAGGTGTGAACATAATTACTAAAAATCTCGAGATCCAAATTGTAGGATTAGAAGTAGATGATGCACAATGATGGATTGAGAGAAAGATAAACAAGATACAGAAAGGGAGAAGGTAAAGTCGATGATTGAACTAGACCCATTGGTCATTTCTAATTTTTCTGAATGGCTGTAAGGGAATATGCAATCATTTAGTTTATATTTTTGAGTGACGGGAAGCAAGGCTAAATTGACGATTAAGTATCACACAGTATGAGAATTTGAGATTTATCTTATATTTTTTTTAGTAAGGTGAAATTTATAATATTTCATGTTTGATTGTTTGGATAAGACAATATGAGATTAGATTGTGTAAGACATCCATGTATTCTCACATTCCACATATTCTTCATAAAACTAATGAATATTGCGGTGAGCACGTAGAATGCAGTCTTATAGTTTGATAGATAGAAAGTAAAATATAAAATGACGACCACCACCGTAGATTTCACAATGGAATTATGTAATATCCTATTTTAATCCTCTACACTGTGATGACGACCACCATAGTTGTGGTTGTTAAGATTGTCGCCTAGGTAGTATATCCATTGCAGTAATCGCGAGGTGGTCAGGTTTATAAAAATGTACAAATTTTAATGTACTATTTTAATAGAATATTTAAAAAATGAAACACTTCCTATTAATAAAACATCTCACTTCCTATTATTCTTGTCAAGATATCCCTCGCATCATATTATAAAATATGTTTGATCAGCGAATTTTTAATTTTGAGAATGTTAATGGCATTGTCCCTCAAAGACAAAAATATTGGCTATTGGCGCCTTGAAAATGAGAATTTCTTAATTTGATTGCCATTGATAATGATAACTTCCGAATTTTTTGCGGTTTTGCAATATACGGCAAGTGTCTTGTGATCCGCCTCTTCCATTACTTGTGGTACAAGTTTTTGTAAGTCCATGGAAACAACTTCTTGAATGTAATTACACATTCTGACTCTCTCAATTCTTAAGAATGTTCGCTTTTACTCCATAAATCTTTTATATACTACTATCACGGATGTTGATGTTTTGTGAGAACGTGACCGCACACATTAAATGTTGGGTATTTAAAAAAAATTACAGAAAACGTAATTCGGGTTTGAAAAAAAATATATATTTAAGGCTAGTTTGAGCCTTTGAGGAATACGCCATTTTGAGTCGTGTAATTTGTGTCAAGTGCGATTTCTTTCCATCCGGTGGGAATTTGCAACGCAATGTCAGGTGCAATTTCCCTCGCATCTTCACATAAATTGGGCCCATATGCAGTAGCTAGACGTAGTGGTGGCCACGGGCCGGTTTTGGCCCGGAACCGGCCCGGTCAAACCCGGGCCCGGCCCATTGACTAGGCCCGCGGTTCGGAACCGGAACCGGCCCGTGGCATACGGGCCCGGTTCCGGTTCCAGAAAAATTTGAACCGGGCCGGTTCTTCGAAAAAAAAAAGATGATGAAGAAGCTGCAGGCTGCGCTGCAGCAGCAGCCTGCAGGCCCTGCAGGCCTCCCCCTCCCTCTCCCTCCCTCTCTCTCTCTCTCTCTCTCTCTCTCTCTCTCTCTCTCTCTCTCGCTCTGCATCAGTCCATGTGCATCTTCTCCTTCTCCTTTCTCCTTTTCCTCCTTCTTCTTCTCCTCCGCCCACCCCCTGGCCCCTGTCTTCCCAGATCTAACCCCCGCCGCCTTCGCCGCCGTCGCCCCCGCCCATGGCCGCAGCCGTCGACGCCGACGCCCACTCCTCCTTCCCCCTCGCTACCCTGCTCCTCCACTCCTTTTCTCCTCCGCCTGCCCCCGGTCTCCCCAGATCTGACCCTCGCCGCCGCCGCCGCCGCCGCCCCCCATGGCCGCAACTGCCAACGCCGACGCCCCATTCTCCTCCCGGACCTCCCCTGCTCCCGACCCCGGAGGAGGAGGACCCCCTGCTCCTCCTCCCCATCCCCGTCCCCGAGCCCGTCCCCCTCCCGGTCCCCTCCTTCTCCCCCTCGCCACCGCCCCCGTCTCCCACTTCATCTCCTCGCCACCTTGAACCCCGCCACCGCCACCATGGCCAAGGCTGCGAAGCCCGAGCAACGAACAACGGAGGACTAGGCTTGCAATTTTTATTTTATAATTATTTTATTAATTTTTAAATAAGGAACCGTCCCGAACTGGAATCAGCCCGGAACCGCCGATTCCGAACCGGAACCAGAACCGCCCCCTTGCGGTTCCGGTTCCGGTTCATTCGTGGCCACGAACCGGAATCGCCGGTTCCGAACCGGAATTCGGAACCGGCGGTTCTTGAACCGTGGCCATGACTAGCTAGATGGCTTACCGTACAAGATGCCATCGGGTTACTTTAGAGTTAGCAATTTCTAACTCGGTGTGAAATTAGCTGATACAAGTGGAGGCTAATTGTGTTCGTGTTCACCTGCGAGACATGCTTAAGAATCGAATCATGCTCGTGGCTAGCTTATCATAGAGGAGTGATCAGTTCCCAATCCGGTCCGATTTCACTTTGGAACCGAGAACCAGATTGGAGGGACTAGTTCCCAATTTCCCAAACTGGGGACCGATCCGGTCCGATTCTTGGGCAGTCCAATGGAACCAACCAAGTGGAGCAAAAACTTCTAAATTATTACTAATGAACCCGACTGCAACTTCCAACCAAAAAAAAACCTGACTGTAACTGCAAGAACCACGAGTCGATGCCTAATAAAATAACATAAAACCACTAGTAGCAGCAGAGCTTACAAAAGTAGAGTGATTTCGGGAGTGTTTGGTTCAGCATTGGGAAAGGGCTTTAAATCTCGAAAGCCCCATCCCAAAATGCCGGGGTGTTTAATTCAGCATTTGGCCTAGCATTTGGCCAATTCTAGCATTCCAAATTTTACCGTTCACACGTCATTGTTCATCTTCTTCGGTGAGGGAGGGCGACTGGCACCTGCGTCGCGCCAACGAGGTCGCACAACCCAGGCGACGGCCGCTGGAGGTTGCGTGACCCCCCAGGCGCCACCAGCATGTGTCCCGCCACTTGGGTCCCGTGACCCCCGCCGAAGGTTGCCTGGCCTCAGGCGTCCGCCAACGGCAGCGGATCTGGCTCATCGAGGGTAGCCCGACCTCGAGCAACGGCCACCGGCGCTAGATCTATCTCCCTGGTGGCCGTAGGCCATCATCGGCGGCTGGCTCCGACGATGGGTAGGTTAGTTTTGTTTTTTACTAAATAAGATAATTCTCAAAGTCCATTTGCAAAAAAAATTCACCAAACACTATATTTTGGCCAGAATAGCTTTACAAAATAGTTTTACCAAACACCATTTGCATTTCCCTAATAGGCTTTCACTCAAAGATATTTGCATTCTCTTAAGTAGCATTTTGAAAGTTGAACTAAACAGGCCCTTCGCAGTGGATTGATTTCCTAAATTGACAACACAAAGCCCAACTCAGAGGAAGTTCAAAATTCTCTGAGCGTATTGGACAATTATAATTATCAAAGCATATGCAGAATCTGCAATTCGAAAAAGAACTATAGTGACATTGGCCCCTGCTTCATTGCAAACATGGCACAGAAAAAAATACACAGACCCGTTCGATCTCGAACCCTGAGGAGCTCTCATCCATCACCGTCGACGAGAGCGCCTCTGATGTGGACATCGAACCCTATCGAGGAGGAGGTGCTAGGGACCCGTTATTCTATCCGCTAGGCCCGATCACTCGAGCGAGAGCGAAGGAATTCAAACAAGCTATCGGCATCATGGTTCAAGATATTTGGAATGAAGATAATCTGAATTCGAAACTTGAAGATTCTGAAACTCCTTGGCGCAACGTGATTACTTTTGCTCCAGCGAATTCCGAAAGAACTTAGAATTGACGAACTCCGAATTGGCTCAAATTTGGACGGACGCTTAAAAACGGACCGCTGATCAATACTCACTACTTTAGTAGTGATTGATGACGTTTTTTAGCGATTTGGAGTCGTTTAGATGAACTTGTAGGCATTTTTCTATTTTTGGACGAATTTTTAATAATTAAGGTTATTTTTGTAATTTTAATCCTAGTAGGATTAGGATTAGGGTTAGCATCCTATATAAGGTTGCTTATATGTTTCTAAGAAGACAGAATTTTATATAGCAAAGTTTTCTTCTTGAGTTCTTTTGAGGACTAGATCTTATCAAGGCTCTCTTGTGGCGATCGAATTTAACTTATCGAGCAAGATCGCGAATTCTCTTGTTCGTGGCGTTATAGCGTGGATTGGTTGACACAGGTTCGTCGACAGGTCGCGTTCATACCGAGATTACCAATCACAGGTTCGATTGGGGGTCGAGGTTAGCAATTCGTAACTCATAGATCTTCGTAGAACGATCATCTTCCGCACAGATTCATATCAGCCTCCTTCGACCCGAGCTCCGGATCACCATGGCCGGGCTCCAGAGGGCCATCGAGAACTTCCACTTCCGGCAAATCATTGGCAATGGCGGCTTCGGTCTAGTTTTCAAGGCCCGCCTTGCCAACTGCCTCAACGTTGCCATCAAGAAGCTCGAGCCCGATGCCTTCCAGGGGTTCCACAGGTTCCTGGCCAAGATGGAAACGTTAGGTAAGCTTCAGCACCCAAACATCGTCAAAATCCTCGGCTACTGTACGTCGAATTCGGACATGGTTTTGGTCTATGAGTTCATAGAGAGAGGGAGCCTCGACCAGTGGCTGTACAACGTGACATCGTCGTCAGAGAACGGCGTCGTCTCGTGGTTGAGGCACTCGGTCGAGAGGTTGCCCTTGTCCTAGGACACTAGAATGAATATAATCAATGGCGTGGCCAGTGGATTAACGTATATGCACGGATTGCCGATGCCAATCATACACAGAGACATCAAGGCAAGCGACGTACAGTTGGACGCGGATTTTGAGGCACACATTGCAGATTTAGGGCTGGCGAGGAAGATCAAGGCCTCACAATCCCACGTTTCCACGCAACCCGCTAGGATGATGGGGTATATGCCACCAGAGTATAAGGAAGGGATCAGATGGGTGACGGTGAAGGCCGATGTGTATAGCTTCGGGGACCTAATGTTTGAGGTAGAGACAGGACGGAGGCCCAATTTACCGGTGGTGGATAGGCGAAAGAAGGTCGGTCTGACTGTTTGCGCTGGGAACATGGTGGGTGAGAACCGGCAGATGGAGATGGTTGATCCTGCTGTTTCAAGGGATGGCCTGGTTGAAGCGAGGGTGAAGGAGTACTCCAGCATTGCGTGTTTGTGCACTAGCGAGTGTGCGAAGGACAGGCAGGATATGAGCCGGGTTCTCGAGTTGTTGAAGTCTGCATTCGGATAAAAACGGTGTACTTGATCGAAGCATGGTTTCTTTGCCAAAGTAAAATTACCCAGAAAGAGAAGGATTCAATGTTAAGCTTGTGAGTCAATAGTCTAGTTCCGGTGGCAAGTAGAGGGTACTCTGTTCGTTGCCTCAATAAGAAAATATGAACAGCTTTATAGAGTTAATTGAGGTCTGAAGCAGGTAATGACCTGCAGATCCAGCTTCTGTAATTGTTAATAGATACTAACATCGGCAATATGATGTTGCATCTAAATAGATTTCTTGGCTATTTCGAGACCATGTCGATCGCAGTTAATGATGTGGTGAATCCGAATTTGCTAGAATGACGGTCTACTATCTGAGAATGATTTAAACAGAGAGTTTAGTTTCTCTGCTATTTTCACATGCTAATGCAAAGGATCATCTTGTGTTGGAAATCGCAAAGGATTTTTCAGATCTCAAGGAGACTCTTCGTAACCCAAGTTCATCTTGATACTTGGAATCTAAAAAGTTGTTACCTAGGAGATTATATTTTTCAAGATAGCCTTTAATGTTATGAATCTAGACATGTTTGTTCACGTGACTAGAGTAAACGTAGAGTCGTGTGTTAATCTTATATATACACGCGTGTTGTAATCTTTTTAAGTACAAGTGAATACAATAGTATTTCAAATTTTCTTCTAACATTTGGTATCATAGCCAGTTGGCTAAGTTTTGAAAGATCTCGAGTCAGATGGCTTCTGTGAGTAGTGCCGGGAATGTCCAACCTCAACTCCCAAGGTTTGATGGGAAGAATTTTGAGCATTGGAAGATCCGGATGGAGGTGTTGTTCGGATTCCAGGAGCTGACCGAGATTATCGAAGAAGGATTCGTCGAGCTAGAAGCAGCAGCGGATTCAACAACGGAGGAGCAAAGGACGATAAAAGAAAATTGTAAGAAAGATCATAAGGCTCTCTTTTACATCTTTCAAGCGATAGATTCGTCAATCTTTGAAAAAATGGCGAATTCGAAGATGGCAAAGGAAGCATGGGATACTCTCATCAAAATTTACAAAGGCATTGAGAAGGTCCAGAAGGTTTGGCTTCAGACTCTTCGTCGACAATACGAGCTCCTTCAAATGGAAAAGTCAGAGTCCATTTTTGACTATTTCTCACGCGTATTGGCTCTTGTCAATCAAATGAAGGCCAATGGTGAGACTTTTGGTGATCAACGGATCATCGAGAAGATTCTTCGGACGCTAACATTGCAGTTCGAATATATTGTAACTTCCATTGAAGAATCCCGTGATCTCCCAGTTTTGATCGTGGATGAGTTGATAGGCTCTCTACAAATGCACGAGCAACGACTCAAGGAGAAGTCCAAGATGGTGGAGGAGGCTCTACAAAGCCAGTGGGTGTTACCCGATGAAAAGAAAAATCTTTCCACTCAAAAGAAAGATAAAAGGCGGCAGGAGAAGCAACCTCGACAACAAACAGATAAGTCCCATATTCATTGTTTTAATTGTAAAAAGTATGGGCATTATAAATCTGAGTGTCAAAGCAAAAGGATTGGTGGTCAAAAGTTTCATGCTAAAGTAGCAAGTTCTGTCGATAGATTTGTTGAAAGCAATGATGAGCATGGTAATGCTCTTTTATTCACGTGTGATGCTTCAGTGGAGAACCAGAAGAATGTTTGGTACTTAGGCACCGGATGCAGTAATCACATGTGTGGCGAGAAGGAGTTATTCTCGAATTTCGATAACACCTTTCGTTCGGAGGTGAGGTTCGGGAATAATGCAAAATTTCCTATCATGGGAAACGGGAGCATTAAAATAAAAACAAAAGATGGGTCGGTTCAAAACATTTCCGACGTTCATTATGTTCCCAGTCTTCGAGAGAATCTCTTGAGCATGGGACAGTTGTCCAAGCGAGGCTATCACATGATCATCAAGGATGAGGTTTGCACGATTCATGATGGCAAAGGAGGATTGATTGCGAAGGTAAAAATGGCCCAAAATTGCCTTTTTCTTTTGTATATTAATCATGCTACATCATGTTTTAGTGCCTCGGTGCAAGATTCTTCGTGGCTTTGGCACAAGCGGTTCGGACATGTGAATTTCGATAGCTTGAAGCTGTTGTGTCAAAAGAAGATGGTGCGAGGTTTGCCCGAAATTTCTTCTCCAAAGGAGATATGTGAACCATGCGTCATCGGGAAGAAGTCCAGAGAAAGCTTTCTTTTAGGAAAATCATGGAGAGCGTCGAAGCCATTGGAGTTAGTTCACTCCGATCTTTGCGGACTGCTTGGTGAATTGTCAAATCATGGGTATAGATATTTTGTTACCTTTATCGACGACTTTAGCAAAAAAACATGGGTTTATTTCTTGAAGCAGAAATCCAACACCATCAATACTTTCAAGGAGTTCAAAGCCTATGTCAAAAACCAAAGTGGGCACAAAATTCGAATTCTCAGAACTGATCGTGACACAGAATATTTGGTTGGTGATGGCTTCTTCAAGCAATGCGGCATCAAGCACCAATTGACAACACGATATACTCCTTAACAAAATGGAGTAGCAGAGAGAAAAAACCGCACCATTGTCGAAATGGTACATACTATGCTTTGTTCCAAACATTTGCCAAAGCATTTTTGGGCGGAGGCAGTTGCTTGTGCTGTTTACTTGTTGAACAGATGTTCCACTAAAGGTCTTGAGTACAAGACACCGACGGAGGAGTGGAGTGGTCAAATCCCTTCAGTTCAGCATCTTCATGTGTTTGGGTGTATTGCTTATGCCCATGTGCCAAATGAGCTTTGTAAGAAGCTTGATGAGAAGAGCGAGAAGTGCATCTTCCTCAGTTACAGCAATGAAACTAAGGGTTATCGGTTATATAATCAGGTAACGAAAAAAGTGGTAATTAGTCGAGATGTTACCTTCAACGAGGAAGGTAAGTGGACTTGGAACAAGAAAGAAAAGAAGCAGTTTTGCTTTGTCCTAGATGAGGAGGAGACAGTTCAGCTCGATTCATATAGTCCATCTGAACCAGTAGCGGCTTCGGTGGAACCAAGTTCGATAGTAGATTCGATAGTAGAGACTTTAACAACAGTTACTTCATCGAATTCTGTTGAAAACCCTATCGAAAATTCTGTTGAGAATGAGTTTTACCGGCTCGTTTGAAGGATTGTGTTTCGTCCAATGATGATGATCCCTCTGATGAAGAAATTATCAATTTTGCTCTCTTTGCAGATTGTGATCCGACAAAGTTTCAGGAGGCTTCCCAAGATAATGGTTGGGTTCGCACGATGAATGATGAGATTCATGTGATTGAGAAAAATGATTCGTGGGAGCTCACATCTCTCCCGGAAGGCAAAAAGTCCATCAGTGTGAAATGGGTCTATAAGACCAAGTATAAGCCTAATGGTGATGTTGATTGGTTGAAGGCTCGTCTCGTAGTCAAGGGTTACAAACAAAAACCCGGGATTGACTATTTTGAGGTATTTGCTCCGGTTGCTAGAATGGATACCATTAGTATGATCTTTGCCTTGGCTGCTCAAAAACATTGGAAAATACACCAGATGGATGTCAAGTCCGCATTTCTCAATGGCATACTTGAGGAGGAAGTATATGTGGATCAACCTGAAGGTTATGTCAAGAAAGGACAAGAGGGCTTTGTCTACAAATTGAAGAAAGCTCTTTACGGCCTTAAGCAAGCACCGCGAGCGTGGGAGGCTATGACTCATGAGTTTGAGATGGTAGACATGGGTCTAATGTATTATTTTCTCGGCCTAGAAGTTACACAATCGGAGGATGGTATTTTTATTTGTCAACAAAAGTATGCCAAGGATATTCTTGAGTGGTTCAAGATGGCTACTTGTAAACCAATCAGCACTCCCATGGAAGAAAGGTTGAAGTTGACAAAAGACGGAAGTGGTTTCGAAATTGATCCCAAGTATTTCAAGAGGCTAATTGGAAGTCTGAGATATTTGACTTCTACTAAGCTAGATCTTGTTTTTAGTGTTGGGATGGTAAGTAGATTTATGGAGCACCCTAGACAATCACACTTTCAGGCAGCGAAAAGAATTCTGCGATACATTAAAGGTACTGTGAATGATGGTGTATTCTACACTGCTTCTGATAATTTTCAGTTTGTGGGATATACAGACAATGATTCGGGAGGTGATATTGGAGAAAGAAAGAGTACTTCCGGGTATGTTTTCTTTTTAGGAAATGGAATTTTTTCTTGGGCTTCAAGGAAACAATGGGTAGTTGCTTTGTCTAGTGCTGAAGCGGAATACATAGCAGCAGCTTATTGTACTACTCAAGCAGTTTGGCTGCGTTCGATGCTCGCTGAGTTACAGCATAAGCAAGAGCATCCAACGGTGATTAATTGCGATAATAAGTCTGCAATTGCCCTTGTAAAGAATCCAGTCTTCCATGGAAGAAGCAAGCACATTAATATAAAATACCATTTCATTCAAGATCTGGTGAAGTCCGAGGAGATTGTGCTGCAATATTGCAAGTCGGTAGACCAAATGGCTGATATGTTTACTAAGCCATTGAAGATAGATTCCTTCCTTAAACTTAAGAGAATTATCGGGATGGTCAAGATGAACTCAGCTTAAGGGAGGCTGTTGGAAATCGCAAAGAATTTTTCAGATCTCAAGGAGACTCTTCGTAACCCAAGTTCACCTTAATACTTAGAATCTAGAAAGTTGTTACCTAAGAGGTTATGTTTTTCAAAATAACCTTTAATGTTATGAATCTAGACGTGTCTGTTCATGTGACTAGAGTAAACGTAGAGTCGTGTGTTAATCCTATATATACATAAGTCTTGTAATCTTTTTAAGTACAAGTGAATATAATGGTATTTCAAATTTTCTTCTAACATCTTGGTCTGCATCATGTCAATCTCATCTCCAATATGTATCCCTAGAAGCATCCTCATTGGATATTTCGGAAACAAAAATGATTGATGCTGAGTCGACCTTGTTGGTTCATCTATGATTATAGAACGAAAAACCGAGTTCGAGTATCATTTTGAGGATTTTGTTTAGACTAAATTATACTTGCTCCGATGCCATTACATGCATGTCCTTATTAATCCCACAAAGGATGTCTTTTCTCGGAACCATTTTGATCTCTCTCCCCCTTATCTGGGCTCAACTCTTTGAAATCATATCTTCATTTGGAGGAAATAAATTCAAGTGGCATGACGTGTGAATGATTCGACAAAAATGATAGCAGTTGAATGGGGTTATTACGTCTCGACTAATTGCCAAACCCCATGAAACTCGTGTGTGAATATGAGCTATTTGGTCTCTGTGGTCCTGCATTTACCAAGTACCCAATCTTGCTGTCCCAGCCAGTGGGTTTAAGGTCTTGTTAAGGGACGGCATCATTGCTTGCTTCCAGAGCATGCGAGCCTAGCTCAAATTCACCCATATGATCTTAAGATTGTACGTGAGGTTGGGGGCTCACGGGCACCCAAAACGTGCAAGTCTTTCTACACCAAACCCTTTTCTCCTTTTGTCCATATTGGCACTGGTCTAAAGGGGAATGTTCTTGTAATTTCATTAAGTCAACAAAGGATATGCTTGAATCCAAGCCTGATTTTCCGGGCAAAAGAACTGACGCGGCTGCACATCACTAATTAGTCGGCTAATCTCATGGGGCCTTCCATGTTTTGTGGGTTATGGGCAATCTCGTGGGCATTTTTGAAGTTCAAACTTTTAAAAACGTCACGGTCATGCTCCCGTTTGGAATGTCAGCAATCTATTCATAGGCTATAAAGAGAAAAAGGACATAATATTGTGGCTCTCCAGCTTTGAACGTTCTTCTGCACACAGTGTCACAACCCCACCTGTAAGTTACAGATTCGGAGTTCGGACATCATTCATATTTTTATTGAGTCGAGTTTGAAATTGATTTGTGTTTGAAAATATGTTTTGAATTTCAGTACGAAGAAATTTTTTTTTTTTAATTCAAGTAAGTTTCTTAAAAGGAAGTTTTTCTTTTTTGGATTCAACTCTCTTTTATATAAAAAGTGGTATTTCTTGATGAAGAGCATCTAAGAGGAATTCATATTCATGAATTACATCATGAGTGTTGAAGCCCTGAAAAATCTTATGTTAAAATTTTGTATAATTCTTCTTATTGTTTTGCAAGGAATTTTAAGAGTTAATGGATATAATTGAAGGCTAGGAAATACCAAGAGTGTTTGTAATCTCCATTGTATCGCTTGATCTATAGTGAAATTTTGTGTTGCTCTTCTCGTAAATTTAGGTCACACCAATCGAACCACGTAAATCTAGTGTCCGATTTATTTTTTTGTTCTATTTATTTTACCGTTCAATCGTTTGCTTTCACAATATTTATGAGTGTAACCTAATTCCTAGAGTGTTTAACAGTGTACTTTATGTTAGCTTAGGCCAAATGAATCTCTTCCTCAATTTGCACTCACTGAAATTTCCGTTGGCATTGTTTGGGAGAGATTTCTTATGCAAACCTCAACTTTGCATGCTTATTAACGAGCAGGGAATCGGTCTAGGCCAGTGCTTGGTTTCCAAAACTGGGAACTGAACCAGTTCTTCTCGGAACTAAACTAACTGAGCAGATTCCAGCCAGTTCACCTATTGAACCAGGCCCGATTCTCATTTCTATTTCTCTTAATTGGCTTCAACGGAATAAATGATCATCTAGTTTAGATTTTTGAGTGGCGGGGGGCAATGCTAAATTGATGGTTAAGTATCACGCGATATATATGAGAATTTGAGATTTATCCGTACATTCCGTATTTTATTGTTCAACATATCTCGTCAGATCGGATAATATGGGCTTGTGTAAAATATCCTTGTATTTTTACATTCCATATATATTTTTTTGTAAAATTACTGAATATTACGATGATGAACCTGTAGTATGCTATCTTTTGGCAAAAAAAAAAACCTGTGGTATGCTCTCATAGATTGGTAGATAGAAAGCAAATTGATACACAAAAAATCCCAAACTGATACATTTATGACAAATTTACCTCAAATTAGTTTTTTGATAATAAAAAATCCAAAACTGGTACACCTATAACAAATTTGCCTTAGATTAATTTTTTGACCATAAAAATTCAAAACTGGTACACTTGTGACAAATTTACCCTCGGTTAGTTTCCGTTAAATTTAACTGTCAAATTACTGAATTGGATGATACGTGACAGTTAACGGATATACCAGTTTTAGGTTTTTAGATTTATCAATTTATGATTTTTCATGGTATTAATCTAATTTACTGGAGGATAAATTTGTTCATCAATTTTGGATTTTTTGTTGTCAAAAAATTAATTTTGAGTAAAATACACTTACCTTTCTCTCTCCCTTTCCGATTCTAAAGAATGTGCACTTTTACTCCTTGAAACTTCTATTTACGATCATCACAAGTGTCGACTTTATGTGAAACATGACTACACATGTGAAATGCACAATTGATTTAAATAAGCATAAATGATTGGGCAACGATTTTTAATTTACCGCGAGAATAACAACTTGTTCAGGATCATCGAATAAAAAAAATTATAAATTATTATGAAATTTACTCGTGCGAGAATTTGTGGCTCGTTATATACTGTCGTACTAGCAAAGCCTTTCGAGTAATGCCGGAAACGTAACTCGGGTTCAAAAAAATGAGAAAAAAGTGGGGAAAAGTCGAACTCCACGGTCTCTTAGGCGAAAACTTTTCGAGAGAGGACCCCGGTCAGCACGCAAGAAACTGAGGTCCGGGGAAACGTACTTCAGGATTCCATGAAGCAACCGACGTCCTCCTCAGTTCTCACTTCTCAGTCTTTGTCGTCGTCTTCGACTTCGTCTTCTTCTTTTTCTTCCTCCTCTTTGTCTCTACTCAGTCGACTTCTTTCTCCTCCTCCTCACACCCACCTCCCTCATCTAACGAAACTCTGACATGAAGCACCAACTCCAAGCAGTCGTTGCCGCGGCTGCGATTTTCGTCGGCGCCTACCTATTCTTCGTCTTCCTCGTCTTCGCCCGCTGCCGGCGCAGGTGGAACCGTGGCAGCGGCGAGAGCGCCTCCTTCGACCCCAAGCTCCGCATCTCCATGGACGAGCTCCGGAACGCCACCGACAACTTCCACCCCCTGCGGATCATCGGCAACGGCGGCTTCGGCCTCGTCTACAAGGGCTGCCTCGCAAACGGCCTCACCGTCGCCATCAAGAAGCTCGAGCCCGACGCCTTCGAGGGGTTCCGCGAGTTCAGAGCCGAGATGGAAGCCTTAGGTCAGCTTCACCACCCGAACATCGTCAAAATCCTCGGCTACTGTATGTCGAATTCGGATAGGGTTTTGGTCTACGAGTTCATAGAGAGAGGGAGCCTCGACCAGTGGCTGCACGACACGACGTCGTTGTCGGAGAACGGCAACGTCTCTTGGTTGAATCACCCGGTCGAGAGGTCGCCCTTGTCCTGGGACACTAGAATGAAGATAATCAAGGGTGTGGCCAGTGGATTAGCGTTTATACATGGATTGCGGACGCCGATCATTCACAGAGGCATCAAGGCGAGCGACGTGCTGTTGGACACCGATTTCGAGGCGCGCATCGCTGATTTCGGGCTGGCGAGGAAGATCAGGGCCTCGCAATCCCACGTGTCCACGCAACCAGCAGGGACGATGGGGTATATGCCGCCGGAGTATAAGGACGGATGCAGAAGGGTGACCGTGAAGGCCGATGTGTATAGCTTCGGCGTTCTGATGTTCGAGATTGCGACGGGTCGGAGTCCCAGTTTACCGGTGGTGGATAGGGGAGAGGAGTTCGGGCTAACTGCGTGGGCACGGAACATGGTGGGTGAGAACCGGCAGATGGATATGGTCGATCCCGCAGTTTCAAGGGATGGCCTGGTCGGAGCGAGGGTGAAGGAGTACCTCGACATTGCGTGTACGTGCACTTGCGTGCGCGCGAAGGACAGGCCACGTATGAGCCGAGTTCTCGGGTTGTTGAAGTCTCCATTCGGATGAAGACGGTGTAATTGATCGAGGTATGGTTTCTTTTCCAAAGTAAAAATTACCCAGAAAGAGAAGGATTCAAGGTTAAGCTTGTGAGTTAATAGTCTAGTTCCGGTGGCAAGTAGAGGGTACTCTGTTCGTTGCCTTGATGAGAAAAAGTGAATAGCTTTACAGAGTTGATTGACGTCTGAAAATGACCTGCGGATGCAGCTTCTGTAATTTTTAACAGGTGCTGCATCGACAGTATGATATCGTATCTGAATAGATTTCTTGGCTATTTCAAGATCGTGTCGCCTGCAGTTAATTGCTGTGGTGATCCCGGATTTGATGGAATGACAGGTCTTCTATTTGAGAATGATTGAAACAGAGTTTCGCTTCTTTGCTATCTTCACATGCTAGTGCAAAAGATGATCTAAGACCGCATCATGTCAATCTCATCTCCAATATGTCCATTGTAGTAGTCATGAGGTGGCTAGATCCGTAAAAATGTACAAATTGCAATGTATTATTTTAATAGATTATTTAATAAAATGAGACATTTCTCCTTAAGAAAAGCATCTCACTTCCTACTATCTTTGTCGTGCTATTACTCGTATCCAATTATAAAATATGTTTGATTAGTTAAGTTTTAATCGGGAGAATGTCAATTTCGCTGTACCAAGAAACGAAGAATATTGATGCGTTGAAAATGGAAATTTCTTAATTTGATCAGCATTGATAGTAATAACCTCTGCAATTTTTTGCAGTTTTGCAATATCTGGAGCATACGGCAAGTGCGTGGTGATACATCTCTTCCTTCACTTGGGGCACAGGTTTTCGTAAATTTACGAAACATACTTCTCCAATGTAAATACACCTTCTCTTTCCCTCTATCCAATCCTAAAGGATGTTCGCTGTTATGTCTTAAAATATGATTGTCTTGGGTGTTGATGTTTTGTAAACTGTGACTGCACGCGCTACATGCATGGTTGATTTGATAAACAGAAATAATTGGGTGACAGCTTTTACTCCACCGTGAGAATATAACAAATGATTGTAAATTATTATGAGATCTACTCTTTTGAGAATTTATGGCTCATAATATATTAGTATTAGACCCAAGGATTGTTATTCTAGAAAACTCGCAAGAGAAATGCTTACTCAATTTTAAGTGAAAACTGCATGTAAAAACCGAGGTCTGAAAATGTAATTCAAGATTCCATGAAGCAACCCACCTCAACGGCGGCTCTTCTTAGTTCTTCTTCTTCCACTTCCTCTCTCTCTCACTCTCTATCTATACTTAGGGTGCATTTGGCAACTTACCAAATAGTAAAAATTTCCGTTCTTTTATTCTCAAAATCAATTTGGGAACAGAAATTTGTTTGTTAAATTTTTTGTGCCCAGGCACAATTTTACAAAAAATTGTTCCCAAAATCAGTTTTGGAACGGAATCAAAAAGTAAAAAAAAAGTAGCTTCTTGATTCTTGAATAATTTTTCCATTTTTGATTCTTCTTGATTTTCTTCTTTTTTTTTATTTGTTGTTATTATATGGCTTATCACCCACCGGCGACTGGCCACAGGACAGGGCCGGCAAGGGTGGCTCGCTGCCGCGACGGCGAGGCCTCGCCCAACCGAGGCGAGGCCAACCTCGCCGTTGCTACCCAGGTTTGTCGCCTGGGTGGCAGCGATGAGGGCCGTGACGCTCTCGCTAGCCTTGGCCTATAGCTGATCGCCGGCCAAGGAAGGGAAGGGAAATAAAGAAAAAAATATTAAAATATTAAAATATTTAAAATATTATTAATAAAATGAAATTTTATGTAGTTATCGAATATATTTCTATTCTTTTTATGTTTTAAGAATAGAAGTTTTGGTTAATTATTAAACACCTTCGAATACTTAAAAATTATTTCTAAGCACAAAATTAAAAGAAATTATTTTTGAGTAGAATTGGTTTTTGGATACTTCCCTTGCTCGTCTAACGAAGCTCCCAAACTCTCTCTTTCTATCTCTGACTTGAAGCTCAACCCCCAAGCAGTCGTTGCTGCGGCTGCGAGCTTCATCGGCTCCCAAACTCTCTCTTCTTCGTCTTCCTCGTTTTCACCTGCGGCCGGTGCAAGCGGAACCGTGGCCGCTCCAAACCAGAGGAGCTCTCGTCCAAACCAGAGGAGCTCTCGTCCATCGCCGTCGACGAGAGCGCCTCCTTCAACCCCAAGCTCCGGATCTCCATGGATGAGCTCCGCAACGCCACCGAGAACTTCCACCCCCTGCGGATCATCGGCAACGGCGGCTTCGGCCTCGTCTTCAAGGCCCGCCTCACCAACGGCCTCGCCGTTGCCATCAAGAAACTTGAGCCCGATGCCTTTGAGGGGTTCCGCGAGTTCCGGGCCGAGATGGAAACATTAGGTAATCTTCAGCACCCGAACATCGTCAGAATCCTCGGCTACTGTACGTCGAATTCGGATAGAGTTTTGGTCTACGAGTTCATCGAGAGAGGGAGCCTCGACCAGTGGCTGTACAGTACAACGTCGCCGTCCGAGAACAGCGACGTTTCGTCATCAGAGAACGACGTCGTGTCGTGGTCGAAACCCTCAGCCGAGAGGTTGCCCTTGTCCTGGGACACTAGTATGAAGATAATCAAGGGTGTGGCCAGCTGATTAGCGTACATGCGCGAATTGTGGACGCCGATCATTCACAGAGACATCAGGGGGAGCGACGTGCTGTTGGATGCTGAATTCGAGGTGCACATCGCTGATTTTAGGCTGGCGAGGATGAGCAAGGCCTCGCAATCCCACATGTCCACGCAATTCGCCGGGACCATGGGGTATATGCCGCCGGAGTACAAGGAAGGGTTCACGGCCGCGACCGTGAAGGGCGATGTGTATAGCTTCGGTATTCTTATGCTCGAGGTCGCAACGTGTCGGAGGCCCAATTTACCGTTGATGGATAGGGGAAAGGAGGTCGGGCTGACTGTTTGGGCACAGAACATGGTGGGTGAGAAACGGCAGATGGAGATGGTCGATCCCGCTGTTTCAAGGGATGGCCTGGTCGAAGCGAGGGTGAAGGAGTACTTCAGCATTGCTTGTATGTGCACTTGCGAGTCTTTGAAGAACAGGCCGGGTCTGAGCCGAGTTCTCGGGTTGTTGAAGTCTACATTCGGATGAAAATGGCGGAATTCATTGAAGGCATGGTTTCTGCCCCAAAGTTAAATTACCCAGAAAGAGGAGGAATCAAGGTTAAGCTTGTGTGCCAATAGTCTAGTTCTGGTGGCAACTAGTGTTGAGGAAAATTCCTACTAATTTTGAAGTTGACAAAACCTTCCATAATGTTTGTAAATCTGATACTTATTCTGAACCTTCACATTTTAGGAATATATGTTCTGGAAGCTAAGAATGAAGTTTTTTCTGATTTTACAAGTTAAGAAAAATTATTTAAGTTCTGAAAAGTTTTCCAGACGCAGAAATAATTCAGAAGACCCACAAAAGCTAAAGTTCTGAGATTCAGGAATTTCCAGAAGCAGAGGCGTAAGTTGAAATTCTTCAGAAGCAGACGAAGATGCAGTAATTCTTTAGAAGCAGACGAAGACGCAGTAATTCTTCAGAAGCAGACGAAGACGCAGTAATTCTTCAGAAGCAAAATCCAGAACGAAGAATAACAGCTAGTGATCTGGCATGGATTTCACAGAAGGAAAGTATTGATTTGTTTAATCTTAATCAAATTGATTGACAATCAAATACTAAGACAAGAATGATCTACAACGGACAAAACTCTACTTATGGAAACCAAGATTCTGACTGTATGGGCGATCAAAATCAGTGGGATTCAGAATCTTTCATCTAACGGCTACTCAATCCTTAGTTTACAAATTTGTCCAAGGTGAAGATTGGAAGATGATCCTCTGTGAGTTGTCCAACGGCTAGTATGGATGAAGAGGTGTATTTAAGGAGAACATGAGCAGCAGAAGAAGATACGAGATTCAAGAATCAACAAGTCCAAAGTCTGAGTTTACTCCAATCTGTTCTCTTGTCATTCTGAACTTAAGATCAAAATCTTGAGGATTACTTTGTAAAGAGTATTTGTGTGAGATAGAGAGTCCTATCATACACAATAGTTCTGAGACTCAAAGTCTGTAAATTCCTCTTGATTACATAGTGAAATCCAGCCAGTAGGCTGTAGTGTGGGAGAGTGGACGTAGGCTTACCATAAGCCGAACCACTATACATCTGTGTGCAGATTCTCTTTTCCTCTTCTCTCACTTTACTTTCTGCACTTCAGAATTTCTTTGATCTGACTTAACTTGAATCTGAATTTTATCCAGACTCTTCCTTTATTTGTTTTATTTCAGCATAAATTTATAAGCCTTGTTCAGAATCACCTATTCACCCCCCTCTAGGTGACTCGTGCTAGCCACTTCAACTAGAGGGTACTCTGTTATCGTTACCTTAATGGAAAATATGAATAGCTTTATAGAGTTGATTGAGGTCTGAAGCAGGTAATGACCTGCAGATGCAGCTTCTGTAATTGTTAATAGATACTAACATTGGCAATATGAAGTTGTCTCTAAATAGATTTCTTGGCTATTTCAAGACCGTGTCGATCACAGTTAATTGCTGTGGTGAATCCAGATTTGCTGGAATGACCGTCTCCCATTTGAGAATGATTGAAACAGAGAGTTTAGTTCCTTTGCTATTTTCTCATGCTAATGCAAAAGATCATCTTGGTCTGCATCATGTCAATCTCATCTCCAATTTGTTTCCCCAGAAACATTCTTATTGCATATTTTGGAAACAAAAACAATTGACGCTGAGTCGACCTGGTCGGTTCATCTTTGACTATAGAACGAACAACTGAGATCGAGTTTCCCTTTGAGGATTTTTCTTAGACTGTATTATACCTAGTCTGATGCCATTACATGCATGTCCCTATTAATCCCACAAAGGATGTCTTTTCTCGAAACCATTTTGATCTCTCTCCCCCTATTGGAAACGTATGCGGAAACGAAAAAGACAGAACACCAGAAATTTACGTGGTTCGATAACGAAGTGATCTACGTTCACGGGCGAGGCAAGACAAAGTTCCACTATAATCAAAGAGAGTACAAAATTTCAGAAGTCGAAAACAACGACAAAACCCTCACGGCTCACCAAAACTCTTTGAAACGAAATTCTCTCTGTTCTACAATGAGAAAACCTAGCCGCGGTGCAAAATAGGGCTTCCGAAAATTTTCTCGGGGGCGTAGCCCCCGAACCCCCCGCGCGTTGGTTCGCTTCCTCCAGCTTGGGCGGTCCGCTATGGAGATTTGTTCGCTTGCTGCGGGTTGGGCCTATCGGCCCAACCCTTCGCGTCGCGAACCAAATCTCAATTTTCTTTCCACTTTTCGGGTCGCACAAAAATATGTCGGGTCGGGTCATGAACCGGACCGAGTACATAAAATTCAAGACATATTTAACACCCTCCTTATCTGGGCTCGGCTCTGTTGAAGCGGTGCTACAAAAATGTTTTCATGCGTGGTCACTCCATGCCGACGAGATGCTTTCACATAGAGAACCATGACGCGTGAATAATTCAATAAAAGTAATGGTGGTTGGATGGGGTTATTATATCCTGACTAATTGCCAAATGCCATGAAACTCGTGTGTAAATATGAGCTGTTTGGTCTCTGTGATCCTGCATTTACCAGGTATCAATCTTGCCGTCCCAGCCAGTGGGTCATTGCTTGCTTCCGGAGCATGTGAGCCTAGCTCAAGCTCGC
The DNA here is from genome assembly GCA_031216285.1 of Syzygium syzygioides. Classification (NCBI taxonomy): domain Eukaryota; kingdom Viridiplantae; phylum Streptophyta; class Magnoliopsida; order Myrtales; family Myrtaceae; genus Syzygium; species Syzygium syzygioides. Next base: position 30,842,281 of record CM062247.1, read on the forward strand.
CCGTCTGATCCAAGAGTGTACATGAGGTTGGGGGATTACGGGCACACAAAACGTGCAAGTCTTTCGATACTAAACCCTTTTGTCCATATCGGCACTGATCTAAAGGGGAATGTTCTTGTAATTTCATTAAGTCAACAAACGATATGCCTACCTTTACCAAAAAAAAAAAAACAAACGATATGCCTAAATCCAAACCCGATTTTCTGAGCAAAATACGAGGCTGCAGAATAGCACAGAGGCTAATCTCATGGGCCTTCCTTGTTTTTGGTGGGTTTGGTGATCAGAAGGGCCTCCTTGAAGATTAAACATTCACAGAGGTCAATGTCTTGCCGGCGCATGGCGTATGAGCAATCTATTGCTGGCCACTTGAAAGAAAAGGACACGCGATCATGGTACCCTAGCTTGGGGCACAAAGCTGCATAGTTTTCCACAACTCTGACCGACTAAGTTATAAATGATAATGACATAAAGAGTCTCTGAATTTTGGTCCAATGTATGATGCGGTCTCTGAACTTTTAATTTACTCAATATAATCTTCGAACTTAAACTTAATGTTCAATGTGATCTCTGAACTTTTAATTTATTTAATATGGTTCATGGACTATTGTTTGAATATTTTCATATAGCTCATGGACAAAATTGAATATGTACCAATAGTCTAGGGATGACATTGAATAAATTAAAAGTTTATGGATCACATTACGCATTGTGTTAAAATTCAAAGATCGTTTGTGTTATTTTCCTAAGTTATTAACATGGACATCGCTTGTATTGATTTTTAGGTAAGTTTGCAACCGGATAATGCCACATTCATGAACACAAGCTAACTCCAAATCCATTTATTAGCATGTTTTATTTTAAGTTAGGCCAAACCAAGCACCTACTTGATTGGGATTTACCGAAATTTCGGCCGGCGATGCTCGACAGAGATGGATTTCTTACGCAAAACCTTAACTTCGCATGCTTTTGGTCACAAACACATTTTTCCCCCCGAGCATCGATCCATCTCAATACGAAAAAAAAGCCTAATGACGGGTCAAATCCCAGCAGATGAATTTGCGAAATCGCCCTTTGATATTATCCACGACTAAAGCAAGGAAAGCAATTCGAGATGAACGTGGCAAGCACGGGAACCGAAAGGGGAAGGTTCAAAGTAAAGATGAGAAAACAAAAACGAAAAACGCATTAGCTTCTCTAGCCGACGACATTGATAAAAAGAGGTCCCGAGATGCGAAATCTTGAGCGACCAATTAAGGAAGAAGTATAGATAAGACAGAGAACATTCAACCAGAAGTTGCAGGTATTGACTAAATGACTATGCAGTGGTCCTTGCGACGACCGACAACCCTAAGCTTGCGCCCTAAGGCTTTCGGATGCGTTTGTTTTGGTAAAATTATTTTTTGAAAAAATATTTTTTGGACTTTTCATCCATATAATTATCCAAAAATAATTTGGTCAATCGAAAACATTTTTCGATCAAGAAAATTATTTATGTATAAATTTAGGAAAGTGAATTTCCTACTTTAAGAAGATAAAAACACTTTCTGAAATTGATTATCTTAAATTTTGTTAATATTTTAATTTTCTCTTAATGGCTTTAGGGGAATAAACGATCATCTAGTTTAGATTTTTGAGTGACGGGGGGCAATGCTAAATTAATGATTAAGTATCACGCAATATGAGAATTTGAGATTGATCCGTATATTTCGTATTTTATTGTTCAACATATCTCGTCAAATTGGATAATATGGGCTCGTGTAAAATATCCGTGTATTTTTACATTCCACATTTTTTTTTGTAAAATTACTGAATATTATGATGATGAAACCTGTAGTATACTATCTTTCGGAAAACAAAAAAAAAACTTGTAGTATACTCTCATAGATTGATAGATAGAAAGCAAAATATGAAACGAACACGACTACTGTAGATATCGCGAAGAATTTTGTAGGGTTAATATCACAAAAAATTTCAAACTGGTACATTTATAACAAATTCACTCAAAACTAATTTTTTGACCACAAAAAACACAAAACTGGCATACTTGTGACAAATTTTCCCTTCGTTAGTTTCTAGTAAATTTTACCGTCAAATTACTGAATTGGATAACACGTGACAGTTGATTGGTGTACTAGTTTAGGGTTTTCAGATTTATCAATTTATGATTTTTCATGGTATTAATCCAATGTAACGGAAGGTAAATTTATTATGGGTGTATTAATTTTAGATTTTTTATGATAAAAAAATTAGTTTAAAGTGAAATACACTTACTCTTTCTCTCTCCCTCTTCGATTCTAAAGAATGTCCACTTTTACTCCTTAAAACTTTTATCTTTGATCGTCATAGGTGTCGATTTTTGTGAAACGTGACTACCCGCATGAAATGTACCGTTGATTTGAATAAGCAGAAATGATTGGGTAACAATTTTTAATTTAGTGCAAGAATAACAACATGTTCAGGACCACCGAATAAAAAAAATTATAAATTATTATGAGATCCACGATGAGATTCTGTGGCGTGCCATATACTGTTCTTCGTCTTCCTGCCGTCACCTGCAGCTGGCGCAAGCGGAACCATGGCCGCAAGGTCCGAGTCCAGACCCGCTTGATCTCGAACCCAGAGGAGCTCTCATCCATCGCCGTTGACGAGAGCGCCTCCTTCGATCCCGAGCTCCGGATCACCATGGCCGAGCTCCAGAGGGCCACCGAGAACTTCCACTTCCGGCAAATCATTGGCAATGGCGACTTCGGTCTAGTTTTCAAGGCCCGCCTTGCCAACTGCCTCAACGTTGCCATCAAGAAGCTCGAGCCCGACGCCTTTCAGGGGTTCCGCGAGTTCCGGGCCAAGATGGAAACGTTAGGTAAGCTTCAGCACCCAAACATCGTCAAAATCCTCGGCTACTGTACGTCGAATTCGGACAGGGTTTTGGTCTATGAGTTCATAGAGAGAGGGAGCCTCGACCAGTGGCTGTACAACGCGACATCGTCGTCAGAGAACGGCGTCGTCTCGTGGTCGAGGCACTCGGTCTAGAGGTTGCCCTTGTCCTAGGACACTAGAATGAAGATAATCAAGGGTGTGGCCAGTGGATTAACGTATATGCACGGATTGCCGATGCCATCATACACAGAGACATCAAGGCAAGCGACGTGCAGGTGGACGCGGATTTTGAGGCACACATCGCAGATTTCGGGCTGGCGAGGAAGATCAAGGCCTCACAATCCCACGTTTCCACGCAACCCACTGGGACGATGGGGTATATGCCGCCAGAGTATAAGGAAGGGATCAGATGGGTAACGGTGAAGGCCGATGTGTATAGCTTCGGAGTTCTAATGTTCGAGGTAGAGACAGGACGGAGGCCCAATTTACCGGTGGTGGATGGGTGAAAGAAGGTCGGGCTGACTGTTTGGGCTTGGAACATGGTGGTTGAGAACCGGCAGATGGAGGTGGTTGATCCTGCTGTTTCAAGGGATGGCCTGGTTGAAGCGAGGGTGAAGGAGTACTCCAGCATTGCGTGTTTGTGCACTAGCGAGTGTGCGAAGGACAGGCAGGATATGAGCCGGGTTCTCGAGTTGTTGAAGTCTGCATTCGGATGAAAACGGCGTACTTGATCGAAGTATGGTTTCTTTGCCAAAGTAAAATTACCCAGAAAGAGAAGGATTCAATGTTAAGCTTGTGAGTCAATAGTCTAGTTCCGGTGGCAAGTAGAGGGTACTCTGTTCGTTGCCTCAATAAGAAAATATGAATAGCCTTATAGAGTTGATTGAGGTCTGAAGCAGGTAATGACCTGCAGATGCAGCTTCTGTAATTGTTAATAGTAACTAACATCGGCAATATGATGTTGCATCTAAATAGATTTCTTGGCTATTTCAAGACCGTGTCGATTGCAGTTAATGCTGTGGTGAATCCGGATTTGCTAGAATGACGGTCTACTATCTGAGAACGATTTAAACAGAGAGTTTAGTTTCTCTGCTATTTTCACATGCTAATGCAAAGGATCATCTTGGTCTGCATCATGCCAATCTCATCTCCAATATGTATCCCCAGAAACATCCTCATCGGATATTTCGGAAACAAAAATGATTGATGCTGAGTCAACCTGGTTGGTTCATCTATGATTATAGAACGAAAAACTGAGTTCGAGTATCGTTTTGAGGATTTTGTTTAGACTGTATTATACTTATTCTGATGCCATTACATGCATGTCCTTATTAATCCCACAAAGGATGTCTTTTCTCGGAACCATTTTGATCTCTCTCCCCCTTATCTGGGCTTGACTCTTCGGAAATAAATTCGAGTGACATGACATGTGAATGATATTAGATAAAAATGATAGCAGTTCGATGGGGTTATTACGTCTCGACTAATTGCCAAATCCCACAAAACTCGTGTGTGAATATGAGCTGTTTGGTCTCTGTGATCATGCATTTACCAGGTACCCAATCTTGCTGTCCCAGCCAGTGGGTTTAAGGTCTTGTTAAGAGATGGCATCATTGCTTGCTTCCAGAGCATGCGAGCCTAGCTCAAATTCACCCATATGATCTTAAGAGTGTACGTGAGGTTGGGGTCTCACGGGCACCCAAAACGTGCGAGTCTTAGGACACCAAACCCTTTTATCCTTTTGTCCATATTGGCACTGGTCTAAAGGGGAATGTTCTTGTAATTTCCTTAAGTCAACAAAGGATATGCCTGAATCCAAGCCTGATTTTCCGGGCAAAAGAACTGACGTGGCTGCACATCATTAATTAGTCGGCTAATCTCATGGGGCCTTCCATGTTTTGTGGGTTATAGGCAATCTCGTGGGCATTTTTGAAGTTTAAACGTTTAAAAACGTCACTGTCATGCTCCCGTTTGGAATGTCAGCACTCTATTCCGAGGCTCTCAAGAGAAAAAGGACACGGTATTGTGGCTCTCCAGCTTTGAACGTTCTTCTGCGCACAGTGTCACAACCTCACCTGCGAGCTACAGATTCGGCCATCATTCATATTTTTATTGAGTCGAGTTTGAAATTGATTTGTGTTTGAAAATATATTTCGATTTTCAATACGAAGAAAAGACTTTTCTTTAATTCAAGTAAGTTTCTTAAAAGGCAGTTTTTCTCTTTTGGATTCAACTCTCTTTTATATAAAAAGTGGTATTTCTTGATGAAAAGCATCCAAGAGGAATTCGTTCTCATGAATTACATCATGAGCGTTTGAAGCCCCGAAAAATCTTATGTTAAGATTTTGTATAATTCTTCTTATTGTTTTGCGAGGAATTTTGAGAGTTAATAGATATAATTGGAGGCTAGGAAATAACAAGAGTGTTTGTAATCTCTATTATATCGCTTAATCTATAGTGAAATTTTGTGGCCCTCTTCTCGTAAATTTAAGTCACACCGATTGAACCACGTAAATCTGGTGTCCGATTTTTTTTCTTATTTTATTTATTTTACTGTTCAATCATTTGCTTTCGCAATATTTATGAGCGTAGCCTAATTCCTAGAGCGTTTAACAGCGTACCTTATGTTAGCTTAGGCCAAATGAATCTCTTGCTCAATTTGTACCCACTGAAATTTCCGTCGGCATTGTTTCGGAGAGATTTCTTATGCAAACCTCAACTTTGCATGCTTATTAAAGAGCAGGGAAGCGGTCTAGGCTAGTGCTTGGTTTCCAAAACTGGGAACTGAACCAGTTCTTCTCGGAACTAAACTAACTGAGCAGATTCCAGCCAGTTCACCTACTGAACCAGACCCGATGCTCATTTCTATTTCTCTTAATTGGCTTCAACGGAATAGACGATTATTTAGTTTAGATTTTTGAGTGGCGGGGGGCAATGCTAAATTGATGGTTAAGTATCACGCGATATATATGAGAATTTGAGATTTATCCGTATATTCCGTATTTTATTGTTCAACATATCTTATCAGATCGGATAATATGGGCTTGTGTAAAATATCCTTGTATTTTTACGTTCCATATATATTTTTTTGTAAAATTACTGAATATTACGATGATGAACCTGTAGTATGCTATCTTTCGACAAAAAAAAAACCTGTAGTATGCTCTCATAGATTGATAGATAGAAAGCAAAATATGAAACAACCCCAACCACCGTAGATGTCACGATGAATTTTTGTAGGGTTAATATCACAAAAAATTCCAAACTGATACACTTATGACAAATTTACCTCAAATTAATTTTTTGACCATAAAAAATCCAAAACTGGTACACCTATAATAAATTTACCTCAATTTAATTTTTTGACCATAAAAAATTCAAAACTGGTACACTTATGACAAATTTACCCTCAGTTAATTTCCGTTAAATTTTACAGTTAAATTATTGAATTGGATGACACGTGACAGTTGACGGATGTACCAGTTTTAGGTTTTTAGATTTATCAATTTATGATTTTTCATGGTATTGATCTAATTTAACGGAAGATAAATTTATTTATCAGTTTTGGATTTTTTGTTGTCAAAAAGTTAATTTTGGGTAAAATACACTTACCTTTCTCTCTCCCTTTCCGATTCTAAAGAATGTGCACTTTTACTCCTTAAAACTTCTATTTATGATCATCACAAGTATCGACTTTATGTGAAACAAGACTACACATGTGAAATGCACAATTGATTTGAATAAGCATAAATGATTGAGCGACGATTTTTAATTTACCGCGAGAATAACAACTTGTCCAGGACCATCGCATAAAAAAAATTATAAATTATTATGAAATTCACTCATCCGAGAATTTGTGGCTGGTTATATGCTATCGTGCTAGCAAAGCCTTTCGAGCAATGCCGGAAACGTAACTCGGGTTCAAAAAAATGAGAAAAAAGTGGGGAAAAGTCGAACTCCACGGTCTCTTAGGCGAAAACTTTTCGAGAGAGGACCCCGGTCAGCACGCAAGAAACTGAGGTCCGGGGAAACGTACTTCAGGATTCCATGAAGCAACCGACGTCCTCCTCAGTTCTCACTTCTCAGTCTTTGTCGTCGTCTTCGACTTCGTCTTCTTCTTCTTCTTCCTCCTCTTTGTCTCTACTCAGTCGACTTCTTTCTCCTCCTCCTCACACCCACCTCCCTCATCTAACGAAACTCTGACATGAAGCACCAACTCCAAGCAGTCGTTGCCGCGGCTGCGATTTTCGTCGGCGCCTACCTATTCTTCGTCTTCCTCGTCTTCGCCCGCTGCCGGCGCAGGTGGAACCGTGGCGGCGGCGACAGCGCCTCCTTCAACCCCAAGCTCCGGATCTCCATGGACGAGCTCCGGAACGCCACCGACAACTTCCACCCCCTGCGGATCATCGGCAACGGCAGCTTCGGCCCCGTCTACAAGGGCTGCCTCGCGAACGGCCTCGCCGTTGTCATCAAGAAGCTCGAGCCCGACGCCTTCAAGGGGTTCCGCGAGTTCAGAGCCGAGATGGAAACCTTAGGTCAGCTTCACCACCCGAACATCGTCAAAATCCTCGGCTACTGTATGTCGAATTCGGATGGGGTTTTGGTCTGCGAGTTCATAGAGAGAGGGAGCCTCGACCAGTGGCTGCTCGACACGACGTCGTTGTTGGAGAACGGCAACGTCTCGTGGTTGAATCACCCGGTCGAGAGGTCGCCCTTGTCTTGGGACACTAGAATGAAGATAATCAAGGGTGTGGCCAGTGGATTAGCGTTTGTGCATGGATTGCCAACGCCGATCATTCACAGAGGCATCAAGGCGAGCGACGTGCTGTTGGACACCGATTTCGAGGCGTACATCGCTGATTTTGGGCTGGCGAGGAAGATCAGGGCCTCGCAATCCCACGTGTCCACGCAACCAGCAGGGACGATGGGGTATATGCCGCCAGAGTATAAGGACGGATACAGAAGGGTGACCGTGAAGGCCGATGTGTATAGCTTCAGGGTTCTGATGTTCGAGATTGCGACGGGTCGGAGTCCCAGTTTACCGGTGGTGGATAGGGGAGAGGAGTTCGGGCTAACTGCTTGGGCACGGAACATGATGGGTGAGAACCGGCAGATGGAGAAGGTCGATCCCGCAGTTTCAAGGGATGGCCTGGTCGGAGCGAGGGTGAAGGAGTACCTCGACATTGCGTGTACGTGCACTTGCGTGCGCGCGAAGGACAGGCCACGTATGAGCCGAGTTCTCGGGTTGTTGAAGTCTCCATTCGGATGAAGACGGTGTAATTGATCGAGGTATGGTTTCTTTTCCAAAGTAAAATTACTCAGAAAGAGAAGGATTCAAGGTCAAGCTTGTGAGTCAATAGTCTAGTTCCGGTGGCAAGTAGAGGGTACTCTGTTCGTTGCCTCGATGAGAAGACGTTAATAGCTTTACAGAGTTGATTCACGTCTGAAAATGACCTGCGGATGCAGCTTCTGTAATTGTTAACAGGTGCTGCATCGACAGTTTGATATCGTATCCGAATAGATTTCTTGGCTATTTCAAGACCGTGTCGATGGCAGTTATTTGCTGTGGTGAACACGGATTTGATGGAATGACGGTCTCCTATTTGAGAATGATTGAAACAGAGAGTTTAGCTTCTTTGATATCTTCTCATGCGAGTGCAAAAGATCATCTCGGACTGCATCATGTCAGTCTCATCTCCATTATGTCCGTTGTGGTAGTCATGAGGTGGCTAGATCCATAAAAATGTACAATTTCAATGTATTATTTTAATAGATTATTTAATAAAATGAGACATTTCTCCTTAAGAAAAGTATCTCACTTCCTACTATCTTTATCGAGTTATTACTCGTATCCAATCATAAAATATGTTTGATCAGTGAAGTTTTAATCGGGAGAATGTCAATTTCACTGTACTAAGAAACGAAGAATATTGATGTATCGAAAATGGAAATTTCTTAATTTGATCAGCATTGATAGTAATAACCTCTGCAATTTTTGCAGTTTTGCAATATCTGGAGCATACGGCAAGTGCGTGGTGATACATCTCTCCCTTCACTTGGGGTACAAGTTTTCGTAAATTTATGAAACATACTTTCTCCAATGTAAATAAACCTTCGCTTTCTCTCTCTCTCTCTAATTCTAAAGGATGTTCACTGTTATACCTTAAAATATGATTGTCTCGGGTGTTGATGTTTTGTGAAATGTGACTGCACGCGCTACGTATATGGGTGATTTGATAAATAGAAATAATTGGATGATAATTTTTACTCTACCGTGAGAATATAACAAATAATTATAAATTATTATGGGGTTTATGTAAGAATTTCCTAATGTGGGCTTCATTAATTGAAATTAACTGAATTAATTTGGTCTTATAAATATGAGATATGTGGGTTTTTTAATAAGTCTAATATGGGGCTGGCTAGTATGGACCGAATACGGTCCGGCCCGTAATGAGAGGGCCCGTGATCGAAAACTTTATAAATAGCGCTCAAGTCCCTCTTCTAACCTGATGATGCACAATCTGACTCATATACGGATCTAGAGAGGAATTTCTTCTCGTGAGTGGCAATCTTATTAGGCCAGTATCCGACAAAGGGTATAGGAAAAATGTACTTGAGTTCGTGTTCGGAAACCGTCACCAATTCCGCGCCAAATTCGATAGATTCCAAACCTGGTACGCGAATAAATAATTTCTCCATTTATGTGTTTCGATTTCTGCTTATGGTGATCTTGGGTGTATTATTTTCATGGCCAATAGTCTACTCTTTTGAAAATTTGTAGCTCATAATATATTGGTATTTGATCTAAAGATTGTTATTCTAGCAAAGCCCGCAAGAGAAATACTTACGTAATTTTTCGTGAAAACTGCATGTAAAAACTGAGGTCCGGAAACGTAATTCAGGATTCCATGAAGCAACCCCCCTCAACGGCGGCTCTGCTCAGTCTTCTTCTTCTTCCACCTCCTCTCTCTCTCTCTCTCTCTCTCTCTCTCTCTCTCTCTCTCTATATATATATATACTCAGTCGACATCTCTCTCCTCCTCCTCACACCCACCTCCCTCATCTAACGAAACCCCCAAACTCTCTCTCTCTATCTCTGACATGAAGCCCAACCTCAAAGCAGTCGTTGCCGCGGCTGCGAGCTCCATCGACGCCTTTCTCTTCTTCGTCTTCCACGTCATCACCTGCAGCCGGTGCAAGCGGAACCGTGGCCGCTCCAATTCGGAGGAGCTCTCGTCCATCGCCGTCGACGAGAGCGCCTCCTTTAACCCCAAGCTCCGAATCTCCATGGAAGAACTCCGCAACGTCACCTAGGACTTCTACCCCCTGGGGATCATCAGCAACGGCGGCTTCGGCCTCGTCTACAAGGCCTGCCTCACCAACGGCTTCGCCGTTGCCATCAAGAAGCTTGAGCCCGATGCCTTTGAGGGGTTCCAAGAGTTCCGGGCCGAGATGGAAACATTAGGTAAGCTTCAGCACCCGAACATCGTCAGAATCGTCGGCTACTGTACGTCGAATTCGTATAGAGTTTTGGTCTACGAGTTCATTGAGAGAGGGAGCCTCGACCAGTGGCTGTACAATACAACGTCGCCGTCCGAGAACGGCGACATTTTGCCATCAGAGAACGATGTCGTGTCATGGTCGAAACCCTCAGTCGAAAGGTTGCCCTGTTGGAAATTTGGGACAAATTGATGGATGGGTGAATGAGAAATTGATGCTCAAAGAACACCCTTGAGTTGGAAGTGGGAAGTGAAAAGCACTAGTCCCACATTGGAAAAGGAAGAAGGCTAAAGAGTGGTTTATATACGGTTACACTTATATGAAGTGGTAACTAATGTAGCACAAACTCTCTGCCTCGCGCGCAGGCTTAGGGGGGTGCGAATCCGACGCCCAACAAGCCGGAACTTGGGCGTGAGCGCGCATCCTGCGTACACGATTGCTGGACCGAAAAGTGGGCCTTGCTTGCGACAAGCCCAATTTTGCTAGCCTTCTAATTTAATTTTTCCGACTCAATTAATGGCACGTTAAACGGCAAGCTGTTACGAAATTGATTTTGTAACGGCAGAATTAATTGGCCATTATTCCAGACGCAATTGATTTTGTAACGGCGGATTTAATTGGCCGTTATTCTTGATGCGTATTGATTTTGTAACGGCTAATTTAATCGCTCGTTATTAGTCCCGAACAGCTCTCCCCTCAGATATATATTTTTATCGAAATCATTCTTTCGGTGCTTGCTGAGATCTGCAGCTTCTGAAAGCGCTCGCTGTTTTCCTTCTGGAAAACGGTTCGCTGGTTTTTCCTTCTGAAAAACGTTCTCTCCTTTTTCCTTCTGAAAAACGTTCTCTGCACTTGCATTGTTTTCGATAGTGTTCATTTTCGAGTTTGTTCAAGTTCGTCGGAAGCTTGGAAGTGTCGCGATCACTTCTTAGCTGTTAGCCGTTGTATCCTGGGAGACAGACGTTCGCAAAACCCCAATCGCGTGCGGGAGGGAACGAATCTGTTTTAAGGAAACTGTGTCGAACACAGGCCTCGGTATTCAGTTGTATCGATTCCAATTTTGTTATTGCAACACAGGCCTCGGTATTTGGTTGTATCGATTCCAATTTTGTTTTTGCAATTTCGTTTCTTTGTAATTCTGTATTGTTGTGATATTTAACCTAATGCCATTTGAATTTCGCCAACATGCCCTTGCCCTGGGACACTAGGATGAAGATAATCAAGGGTGTGGCCAGCGGATTATCGTATATGCACGGATTGTGGACGCCGATCATTCACAGAGACATCAAGGCGAGCAATGTGCTATTGGACGCTGAATTTGAGGCGCACATCGCTGATTTTGGGCTGGCAAGGATGATCAAGGCCTCGCAATCCCACGTGTCCACGCAATTCGCCGGGACCATGGGGTATATGCCGCCAGAGTACAAGGAAGGGTTCACGGCCGCGACCGTGAAGGACGATGTGTATTGCTTCGGTATTCTGATGCTCGAGGTCGCAACGTGTCGGAGGCCCAATTTACCGGTGATGGATATGGGAAGGGAGGTCGGGCTGACTGTTTGCGCACGGAACATGGTGGGTCAGAACCGGCAGATGGAGATGGTCGATCCCGCTGTTTAAAGGGATGGCCTGGTCGAAGCGAGTGTGAAGGAGTACTTCAGCATTGCTTGTATGTGCACTTGCGAGTTTTTGAAGAACAGGCCGGCTATGAGCGGAGTTCTCGGGTTGTTGAAGTCTACATTCGGTTGAAAATGGCGGAATTCATCGAAGGTATGGTTTCTGCCCCAAAGTTAAATTTCCTAGAAAGAGAAGGAATCGAGGTTAAGCTTGTGAGCCAATAGTCTAGTTCTGGTGGCAACTAGAGGGTACTCTGTTCGTTGCTTTAATGGAAAATTTGAATAGCTTTATAGAGTTGATTGAGGTCTGAAGCAGGTAATGACCTGCAGATGCAACTTCTGTAAGTGTCAATAGATACTAACATCGGCAATATTAAGTTGTCTCTAAATAGATTTCTTGGCTATTTCAAGACTGCGTCGATCACAGTTAATTGCTGTGGTGAATCCGGATTTGCTGGAATGACTGTCTCCTATTTGAGAATGATTGAAACAGAGAGTTTAGTTCCTTTGCTATTTTCATATGCTAATGCAAAGGATCATCTTGGTCTGCATCATGTCAATCTCATCTCCAATATGTTTCCCCAGAAACATCCTCATTGCATATTTCGGAAACAAAAACGATTGATGCTGAGTCAACTTGGTAGGTTCATCTATGATTATAGAACGGAAAACTGAGATTGAGTTTCCCTTTGAGGATTTCGCTTAGACTGTATTATGCTTATTCTGATGCCATTACACGCATGTCCCTATTAATCCCACAAAGGATGTCTTTTCTCGAAACCATTTTGATCTCTCTTCCTCCTTATCTGGGCTCGACTCTGTTGAAGCAGCGCTGCAAAAATGTTTCCCTGCGATGTAACTCCATGTCGACGGGATGCTTTCACATAGAGAATGGGCCATCTCTTTGAAACCATGTCTTCATTCGGAGGAAATGAATGCGAGTGACATGATGCGTGAATGATTCGATAGAAGTAATGGCAGTGCGATGGGGTTATTATATCTTGACTAATTGCCAAGCCCCATGAAGCTTGTGGATGAATATGAGCTGTTTGGTCTCTGTGATCCTGCATTTACCAGGTACCAATCTTGCCGTCCCAGTCCAGCCAGTGGGTTTAAGGTCTTCTTAAGGGATGGCATCATTTCAAGTGCACCCAAAACGTGCAAGTCTTTCGATACCAAACCCTTTTGTCCATGTCAGCACTGGTCTAACGGGGAATGTTCTTGTAATTTCAGTAAGTCAACAAAGGATATGCCTGAATCCAAACCTGATTTTCTGAGCAAAATACGAGGCTGCAGATTAAGACAAAGGCCTTCCTTGTTTTGTGGGTTTGGTGATCTCATGGGCCTCCTTGAAGTTTAAACATTCACAAAAGGCCAAGGTCTTTCCCGCGCACGGCATATGAGCACATCTATTCCGGGCCACATGAAAGAAAAGGACACCCGATTATGGTACCCCAGCTTGGGGCCCAAAGCTGCACGTTCCTCTACACAGTTTTCCGCAACTCTGACCGACCAAGTCATAAACACTGACATCGCCTGTATTGATTTTTAGGTAAGTTGGCAAACGGATAGTGTCCACATTCGTGAACATAACCTAGCTCCAAATGTGTTTAATAGCATGTTTTATTTTAAGTTAGGCCGAACCAAGCAGCTACTCGATTGGGATCCACCGAAATTTTGGCTGGCGTTGTTTGACGGAGATAGATTTCTTGGGCAAAACCTTAACTTCGCATGCATTTGGTCGTAAACATGTCCTCCCCCCGGGCATCGATCGCATCTCAAACGAAGAAAAAGAGCCTAATGACGGGTTAAATCATAGCAGACGAATTTGCGAAATCGCCCTTTGATATTATCCACGACTAAAGCAAGGACAGCAAAACGAGAGGAACGTGGCAAGCACGGGAAACGGAAAGGGGAAGGTGCAAAGTCAAGTTGAGAAAACAAAAACGAAGTAGGCATTAGCTTCTCTAGCCGACGACATTGATGAAAAGAGGTCCCAAGATGCGAAATCTGGAGCCACCAATTAAGGAAGAAGTAGATAAGACAGACCATTCAACTAGAAGTTGCAGGTATTGACTAAATGACTATGCAGTTGTCCTTGCGACGACCGACCATCCTAAGCTTGCGCCCCATGCCTTTCAAGAGTTATATGGTGAGTTTATTTTGGTGAAATTATTTTTTGGAAAAGTATTTTTTAAACTTTTACCGGTTTGGTTGTTCGAAAATGATTTGATCAATTGAAAATACTTTCTTATCAATAAAATCATTCATGTATAAATTTAGAAAAGTCAACTCCCTTCTTTAAGAAGGTAAAAACACTTTCCGAAATTGATTATATTAAATTTGTTAATTTGTTAATTTTCATTTCTTTTCATTTCTTTTTTTTTCTTTGTCCTTTTTCCTCCCTCTGCCGGTCGCCGGCCTTGGTGGCAGCTGGTGACCGGCCACAAGCTTGAGTCTCACTGGGATCTAGTGATTTTTTTAAAAATAAAATAATTAAAAAATTTTAATTTTTTTATTCAAAATAAAGTCATGAGATTGAAATTATTTTTTCAATAAAATTCAAACGTCAGAAAACGATTTCAATTACGTAGTACCTGACGAAACAAACACACCCTTAGACCCAAATGCTACTGTAACAATAATTTCTCATCTCTGCCGGAAGGGGCGAAAAGGGGGGAAGTATCGGAACAAGTCGGCCTCAACTTTTCATCAACTGCCCATTCCATCTTACCTAATCTCATAATTAACATTTCCGACCATGTTGAATTCTGAGGTTTTGGGCATGTGATTTCTAATAATGAAATGTGATTTTTCAAAGGCGGGGTGCGTACAACTGTGTCACGAAAGAATTGCGAGATGTCTAGTGTTACGTTCACAATAAATAAAGAATAGAGGAACAAAAAGGAAGAGGGTAAAGTCTTTCGAGTATCGTACGCGTGCACAACAGGTGGTAAACGCAATGACAAGATAACGTGTGAGCAGGATAGTTACGTGATATGTCGCTTAGAGGACTTTCTCTTTTATTATCAATTATGGTACGCTAAGCTGCTTTTTACGAGGCGCGTATATTTCGTGAAGAATAAATAATTTTAAATAATTATTTACAAAAAGAAACGGATGCAAAAAAAAAACATTGTCCACGAGAACTTTCAAACTTATATTATTGTCGATAATGAAATATTTTTTAATAATTAATTATTTTAAACGAGATAATCAGTCATTTTAAAGAATTTTTTAAAAATTATTTATTTTTTACGAAATAAAATGAGGATTAAGTGGCCACAAGGCATTGAGTGACCAGCGACGGTTTGTTTTTTCATATATAAATCCAATTAACACAGTGCAAAGACCTTTCTTCAAACCTCTATTTATTGCGGTAATGCGACGCGCACAAGGTTTGGCTTTTTGGCAGGCCTTTTGAGGTGTTAGAATATTAAATGATAATGATCACTATATTTGGCATGTGCGAGAATCTTGCTTCGGTTTGAAATGCATAAATTTTCTACTTTTGCAAGAGTAGTTTGTTTCATTCTTTCAGACGCCTGACTAATCTCAACAATCTAATAATTCCATCCATACGAGGTGATTATTGATCCACACGATGCATGAGTTTTATATGGCCGAGTGGATCCTCAATAAATTAATTCCGAGCCTGAAATCAAGAACCAATGTTGCTCTTCGTAATGATTCAAATATTAATGAGTGCAATTTTTTTTTTTACTTCATAGTAGAATTGACAGTTCCAGTCTTGGAACCGATAACCAATCTGGTCTAGACCGGATCTTGATTTTCGAGCTAGTTTTACTGAACTAACAAGGCTAGTTTCGGTTGCTTCATCGGTTAAACCGGACCCGATGATTGGCCCTATTTTCCTTAATGACTTGAAGAGAATGCACGATATTCTAATTTAGATTTTGGGGTGACTGCAAACAATGCCCGATTGGTATATAAATATTAGACAATATGAGAATTTGAAATTTATATGTATATATTGTATTTGATTGTTCAAAATATCTTGTCAAATATCTTGGTATATAAATATCAGTCCATCGGTCTCCTCGATACTGCCCACCCTCCACTTTTTTTTTGTCCTCTCTGGCTAATTTCGATTTCATATTTCATACACCACCCAAAATGAAGTGAAATAATTTTATCCGATCTATATCCGACCTTATCCGAACGTAATCCCTCCCGACGATAGCTCCGAACGCGAAATAGAAACGTGTTGGAATCCGTCCAGACATCACATCCCGCTTGCCAAAAGAAAGGCATCGTTGTCTTTTTGTCAGATGGGGAAATAAGAAAATATGGTGGGATAAGATTCTACGTGGAGGAGGCTCATCTGTCCCCAAGTCCCCATCGTCGTCGTCATGAGAAAGAAAAAAAAAATGGTGCGAGATTACGTTTCTGTTGTCCGGTTCACATGGCCTTTTGAAGTTTCAACTCCGCGTGCCCTCCAAAAAGTCTCGTGCGCCCCTCCTAGTCAATGATCGCCATTACAAATTTGAACAAGGTACCTCCGTTTCCCACGCGGCTCCATCATCGAATAAGTTTCGACCCCACACGCAATTATTTTTTGCGTCAAGTCAATTGATCCGGTCCTATAAAGGAGGGCTATCCTTGGGTTCAGCTCACCTCGTCCCAAGAACCTTTAGACCAGACCCAGATCACATCATGGCTTCCCGTTTCGGTTCTTTCGTTTTGATTTCTTGTCTCGTCATAGCTGCGTCGCATGTTCAAGTTTCGAGCTCTGTTCACATCGTGAAGGGGCTCTCGTGGTCCTACTACGAGAAGAGCTGCCCCAGTGTCGAGTCCGTCATCAGGAAACATCTCAAGAAGGTGTTCGAGGAGGACATCGGCCAAGCTGCTGGGCTACTTCGTGTGCACTTCCACGACTGCTTTGTTAAGGTAGGTTCCCAACGAGCTCTGTCACCGTCTGCATTCGCTCTAGTGGGGCAAAATAGACGAGAATAAGAAAAGAGAGGCCCAAAAAAACAAAAAATTCTTCCCGAAGCTGGTGGCCTAGGTTAGCAGCTGCAAGAAGTGGACTTTTTTTTTTTTGGTAAAGTTAATTTAATTTTTGGTAAAGAATTTTTTTTTTGACATTGCTATTTTTCAGAATACTGGGTAGATTATTGAAGCTTATAGAATTCCCATGTTCAGGTTTTAGAAAGAACTGCATAATGTCTGATAAATTGTCTTCATAAGATGATTGCACGAGCAGCCCAATTAAGCCTGGATTGCGTGTGCTGAGGATTTTAACTTTGGAAGTTAAGATGGGTCTAAGTCATCGCGGTTTCTTTTACAGTTGAATCTTGATCACTTACATTCAAAGAAATGATAAAACAAGAACTAACGAAAGGCCAATAAAATAGTCGTAACCTAAAGAAAAAGTAGAGAGGTTCCTAAAATTTGTTGTCTGAGCGGATAATAACAGCACTTGTTCTTTCTCGTCTCCAAGTATGCTAGGGTATTTCGGTTGGTATTTTCCTGTTATTCGAATTCACTTAATTTTGAGATCTGATGAGTGATGCAGGGATGCGATGGTTCGGTGTTGCTGGTTGGAACAGCGAGCAAACCGAGCGAGCAGGACGCTCCACCGAACCAGAGCTTGAGACGGACAGCGTTCAAGATCATCAATGACCTCCGGGAGCTTGTGGACAAGAAGTGTGGCCGAGTAGTCTCTTGTGCCGACATTGCCGCCATTGCCGCTCGTGATTCTGTTTTCCTGGTAAACCCCCTTCAGCCATCATTCCATCATCACTAGAGAGTAACGCACCAAAACAGAGCTTTGATTTTGATACTTGCCGGACACAAACCATTTTAAGCATCCTTGAGCTCATACTTTTGGAAATTTGATAGAAATACAGATTCTCGCAGAACATGCTCATCCCTATAAATCGTTCTAATTTGCGGGCTTTGAATGATGCTTTTGCATTTGGGGGTGGGAAGACAGTTCTGATCATAAGCTTTCAAAATAGAGCTACAGCAGAATACAGTATTGGTCACTTAGCTAGCTTCCTAGATAATTGTAATAGTTCTTATGTTCTTGCAAGTTGATAAATGCAGATGGGACCCGATTGGATTTCTTTTTTGGGATCAATTGGATTATCAAACTAATCAAACATATTAAACATAAGAACTCCCCCATAATCTGCTATTTTTGGAAATTGAGTTGATGTGTAAAATACCCGAAACATGACGGGATGTGGACCTACGCAACATGGTATTGGAACTTTAATCTCGTCATGTGGCCATGTGGCCACAATAATTGTTTAACCACTCTTGATGACGCTCAGGCTTGATTATACTCATTAGTTGTGACAGTAATCATACTTTGTTGGTCTCGCAATGGTCACGTTTGATGATGCTTGATTAGAGGAATGATAAATCACCAGTAAGCGCAGTTGCTGATGTAACCAATCGAGGTTAAACTAGATTTTGACTCATGTTCTTTACTGTTGCTGTTCTGAATTTCTTGTGAAATATAGCAGATGCACATGTAAGTCAGTAGCATCAGTTGGGAAACTCAAGACAATTAACCTTGTTATTTTAAGCCAAAAAATGCAGTCTACGGCAAATTTCAGTGGTCAAAAACTGACATCGTCGTTGTTACACTTATATCTGATTTTTAACGGGTAGTTATCTCCATTTTTTTAGGATCCCAACCACCCTAGGTTTTTATTCTAAATTTTTGGATCATGTTTATGGATAAAATACTGCAACTTGACGTGTTTTTCGACTCTTTCAACATGGTCATGAAAGCATGTGCTCACAAAGTTCTTGGAAATTGCAGATGAAATGAAATCATAGGTAGACAATTCTGTTTAATGATCATCTAATCCCAACTAGCTTCTAGTTTATGACAGTTGACTTGCAAATCATCACTTCCACACGAAGAAGACATCAGAGTTCTCTGTCGGCTTCATTTCCTGTCCATCATCGAAGTTTTCTTGATTATGATTTCTATTGCCTATCATATCTATGAGCATCAACAGATGTTTTCCAAGCTCTGGATTCTAATTCTGTTATTCTTGTTGTCGTGTGCAGTCAGGTGGACCCGAGTATGACGTGCCGTTGGGAAGGCGGGATTCACTCACGTTTGCAAGTGAAAGTGTGGTCTTGGAGAATTTACCAGCACCAACTGAGAATGCCAGCGAAATTGTCGCCGCCCTGGCCAAGAAACACTTAGATGCCACTGACGTAGTGGCCCTCTCCGGAGGCCACACCATCGGGCTTGCACACTGCGCCGCCTTTGAGAACCGGCTCTACCCGACTCAAGACCCCACCATGGAGAAGACCTTTGCCCATGATCTCAAGGGTGTGTGCCCCACCACAAACTCCACCAACACCACGGTCTTGGACATCCGATCGCCCAACCGATTCGACAACAAGTACTTTGTCAATTTGGTGAACCGCCAAGGCCTGTTCACCTCGGACCAAGATTTGTACGAGTACCCCACGACGAGGGACATCGTTACTAGCTTTGCCGAGGACAAGGAATTGTTCTTCGAGAAGTTCGTCGTCGCTATGACGAAGATGGGGCAATTCAGCGTGTTGACGGGGACGGAAGGAGAAATCCGAGCCAACTGCTCGGTCAGGAATTCTGAGAACCCAGATCTCGTGTCCGTGGTGGAAGAGGACCTGGAGAGCTATGCCGAATTGAAATGATGTGACCCTTTCAAGTGTGTGTATCAGCACGAGCTTTGT
This sequence comes from Syzygium syzygioides, assembly GCA_031216285.1. Classification (NCBI taxonomy): domain Eukaryota; kingdom Viridiplantae; phylum Streptophyta; class Magnoliopsida; order Myrtales; family Myrtaceae; genus Syzygium; species Syzygium syzygioides. The sequence goes on from CM062247.1 coordinate 30,861,987, forward strand.
CTTTGCTCGGATCTGCAACTTTTGCTTGCTTGTTTATAGACTGTGACAGTGCCTAATAAATTGCATCAGCTGTTTACGAGTATGTCAAGAATATGTATTCAGCAGAAGCTCAAAATTTCTGTCATTTGGCAAAATATTGCGCGTGAGCCTGCTGCTTGGGAATTTGGATTTGTACAAGTAACGTACTGCTCATTCAAAGGCTTGACGCGTTTGTTAGCATGAACCGCACCGATTGGCACCGGTCTCGATTACTTTGATTAGTCAAGAGCTTTCAGATTATAAATGCGACCAGGTTCAAATGGCTCCATTCCGAGCAAGATATCGATAATCAGGCGCCATTGCATTCTGCAGTACTCAGCAGTTGCAAGACATTTCCATCTAATGTAATATTTAATGACGTCTTAATTTGATGATTTAAATTTTTAGAACGATTATTAGTGGTCTTACGAAATTTCACATGATATTAGAGCAAGAGTTCCTGAATTCAAATATTTCTAGACTGCTTATTTGATTCCTATTATATATTTTTACGCTTTAGTGACAGGAGAGGAGGAAGATGAGAATATTTAATATTAAACAAAACAGTTGTTTAACATTTTAAATTTTTAAAGCAGTTGAGAATGATCTCACAAAGCTTACACTATCTAGTCATCATTAGTTTATTTTATCAACAGTCTTTTGATGATTATCGACATTTACTGAAATTTGCCGTCACAGAAAACATCCGTATTTTTTGGGCACAGAAAAAAGAGTTTGCATTGCATCAGACATCGGAGAGAATTTATGGTCCTCTAGCCAATTACTCTCACGATCTGATTTCACATGAAAGATTAGTCAGTTTTATGCATAATGGAGTGAATAGCAGTTCCATTCATGTGGATAAACATTTGTCATGAACCAGACAGATCGAGTTTCGTTGTGTTTTGTGTGGTTCCGGACCTTTTCATCATGTAGTTCAAGCATTGTGTTATCTTCATTGAATCATGGTTTCAGACCGAGAAATAAGTATTTCGATTGATGAAACGTTCCTGAATCACATGCAAAATCATGGTCAAATTTGCTGTCCACAAACTCGTGAACAGAATGGTACTGCTGAAAAGAAGCATAGAAAATCTCTTTGAACTGTGCTCATCCAGAGTGGCTTTGGTCCGAAGCATTTGCAATCGCGACATCCGTTAATCGAACGCATGCCTTCTAGTGTTCTTCATGAGGTCAATCTTAATTTTCATGGTCGCAACCAACAGCATGATATGCAACTGATTTTCGATTTCATAAATGTTCCTTAATTGGTTTACAAAATCCGCTTACAAGAAGCAAGTATAGACCAATACTACGGCAAGAAAAGAATCTCATCAGAGTACCTTGTAAGGCATTCTAATCCTCAACGGCAAACCGTCCCAAATGTTTCCTTTGATTGTTCAAACTTCTAAATTCTCTATTCGAAGCAGACCTACCGACCTGATTCAACCTGTACATGCCATCTTTCTCTCTTCTGTAATCTGCGATGTATGGTTTCAGTACTGGCAGTGGAGGATGATCTCTGTTTTCACCAGCGCCGGGCCTCATGCCTATTTCTGGAGACAACTTCTTGAAAGATTGTATGACGGGGCCTGGAGACAACAATACAGGTGGGGCGCTTTGCTTGGGTTGGGCGTCCTTTAGCCCGGATGAGCTCCTACTCGTGCTGTTCCCGGGTTCTGGCTTTTGGTTATCAGTTTGTACCTGTTGCTCCTGTATTTATTTCGATCACGCGTGTTCAAGATAGGACATTCAAGTTGCAATTTCATTACAATGGAAGTCAAGATTTTGTCACTGCGGATGTCTACTTAGGTGTAGCATTCGAAGCCAGATGAAGGGATAAAAGGAATGACTTCAAGGAAGCCCGCAATTTTGAACTATGGAAAGCGAGATACAAAGTTCGCGTAACTACTTAAAGCGACACAAAAGCACATTAAGATGCATAATGCGCATGTTTTTCCCTCTGGAAGAATCGAATGAATGGTTGCAAATTAAGTGAAGAGCCTCACCTCTTTGGTTGATTCGCCATTCCCCGTTTGACTCTCGGCGAGAGCGTCTTTCCTCCTCCGATCACTCTGTGATCGAGCCCGTCTTTTAACCTTCCGGCGCCTTAAAAAAAAAAAGCGAGACAATAAATTAATTAAAGAGCACCATGGGAAAATAATTATGAGAACAAAAGGAAGTAACTGCTTGAAAGGTTCCGCCACAAGGCAGAAACGATTGTAATTGTACCACTGGAAGAAAGTCAACATACATTTTCTGCTCGTTGTTCCTAATAAATTCATCCTTCTCCTGGTAGATTATAGGAAGACCAGAAAGGTCGCACGCTAACGGGCTTGTGTAGAAGAACTGCGAGAGAATGGCATTGCGCAGAATAAAGGTCAGCAAGTAGACTCAAACATCAGAATATGAACTTTTTCCATTTTTGGGAGCATGAAACCATAAACTAAAAAAATGTCACAAAAGAACGACAGAGTCCGATCATGTTTTTGGCAAATGCAAAAACCTAGTCTTGCTGGCTAATACTTACTTCATGTTGCAAGGCTAATGATGCGCTGCCACGAGATGCAGGGTCCAAAGCGAGAAGAGAACTAAGAAGACCGACAGAGGAATCTGGGAATTCCCTGAAGATCTCTACGAGATTCGACTTGTAAAACTGTCTTGGTCTGAAGGTCGTGGGTAGCTTCAGCTTCCTCCAGTAATCCTCTGGTGGCGTGCCACAGAGTTTGAAAATCTTGTGGAGTTGCTCTACCTCATTCCGGCCAGGCATGATTGGGTGTCCTGCAAACATTTCAGCCAGGAGGCATCCGGCACTCCAAAGATCAATACCAACTCCATAATTGGTTGCACCTAACAGTAGTTCAGGAGCTCTATACCAAAGGGTCACCACCCGGTTCGTTAGAGGAAGCCTATCTCGAGGTCTGTAATAATTTGCAAGTCCAAAATCTGCAATCTTTAGCATGCCTGTTTTGTCTATCAGTAGGTTCGACCCCTTTATGTCGCGGTGCAGAATTCCTTTGTCATGGCAGTGTTGCAGCCCCGAAAGAAGCTGATGCATATAGCACTTGACCTGCATAAGTCAATATTTTCAGAGCCACGTAAGTGCTTAGAATCAAACTCAGCTTAAGGTACTTTCTTATGGAATTTACATGAAACTACAAACACTACATTTGTCTACTCCACAATTGGCCTCAGTTTAGGTCACTAGTATTTGCCAATGAGTTTCTCGCAAGAAATTTGTTAGAAGTTGACGAAAATGTTATGAGGCTCTCTCGTAGATTCATTCAATGTGCAGAGTTGTACACGTACCTGTGGTTCAGTTAGTCGTCCCTCTGGACGAGTAATGATCCTCTGCAAGTCCGACTGCATGAAATCAAAGACTAGATAAAGGCTGAACTGCATTCTCGATGTTGCCAGCCCTTCGAGCTTTACTATATTGGGATGGTCCAACTCTCTCAGGATCATAATTTCCCGCGCCATGAATTTTATGCTCTCTGGTTCTGATGTGTCGAACCGAACCTTCTTCAGGGCAACGAGTTTTCCAGTGTCTCTGTCCCATGCTTTGTAGACATTACTGTAAGTCCCTTGGCCTACCTGGAATATCCAAAATCGCATTCTGAATGTCTCTTCCGACGAAACTTTCAATCCTGATGAATTGAATGATAGTGAATCTGCAAACTACTAAGATATTCACATCTAACATTTTTAACCATGTCAAGAGCCCATCGACATTAGAGCTCTGAGTCCCGTATTCCCTCTTATTACTTAATTTCAACAGCTTGGGCATCAAAGAATAGGAGAACTCCACTCATTGAGGAGAGATTGTCTAGAATTTTTATTCGAACAGATCAAGCCCCAAGGTTCAAACCGATTATACGAATCATCGTAGACTCCAGTCAAAAAGACATTGAACTCATGCTTTCGACAGTGCACATGCTAAGACCAGCAAAAGCTCCACAAGTCTTATTGTTGTCGGCGCCAGATGGTAGTTTGAGCCAGCTTTACATCGAAGAAGAACGAATAATTAAAGAAATTTGAATTACCTTATCGATCTTGTCGTAGGAGTCGGCGCTCTTTGGGACCAAACCTCTCAACACATGCTTGGGAACATTAGCGATGAGCCATTTGGGCCAACCATCCACAAGCTCAACTCGATCATCACCTGACCCTTCACCCTTCCTCCTCAACGCACCATCCTTCTCCAACTTACCTCCGGTCCCACCGCTCCCACTCCCACTCCCAAACTTCACATCTCCGCTGCCGCTGCCGCCTCTGCCGCCGCCACCTCCATTGCTCCCACTGCTGCCAACGCCACCCGATAAGCGCCCGCTGTGGTTGTTTCTCGGCTCGGGCCTGCGCGGCCCGCCCTGGCTCTCCTGTGCATATCTCTGGCTGGTTGACCTCCGGTGGTTCGCGTTCCCTCCGCCACTTGGGACGTACCCATTTTGCTGCTTCAGCTTCTCCAGGCCTTTGGGTGGCGAGTTCTCGGATGGCCTGGTCTGAACACAACCCATCACTTGTCTCTGTCTGGTGACCTGTTTATGGATTATTTTTGCTGGGTTTTCTCGTGATATAAACGAGAGCAAAGAGTGTTGCGATGAAGAGGAGGATGCAGGGGACAAACGAGAAGAGGACATATGGTGGAGTTTGAGAGAGACGGAGAGAGAGTCAGTGAGGAGGTTGTAGAATTCAATCTGCGGAGGCCGTCCTCGGCCTGCAATTCTTGGAATATGCAGGTGACTGTAGAGAACAGAAGGTGCCACGGACTACGTACTTCATTATTCTAATTCCGTTTCATGTCTTGCTTCTACCTTCCACGTTTCTTCTCCCCTCTGTAACCCACGATGAAATGTTGTGATCTTCTTCCTTTGCCAATTGCCAGTTTTTCTCGCGCTTCGAGTTCAATACGTGACTGAAATCGGTAGTTGCGACTGAAACCGGTAATGATTGTGAGCTTAGTTAGAGTAAAAGTGATTTCTATCGCAGATAAATAATCTTTTATTACCAACTTAGGCGTGCCCGTTATCACAATTAATGGACGCTGACCGTTCTTTCGTCCGACGTTAAAGCGATCGAGGAGTGGGATTGACTCGTAAACAACCCCCCCCCCCCCCCCACCATCACCTCTGCCCTCCACACCACACATCGTCACTAATCTCCTCTGCCATCATTGCATCGGCAACCGGTGCATGTCGATAAAGCTAACTGTGGAAGCACCAATCGGGTGATAGGTCGGGTGATCCAGGACTCAGTTTGCAAGCCGAAGATCACGGGTTCATATGCCCAGTCTGTTTTCAGTCCCGGGAAACCTTTGTTAGTCTGTAAGGGCGAACCCAGGCTTAGAAGTATTGCTAGCTCAGGACTTCTCAACCCCCCACCTGGTGGGGGCGCAATTACGGTTGGACAATTGGTGCATCGTTAGTGCCTTATACCAAACGTTTTAGTGACGAGTGAGGTCAATCCCAGCTTGTTTAATTTCTTTTCTATGGCAAAAAAAACAAAAAACATAATGTTGGGGATGAATGATAGTAAGATAATTGAAGAATCCGGGAAGTGGTACTTAGAACTATAGCAGGTGATTAAGAATATGAGTTCAAGTAACAAAGGGAATATGGCCCAAAAGATTAGAAAGTGAACGACTTCAACTCTCAAGTTCTACGCTTTTTGGGGAGAAAATCTTGTGGGTGCAAAGAAAATAATGACCTCCATATGTAGCTTACCTTAAGGTTCACTCGAACACACACCCTCATGAAATGGTAATTATGATCTCCATCCACTCCCCTGCCTTCCCTCTTACGGCCCCATAGCTAATCTTTGCTCTCTTACTCACCTTTCTTTAACCCTAGTTCCATAATGACATGAAGTTCCTTCTTGAATAAGTCTCGGGTCCATAAAATGTTTCGAATCAATGAACGGCGTGAGCTAAATTCCGAGTGGGTGAAACCAAACACAAATCCGATTGTGCTTGATCGTCGGAAGATCAAACTTGAATTGTGCATGCAATCAGCGCATGCAAAACGGTTTCCTATATACACAGCCAACTTTGTTCGCAATTTTCTCTTTGGTTTAACCTTGCAAATTTAAGAAAAAATTAATCCGCAAGGCAATATTATGGAGTTCTATTTGTGACGTCTCTTGAGGTAGAAGTGAAGCATGTGTGCATGATGCCTCCACAAGAATGTTCGCACCGTTTACACAAAGTACTAGCAAATCAAACCAAACATAATTTTTCTCGTATAATGACTAGCAATGCATATATGATGATTAATGTCATGAAGAGAAGATAGCTACGCAGGAAAAGTGCCAAAAAAAATCCTAAACCTTTTGCATTTGTGTCAATTTAGTCTTACAACTTTTTTATGCCAATTCAGTCCTAAATCTTTTCTATTGATGCCAATTTAGTCATAAACCTTTTTTTGTGCTAATTCAGTCCTAAATCTTTTGTATTGACACTAATTCAGTCGTAAACTTTTTGTTTATGCCAATTCGGTTCTTCTAGCCAATTTCAGCCGGATTATGTTGACATGGACGCCGGTCAGCCAGCCTGCGATTGATCACTGGCGTTGATGTGGAAAAATTTTAATAATATTTAATTTTTTTGAATTTTTATTTATTTTTTTATTTTTTTCATTTTCCCTCCCCTACTCCTTCCTCCAGCTGGTCGCCAGACCAGCGACCGGCCAGAGGCTAGAGGCTGATGAGGCTCGCCCTCGCTAGCGACGGTGAAGACGAGCCTCGCCATGGCTAGGCGAGGTTGGACCTCATCGAATTTGGCAAGGTCGTGCCTCACCTAGCCGTCAGCGAGGTCGACCTCTAGCCTCTGGCTGGTCACCGGTTCGGCGACCGGCTAGAGGAAGGAGGGAAAGAAAAAAAGAAGAAAAGAATAAATGAATGAATAAATATTCAAAAAAATATTAAAATATTATTAAAATATGTCCACGTCTACACCAGTGACTGGCCGGCGTCCATGTCAGCAAAATCCAATCAAAATTAACCGAAAAGACTAAATTGGCACAAAGACAAAAAGGTTTAACTGAATTGACACAAATACAAAAGGTTTAGAATCGAATTAGCATCAAAAAAAGATTTAAGGCTAAATTGGCACTAATGCAAAATGTTTAAGACTTTTTTGGCACTTTTCCCATAGCTACGCTTTGAGCTTTTGAACAGGAAGAAGACTGCTTCCAACTTGCCAAGGTGACGTCCAATAACTCGCAGCACATTTGAATTAGGATTAAGTAAGAGATATTTGAGTGCATGATTGTAACTTCATAATAGTCAATCACAGCAATCTCCCCATCAGAAGTAAGAGCTTTTTGCCTCCTCAAGGCAAGATTTTATTTGACGAGCGCTCTTAGGACACATGTTAAGCTACGGTCAGAGTGTCGAGAATTAAGTTGACAAAATCGGATCATACCTCAAAATCATCGAGAGCGTCTGGAGATCAGGACATCAAGATCAACTCGAACCCAGAAATCTCAATAAGGGTACATAAGATAAACGTTATTTGAAGTCGACAAGTTATCCTCTTGATAGAATCGACACAGTGAAGTTGACACTGAAGCAGTAGCTTATGCTGAATACCCATGAGAGATTAATAAATCTGCAAGATAGGAAGAGTGGTTCCGTTTTTACAACTTTACCAACTAGAATATGAATTCTTGAAGATCACTGCAGGTTATGCAGGGTCCTAGTTTAACAAATTAGGAAAGCTTTTCCAGGTTCAGATGGGAGGATGGCATCTAGATCGAGATTTTATCAACAGTTTGAAACTATAATAAGATGGATGATTCTACATATCAATGCTTTACTGCCTAGAGTAATGAAATAATGGAGTCATCAACATGAGATTACTAAAAAATACGAGAATTACCGTCAGCTCCTGAAAGTTACCGACAACTGATAATATTCGTGATTTCAAGTGCCAGAATTTTCCGACCAAAAAAAAACCTGCCAGAATTTTAGGATTTTCTTCTTCATAGTAATATAGTTTTACATGTTCAATATTTCTCTGTCATGTAAGTTCTTTATCGCAGTATACACCTTTCTAATGTCTTGAGAATGTATAGTTGCTTTAACCAACAGAGCCAGGGCGCTGGTCGACCAAACCCTCGGTATATAGCAGGGTATCAACAGCTTACATGTATGAAAAATTGAGGAAACAATTGAGAGCATCATTCATTCACAAGCAAATGAAGATCACAATGAAACCATTATACATCGAAAATATTACTGACTTTGAACCAAATTACATACACCGAAAAGAGTCGATTCTATGAGAAACCTCGAGGAGTAGAAGTCATTCCAGATCGGCTATTCCAAAGTTAGAGAGAAGTATTTTCACTTGATCCACAAAGTTTGAGCCCGTGGCATACTCTGTCAGCATCCCAACGGCGAAACCAAACATCGCCCATCTGTTTAAACAAATTCACAACACCCATTTAAGAAACTAAAGTTTACAACCGAGTCAAGAGGCACTGTTTCTTTCGGATAAACAAAAGCCACTTGCAGGGGCAAGGACTTAGACGAAACCTACGGGTAAAAAAGAACAAAATGCACTAACTGCTCTTTCTAAGATTGTGTGCAATAGATTGAACACCAGGGAAGCGGTGAAAATCATGGGAATTAGGAAAAGGCACTCCAAATTAAAATATGGATGACTTTGGAAAAACAGAGAGAGGATATTTAACTTCCAGCAAGAACATATCCTGACAGAGGGACTAATGCCTACTTGCTCCAATAAGGTGATAAGACCAAGGCATGATATGTAAAGCTCAAACCAGTAGAAGTGTGTCATATAATTTTGGTCTATTCTTACACTCTGTTTGCACATGCAGCTTGAAGATGGGTACATTCAACAATTTCATGGAGAATTCTCCTGATAAGACAAGACCAATTGTCACATCACAACTGAATTGTTTCGAGTGAAAAGGTTTCAGTGCATGTAGATAACATGAAAATATGTTCCGACAGTGCAGAGAACAACGAGCATGCCCTAGAAATGATATTTGACCTAGAACTATCTACTTGTCCCGACTCCGCACATTTTGAACAATGGAAATGAGCAGTACTAGTGAAGGAAAACTGTTCCTCATATCAAATGACTCTGCATAGTCAGGCTTATTATAATAGACCGTATAATTCTGCTGCTAAGTAACGTGCTCGTAAAGAACAACTAGAGCCCCGTGAACAATCATGACAGGGGCAAACCAGAACTGGATAGGGAGATTGAAGGCCTCGAAAACATTTTTATCTTTCGGGATTGTGAAGAAGCCAAAGGACACATGATAATATTATTAAAGTGAGTGCAGAGCTGATTACTCCGAAAAAAGAGCAACTGCACTTACAAGAAGGCAAGTACGATGACAAAAGAAAGAAGTATGCAACCTTTTGTACACTTGGATAAAGGAATGGTTGAAACAACGCATCAAAAGAAGGGGGATAAGAAAGGGGAATGTGAGGAACCGGACACGAGACGTCGAGACCTTGTCGATCTAATAATATATTGAACAGAAACGCCACCATTGACAGCTTCTACTAATTGGTTGAGTTGGCCTCGCAACTACGGGCAAGCGCCATAGAAAGGATTGACTAACAAGAACTTTAAATGATTAAAACTGATAGAAAGCTAGATACTGAACCAGAAAAGCTCGCGATGCATCCCAAGAAACGCCGATTCTCTGACTCTATACCATCCGAAAAGGAGACCAATCCAGCTACATGTGTCACTAGCAACAAACTACTCTAATGTCCTTAAGCTAATTCCTAGTAGCGCCCTGAATCTGAGTCTCGGTGCGCCACAAGCACCATCCTCGGTATCACCTCTTGGTTTCGGATTACTCTAGAAGGAATTTGACACAAAGAAGAAACCAAGATTATATGTAAAAGGGAACTTATTTAACAAAAGAAAGGAAGGAAGTAAGCCCACCTTCCATTGGCGATTTCATTCTTGCCGATGAACCCAAAGAAAGGGCCCTGATTGGACTCCTCGAGCTTCTTCTTCTTGAAATACTCCTGCAGCTCCTTGGCCTTCTGCCTCTGGAACTCCAACGTTATCGCGCCGCCGCCGCCCTCGACGGCCGCGTCCGGCGCGGCGACCGGCGGCTTCGGCTGCTGGGGCGGCTGGGCGACCGCGGACGGCGGGGAGGAGGAGGGGGGCGGGGAGGGGGGCACGGGCCTGAGCGGGGGAGCGACGGGCCGCCTCAAGGGGCCCTCGGTCTGGGAGCACCGGATGGTGGCGACGCTGACGACGGCGGGGGGCCTCGGGGCGGCGGCGGAGAATCGGAAGGGGGCGGTGGAGGAAGGCGGGACTTTGAGGCACGGGGCGGAGGATGAAACACACATGACTGGTGGCTCTCTCCTTCTTGCTCCCTCCTGTGTAGTTATTGGATCGTCTTGGTTGGGATGGGGAGCGGTGGTGTTTCTTTCGGACATACATGATCAAGAAGTAGTGACAGAGAGAGACGCACACAGAGGTCGTATGCACGTGTGTGGACAAGACATGGCCAAGTTTCGTTCTTCGCGAGCTTCGACTTGCTCTGTCCTCCACTATTAATGGGATTATTGCTATTTAATATTTTATAGTATCAATCCAGTTTGAATTTCGGGCACATACCATACTCATAAAATTTTTTACTTCTGTCGGATTCTCGGATTAGTGCAAAAAGACGAACCTGATCTGATCTGATCATTCGTTCTGTAGTTCATCCTGGGTCATTTGGACCAAGGAGAAAATATATCGCCTATATAACCATGCATGCATTTTGATCGCAGGTCACCCGTCTCTCATGCGCAGGATTTTCAGCTAGAGTATGTGCATCAGACCTATGATGCTCCATTAACTCCAGACAGCAAATTTCTCCTAGGTAATCGACCGTCCATGGAAGAAGCGAAGAATTTATGGAAGGTCGGACGGATCTTACAATAATAACACATTAATTATGAATGGATGATGTGCAGCCACACACTACGATAAAAGATTAATAAACCTGAAAAAGCAACACCCCGAAACGACAAAACTGGAAACCCCGTGCTGATCAGTTATAGACAAAAGCATTGGCGCAACAAGCGCAGGAGAGAATACAAGAGGCGGTTTCGCTGACCGGCGGGATCCTTATAGGGGGACTCAAAATACCCTCTATTCAGGAGTTGGTCGTTCGGCAGTCCGTGATCAACGAGCCCCTCTTTCAGCCATGCTTACCCTGATCCTCGATAGCGTCTCTTTACAAGTTGATCCTGCCAATCTTAAGGCCAAACCACTACATGATGGAACAAGCACAGCTTCTCTCATTACCGTTGTCCAACTCATCATCAGATCCGCCAGTTTCGCTGCAATTGGTTCAAGATTTAATCTTAAGAATATTCCGAAAGGTAAAGTGAGAAAAAAAAAATGAGATGCAGGACATAATAAATGAAGGAACACACAAATCGACTACCAGTGACAACTGAAGAGACACATTCTAATTTATCACAAGATCTACATCCCAGTGTTGTCAGCAATATTCAGCTCCCTCCAATTAAATGTCAAAATAGTGAGCTTTTCCTACTCATTGATGACATCAAAAGTACAAAATTCAAGGGCCTAACAGTTCTTAGATAGCAAATTCTGTTAAGCTCATTCAAGACACTAAGTTACAAGGTTATCTAACTTGCTTGAGCATGACACATAAGTTAGAATGACACGGAACTGTTTAGTTTGGAACTGAAAACAAACTGTAATAATTTCTTTCACAACCCAAAACCAACGCCGTTTTCTGTATGTATCTAATTCTCAATGCCAACAGTTGATGGTAAGTCATCAGAAAATTTGGGCAAACATCAAGCCAATTTATTTTGATAGATGAGGAGATTACTCACGCTAAATACATGCGCTAGTGATAGCAGCTATCTATTCGCAGATGTTGCACAAGTCAGAGAAAAATTACTGGGTACTTTTCAAACCAGTTCATTGGCCAAAGTTTCATCACTGAGACATCATATTTTAAGAGTTAACCGGCCCAAGAGCTCTGACAGGAGGTTCTCCAAGCAGGAAAAAAGTTAAGTACAAAAACAGAGGCAGTGGGTATCCTATTAGGAAGTTATGAAAACCAGACTGAACAAGATAGGTGACTCATACGATTGAACAAGTTAACCGTCTAAAGCCTGGCCCAAAATAGACAACCAAACTTGGGGGTCAAAAACCAGATCGAAACAGTGCTGACCCAATTGAACTGGTCCAATAGGGGTGGTTCAACCAGGTCAAAAAAGGGTTTGACAGGATCTGGTAGTGAAAAAAAGAAAGCAAACCACCTATTGCTGGAGCTGGACGCATTGTGCCCACACGAGGCAACCACCCATTGTCCTCTTTACAATGATTGCCAAACAATATACATACATAAAGGACACAAATGTGAAATAAAGTTGGTGTTGGACAAGAGTTGAATATCAGATGCGAGGCTTTCTCTAGCGCCAAATATATTTTTTTAACTCGGCCAAAAATGTCTACGTAAAGCGTAAAAAAAGGCTAATTAAATAAGTTCACGAAATGATTAGGAGTCGCATAGAAGGATTAACATCTGAGGACATTTCCCAAGATTTTCTCATATGACATTTCCAAACTTACTCAAACAAATTTATAACAAACATGCACCCACAAAGCTACTGGCTTAGAAATGCAAGTACCTGGAAAAAGCGATGTCAGTCATATTCCAAACATAAAAAGGGGAAATGTGAGTTGAGCGGAAACATTCTTAAAAATAAAAGACCAAAACGTGCCGTTAGGTCATAGTTGGTATCTACTAGAAGGAAAAGAAACAAAGAAATCGAAAGCATGGACACTTGTATGTAGTTCTGCATGATCACGCAAAAAGAAATGGCTATAGAAGAACTGTGTCACTTGAACTTCAGAACAAGTGTAGGGTGCAGGAACAGGAGAGTCTCAAGTGTCTGACTAGAAATATTAGACTCGGAGACTTACTACAAGAATCAAAATATTGACATGTGTCTGGGGACACATCATCTGCTTTATCTTACACGCATCCTATATGTATCAAAAGTGTCATACCAAAAAATTCAATTAACATTCAACTGCAACTTAAATTTCCTACTTCCATTTCCCATTCAGATATACATTCTTTTCTTAAATTTCATATGTTAAGCATCAATTGGTTTACAAAATTGTACAAACACTGACCTTTTCAAGAAAGTAAGTAATTTACACCCTTTTCCTCTAATTTCAGCTAGCCCACTTTTTATTGCCTAGCAGGGCTAAAGGATTTGGGCCTTTGGGCACATTACGATTATAAAAGAAAGAAAAAATAATATAGACAAAGAAGCTTTTCTTTTGGCCTAAATAAAAGGGCAGTAAGTTTTAGTCTATTCAATCCCTTTGTGCGAGCAAGCAAGGGAGCATAAACAATGTAATAATAGGATAACCTTATCATCCATCCTTGATTTTCCATTCGAAGGTATTAAGATCGGTGGAATGTGACAGCCTGAAAGTAGCTCATTGTAGATTGTTGAACATGAATCACTTCTCCTTTTAATAAATGTTGTTTTTTTTTTTGCTGACTCATTGCTGTTATTAGATTAAAAAATCATAACTAAAAGGGAGAAGTGGTACAGATAGGCTCCAACTGACTTTTGGCTTCCTCTTGTTTATATTCATGAAGTGGTAGTTTTCTGCCCTACTAAGGCCACTTTGTCTAGACTTGGATTAGTGTAAATAGTTGCCTAAAAGATCCCCTCATGTCAGTAACTGCTGTTGGTGCAAAAAAGCCAAGAACATGATGATTGATGACTAAAGCATTTCCTATAATATACATGGGAGAATCCAATAAATAAAGATTGACCATACAAGACAGCTTGAGAAACTGCTTCCTCACCTTATGCCAAAATTTTTAAGGAGAATAAGGACAGCAATTCATTAAGTTATCTCACAAAGGTAAACAACCCATTTCCCACTACATCTTTGATAAATAATTTTCATCAATCCAAGTTCATGTATTGGGATCATGTAATGATGAAATGCCTCCCAGCTTTCCTTGACAATTCCATTTACAATGAAAAGCAAACAAAGAAACAGATAAGCTTGTCTATTTATAGTAATTTTCTCAATCACAAGTCATCTCATGTCAGACATCTTTTCCTTCAAAGCTCATGAGTTTGAAGACTTTTTTCCATGAAGACTTGCATTACAACTTCTTCTCTACCAAAAATCCGCTATTCTCAAAATCAATAACATGTACAAAACTTTGCCTCACGCACATTTATTCAAGGGATGAGTGCATTGAAAGTCCTAAAACTTGTCATGAAAGTGCAATTGAGTCCTAAAAATTAATCCTAAAACTTGTCACAAATGTGCAATTGGGTCCTACAACCTTCGAAAAGTGCAATCAAGTTCTAACACTTGTCAAATTGATCCGATCAAGTCATTCCGTTGATTGCACTTTTTGAAAATTTTAGGACTCGATTACACTTCCGCGACAAGTTTTAGGACTTGATTATACTTTTTGAAAGTTTTAGGACTTCCAATGCATTTATCCCTTTATTCAATGCTAAAACATGTTTAAGGGACAATAGACATTATACATATATTGAAAAGTTATAATCTCAAAGGTTGAAAGCAGAATCTATCGTCATCACTCTTCCACAATTAACAATTAGCATTAGCCATCAAGTGATTATTAAAGTAACGGACTTTATTCTATTATTCCAAAGTAACGAGTGCTTGATGTAGTGCAACAGTCAAACATATTCACTTAACCTGGCTCCACCAAGCATGACTACACTTCAAAGGATTCTTGCACACATAATAAAAAGATTATCTGAGCTCAGCAAACCTCATACCATTATTGTAGAGACAAACAAAACCACAATTCACATCGCATGAACTCTTTGGTTATCAGGACAATTAGTGGAGAATACTAGTAACCAGCAAATTGGAAAGCTTTCAAAAGCATAATATAGAATAAATTTACAGAATCGAGAGAGTAATATGCATTTATGAAGTTGGTCTAGTACGAATGCAGAATGGTCTACATGTACAAGAGTTATGCATTAAGCGGATGAACGGGACTAGCAAGTCATCACCATACATATCTGACAAAACAATTTAAGCTCCATACCTGGGTTCAAATTCCCTGACATCCACAAGCTCACTGCCACAAGCATCTGTCCATTGAACTCTTCGTCTTTCCACTAGACCGTGGGTATCGTTTCCATCTTCATTAACAGCCTGATCTTCATTAGTATTCCCAAATGGAACTGTGTTAGAAGCCGATGGCTTCTTCAAGCTACTACGTACAGCAACCTTTCGAGCATCATCATCTTCAACAATAGTTGACTGATCCTTGCTTTTATCAGGAACTAATGCATCTGGCACAATTTCCTGCTGTTGCGTTGGGCCTACTTTAAGTGGGGATGGTGTGTCAAGTCCTGCGGAGGCGCGACCAAAGCAAATAAAGGAAGCGCAACCGCGGGAAAGCCGGTTCTTTGTGGAAGCCAGCTGGATGTCGGTGTCAGGTTCTTGGTCCACCAACTGGTAATGATTCCACGGGGATACTCTCATCTGTTTGTCTTCGTTCTTCTGACCCAAGAGAAGAAGGGTAAGGCCTTTGCTATACCCAGAAGCTGAAGCAGAGAAGAATCCTCCTCCTTCCACTGCCAATAACATTAGTCCTGCTCATTTGTGCACCATCTATCAAGTTTGAGAGTACTGCCTTCTCCTCCAAGAACGAGGCGTGTAGCCCTTCATCCATAATATCGATCATTACAAGATTGTTCACACACCATTAAAAGCATTGAGAGAAGAAAGATAAAAGTAAATGCACCAGAACAGATCGGGTCATGGCAACATCGTGCAAAAAACAAGAGAGAAATGTTCTTAGCAAGTACATATTTACAGAACAAGAAATTACACCAGAAAATTATAGATTGTAGGGGATGTCGAAAAGTAAAAATTGCTGATGGAAAAAATGTATATAACAGAAGTAATGAAGTTGAAACTGAATTATATTTATGATCTCCAACAGTCCATTCTCCATGTGATATGGTTGTTTGATTGCTACATTCAACCCTAAATAGCATTCTTTTTAAATTCACTTTTCGTCGAACTAACCGGAATAAGAGAACTGTGAGGATGCACAAAGAGTACATGATGATAGAAAATCGACGCACGTAAGCAGTTTAGAGAAGGATGGGAATTAAAACAGCCTATACTAAAAGGAGTGCTAGCATTCAGCTCTTACTACAGTTGCCACTGTTGCTCCTACTACTATTGCAAAAATGTTCAAATGGCTCCTATGTCCTAACTAAACTCAACGAGATGAAGGCTACTCTAAAGATGCACCATAACCCTCTTCAGCCACAGACAGAACACGAGACCTTCGTCTATACAGCCAAGAGAAACAAACATTCAACAAGCACCTCGGAGAAAATCGACGTGTCGCCACTAGATTCAACAATCCTCAGAGCTCCAATGCCTTAAAAGATTACAATTGCTCTCACAGCCACTCCGGCCAAACCAACACCCAACAAACAGAGAGACCGTTTCCAATTCCAATTTTAGCAGGTGGGTCCAAACGTTCATCAAAATTCTTCAAATCGAGCAAAGGAACGTGGATAGGACATCGATCGCATTCAAAATAAGCAACCCATTCGAGAGCGGAACTAAGCTCCCGTCGTCATCTAATCTCACTTCCATCACAAGCTCCGCGCACGGCACAGAACGGCGTATCGGAGCTCGAGCGAGCGACAGCATTCCGAATTTCACAGAGCATCCTCCCACCTCCCGAAGCTAATCAAACTAACTAACGAACTAAAAAGAAAGAAAAAAGAAACACGATGCGGGAAACAGAGACGAGACTCGGGCGAGCTCAATTCAAGCACCGCCACGCCCATCC
This sequence comes from Syzygium syzygioides, assembly GCA_031216285.1. Classification (NCBI taxonomy): domain Eukaryota; kingdom Viridiplantae; phylum Streptophyta; class Magnoliopsida; order Myrtales; family Myrtaceae; genus Syzygium; species Syzygium syzygioides. Next base: position 30,878,885 of record CM062247.1, read on the forward strand.
ACACCCCCGGCTCCACCTCCCGCGAAACGAACGGAGCAACGAGCAGCAAGGAAAAAGCCAGATCAAGCGAGAGAAGAGGGAGGAGGCGGAACAAGCACCCGAAGAGAGAGAGAGATAGAGAGAGGGGGACGCGGACTGGATCGCCGGAAGAGGGGGAGAGAGATCTCCTTCAGCTCGGCAGGCTGCGGCGGCGGCGGCGGAGCGAGGAGGGGGAGGGGGGCTGGCTCCGCCGGGGATTTGACCGCGGGAGATCGCCGAGGAAATTTCGCCGAGCGAGCGAGCGAGGGGGGAGGGGAGGAGGTGGAGGAGAAAAAGAGGAAGCTGGAGGAACAGTGAAGAGTATATATGGATAGGAATTATTTTTTTTTTAGGAAAAGGGCAGATGGGGGGAGGGAACAGGGGACAGGGACAGCGACTGTAATGGCGCGTGATAGCGACGGGACCCCCCCTCCCCCACACCCCTCTTCCCATCTCGGTGTCGCTCCCCCTCCCCTAATTATTTGTTTTTCCGGAGGAACATCGTCTCTCTCTCTCCTTCCCTCGCCCGGGCATTGTTGTCTCTCTATCCCTAAAAGGGCAAAGAAATTTAGGAAGTGCGGGCGGAAATCCTATGAGTATATGCAACGCTAGCACATCTCGATGGATCTTGAAAATTTGGCAACTTCGATACTACTTAAGGTGAATCTGGAGTGGCTCTTGCCACGAGCAAATGAGGGCGAGAGTCCTCACATGGGGGATGGCAAGGTTCGTTGTGACCGCCGGTGCATTAGAGGCATTGCCCTCGATCGAGATCTGGGTGAAGGCAAGCGGGCCTTGACCGTGGATAAAGGGGGAGGCGGTGGCGTCGCCGCTCTCCCTCTTACCCCTTTCATCTCTTTTGCTTTTGCCCTTATCTTATTTTGATCCTTCTTTTTTTCATTTTTTGTCTAGTTTTGGCTCCGCGCCCATTTGGCTTCGCATCTGCATCAGTTGTACGAAAAATGGAGGAAGAATTAATATTAAAAAAAATTTGCCAGATAGATTTTCCTTCCAAGAAAAGCTGACGGAATTAATTGAAGGACTAGAGTAGAAGACTGTCACAATATTTAGGACTTAAATACATGAAATGAAAGAACTCAAATGCAAAATCGTGACAAGCGTCAGCACTCTGCATCCATACGATTGTCTAAAAAAAAAAACTTTTATATGTGTTCACTATTAGATGAGTGATAAGTTTGTTTATAGTTTGTTTGTAACCAAATTCAATAACATGTTAATAATCTAGGTGAATGGGCAAGCTATTCTTTCAAATTGGTAGCGAACCTAATAAGATTCCAAAGTTAATTGTGCAGTTTGGCAACGACAGACCGAAGGAAAGGCTGGCAATGAGTTCACGGCAGCTTATGTGGTGTTTGATACAACAGAATGGAATAGGGTGGGAATGAATTGATAAAAAGGAAGAGAAGAGAGGAACGAATTGAATGGAATAAGCATTATTGGTTCGTCATGAACCAACGAAATGAAAAATATATATATTGATTTTTTTTTCCCTGAGTTTGGAAAATTTTGGAATGGAAAAAGAATGATTGAAATGTATTCGAAATAATTGGGTGTAATTTTATGTTTTAAAATATTTTCCTGAAAAGGGGAATGGCCATTTCCATTGGTGGAGCCATGGAATGGACATTCCCCCCCTTGTTTGGTGGGATGCTCATTCATTTGGGATGAGCAGTCCACCTCATATTAAAGAAGGAAAGTTAACCATACATCATTTGAGAAATTTTTGAGTACTTCCTATGAATGGCGTATGAAATCTTCTACTCCTTCACTAATTTTAAGTAGGGGGTGTTTTCGAAACTTGCTCAAGGGAGGGTAGGGGAGGAAATGGAAAGACGGTGCATAATTGCATATGCATGCGGGCATTCCAATCGAGCAAAAATTTCTATTGACTTTTTAACTATTCATTGATTCTACTTTCCTTTTTGGAAAAACAAAAATCTACTTTTCATTCCTATGCTTTCTATTAATCAAGTTCGTACACTTTCAATTTATCTAATCAAGTCCTTTCACTATCGTATTAAGTCCTTCCGACCTCAGATTCAACCAAATCCAGATGAGTGGGGGCATCGGATGACATCATAATGGGACTTGGATAAATTTTTCTCATTGTGGACATTCACATGGGCGTGCACATTGACTAGAATTAGTTTACATCGTACTCTAAAAATTTTTCCACCCACATCTACGTGTATTTTAAATGTATCGTACTTGGATTTTGTGTCAAGAAGACTTGATTAGAAAATTTGTGAAAGTAAAAAATTTTTTATTAGACAAATAAAACTATACGGATTTGATTAGAAAAAGCAAAAAAAAAATGCAGAGATTAAAGGTAAAGTTGTCCTTCCTTTTTTGTGATTCAGGGGCATGAGCTATAAACCTGGCTATTTGAACTTTTGAAGGTCATTAGAATATCCTACAAGCCAATGAATCGATGAGAACTCAATCTTTTGGATCGTACAGGTGGCTCTAAGCAAAGACAGTTTGCAAGCAGTTTATTGTGACACTAAAACAAGTGACTTTCCCGTTCTCAACCAGTAGAGTATATCGTTTCTGCTTTTCACTTAACACACAGATTTACATGCTTGTAAAATTGCAAAGTAAAATTTTTAGAATTGGTGTAATTGATTTGGGCGAAGTGAAGGTCATCTTGTGAGTGCAAAACTGCTCCGTGTTAAAGTTATCTGATAAGTTAAATGTTTATTCAATGCTAAACGTTTGGACTTAATTAATTCATGGGAATTGCAGGATGTTCCACAAGCATCCACATAGTCAAATTTCCATGCCACTGTCTATAAATGATCAAAAAAAAAAATCCAAAGTTGCTTTAATATTACATCTTTCAATCTCTCTACTATTAAAAGGACAAATGGAAAACTTTCTTCATTTTATAGTTTTCAAATTAGTCCATCATGACTAAAGAGAATATCCACCACGCAACCTTCAATTATATAAGAGCAAATTTTAAATAAGGACTTGAAATTGGTTTGTCTTCTCAAAAGAGGGTTCAAAGTATACCCTATCTTAAATAAGGACCGAACTGACCAATTAAGTCTCAAATAAAAGCTTAAAAAAAAGGTTCGGAGTGAACTTTATTTCAATTAAAGGCTTAAAGTGGCCAACTTAGTCTCAAATATGGGATTGAAGCTCACGCTGGTTAAATTTTCTCTGACCAACTTGCGTGTGTTGTTCACATGCTTATTCTGGCCGGCTTGGCTGGCCCGGTCAACTTGTGTTGATCGGGCCCGTGGTTCGGAATCGGAATCGGCCTGTGGCCTACGGACCTAGTTCCGATTCCAATAATTTTCGAACCGGCCTAGAACCGCCGATTCCAGGCCTGGTTCCAAAAAAAAAAACTACAGATAAGTGAAGAAACTCTTTTTTTTCTTAAATTTGATTACAATGTACATTTTGATTACATGTTATATTGAATAATTCATTATTTCATAATTTGATAATTCATTATTTTTTATTTCATAATTATTTTTTTTATTTTTACCGATCGGTTTTGAATCGGGCCAAAATTGGAACTGGCCTAGAACAGCTAGTTCCGGTTCATACATGATCACAAAGCGGAACTAGCCGGTTCTGAACCGTGATCATGTCTAGGGGGATGGGAGCAAACGATAGTTCGAACTTGATGAACTCACCTTCATCAGCGGAAGCAAGAGAGATCGAAGGCTAAAGCAAGAAGAGAAGTGCCAGGGCCCTGAATTGCCCAGACTAGAGTTGGCCATTTCAATCTATCGAAGCCATCAAGAACCACCCCCCCCCCACCCAACAAAAAGCAGTCTTGGAGTGAGTTTGCCGCCGAAATAAGCACGTGAGTCGCCCATGCAGCCCGGCCGGTGAAGATTTACCGTCTCTCTTCCCCAAATGGCAAAAATTACAAAGCCGGGTGGAAATCTAAGACTTTACAAATGTTGGTTCACTTGAGCTGTGAAGTTTGCGCTCCGTCGTAAAATTTGAGATTTTGATGCGCTAAAGTCGCTGCTTCTTGATCGTACATGGATTTCTTGGTCATTTTTCCTTGCTTGTTGGTATCGCGAAGGAGCTTCCACAAACGGGTGATAACGTCGTTTTTGCAATGCTGCTACTTCGGATTATTCAAAAAAGAAATCGAGAATAAATCAATTATAAGTTGATTGAACTAAAAGATTCTGTGTGAAAGTTGAAAAGAAAATAGAAAAAAATAATAATTTATGAAATTGCAAAAATTATCAATGACAGCGCCGGCCGTCCTACGTGGAGATTTCTAGCCAATTTTGACTGCAAATTATCAAAATGTTTAGGATTAAAGTAACCAAATTGGAAGGTTTATATCTGAATTAGCACCCGTACAATAAGTTTAGAACTTTTTCGATAATTTTTCCCCGTTGATTTCTTTTCATGTTAGGCAAATTTTGAATTAAAAAGGAATGATATTGAAATGTCTAGAATACCATCAGAATATGTCATTCGCGAGGTAAAAATAATGGCACGTCTAAAATTATTTGCGCATGATATTTATTTTCAACAATTTCTTAAAAAAAAAATGGAATGTCCATTTCCATTGATGGAGCCATGGAATGGCCATTGAACCTTATTTGGTGGAATGATCCTTCATTTGGAATGAGCAGCCCACCTCCCTTTGTATAAACAAATTAAAGAAGATAAATTGATCATCATATTTTACACGAGGAATTTTTTTTAATGCGTCCTATGAATAGCACATGAAATCTTCCACCACTTTGCTATTTTCAAACGGAGGGTGTTGAAGCTTTGCTCAAGGGAGAGTGGTCAGGAGATGGAAAGACGGTGCACGTGCACGTGCATGTGATGTCCGTATCCAACAAAATTTTCTACGACTACTTTTAACTATTAATTGCTCCCACTTTGGTTTTTTTTGGGGAAAAATTCTACTTTTTAGTCTCCGTACTCTTTTTCCTGGTCAAGTCCGCGTACTTTTTTGATTGGCTAATCAAATCCGTTTTACTTTGGTAAATCTTCTAATCAAGTCGTTCTGACATCATGACCGATCAAATCCAGCTGACGTGGGTCGTCGGGCGACCTCGTAATTTGACTTGGACGAAATTTTTCATTGTGGACATCCACACGGACGTACACATTGGCTAAACTTTGTTCACGTCGTATTCCTAAATTTTTCCACCCGCGTCTGTATCTTTTAACCGTATCATATCTTGGTGTATTCCAACGGCTGAGTCAGCTAAATTTGGTTGGATTTGGCGTCCGGGTGACTTGAGAAGAAAATTTACAGAGGTGGAAGAATTCGATTAGGCAAATTTAAAGTGCATTGATTTGATTGCAAGAAAAAAAACGCAAAAATAAAAAGTAGAAATTTTTTCCCTTCCTTTATTTGTGATCCAGGGGCGCGAGCGGAAAATCTGGCTACTTGGAGATCCGTATAAGACCTTTTTTTGGTCAGAATGATCCATATTGACTTCTTGTTCTTGAGCTAGAATTCTCTTGACGTCCGAATCTCAACTCGAGAGTTTGTTGCTTCTGCTTGTGATCGATGGTGTGTTGCTATATCAGCTGAAAGTTTTCTCTCGAAAAAGTATAGAAAACGTGCCTCCTTTTCCACACACATGCCACTTTCGTACCCCTGTTTTAAAAAATACGTGCATCGTATATTTGGACCGAACGATATAATGAAAAGAACATATTATCACTGAGGAAAAGCTAGATCCCGAATTTCTCTCGATCCCTATCTCCAATCACTCAATATCTCCACCACCCGCCACCATCCGCCACCGCCGTCTGCTGCCCTCTGTTGCGCCCCAACCGCTTCAACCACCGTCCCTCCTTGGCGCCTCTGACCGATGTTGCCTCTCCAAGCTATAAGCCTCCCTAGCAACCCATCAAGCTCGGCCTCGGCCTCCCCCTCCCCCTGCCTCCCCCTCTCAACATCACATGTCACGTGCTGCTTGGATGACCATGACGAGGTCGTAGACCTTTGACGGTGGTCGGCAGCGACCTCAAAGCGGGACTGCCGCTCAGCAACGACCTAGATCCGAGGTCGAGACCGCTACGAACAACCTCTCCCGAAATCTTCCTTCGCTTCCCTTGACCTCAAATCCAAAGGCCGTGCGATCTCACATGCCTCGCATGTCATACGCAGACTCGCGTATAATTCCACGATAATTTACCGAAGCTCGAATGAACAATCTCAAGGCAAACCTCAAGTTCGACTTTTTCCAAGTTCAAGCAAAGAGAAAGGCCCCATGTCTTAGCCCCCACTGGCCAAAGTAGGGAGCTGTGGGAAAGCCCTACTTCGTTTGCATATTATTACGGCATTTAGCCCGTTTTGTCTGCACCTAAAAAAAAAATAAAATGAAATGCGTATTAATCGCGGCATAAAAAAAAAGGCGAAAAAGAAAGAGGAAAAAAACGAAGGAAAAAACGAGGAGAGAAAAAAAAAAAAAAAACCAAGTCCTGCTCTCATTAAGGGAAGCTATAATTGCATGATCGAACGTAAAAGCTAACCGAGCTTCTTCTTAAGACGAGGAGAAAGGTTGCGAACTCGGCGGCTCTCTGTCATCTTCCTCCCCGGTTCGTTAGTTCTGCATCGCCAGGTCCGCCCTCCCTCCCCCTCTCCCTCTCTCTACTCCCTCTCTCTCTCTCTCTCTCTACATCGCTTCGCCGATCTCGATCCTCCCGCGTCTCCGCCCGGGTGCCCCCGGCCCGCCGCCTCCCGCCGGCGATCTCCCCCCGCCTACCTCCGTCCCTCCGGCCGTCGCCGTCCGGCGAGCTCGGCTCGCGCCCGGATCGGATCTAGGGTTTTTCCCCGGCGAGGTGCGTTTTTTCCGCGCGAGCTGTGGCTGGGATTTAGCGCGTGGCGCCGTTGCGTCCGGCGGGGCTCGTTTGTTTGGAGATCGTCGGGCTCGATCGCCGCGACCGGCGGTTTGGATTTCCGTTCCGGATCGGCTTTCCCTCGGGATCTGTTCCGGATTCGCGGTCCGTTCGGGTTTTCTCCGTGCGTTCTCCCCTCCTCCTGATGTGCTGCTAAGATCGGTGATCTCGAAAGCTTGAGTTCGGTCTAGTCGTGAGCTCGCTATGAGACGAGCTCGTGCTCGAGCTCCCCTGGTTTTGTCATTTTGAAATCCCGGAGCTTGATCGCCGGCTAGCTTAGCTGGTTTTGTTAGCAATTGTTGTGCGGAGTGTGCGTTGTTGTGCTCGCTAGTGTTTGGAAATCCTATTGCTATCTTTTCCATGGAAAAAGTATGCTGAGAGCACGGTAGAGATAGCTTGATTTCTTTAAATAACTTAGATTTGAGGTATAGTGCTAAATGCCACCACCATCTTTAAATCATTCTGCCGTCCTGGCTGGAAAAGTTTTGACATAATTCCAATTTAGAAAAGACCGGACAACATTATGCATTTACCAGGAAAGAATTTTATGGAGAATCACCGAGAATTCTGTGCTTGTAGTAGATGAATTTACTATTTACCGACTTAAATGCACGAGTACTCATCGGGCAGTAAAGTTTTGGATGGAATTAGAAAGGGAAAATCGCTATGATAGGGATTCACAGAGTAGATTGTCGGTCCACATTATATGCGAGTCTGGGAAAATGCCCTTGGAGCAGCTAATTGTGCCAAAAACTCCTTCACATCAGAGTTGGGGGTCCTTAAGCATCACAAATTCAAAGGTTAATAATTGCTGAAACACAACTTACTGAACAGGAAGAACTGTGATTCGTACACACACTTAATAGGTCCATGTAGACCTTTATTGCTTACTGAAACAAATCCCAGTTTAACAAGGAGAAGAGTAAGTTTCCTATCAATTGATAGGTGCTTAATTTAGATACTGGGATATGATTTGAGCTTAAAACGCTTTCTACGCATCTCCAAAGGTCGTTTTGGGCATACTATAATGGCGCTTCAACAAAGTTCGATTTTTTTCAGTGCAAAGCTAGTTAACTTGTGATCTTTAGATGCTACTTCAGACTCTTCATAGCATTTGTTAGTTGAACTCCCTACAGAAAGAAGTGAGATATAGTATAATTCTTGCTTCACCGTTAAAATTTTTCACTGTGATGGACGTTGACTCTCAATTTGGCTTTCAAGTATCCTAGAGGTTTTTATTTCAATTATTTCTGCGTGGTGCAATTTGGTTGTGTAATTTGTAGATGCTACAAATTTGATGTTTGAATGCCAGCTTATTGAATCGGACCTTTCTAACTCTTCTTTACTGTTGTGATGTCTCTGTAGAAGCTTGCATTGGCAAGGAACTCCCAGTCCGGTTGTCTTTTTCCACGAATTTCTTTATGGAGACTGAAAGATAGACTTTGGGGAGCAGCGTTGACGAAATTGAAAGATGGCTCTATCTAGCAAGGCTGATCAAAAGGCAGCTGTAGATGTAGCTGCATGGATGTTCAATGTTGTCACTTCAGTTGGTATTATCATTGTCAACAAAGCCTTGATGGCTACTTATGGCTTCAGCTTTGGTAAGCTACTTAACCAAATTATGTTGAAATTCCTTATTCTTGGAGCATCCTATTGTCTTACTTTGACCTAGCATAGAACTTAATACTTCAGCGATACAAGTCTTAGCACTATGATCATCACATGGGTGATTTATTCCAATAGTTTGTTCAACATACTGAGTAAGGATCTCAATCTTAAGCCTTATGCCTTGGGGTTGCACCTGGTCATCAGTGAGGTGGGGACAGCCGGACAGGTATGCTGAGTGTCATTAATAATAGAAGTCAAAGGAAAGGTGAAGCAATTGAATAGAGATTGAAAATTTAAAGTAGTTAAGCTGCAGAAAATCAGTGGAGTTTCTGCATGGCCAAAACCAAATCTATTTTGGGGAGTTTTATGTTAGGATACTATTAAAATTTTTTTTGCAGTGATATGAAGATTATCAATGGCACAGGACATATTCGTTATTATCTAGAAATACTAGATTTAACTACTCTCTCATTTCAGTAATTCTTATGAGCCTAAACAATGATGCCCCCTGCCAGAAGCTCGAGAACTCTAAATTTACTAGAGTTTTTTTTTTTTGTGGGTAAAGTAAATTTACTAGAGTTTAGTGCTGAGTAGTCTTGAATTCCTTGTTCCTTGCCTGCTATCTGTGAGATTTGGTTCACAGGAGTTGTTTGGTTCCTTTTCCTTGAACAGCCTCAATTTCATATGAGAACTCCGTAACGGAAGTCTGTTATGGTAGTAACTGAATAGATCTCTACAATCATGAGAAGAAAGTGAACATGATATCTATCTCCTACGGATTTCTTCACAAATGTATGGTCTAGGGAGTATACTTGTATAGAAGTAATAGTATTCTTGAGGTATGAGGACAATGGTTTTTTCTTGAACCAGTACTGTTTTTTGCGGATATAGTTAATCCAATTGTAATATGAAACTAATGATACTTAACGATGATGTACCGTTATGACATTAGCTCTCTCTCCTTTGCAGCTACAACATTGACTGGTTTACATTTTGTTACCACGACCTTGATGACAGCCATCTTAAGGTGGTTGGGATATATCCAATCCTCTCATCTGCCTATCCATGAGCTTCTGAAATTCGTCATTTTCGCCAATTTTTCTATTGTCGGAATGAATGTCAGTCTAATGTGGAACTCAGTGGGATTCTATCAGGTACATCTGACACTTCAATTTGGCAAATAATTTTGTGAGATGCTTTACAATTTACACGTTTGCTTAATCAACTATCAGATTGCAAAGCTGAGCATGATCCCTGTTTCCTGCTTTTTGGAAGTGGTGTTGGACAAAATGCGGTACTCCAGAGATACAAAGCTGAGCATAGGAGTTGTTCTTTTAGGAGTTGGTGTTTGTACTGTCACTGATGTGAGCGTTAATACAAAAGGCTTTGTTGCTGCTCTGATTGCAGTGTGGAGCACTTCGCTTCAACAATATGTAAGTAATCTTTGTTTCATTTAATGGTAGTCTATGATTTACCCTATTTCAAGTATTTCTTAGTCAAGCAAAGTCAATTATCCTACATCCTTCATGTACTTTTCGTGGCTATAGTATTACTTTTATGCACCTCCAGTGAATGTTCACGCTTCTTATAAATGTATGGAATAGCAGCCTGAGTTCACCATTGGGTAACCTTGTTTTTGCTTGCGCAGTACGTGCATTACCTTCAGAGAAAGTATTCATTGAGTTCCTTCAACTTGTTGGGGCATACTGCTCCTGCCCAGGCTGGGTCACTGCTCTTGGTTGGCCCATTTCTGGACTATTGGATGACAAACAAGAGAGTTGATGCTTATGACTATACCCCAGTTGCTGTGGTAAGCTTACATATTCACAGTCTTTAAAGTAACATTTTAGTTGTCGGCACTGCAATGGACTGAGCCTCTGCTCTCTGAATCTTGTGCTACATGTAATATATGTAATGTGCAATTTCCTTGCTCTAGTTAGATTTGTAGACGACACTAGCACTGTCCTGAGGTATTTTCTGACAGTGTTTAACCCGAATTCTTGGACATTCTAGGAATGCGCTCGCCTATATTTAACCTTTTGATGAACCACATGCACCTTTCTACTGTCATTATTCTTGTTTGAGTTCAGAATCTGATGTTGGCCTCCTTACAGTTTTATTTACCAGGGAGCAGGTGACTTTCATGACCAGTATGGATGTCAAGAAATCATACACTTAATATATGGGATTTTGATATCGCTTCTTTGATTTTGCTTCATCTTTGTGTTTGCTTGCCACAGAAAATTGAAGTTTCATAGCATGGAAACATAGGACTTCAAATTTTGTTGAATGATACCATGAGCATGGGCAGTTGACTGTATTGAGTCTACTCAATTTGTTCTAATCACGAAGTGCTGTTAATCAAGGCCTGCTTTTCATGTTGGATTTTGCAGATGTTTATTATTCTATCTTGCACCATTGCTGTGGGGACTAATCTCAGCCAGTTCATCTGCATCGGTAGATTTACTGCTGTTTCTTTTCAAGTAATTGGCCATATGAAGACAATCCTTGTCTTGATCATGGGCTTCCTCTTCTTTGGGAAGGAGGGTCTCAATCTTCAAGTAGTCATCGGCATGGTCATAGCTGTAGTTGGAATGATCTGGTATGGCAACGCATCATCTAAGCCTGGGGGGAAGGAGCGCCGAAGCCATTCACTTCCTACCAGCAGACAGCATAAACATGGTAGTTTGTCGGAATCCACCGAAATAGACGGGAAAGTTTAAATATTAGTGGTCGCCAGTGAGCAAAACATACAAGATAGCTGATTCCAATTTATCATCTGAGATTAGAAAACCGTTCTTTTTCTTCTCCATTGTTTTTCCTCATTCAGTTATTCTTTGTTGTCCCCAAGCCACTCCAAGGGAACAGATCTTGCTGAATAGGGATAGCTGTGCTGCGAAAATTTTCCCTGCTTGATCATATAAGTTATAGTAATTAAATTGTTGTTCATTTCATAATTATAAAAAAGTTTGGTTTTCTTTTGTCGATTAAGCTTGTCCAGGTCTGTTCTTTGACTTAAAGGCAGTACTTCATGTATGCTGCAGTTTTCAGTCCCGGCCATTAATTGTTCCTAATTAGGCGAACGATCGCTATTCCGAGTTTCCTTATTATTGCTTGGTTATGAACTGATGTGCTTTCGAAGCAAAGTAAATATCAGAAATTCTGGACCTACTAAATAAAGGGTCAAGCGTTATCAAGAAATTAGTTTTAGCCAAGATAAATTTCCCTGTAATCAGATGCAGCCTATTTTTTTTCTTTTTGGCTTTTGGACAATTACAAAAATCTATCTACAAATTTTTTCTGTCAATTACACTTTGCATCTTCTAATTTTAAAAACCTACACTTGGCACTCTATACTATAAAATCCTACGCTTCTCTTTTTTTTCTTTGGACAAAAAATCCCACGCTTCGCATTCTACGTTTTTGGAAAAACTTACACTTTTCACGGGTTATTTTCATAATTATTTCCTAAATTTGTTTCATTCCAGATTGTCAAGTATAGGTTCTATTCTTTTTTCCTCTCCTTTTCAAGTCTCGGGTGCAAAGTGTAAGGTTCTGAATCTCGGTTGTTGCAAAGGGTAAATAAGGGGAAGAGGAGGATTTTCATCCTGCCTGCAAGTGACGTGTGAATATCTCCTCCTGCGTAGAATTTGATCAAATTCATGCAGTCTGGGTCCCTCGTTTGAGCATAGACATGTGTAAGTTCTCTTTAACTGTTACTTTGGCGACGCATGATGAATCCGAGTGGGCAGTTCTATGGTCCGTTTGAGGGGATGGATCATAACGGATAGTGGCCCTTTGATTTTTCCGCAACTCTTATGCAAATTGTTGCAATGCACAAAATCGTGAAGCTTTACAATTAACGGACAAGATTTACCCTTTCGATTCTGTGGTCATCAAAAAGTTGGGGTCGATTCCCTAACATCCGAGACCAAGATTCGGAGAGCAGAGGCTAAAAGAAAAAGAATAGCATCTCTCTCGCGTCTCTCGAGCAAGCGGAGCTCAAAGAACACCCTGTTTCGTTTGCTAGCCCCAGAGACATAGTTAAACAAAAACGTGCAAGAAGGGCAGGTGAAGCTCAAATAATACCCCGATTGCTAACCTGTGAGACATTGTGAAACAAAAACGTGCAAGGAGCAAAACGTGTGATGAGCAAAGGAAGTTGAACGTACCCTGATCAGTTGATGTGGCACAATTGGCCTTGGAGGTTCTAATATACACTAAACATTAACTCAAACAAGATAATCTGATGGACCATCCAAATATGAAGTCAATGAGACGGGGATGCTAGACATATCAACATCAACGGCCTTCATGGCTACTCCGACATATCAACAACTACGCCTTCAACCATGCCTTCATGGCTACTCCGACGATGAAAGACTCAAAGGTGGAGACTCCAGTTATGTACAACCAACCACCGACAGAACTGGGAGATTAACTTTGAACTTCCTGAGCTTGATTAGATTCTCTAAGAATTCATATCAGGGTATATCGCTTCATTAATGGAAGCCGGCGGTAAACATCTTCGACTTGTTGATTGTTATCAAAATTGAACATCTCATTGCCTTCCATGAAAGGAATAAAAGAGTAGAAAGAAGATAAGAGGACCTCATCACTGCGAAATGCCCAAACGACCAGTATATGTTTCCCTCACAATTTGAAGTACTGGTGTCTAGTATCAAGTAGTTCAGAGCTTTGAAAGTATACTTTAGATGTCAACATTATATGCACATTTGGTAATGAACATTCATCTATAAATCCCAGAAGTTTCATATGCCTGGCCTGAATGACAGCAGAATTCTGTCGGCAACATCTGACATGCCATCACATTCTCAGTTAATGTAAAAAAGACAGAACACGTCCGATTTACCTGCAAGCACTATGGATTCCATGACATTGTTAGTTATCGCATTATTTGTTTCAGCTCTTGGTGAATGTGCCCCATTAATTCATAAGCCTAAAATTAGTTGGAACGGGAAACACGAACCCCCCATTGTTTGCCAAGGCTCATAATTAGCATCAGAAGCCAAGCAGTCATCACATCCTAGATGAATTCAGTAAAGGCTATATCTACTAAGTGATCATTTGCAATTGAAAAATTAAAACCGCAGGCATGATGAGAAACAGCATTCTCTCAAAAATTTGATTCATGTAATTGCACTACCATTTCAGCAAAACCGGGCAAAACACATCATACAACTAAAAGGAAAAAAAATGTTGAGTAATAAATCTACTAAGTCCATGCAAGGAACTTAAACTCAGAGATCCAACGGAAGACCTACTCCAAAGGCCTTCCATGTAATGCCAACACTTGAAAGGAATAAAACTCAACGCTTCTTGGAGACACCAACAGTTTTTCCTCTACGGCCAGTAGTCTTTGTGTGCTGGCCACGGACACGCAGGCCCCAGTAGTGCCTCAGACCACGGTGGTTCCTACATTGCAGTGTTAATGTCAGCTACTTACACCATCACGTTCAGATTCCTATTACTTAGAGGGATGATACCCAAAAAAGCTAATTTACTAGCTTCCACAGTTGCAATCAGGAAAAAAATCAATTTGGAAGAACATGTGTTTAAGGGTGGCAATGCACACGCAGATCTACCCCACCACATACTTGAACAGAATGAAAAAGTGACATTGCCATAATCATGGCACAGCACTGTAAACCAATACACAGCAAAAAAATGAGCAAATGCTGCAGTCACCTGATCTTCTTCAACCTCTCCAAATCATCCCTCAGCTTCATGTCCAGGGCATTCGAGACAACCTGAGAGTACTTTCCATCTTTGTAATCCTTCTTTCTGTTCAAAAACCAGTCTGGAATCTTAAACTGACGGGGATTGGCGACAATAACCATGAGGTTGTCTAGCTCTGCAGCAGTCAATTCACCAGCCCTGGCAGCAAAAAAGAAACTCCCCACATTAGGTGCATCTTATAGCAGAAATGCCTATCATTTTGCAAGGATTCAGAAACAAATCATTCACTTGACACGTATTTCACACGCTAGAACTAGCAAATGCATTAAACCAGTAGATGCACTGTTAATAAAGTGAGAACAAATCACAGGCTCAACAGAAAATTAAACTAATCATCTACACTATCTTCCACTCCTACAGTTCAGTTAAGAAATAAGAAATAACGAGCACACCAAATCTTCCCAATTCCTACTCAGTTCACATGACAGAACACTCCGAGGCATCACATTTCTCCGATTATCCATAAAATTCGCGATGACCACACATCAGTAGCTACTTCATTTCACACGAGACCAGTGCCCAAGTAGTTCAGTGAGTAGCCATCCTGAAAAAAGAGTTGTTTCAAGATCACCAGAAACCAACTCATACAATGGTGATGACCAGAAACTATCCCCCAAAATGCGACTCAAACTATCAAATCCAGATGCCTGCATGAGCGGAGGCATAACACTTGCACCCTCAAACAGCCAGGAAGCACGAAACTTTCCTTTGTCCCTAGTTCAATACACATCTACTCGGAAGATTTCTCCTAGCGTCAACAAATAAAGCGCCGATTTTTTTTCCAAACTATCGTACTCGCCTATACGCATCATACTCGATTCTCCAAAAGCAACGCAAGCTCGCACCACAATCAATGCGGATCTCGACGATACTTCGACGACACCAACGGCTGATACGGGAGCGGAAAGAGAGGGAACCGAACCTCTTGTTCATGTCGACGTCGGCCTTCTTGCAGACGATGTTCGCGAAGCGGCGGCCGATACCCTTGATGGAGGTGAGGGCGAACATGATCTTCTGCTTCCCATCGACGTTGGTGTTCAGCACACGCAGGATGTGCTGGAACTCCTCGTTCGCCACCAGCGACTGCCCATTTTCGCACATACACACACACTTCGATCTTCAAAACCACTCGAAACAAGGAGGGAAAAGAAGAAGGAGGAGAAGAAGGAGAAGAAGAAGAAGAAGAAGAGGATGAAGCTAGACGGAGTCACCGCCGTTTCTTACCATCGCGGTTGACACGGGCTTTGGAGGCACGGCGGCGGCAGGCGGAGATGCGGGAGGGAGGCGCGAGACTCTTCTTTCTCTTCGCTGGCCGTGTAGAGAGCTAGGGTTTGGAGTGATCCTCATATATGTCCCTTTACGGCCTGCATTGACCTTTTTGCCCTCCCCTGGTGGCGTATGGGATATATTTCGTTTGACCCGACCCGACCCCACCCCGACCCGACCCGTGTTAAACTTTACCAACCGCCAAGGTAATCTCATGTATATGTGTTAATCCAATCGCGTAGTATTATAGTATGTTAATTTTAATGTCAAAATCTTTCGATAACTTATTTAATTTACACAATCGTAATTAATACATATGTGTTTTGCAATTGTAATGCAATTGAAGCAAAGTCATGATGCAATCAATTTTGATTGGATCATATATCTTGTTCTTTAATGTACATTACCAGTAGAGATTGCTCGACTCTTATACCAAAGAAATCGAAATGGGGTGGTGCAAAACAATGGGATTGAAAATAGGAAATAGGATCTTTATTTGAATACCGTCTGTCAACCAATTTTGGAATACAACAAAAATGAGTATTTCTTTTTAATTCTCAATTTCAGTTTTTCATAAAGAAATAATGCTTAGATTACAATATAGCTTCACGTTTTTTCCTTTTTGTTCCAAAGGATCCACGTTGATCAACTTTGAAACTTTTCCAAAGAGGGTTGTTTTTGGAATTTAATTTTTTCGTCTTTTATCAATAGAGTGTTACTAGTCATACCGTCCGTTCTTTACACGGATTCATTTACCCGTGACGGTTACACATGTGAAAAGAAAATTCTTAAAAGATCGTTCACATTATAAACAATCTATATCAAAATTCTCAACGCCATTAATATTATATCTCTCGAAAGGGGAAAAAACCGCCATTTATTCAAACAAAAATTGCCTTATATAATAGCGTGGTTCGATCATATTAAATTTTTTATCTCACAATGTAACTTGACTGAAAAATGGCATAAATAACACATAGATTTTAATTTATTATAAATGATTTCTGAACTTTGGTCGAATATGTCATGTGATCCTTGAATATTTAATCCGTTCAATGTATTATTTGAACTTTAGCTTCATATGCATTATCGTCCCAAAACTATCCCTAAAATTTTGGTAAGTGTTTAAACTAGTCTTTATACAATATGGAAATATATAATATTATTATTCTTCAGAGACAACATTGAATATTTTCATATAATTCAATGACTAGCTGGAATATGTACAAAAAGTTGAAGGATAATATTAAAAAGTCTATGAATAATATTATACGTTGAGTTAAAATTTAAAAATGACAATGTATAAATTCAAAATTTAGTGATCAGATTATATATTAAGCTAAAGTTGATTGACTATCCTAGTCATTTTCCCATTCATGTGTTTGACAAATCCTAGGAGAGGATACAAGCATAGCACGAAAGGGCCACCTGGGATTTGGACCCAAGTCAACGGATCCTTCATCGATGATCGATCTGAGCGCGACGCGTTACTTTCACCTTCAGTTTCCCTTCGTCTTTCTCTGCGCGACGATGCGAAACGGACACTGCTTCAGCTGAAACTGCCCCCCTCCGGCGTCCCCCCCCACCCCCGAACGAATCCGATCCCGGAGCTCATTACGCGATTCGTTCCGGACAAGAACGAGCGCCATCGACCCGGGAAGTGAGGGAAAAGATGAAGCTCGTCCTCTGTTTGTGCCTCCCCCATCTTGTTGTCCTCTCTTCGTTGTTCGGTCACGCGGGTGCCAGAGGCGGCGAACGTCGACCCCTCTCGCCATCAGGTCCCTCCTTCGGCTTCACACGGCTTCATCGCTGCGAATTTTCGGGTGGGATGGCTTTTTCTTGATTTGGGTTCGCTTCACTTTGGCTGTTGATGCTCGCAGGCTTTGCGAGTGGCGGTTATGCTGGGGTGGCGAGGCAGTTGTTCGAGGAGCGGCGGGCGGTGAGGTGCGGGATCTCTGTTGGCTTTCGGCTTTTTGGCTTGTGCAACATTTCTCTCCTGGGTATTCAGCTGTTAGACGTCGAAAGTCTAAAGTATAAATCTTTTTGCAGTTCTGATGTGGCTCGTGGGTATATGACCAATTCTGATCTTGAAAAGGCCGTGAAAGCTTTTGGCCGGAGGTGTGGCAATATTTCTAGGACATACAGGTGATTCTTTCAATTTCTGTTGATGCTTTCTTGTGATTATATCAGTGCATTGCATAATTTCTCTCGTAATCAAAATTCGGACTATATTTTAGTGATGCTGACTCGTTATTTGCTTCTCTCTTTGAGGGATTCGTTGTGATGGACATCAGTATTGGCAAAAGTGTTAATGGAGTGCCCCTGGTATTGAATTTGTCGGTTTTAGCCTGTGATGTCTTTTCCTTTTTCATATGGCTCTCCGACTGATTGCTAAACTGGGCTTTCTGATAAATTGGCAACAGTGGGTTATAGAGATCTCCGACAAGCCTGGGATAGAAGAGGCTGAACCTGCATTTAAAGTAAATCTCTCCTCCCTGCTTCTCTTAATTTCATCCTTAAACAAAGGTTTCAAGTGTGCTGTATATGCCATTGATGTGGAACAATTATTTGACTTACCCTTTGTCCCTTTGTTCCTGCAATCTTCTTTAACTTGCATGGAGGGAATTTAGCAAGTTTGTTTCTGGGTTGTGTTATATTCAACTGACAGACGGTGCAATTCACCGGTACGCCATTATGAGTGTAATGGTCTCCGCTATATGAATCCTTTTGACGTTTAAGTTTTCCCTTTACTTCATGCCATTCATTATGCTATCACCTTCTTCTTAGGACTAAGTTTCCTCCAAATTAGTGTACATCTTGGTTTGCTCTTTAAAGGGCCTAGGCCAACTAAAGGTGCCTTTGTATGAAATTTATCTATTCCAACATTTTTTAGAGGTTCTTGAGTAACTGTGCACCATTCTCATCACTTATTACAACCTTCCTCATTCTCAAAGGGTTCTTTCTTAGCTTCATGGAATCAGCTGCTTGATGATTGCTGCTTTATCAGAATTTGCCATTATTTAATGTTGCACTGTGCTTTTCTTTTGCATCATAGATCTGTGATCATACTTGGCATCTGATTAAGTATCATTTTCTTCCAAATGTGGCTAAGTCAATTAGTTGGATGCTTTTCTCTTCTGGTACTTTCGTATTGAAAATGCATCTCGTTTACAATCAGGAGACTCAGACCCTTGGGACACATGCATTCCTTCTGAATGACTTACCATCTTTTCCTCTGCTTCGAAGGTTGGAACCTAGGGTCTGAAGGTTGAATCCTGAACTGTCAATGCTTTTCTTCCTGGGAAACCTGTCTTTTGACTAATTCGTAGATAGCTTGTAGATGTTTTCTGTGCTTTGTGTTTTTTTACGAGAAATGGCTTTTGCTCGTAGTTTCCTTCTCTCAAGGTGAATTGAGATCACCCTTCTTGATCTTTCAATATCTTTCATAGCTTAATCACAAACTAACATACTTTGGAAATTTCCCATTTTATCAAATTTTTTACAGTTCATAGGTAATGTGCACGGGGATGAACCTGTCGGTCGTGAGCTTCTGATGCTTCTAGCGAATTGGATTTGTGATAATTACTTGAAGGATCCATTGGTAATTACCCCCCTTCCCCCACCCCACCCCCCCCCCTTCTCTCCTTCTCTCTATTTCTTTCTTTAATATCATCAATGTAGAGGATTGGCTTCATTTTTCATTCTTCGACGGTACTCATCAAGCTAATCATCAGCATTCCTGCATATCCATTTAAATCGAGAAAGTCCAGATTCACTAAAAACATACCAAATATTAACATGACTTGATTGGTTTATAGCTTGATCTTATGAATTGCGTTGTTGGTCATGTTTGGCCTCTAACTGATCAATCTATATCTGTGCATTTGTACAGTTGGTGCGCGATTTGAATCTTTTGTCTAGTAATGTATCTTATGAAGTAGCATTCTCCTCATTACAGCCTTGTGCATTCAGTTGTAGATATAATTAAGCATTCTTGATGTTTTATCTCCCAATACTGGTGTCTGCAGGCAAAAAAGATTGTGGAGAATGTTCACCTTCATTTACTTCCGGCAATGAACCCAGATGGGTTCACACTAAGAAGGCGCGGAAATGCCAATAACATTGATTTAAATCGAGATTTTCCTGATCAGGTAGCTTTTTACTGCTGCAATCTGTAGGTTTCTAAAGATTATAATGTGCTCTAGCCCCATGCATGGGCATAGCGTTAAGGAACAAAGTTGTCTGTGTAGTTCATCTGCATGAAACAAGTTTTATCCACGGACCAGGTTTACTTATATAAAGTGGACTCCCTTTTCATGGTAAAAAGAGTGATTATAACGTGCATTTGAATGTTGTGACTGAAAAATTAACCATATATTTCCTGACTCAAGTTTCAACCATCTAGTCAGATGGAACTAAGAACTGAAAGATGATAGCTGAAAAAAATTTACAAATTGGGAACTCTAGGATCATCATAAAAATTTGTTCCTAGAATTTTAAAAGGGATAGTAAGTGTTTACAAGAAGTATGGAAAGTAGTTTCCCTTGGAGGATATAGTGAAAAGCTTAATATTAGAAGTCTGGATCTTTCCCTAAAATACTCGGGTATTGCTCTTTTCACCTTTCCTGAACGATTACTCGTGATCTGACATTTTCAGAGGTGTCTTTTCTTTCATCAAATTTTGCCATGCTTTTATATCATGACTCATGTCTAATGATTGTTTCTTTAATGTCTTGTTCTCCTTGTCAAATAATGGTAATAATTGCTTCCTTCATCTATAGCCCAATAATGGAACAAGTCTTTGGGTCTTGCAATGATTCAGTTCTTGCAATTGAATCCAACTTTGGTGGCTTGCATTGATTTAAGATCTATTTGACGACTCGCAGTGAAATTTTACAATTGTTGTCCTTTTCTCTTGATCTTTTCTAGTGGAGAAGATCTTATCATGTATGCTTTCTTCCTTTGAGGATCTGTCACGTATTCAGATATTATTCTTGCATTTTTGCAATTGTTAGCAAAGTAGTTTCCTTCTTGCAGATTATGACTATAGAAAAGACTTCTCTTCTTCCATGCTTTATGATCAATTTCCCCTTTACTTTTGGTTTTGTTGAATTATCTTATGCTGTATGTATTTCTTGAAAGGGCAGTTCTTTCCAATGAATGGAGACGTAAGTTCACGACAGCCAGAAACAAGGGCAATTATGAGATGGTTGACAGAGATTCGTTTCACAGCATCTGCTTCCTTGCATGGGGTAATAAATTTAGCTCTTCTTTTTTTGTACTAGATCCTGTCATGCTGGGAGGGCCTTTGGTGACGACGCATGATTTATACTTGTTTATTGATGCATGACTTACAATTGTTTATCCCCTCCTTCCCCTCCCATGTGTAATGTTATTAAAATTTTAAATATGAAGAATTATTTGAACAATGAATGTAACAATGTGCATCCTCTTATGATTTCTCAGGGTGCACTGGTTGCAAATTATCCGTGGGATGGAACGGAGGACAAGAGGTGATTGTCTGACATTCTGGATCATATTATGAATTCGTGGGCCACATATCTTGGGAATTTGCTTGAGTTCGCAGCTGTGTACAGTGCCTATTGTCACTGTGATCTGTGTTGTCGTGCATGCATCTTCTTTGCCTGATATACTAGGCATTATTGCTTTTTCATCGATTAGTCTTTCTTTCACTATTCTTGTGAGTTAAATCTCCAGATAATATGTAGGTTCTGTTCTGATCTCCAGTTTGCCGCGTGTCCCAAACCTTTTCTGTATTACTCCTATGTTAGGTTAAGTCATCCTTTTGTTGTAATGAAAAAGTTGAAATCATTTAGTTTTAGAGGGGCAGCAGAAGATGGACAGGTGCTGCACTTTAATCAAAGTTTACATGTGATCTTTTATCGGCTTACTTGATGTGTTGTTGATAACTTTTCGAAAATTACTGCAGCATTTTATGCTTTTCTTTCTTATCTTGTATTCTCAATGACTATTGACAATCCTAAATTACAGGAGACATTACTTTGCCAGCCCTGACGATGAAGCCTTTCGGTTCATGGCAAGTGTATATAGTCGCTCTCACCGTAACATGTCTTCGAGTAAAGAATTTCAAGGAGGAATTACGAATGGAGCAGCTTGGTATGACAGTGTTGAGGTTAATACATTGTAGCTCGTAGTATAGGAGGTGCTGATCTTTCCTGTGTTTTAATTTTATACCTATGTGAAGTGAACCGCTGGACTTTGCGAAAGAGAAATAGTTCCATTCTACATTTGAGCACTTTAGTATGTCACCTGGCATTTGACTATTAAAAAATTTCTTTAATTATATTGCTTAACTTGCCCTAGGTATCCGATATATGGTGGCATGCAAGACTGGAACTATATCCATGGTGGCTGTTTCGAATTGACATTGGAAATTAGTGACAATAAATGGCCAAATGCTAGTGAGGTATGCTCCCAAAAGAGTCAATTCGTATGCTTTACTAATCTGACATTTTCAGAGGTGCCTTTGTGCTGTATTTTCTTCACTCAGCCATATAGTTTCTCCCAAAAATGGTTGGACATGATCAACCAAATCTTGTTAATTAAAACATTGATGTAAGAACATGTGCAATCCAGATAAATTCTAATAATAGTATGGATCTGGTTCTGGTATTTCGATCCTTAGCTGCTTCCCAAGTTAGAATAAGAGAGCCAAATTTGATGCTGAAACTGACTAATATTTTTATTTCATATGGCTTTGACATATCACTTGAATGTGCTGATCTAATCATTCTTGTATTCGGGAAGTGATCAATTTACTTGAGCTTTCTATTTGTGTAATTTTGCAGCTTCCCACTCTATGGGAGTACAACAAAATGAGCATGCTTAATCTTGTTGCCAGTGTTATTAAGGCAAGTGGTCTGCGCATTCTTTTTTTTTGGTAAGGGAGAGAGATTCTGCGCATTCTTTTATATTATGCAGATAGTAAAATTTCCAGAAAAATCTTTAGCGAGAAGTAGAAAAAAAAAACCCTAACCCTGACAAAAAAAGCCACTTTACATGTGATACAAAGCTTTTCTTGTTAGCTATGCAAAGTTGTGCAATCGTTCTTTCCCTAAAACTTCTTGCAGACTGGAGTTCATGGAAGAATCTACTCTTCAGATAGTGGAAGGCCATTGCCTGGCTTTGTCCTGATCAAGGGAATAAATAGCACTGTATGTTCCAGCATTTGTTTTAGTCCAACTTGTTTGCGTGCAGTATCCATTTGTTGTCTTGTTCATTCATGATTACCATCTAGTAGTGATCTCTGTGGTTTAATTATGTATAGGTTGTTTGAAGTATAGCTGATTCTCTCTATTAGGGTTATATAACTGTATTGGTAGTTTCATTTATTTTTCCTTTCTTTTTAAGATGCTTTGTGTTTTTAATTAACTTAGCAGATTAAAGCTAGTAGAGGACTTGCTGATTACCATAGAATGCTTGCCCCTGGAGCAAAATATGAAGGTACTTCATTATTTGCCGTTGTGTTATTATGAGTATCTAGCGATCTCACTAGTAAGTATTGAACTCTTAACAACAATGGAAAGCATTTTTCGACTACATCACACGCTTTTTGGATAATACATATCATACCCTAACTTTTATCTCAAATGGTGTTGTATCAATGATCTTGTCAGTGCTCTGATTAGAATAATTTCTCATTGTGACTTAAATTATCTTCATTGCAGTTGTGGCATCTATGCCTGGGTACAAACCGAAGACCACGACCATCTGGTTGGAAGAAGGAGCTATGACCGTGGATTTTATTCTGGATCCCGTAGCTACACCAGTGGAAAATTGGTTAAAAAGTATATGTGATTGTAGCTGCAGCAGCAAGAGCAGTATTGAATTAATGGGCTTCATTTGGAATGCACATTTGGGAGTGTATTTTCTTTTAGTTATTGTTGTCCTTGCATTTATCTGCATACTCTTTAGGCGAAGAATGCCTGTATTAAAGCATAGACAAACTGGAGTACTGAAAAAGTCGGTCGTTGTATAGGGCTTCTGGAGTTAGTTGATCAGAAGCAAATTTTTCTCTGTATTTTATTCAGCAGCTCTGTATTTTCTACGGCAGCTAAATATATCAGACCATCTGAGACAATCCTGTTAGTGAGTGCGGCAAAAGGTTGAATCGGATGGTTGTCATAGACGTAATGAAGAATGAAGAAATGCAGAAACAGGAGAGGAGGGAGAAGAAGGGGAAAAGATCCCATTTGTAGAGGGCACCTGATTTCAACATTGTCTTCTGACAAATGAGCAATGCTAAAGCTAAATTATATTTAGGACATTCAGACTTCAGAGTCAGTACATTACAGAATTTTACATGAATAAAAAGTTCACATTTTTGAGTATTATTTCAATTCAGATCTTGGCACAATGGGAGGCACTCTCTGTTTCTTTTGAATTATTTTGTCATTCATGAACAGGTGAACATGTAGAAAAAATCCTCCCCATTGACATGTGTGGGCTTCGCATGCATTCATGGGTTCGAAATGGATTTCTTCTCTTATCCCATGCTGATATGAAACTCCTATGCTTCTCCAGTTTAGCGTTGCACTGTGGAGCTTTCAACCACTGGACGTTATCTTCTGGAATTCAGAGCTCTCTGCTGTGCTGTGCACTCATGGTTTCTAATTCATTTTGGACATTATAATACTTTTTGAGCAAAGGTTGGATAGTTAAGTTGTTTCAGCAATCTATGGCCAAAAAGAAAGTTGCTCGAGCAATTAACTGGGAACAGATCAGAGTTACAGAGTGCATACAAGGGCAGAGTGAGTGTAGTGTGGATGCACAACTTCAGGAGGATGACAGTTTGAGTAAACCATACATATTGAGGAGGAGGATCATCAAGCGCAGCGTATGATTTGTACTGATAAGAAGGCTACAATTAAAAGTGGCTTCTCACCAAAAGAGAAATATATGCAGTCTTGCATTATAGTCTGCTATAAACCAAATGTCTGCAACACACTGTAAGTTAAAGACCTCTACATCACTCTTTCTTAAAGAGGTCAATAGTCATGACCCTGGCTATAGTACACGGGATATGTACATATAGATCCCGTGATTTAATCACTTTGTCCAAAACCAGAATCACAAATCAACGCAAGATTGACTGTCATTCTTTCTTCGCAATCACATGGTTTTGGCTCCATCTTCCCTGGACACTAGCCTCTCTAAACGGCTTATCAATGCATCAAAATCGTCGTCGCTCCTAATGATGCTGAGCCTCACATATCTCTCGTCGTCATGGAACACGCTCCCTCC
The DNA here is from genome assembly GCA_031216285.1 of Syzygium syzygioides. NCBI lineage: Eukaryota > Viridiplantae > Streptophyta > Magnoliopsida > Myrtales > Myrtaceae > Syzygium > Syzygium syzygioides. The sequence goes on from CM062247.1 coordinate 30,903,692, forward strand.
TCTACCGATGATTTTGGCTGCGCTTAGGATCTCAACGCAGTTCCTATCTTCCTCCCTCTCGCATTTCACCCATGCATAAGCTGCCATGAAAGCTCGAGTTAACTTGGGGAAAAGAATATAGCCAGAAAAAAAAGAGAGAACTGGCATGGACATTCCTAGGATTTTGGGTAAAGTGATGGATATTAGTCAGGCTGGTGGTTTAACAGTTATGCTGATGCATAACATAAGAACGATTCTCTTCAAAATATTTGTCAATATGATCGCAAAGGGCATTACTAAGCTATTTTTCAGACAAAAGCGGTGTGACACCTGTTGGTAGAAAGTCTGTGCATATTTCGAAAAGAATGACACTGACAAATCCTCATGTATTTATATCTTTTTTTTTTTTGGTAAGGAAAAAACAACAACTCATGTATTTATATCAATCTGTCGTCATATCGAATTCATTCCTCACGTTATAAATAAGTTCTAGGATTACCAGATTCTTCGTTTTGTTATTAGTTGTGTGATGCTCTCACCTGGAGTTGGATCTCTGACTTTCTGGAAAAAGGTGCAGTTTTCGGGTGGGATTTTCTGGAGAGAGAATCTTGTTGACATGGACAGTGTCTTCCTCAGTCTGTCCCAACGTTTGGTCATCGTTTTGTATCCGAACTCGAATATTTCCCTCCCTCCATCTTCGACGATCACTTTCAGAAGCTTCAGAGCTCTTAGCTGAGTGTCCCTCGAGACGCCCATCGTGTTCAATTCCAGGTACCACGCCATCCTTTCGTACACCTCTTCATTCCTTATGAATGCCCATCTGTTTTTAGCCAATGTTAACAATGAAAGAAATGATCTCCACTGGGTAAGCTAGAAGATTTTACTGAAAGCTATGATACAGTCAGCTAAATCAGCAACATCAAAGTATAATTTGAATCGTGAATATATAGCAGGAAAAATCAAAATCTGGAGAAAAAGTTGAGGGTTTTGGCATATTTACCCGAATCTGCTACCGGCATGACCAGTGAGCTTAGAGATAGTGAAGATGGTGAGGTCCTCATCTGCTGGGGAAGGAATCCCGGTGAAATGTGGCCAGTAATAAGCACGGTCGTAAATAGTTTTAACATTAGGGCCATGGAGAACGGCCTCGTTCAACAATCCATTGGGATTGTTCGGTGCAGTCACGAACTCGATGATGTCCCCGGTGGTGTTGGTTGCGTTCTTCCATCGCGCCGTGTCTCCCTGGAAGCTACAGTCTGCCGAGTCGAAAAACTCTATTTGCATTTGATAAAGCTGTGAAGAAGAAGAAGAAAAACACCATACCCGAAAGGTGAAATTACGTCGAAATTGAGCATAAGGATGGAGCAGGATGAATTGCAGGGTCCATGGCAAGCTCATTAACGGAAGAATGCTAACCGCATAGTAGGGGATTGAGGCCACAACTGAAGCAGGAAGTGAAGAGTTGTGAGGAGAGAGAGCATGGACAGCAGCATTGAGGAGTTGGGTAGAGCCAGCACCAAACAAAATGTATTTGCTGTCTGTGACGGCATTCCCAACCTGGGAGTGCAGCTTCCTGAGGAGAGACTCAAGCTCTTTGGACAAGGTGGTATCGTCACTGAAGGAGTAGCTCATCCTGTGCCACCCTGCCACCACTACTGCACTGCTCTCTGCATGCTGCTTCCAGAATGGCTCCAAGAACAATGGATCTCCCCTGAAACCCAAAAAAAAAAAATGCAATTTATGGAATGAATTAAGGAAATTTCGAAAGAGTGGAAAATGCTGCTCCTTGTTCTAAGACCTCAAAAAGTTATGAACACAAGGTGGTTTATATTTAACGAGGAGTGGAAGAACGGTTCCGATCCATAAGGGAGACGTGCAGCTGCACCACTGATGCATGAATACTTGCGAAACGCGAAAAGGAACAAAGAATCGCGCTCAAGGCCTATAACTCGAATATCGTATTGAAGATGGTGATACTATAAGTGAAACATGTCAATTTTCACTACTCGAATGATAAGCTGAGGTGAAAAGTTACATGTACGCATTTAACATCTATCTGCGCAAGACATGTCAATCAAAAGTTACATGTTCGTACTGTATGTGCATGCTTAAAGAAGCACAGCAGCCATAATAGGATATAGAACACCGATCTTTTTAACCCCCTGAAAAATGGAGAAAATAGTGGCGTTCCCGTGCCAGAATTGTATTCTCCCAGAACAGAAAAAACAAGAATCAATAAATACCTCGCCCGTCACATTGGCATTCCACGAATGGCGGAGAGTGTTTCAAAGGGCCAATAGCAATACTGATTCAGTGAATTTTTCAGGAAAACCTTCTATGTCGAATCTAATTCCGGATGAGACTATCAGCTATCCTTATTACAGTAACAATTCAGTGAATTCTGTGCATGTTCTAACAACGTAAAAAAGGAAAGAAAGGATTTCATGCCCTGTAGTAAATGATCGGCATGAGTTCAACTTAGAACAACAAATAATTAAGATTTGTCAGAGCGTTCTTCCACCCTAAGGGGGTAGTCATGGAGTCGTCGTCGTGACTGGACGAAATTAGTCACACTGCTTGTTCGGGATTGATTGAGACGTAGAGACTAACCCGTTGGCATTGGCAGAGCAAGAGGGCAAGAAGAGAGAGCAGTTCGGGCCGCCGTAGCAAGTGCTGCACTCGCAGACCGGCCGCCCGTCGACCATGATCCCGTCAAGAAACGCCCTCCCGTGGCCCGAGCACTCCTCCGCCGCCGCCAACTCGGCCTCGGCCGCCGCTGTCCTGCTCCAGCTCAGCCCCTGGACACGCACCTCATCGTTGCTCCGCTTCCAACCCCACACGCCACGGCGACCCACATAAAGATTCACCCCAAAGAAGAGATTCACAAGCACGGAACACGCCAAGCACAGCTTGTAGACTGTGCCCTCTGATCTGGCCATGCTCTGATCACCAGTACTCTCCCCCGCTCTCTGTATCTCCAGCCAACAAGATTTTGGCACAGAGAGAGAGAGAGAGAGAGAGAGAGAGAGAGAGAGAGTGTCCTGTTGTGGATGGCAAAACAGAGACGGAGAAGGAGAAGGAGGGAGTCAAGAAGAAGAAAAGGGCATAGAGAATGACGGTTGAAACAGCCTGAAGTTGGTGAAGCACACAGAGAATGACAAGAAGACAAACGGATTTCCACGCTTGCTCTGCGTCCGGCATGACGTTTCCAAGCTCCAAGAAGTGGGAGAGCGCCCACGTGGACCACTGCATGAACAATTGAACCCCCTTCTCGCTGACGTTTGGAAGAAAATTCATCTTGTGCCTAGAATAAGAACAAAAGGTGCCATATCAGATTTTTCTAACGCAATGACATCATCATACACTTGTGTAGATATTGCTCTGTTTTCCCTTTTTTTTTTCAAATTATTTTCTTTTGGGTTTTGCGCACGGATTGTGGCCCTTTTGGACTTAAGCAACTCCTTGAAAAGCTTAATCTCGATCCTCGGCCGGAGCTCGGGATCACCGGGATCGCCTGGTGGTGGGCAAGAAAATAATACACTTGTGCTAGTATCGACACATCAAAATAAGGGCATTTTCGAGTATGATTTTGAGATCTCGAGGCGTACATACATGCTATAGAAGTCGACTTACAGAAACCCACGAATTCATTCTTTGCATCGACTAATTTTTTGATCACGAAAAATCCCAAATTGATATATTCGTGACAATTTTACCATCTATTAATTTCCGTTAAATTTTACCTTCAAATTTCTAAGTCGGATGATATGTGGCAGTTGACAGGTGTACCGATTTTGAAGTTTTACCCTCCATCTGTCACATATGTACCGGTTTGTGATTTTTCGTTATATTAATTTCAATTTATCCGAGAGTAAATTTATCATATATATATATATATATATACAAATTTAGGGTTTTTGATAGTTAAAAAATTGATTTAAATACCACCCGCTTGGGTGGCGCTGCTGGAGCGCGCACTCTTCCTCTTGCAAAAGGTTGAGTGTTCAAATCCAGGGCGCCGCAGGGTGACTTAACCGGTGGCACGTGTGTGGTGGCTAACACGTGTCGTCCCCAGGGTTTACTACCCGGCTGTTGGCCGTGCGAGGTTCCCTGGGTTATCAAAAAAAAATTGATTTAAATTAAATGTGTCACAAATACATTAATTTAATATTTTTAATGATCAAAAAATTAATTTAAGCTAAATTTGTTATAAATATATTAATTTAAAATTTTTCGTGATATGAACTCTTAAAAGGATAGAGAATCATTCCTTTTGGTGAAAGCTTAAAAGTTCCTGTACCTGTGCTATTTTCTCAGAGATTGGGTATCTTAGACGTGCGCCCTTTTGCAGAATCACTGTTCGGTATTCAATACCTTTCTAACGCGTGCTTGGTTGGTGGTGACCACCAGATGGTGCTGAATAAAGCCTGTGGAGATGGATTTTCCTCCCCTTGATTCTCTTTATCTCTTCGATGGCGATGAATAGAGAATAACGTGGCTGATAGATTGCGACTTTTCTTTTCTTTTGGCGTACAAAAGAGGCCAAAAAGAAAGAGAATTTTCAACATAATGTTTCGCTCAGAAGAGAGGATAAAGGGGTTTGGTCGATTGCGACTTTTCTTTCTTTTGGCGTAGAAAAGAGAAAAGCGGGAATTTTCAACATAATGTTTCGCTCAGAAGAAAGTCTGTACCGATTCTGATTTTTCGAACTAATTTCTTGCATGCGGAATAACAATCAAGAAAGAAAACATAATTAGAAGATAAAAATAGAAGGGTTAATACCACCGAAAAACTCTAAATTGATTGACCCGTGACAAATTTACCCCAAACTAGTTTTTTGATTACTAAAAACTCCAAACTGGTATACATGTGACAAATTTACCGAAAACTATTTTTTTAACAACCAAAAATCCCAAACTAGTACATTTATGATAAATTTGCCCTTCGTTAAATTGGATCAATACCACGAAAAAATCACAAACCGATACACTTGTGATAAATCGAAGGGTAAAATTCCAAACTGGTACACCCGTGAATTGTCGGGTGTAATCCAACTCAGAAATTTGATAGTTAAATTTAACGGGAACTAACGGAGGATAAAATTGTCACATGTATACTAGTTTAGGATTTTTAATGGTCAAAAAATTAATTTAACGTATATTTGCCACCCGTGTACAAATTTAAGGTTTTTCGTGGTATTAACCCAAAATAGAAAGTCCTCGAATAGCTCCATAAATTGCTCCTTCTTCGAGTCGATTATTTAAATTCGTCCTGCCGGAGTTTATTTCATTTCATTTCATTGCTTTTTCTCGATAAGTTTTTTGGGCTCGGTATAATCGCTTTCTACTTTAAAAATTAGTGGAAGGGTATTTTCTCGTCGACGCGGGCGAAATAGACCTCCAATAAAAAAAAAACAAAGAAAAATAAGAAAATGATCGATCAAGACACTAGGGCAATAAACGGTGTCGTATTCGTTGGCTTGTGCAAATGGTCCAAAAGCTTGAGAGAACGACATGAAGGCGGCCACATTTGCTCTTTTCCCGCCTTTGTTCTTTTCCGTCTTCAGTGAATAAGATTCCAATGAATTTCATTTTTAATAATAAAAAAGATTCGGATTCCATGGCCATAATAAACTGTACGAAGCATGGCTTTTCTATCGCTTTACATCGTGATATTTTGGCGCACGATGACATACAGAGCGAACAAACCCAGTCGAGATTGAAAAATTTAAACGGGAAAAACTCGAACTGAGGTTGAAATTCAAATAAAAAGATAGTGACCGAATTATGATCGAAATAATTAATCACACACACACACATAGCACATGAAGAAAAGAAACATAGTTTTCTAATGTATATGGAAAAATAAAACATCAAAAATCACGAAAAAGAAGAAATTAAGTGCGTTGGAAATTTTAAAATCTATCACGAAAAATGCAATCGAGTCCTGAAACTTTTTAAAGAGTGCAATTGAGTCCGAAAACTCATCGCTAAGGTGCAATTGAGTCTCAAGACTTTCGAAAAGTGCAATCAAGTCCCGAAAACTTATCAAGTCGGTGCAATCGAGCCTTGAAACTTGTTACCATTTTCCATTTGTTAAGTTGGACGGAGTTAATATAAGGACTCGATTGCGCCGGCTTGACAAGTTTCGGGATTTGATTATGCTTTTCGAAAGTTTTAGGACTCGATTATACTTCCGTGAACAAATTTTGGAACTTGATTGTATCATTGAAAGTTTCAGGATTCGATTGCACTTCTTGAAAGCTTTATAATTCAACCACGCTTTCGCGACAAGTTATAGGGCTTCCAGTGCACTAATCCAAAATAAAATAACAATAACAATAAAATTGGTCATGGGCTTACATTGAACCAAGCCCAAATCGGTTAATTTTTATGGGCCTCTGTTTAAAGCTAAAAGAAATCCAGAAGAAAGCCCATTCGTTATTAACAAGCGAAAAAAAAAAGAAAAAAAAATCATTTCAGAAAAATACTTTTTAAGAAAATTCAATATAGAAATTAAACCCTGGAGCAGCTGCCGTTTTGTTTTCCGACACTCACCTTCCGTGCCTCATCCTCCCTCTCTCTCTCTCTCTCTCTCTCTTCGTTCGGGTCGGACCGGATCGACGACGACCGGCGGCCCCCGCCGCCGCCGCCGCCGCCGACGACGAGCAGCCGCCGAGCGCCGCTCGTTTTACGGTTTTTCGTCTCGTTCGAAGCGTTGGAGTCGAAGTGAGGTGTTGGTATCTGGTAAGAATCTCTCGCGGGGGTTCTATCGCCCTTGATCTTTTCTTCTCCTCCTTCCAGATCGCGGGCGTCTCTGGTCGCGAGCTCGTGTTGACCTGAGCCCCGATTCAGTTCTTGCATCGATTAGGAAACTAGATGGGTTTTGCCGTCGCGGGGGATGATTGGTGTCTGAAAATTCAACTTCAGTTCTTGCGGACGCGCTCGTCCTTGTTCTGGTTATCTTATGATTGTATGCGGTCTTCGTTTGACTTCAGATGCCGACATTTCTAGATTTCTTGGTCTTTCTAAGTTTTGAAATTATGGGCAACTGATGGATTTTTTTGAAAGTACGATGATCTGGACCTGATCGTTAAGTTTTTAGGCTGAGCCCGGCTCGATCTTTTTCGTAAGCCACTTCTTTATCATTTGACGAGAGAGTTATCTCCGGATCCGAAACGATTCTTTGTATGGGAGATAGCATTTTGCTCTTCTGTTCATAGTTTTGTTTTTCCTTATTTTGTGGGGTATCTAGTAAAATTTTACTTTTGTGATAACCAATGCTAGAATAGTTTGAATACCTTGCTGATGGCTGTGTTTTGGCATATGGTTTCTGTGGCAGGTAGAAGCAATGAATTGGATTCAACGTAAGATCTACCTTTACAATGTCACCTTTGGGCTCTTCATGTTGGATTGGTGGGAACGCTATTTGTTCAGTATCCTAATTCATTATTTCTTTTACCTCGATCCAATGTGTTGTTCCATGTCTTTTTCTCTGTCTCTGGATGCAGTCAATGTTCTCTCGTGGTTTTGCACGGTTAGTTTATTAGCAAACTCCTGGAGTTCTACGTTATTAGGCTTAATTAGGACTCTCCCTTTCTGGTACACATCGGATTTAATAAAAGAATTTTCTTGCTTGCAATGACTTCCATGCTGTACCTTGTCGGGAATTCAAGGCTGTTCAAACAAGTAGTGTTCTTTCAATGTCATTGTCAAGGCAAGCACGTGGGTTTAGTCAGGATTGTGAATTTCCTTCCTGTTGAAGTTTATTATATAATTCATTTTTGAGAAATATGGTATGGTTGTTATTGTTGCTTGTATTTATATTTTCATCTCCACATCTTACACTTACTTCATGTTCATCTTGGGGTTTCCTAAACATCCACAGATACTCTGGTAATTGTCTTGATGTGGTTTGTTCTTTACAACACTTCACGTTATGTAACTACGTTCTGCAAAAGGTAAATGAATAGTTCAATCCTCTCTCTCTGTCTCTCTGTATGGAGGGTTAGCTCCCCTTTTTCTGGATCTTGTCTCATGCAAGTTTTCTAGTTTCTGAAGTTCCTTTCATTAATCACCTACTTTCATTTACCTCTAATCGGGATATTTTACTTCTCCGCTTTTGCTGTTAGGAGATTCTTATCGTACTTGTGTGAAAGTTCTTATGTTGATTATGGCCTGAGCTTGGATAGTGCAAAAGAAAATACTGAACTTTACAGAGTGTAGATTGATTTATCTCAACACTCGTCCTCTGTTGCAATCAAATTAATGAATAAATAGCTGATAATTGAAGTTTTTCTTTGTAATGATGTTTCAGCATATATGGTGAAGCGCATCAATTTGAGGGAACTAATTGGGCATGGCAGTTTGAAAGAACTGATCAACACCATAGGACATGATGGCTCTCTGTTTCATACTTAGGCTTGGGAACTATTTTGTTGAGGTGCGCATGTATCTTGTGCACCTATCTAGCGAGAATTTTGTAATTACGGTCTGATCATCAATGGTTTTATCGGATAGGGACCAGTCCCTGGCATGTGAAGTTTAAATGATCTGCATTACCTGCAAGACATTTTCACGGCTAGTCCCGGATGCCTTGCCTTGTTCTCTCCTCAAGTATTGTTATTCTTTTCGTATTTTCACCTTGACTATTCTTTGTGTACCACTACCCCTTTCAAACAAGCTTAGAACATTGACATTTTGAAAGCTGTGCTGTCAAATTTACCTGAAAGCGAAAAATACAGTAATCTTGATTGCATCGAAAACCTAAGGCCTAAATGTACTCGCCTGGTGTGCTTCCAATAGATGCTTCTGTGGCATGATTTATTGTTTCTTTCTCTTGGATGTATTGGGGCTATAGACTTGGTAGTCTAATCCTTTATGGTATGGTTTAGTTCCTGTCAATGTGGATTTGGGGGGAAAAAGAGACTGTTGTATGTGTAATTGAATGGGTACTTTCTATGGTTTGATTGCTCTACTTTCTAATTCTGAAAGACCCAACTGAAGATCAACGGTCTGGCTTGGTTTCAGCACTTGTGTGATTTCAGAACTATGGAGGTGTTATCTGGCAGGAATCAGATTTTGTGTAGTTCCACGCCGCAAATTGTATTACAAAGTAATAAATTTATCCTATGGATTCTTTTGGCTATCGAATAGTTTTAGTCTGAAGGAAGGAATGCATAATCACTAGATCTATTGGCAGGGTATGGAATAGAAAAATCAAACCAAAAGGCAATGAATATAGACCGATAATCCAAAAACTTTGGTTTAGTTATCAACCTGTTGTCTTGTCTTGAATATCCATGATAGGGAAAGATATCTGTACTTGAGATGGAGCGACCCGGACGGCTTGCTGGTGTTCTCTCATCATCCCTTTGAACTCCAACTTTAGAATCCGTGATGAATGGTGATATTGTCCTTAATGTTGTTGCAAATGTTGATTTTTCTCACTGTGAACCGTCTTTGCAACGAGCACTGCTTGTCTCAGACAACTTTGGCTCCACAAGGTGAATGGGTGATGCAGTCGTCCTCACATTTATAGACTTTCAGAAGTAGGGTTGTCAGTGTCAGTTCTTCATTAAGTCACGTCTAAACGTGAAATGTGATTAACTCACCAATTTTCTACATTGTTCAATGCTGTATATTAGTATTTTGGTATTAGGTCACTACTTCTTACCAACACTATGAGCCTGGTGTAAAATTATTTCATGTCTCTTTTTCTTAAGAAACTCGAAACGAGGCCTCTCCTTTGGTCTTGGTTGTACACAAGTAATTTGTCAAACAGGTGGATCGAGTCGAGTCATAATTGATCTGACCCAAAATGGCCCATTAAACTATTTATGACCCATTTTTTGGTATTGTAAATTATTGTTAAAATACTTTCATATTTAATTTAATTTAAGAAAATTCACACCCAAATGGAGGTGAGAGCATGAAATGAGTAAATGTGAGATCGAATGAGATTGAGAGAAAATGAAGAGAGTCATAAATTGTAAACACATTTATAACCCACTTAAGATTAATTTTTGATCAATTTAACACTTATGTTATATTTAAATAAATTTATGATCTATTTATTTAATATAACCAACCTATATAATAATTTACCCATTATATACGGGTTAAGAAATGGGTTTGATTCATTTTGATAGATTTACACACAAGTCATCATTGAATACACACGAGCCATCATCGAACACGAAGAAATGATTATACAAATAACAAGAAAGTCCATGTAATGCACGAAAACATTAAAAATTAAATGAATGGCAAGCTTACCGATTGTACGAATGTATGTCCATAGATGGACGCACGTGCGTTTGCATGAACTACTTTCAAAAGTACATGGAAGAACATAATATCCTCGGGGAAAAAAATAAAAAAAGCGACCGAACGCTGATCGAAATGGCCCAGCTCAAAAAGGAAATGGCAGTCACCTTCCCTCAACACGATCAGTCATATTGACAATATGACTGGTCATACATAAAATACATGTTTGAAAAATAGATGGCCTAAACTTTCAAAATTAGTCTCGCTTTGCAAGGATCATGAAAAACAAAGAAAGATGACTATTAAGACTCAGAGTGCCTATCAGCTAGTATCTTTTTTGTTCTTTCAAGTATACCGAAAAATATCGAACCTCCAATACTGATCCAGAGTACCCTTGGTCCCATTCCCTGCAGCCCAAGATATGAAACATGTCATTATCTATGTCCAGTCAACAGCTCTTCCTTATGTACAGCAGTAGTTACTCTTCAACAGAAGAAAGTTCTCCATGTACCGCAAACTTCTGATTACTTCAACAAATCCATCTCTCCATAAATCCAAACTTGAACTTAGTTTTGTCCTGTCACCTAGTATAACCTCGACTGGTATACAAGACTAAATAGTAGTTCATCTATTTCCACCCTGACTCAAATTTGATTCGACATGATGTTAGAGTAACTTCTGGAATTGAAGACATAATGGTGGAGCTTGGAAGTGCTGGGATAGCATGATAAGATTACTTCAAAAAGGAGACAATAACAAAAGGCTACTATGAAGTAAATCTATATTGCTTCAGATTATTCCTTAAATTAACAGGAGAATAGGCAATACCCCAGGAGCTCACATGGCCCGAAGCGAGTGGTGAGATATAATGAAACCCTCAACCAAATAAAAAATAGATAAATTAACCGGGAAAGAAGAATAATATTAACATTTAGACTTTTGATTAGAGTATTCAACTGACACTCGTGCTAATTTGCTTCTCCATGTGGTATAAGATGTGAAGAAGCCAGTAAAAAACATTACTAAACTTCTTTGATGTGAATGCACTCATGTAAAGTGGTCAAACCTTCATAAGAGTAGCAGGTCCTTCTTCTTGGACAATGTTCTTGACACAGTGGGAAATACCTCTATACTGTTTTGTTGCTCCCTATATACTCGAAGAACAAATAAAAGAAACATCAAGAATCACTGAGGACCAAAATGCAGGTATGCCACAATCAAGCAACCAAAACAAAGAAGAAAAGAATAAAATGTGCCCACTACCTGAACCATTAATCTAGTCTTTATCACATCAAGAGGAGTTGTAATGGCTCCAGTAATCGCACCTACAAGCATGACAATCTCAATTAAGAAGTCTCCATTGAGAGCATGTCATCTGCCTAATTATCCAGCCACTTAACCAGGATTCTTCTAATAATAAATCTAAAATTTAGGCTCGTGAATTCAGAAGGAACGAGCCAAGGAGAGAGTGATACTCCATGATAATGCTCTAGGGCAGGCCCCAATTGATGCTGTTTACGACTTAAGATATCTTCATATTGCAGTTAGCTTCTCAGCTAATAGGACGAGCCTGAATTTTACCAACAAGGTTGCCTCATTGGAACTGAAACCAAGAGGAGGTGTTACTAACAAAGTAGCAGTACTTTTCTACTGAAAGTAGCCAGGAGTTATGATATTTAGGACAGTGATTGCAGTAACAGCTAGTCATGCATCACAGATAAAAAGCAGCTCCGATATCTAAATTTAAGACTGTCGATATAAATCAACTGAGTAGCAGTATCTAGAGTAGAAACAGATGCAGTACCCCTTTAAAAACTATAGTCAAGTATAAACCCAATAGATGGTAATTCTACTTTTGGTGTGTTCCCTTGTGTCACAGTAATTCTAAAATCTGGAATCCCAGTAATTCTAATGGAGAAGTAACTGCTTTTTTTCATCCCTCCAGTTCAAAAGACATTACTACTTACATTGACGGATTGAGGTTTCATCATTTCAACCTTTTAGGTAAATCTCTCTTTTAAATCGATTTGATTGGTTGGTAAGCAACATCAACCACTTATTAACAACCAAAACTTCTACTTTTTCATTATGTAACAATGTAGACAGTTTTTTCTTACCCTTACCAAAAAAAAACAATGTAGACAGTTTATTATCTGTAGATAACCTTGATTAAGGGTTGTACATCAGCAATCTTCAACACGAAGGCAAAGGTTACAGATATTTCATTTTTCACCATGATAATAGTTTGCAGTTGCATTCTGCATATGTAGCTTAACTCTAAAATCAAAGTTTTCAAATAAAATAATCAGCTAGATTGCAACTCAGTCAATGAGAATAAAAAAGATATAACCTCAATTAATAGTCAAGTATATCGGGTATTTGGCCCAAAAACAAAACGTGCACAGGTAGAATCTTTACCAGCAAAAGCACCAATCATAGCATTTTCGTGATCTTTCAATTCTCTCCTGGCCTGCAATGAACCAAAAGAATTACGACATCATGAGAACAATATGTTGCCCATGTACGAGAGATTTCTTTAGTTTCTGACATGTTTTATCAATTTAGCAAATAGAACTTGATTTTCTTTGAATCAGAATATTACAACATCCAACACCATAGCATGATGACAATAACAAACTGCTCTTTAATGAGACGTGGATGTTTCATCTATTTTAAGCTAATAACAAGAGAACGGTTTCCTCATTCACTTGCTTGCAGACAAGGACCACAATTAATCTATTAACTTGTGGCTGGTCGTAGACCTTAATTAAACTAGAACTCTCCAAAGGTAAATTGCTGAAATTAATCATATTTTACGTACGACAGAAAAAGAGAGGAGTAAAACTTACCACAAGCCTGTAGCCTATGCGAAGCTGCTCATAAATGCAAAACTGAACGGCATCAAATGGCAAATCTCGCAATAAAAAGGACCCGTATCCCTAGGTTGGGAAGGAAAAATTAACATATATCATCTTGAATTTTTCAAGACAAACAAAAATAGATCATTTGCAGATCTCAGAAATTACAAGCTTTTTATCTCACCTATATTTCTGTGTACGCAAATTACTATGCATTGTTAGTTTCATTTCATATCATACTTAGCGAGTAAAAATGAAGACAGAAGACTACATTATCGATAATGATGAATAAGTGATGAGTATTCAAAAATTTGAATGATCTTCCAAAATACATTGAGCTCGACATACTGCATAAAGGCCCTTAAAACCCTCTCTGGCAATAATGAGACGGACAGCGCTAGGGGCAGAGGCAAATTCCCGAGTTTGCATTCTTTGTTTAACCACCTGGAAATACACAGTTATATACGCCCTGACTCAAAAAGGGCTGAAATGGAAAATGACGAAAAACTTTTTATACCTCAGTGGGTACACGAACAATAGAAGAAGCAAGCCCTCCAAGAGCACCTGCAGTCTGAAGAATATTCAAGGACATCTCAATACAATATAAAGCTTCATCTAGATACTCGAGATAAAGTTTATAAGACGAATGCATCAACCCCTAAAATATACCCCATCTATAGCAAACTTTGTAGCCAAACCAACTGGTCTTAATGAGGAAACCCATAAGTTTGTAGATGAAAGGTATGGCATGTATAACATGCCAAAAAGGAGGTACAAATTGGTGTTGCCTAGCAATGAAAAAGAACTAGAATATACCAAGACACGTAAAAGACTAGCATCAAGGAAAACGTGTGTGCTCTTTTTGGTGATTTCTTTCTCTCTTTCGTTTTCTTTTTTCTTTTTCCTTTCGTAATTGGGTTTTACTGTGGGTGGGGTGGGGTTCCAGTGCGATGAAAGCAAATCTAAGAAACTCCCATGCACAAGCAATGAACTACAAAACCGGTGGCCGTAGGATGACTTAACCGGTGGCACGTGTGTGGTGGCTAGCACGTGTCGCCCCCAGGGTTTACTCCCCGGCTGTCGGCCGTGCGGGGGTTCCCTGGGTTATAAAAAAAAAAGCAATGAACTACAATGTACCAAAACTGAGGAACCTACCAATAAGGAAAATGTTTGAGAAAAGCTCAAATTGGAAGAGAAATGATTAATTGAGGGTTTTGACAATTACCAAATGAGCAAGCGCACTTAAGTTTTCTGGAAAGGCCCTTAGCAATTTCTGTTTTGTTGGTTCATAGACACCAACAAATATTGCAGATGCCCTGCACAGATCACAAGTTATTCCACAATACATGATTTCAAACACAGCCAGCTAGAAAAACTTAAGCTGCCAATATACTGTCAAAGAAAATGGAAATTTCTTATGACGTAAAGTGGGTGTACATAAACCAGGACTAATTCTGCTTTTTTTATGTACGTGCCTGTTTTGCACCTTAAATATGGCACACTCAAAATGCCCATTAATTTATCGAACAAGTAGAGAAGTCAAGAAGGAAGCATTCTGTCACTCATCATATGAATAGGACACTTATGAGAGTCATATAAGCAGCTAGTGCAATGCAGTCGGCAAACGGGCAAAGCTACATAACAAGCTTATCTTTGACCTACTTCTCAGCCAATTGTCCCATCATATAGGATAACCACTAATATAAGATAAAGTACATGAAACAATATGCATCCTTTTATGAACAAAACACAGAAGAAAAATGCCACATAAAATTGTACAAGTAATAAACTGCGAGGGCATGCCAAGATTTCTTTTGAAACATCTTTACCAACAATAAAGAGTACTCTGAGTATCATCTATCCTTCATCTGAAAACTAAAGGACACCAATTGCAAGGGTCTTTGTTCAAGAGTAACTGAAGGTTTTAAATATCCAAAAGCCAAAGAGAGGTCATGCCTACAGCTGCCAATCCGATGGTAAAAGATTAAAAGCCGTGTAACCTGGTGAATGAAAATTTTCATCTCATACTCAGCTGCCTGTGCATAACCAAAAGGATCTCAACCTAGATTAATTGCTCCAGGATTTCTCAGGCGATTCTTCTCTCAATTCGGGCGCACGCACGAGAGAGAGAGAGAGAGAGAGAGAGAGAGAGAGAGAGAGAGAGAGAGAGAGAGAGAGAGAGAGAGAGCCCAACCCATTTTTCATGTTTATACTCTAGGAAGGTACAACATACATTTATGTGAAAGTGCAAACACAATTCAAAGTTCTGGAGCACCTATTATAAAATCCAAGCTTCATGGGAAGCATATGCAAGAGTAATAACTTACTACAGCAACAACATAATAAGGCTCAACCCACTAGTGGGGTGGGCTACTTTCTTCATAATCCTTTACGAGTGATCAATCCCTTGTCAAGCCTAATGTGTTGTTTGGAAACTAGGGAGGAGAGGAAAATTGAGGGGCAAAGAATGAAAGTTACTGAAAAACTAAACTCTGCCCTCCATCTGCTTCCCCTAACAAACGTCATTATGATTCAGTAATATGTGCAACTCAGAAACGCTAATCTAGGGGATTTCAAGTGCAAAAAAGCCATGCTCTCTACCCTAGCTCCTAAAGGGGTACCTACAGGTTAGCAACTAATATTTCTCTGCAGTTTTAAAGGACAATATTAGATTTTTTAACGTAAATTATCCAACATTTGACTATACAGCTTCATCTCAGTGATGTAATTTTACTGATTCTCAGTGTGGATATACTGGCCCTTTTCCCCCATAACTTCTGTTATAGGATTGTTCTTTCCTTTGATATGCAGCTTCAGAAGGTCATAATTGCCTGTCAATTCAATTTGATAAGGAAAATGTTTCTTTCATCATCGATTACTTCATAGCCAAATGATAAGAAGATAGAGGAGATAATAGTCACATAACAAGCTTTGTGGAAAGCTAATCTAGCTATTTACTTTTTGATCCTCTAAGAATAAACTAAACCACAATTACAACTATGAATACTTACGGTAAAACGCCAGCAAGATTTCCAGCCAGGCCAGAGTACAGGCCCTTCAATACGATTTTTCCACCACCATGAGCTGTCTTAACATCAGAGTCATTTGCCGCCAATCAATATAATGCAAAGAACTAAAGTTAAGCTATTGCAGTAAAGTAATGACCAATTCAAGAAGGAAAGCGAAAGAAGATATGCAACGATATAAAATAAAATAAAAAGTTGCAATCCCACCTACATTTTCCATACAACTCTACCTGCTAAAACACCTACAATTTGCCAGATTTCGAACTTTTAAATAATTGAGTGTCACATTTTGCATATCCAGATTCTCTACTTATATCACACATTGGGTTTATAGTGCACAAAATTAGCTCACATATGTTCCAAAACAAGATTAATCACAAACTTCATGCATCGATAGCTTTAAAAAGGATGCAGCATATATTTTTCAATCAAAGAGGTCATCTATATGATTTGACAAATATACAGGGGATTAAATTATTACTTTCCATCTGTTCAAAAGGTTTTAGCTTAAATCTTAGGTGTTTCTGTTGAGATTATTGACATAGAAAGGCTTCGAGAGTTAAGAAACTTGAAGCACACAGCTGTATTCAAACAAAATGAATTGTGTAAGTCTGAAGCTAACGTGGCTTTAATGTCTGGTCATACAACAGTAAAATAGGGAGAACAACAGCAATAACAGGCAGTATTCCAGAAAAACATATGCTGCTTGGTCAGTGGCAGCAAACAGCCCAATATTCATCAAAAGAAAATTAACTTCCAGTCACTAGAGTTGCAGCAATAAGAGCTAAACAACACTACTTGTTGCAACAGCTTCCCAACTACCAGTTTACGCTCGAAGGTTGTGCCGTGTGACAATTGGAGGACAGGCAAACAAAAGGATTGGTTGAACACATAAGGATTTAATCTTGCCTGAAGTCTAGTTTTAATGGTGTCAATTGGGTAAAGTGCTGCTTCAACAACAACACCAGCGGTACCTCCAGCAACAACGCCCTCTGCAGAGTCAATGAAACACATTCAGACAATCAAAGAAAACTCTTCTTTCATTCTGCGAGATATACTAGCGATTAGTTTGCCGTTCTTTAAAAGAAATAACGTCAAAGTTTTACTGGCAAATCTACACGAGGAAAATGTCTTTCTAAGGTCAAGAAGAACACACAGAGAGTGTGATGTCCCAAAAGAAGAGGAAGTGCATATAAGAAGGGAGAAAATTGATCAAAATGACTGTAAAAGAGTCCTCCTTTACCATTTACGATGCTACAGTCGACGGAAGTAGTGAGAGAAAATGAATCGAAAACATTTCGTCAAACAAATTTTTGGCGTACCCAATACAAGACCAACATTTTCACTTATAATTTAGTGAAGAATTCAAGATGCACCAAGAAAATACTGGCAAAGTATACATTCACAACCAGCTTTGATATCAATGCCCCGCCCAGAACTAAACACCGCAACTCAAGATCTAGCAAGAGGACATACCACACGCTATTCGCCAAAAATCAAAAGGCCGGCCTTCCCTGACACCAACTTGCAGAGACTTCCCTTTATGGTCTCCGCCCAAATCGCGGTCCGCCCCACCTGTTACAATGCATCCATCGAAAATCAATCGAATCGCCGCACAAGCACAACCCAGAAATGAACTCGGTACAGTCCCCACGCCCAAAAAAAAACCGCCGAAACATTCACATCAAACCACAACAATGCGATTCAGATAACACGAGCTCGTGCCAGCGAGGTTTCGAACGATATCAACAGTAAATGAAGACCCCGGAACTCGGGAATTTTTCCCAAAAAAAAAAACGCGAGCATTCTACCGCGTTTAGCAGAGGCCTTCGTGGAGCTTTCGGCGTCGAAAGAATCCATGAATCCGCCGCAGGCCGTCCTTCCTTTTCGAGCTGAGATCGAATCGACTTCAAAGGCTGAGACGAGTGCGGATTGAAGGTCGAACCAAAGGCGTGATCGCGGGCTTGAATTGAAGCGGGAAGCAGCCGGAAAGGTGGCAGCTTTTTCCATCGCTCTTGCTCGTCTCAGTTTTTGTATCAGAAGATGGACTGCCTCTCGTGATCGGGTCGGGTCGGGTCGGGTCCGTCCGTAGGGTCGGGTTGAATTGGGCTCTCATTCCGCCCAAATCCATAGCCGACGATTGAGCATGGGCCCTGGCATTGTCGGACGGGTTCGTATTCATAACGCAGCCATATTGTTCTCCAACGCCCAAGCCTGGCCGACAGCCGGGCAGCCTTTTATGGCACATTCAGTGAAGTACGCCGCTAGCTGACGTATAGCAATAGCAAGCAAGAAAGTTCAAAGCCAGCGGTAAGCAAGGTCCAGAGAAGAAGCAAAGAAAATGGATTCGTGAGTGGCTTTGCCGTTCGTGAGAGGCAAGCAAGAAAGTTCAAAGCCAGCAGTAAGCAAGGTCCAGAAGAGAAGCAAAGAAAATGGATTCGTGAGTGGCTATGCCGTTCGTGAGCGTAGGTGTAGACAGTAAAGGAGCGCGTATGCGCAGGTGCCGGAGTGAAGGCCGATTGCTAGCTAGGTGTGCTCGGATTCCTCGACTGCAGTGCTATCGAATGGCATAGAATCGGACAAGCAACTTCTTGTCCGTGGGGAAAGGCCGAAGTGAAAGCTCAATCCAAGACATGAGAGCGGAATCATGATTGTCCTCCGCCAGTGGCGCTTGTCAACTAGGTTTGGAGGGCTGCGACCCTCGCCTAGATCTAGGTGAGGACCCGGTTGGAGAGGGTCGTTGGCCCCTGTTGTCCATCGGTGTTGGCGAAGGCTGCCGCTAGGTTTCTCCTCTTTCTTTTCTTTTCTTTTTTTATAAATAATTTAGCTTATTTTTTAAATTTAATTTAAATAAACTTCGTATTAAAAATTAGATTTTGACCAAAATAATATTGTTTTAGCTTTATGGTTCATGCTCTAACCACGTCATTGCCACATAAGAGAGAATAAAGTCACATCAACATTTTTCATTAATCAAGTCGAACAAAGTCGGCGGAAAGACTTGATTACACCAATTTGACAAGTTTTAGGATTTGATTGTACTTTTTATATGTTTTAGGACTTAATTGTGCTTTCATGATAAGTTTTATGACTTCTAATACACTTATCCCATTCAAATATTTGAGGTTCATCCATTGGACTTTTCTTAATTCAAATACTCATGTGGAGAACTTGACCAGGCATCTCGGTTTTCAACCTCGAAACGTTTGGAAAATGTCCTTGACTTTGAAAGAGAGGAGTACAATATTCACACGACAGACACACAAAACTTGGTGCCCCTGTTAGCATCATGCAAGTGCTTCGGGGGATGCGACAAAAGCATTCCCGATAGTTAGAGGTGGCAATATGGATCAGAGCTCCATTTATTAACTCAATTATATTGGGCCTAGGTTAAACATGAGTCACTTAAAATTTTAAGAAAAAGGTCAAAATGGGTTCGAAACATTAAAGTTTAAATTTATATTGGTTTATATGAGTTTACACCAGACCCATGTTTAACCCATTTAAGTTAGGAAAAATACTACAAAAAAAAACTTCAAATTATTTCAACTGTGACACATTTATCCTGAACTTATTTTTGTCACATTAAAAATCCTAAACTATACTTACCGTAACACATTTATCTTAAACTTTTTCTTATGACGTAAAAAATTCCAAACTTTTATTGATGTGACAACTTTCATTTGCTTTTATTTTCAATGTTAAACTTTCATTTGCTTCTTTTCAAAATTTAAAGTATTTAATATTAACTAAAATCAAATTTAAAATCTACAATTGGCTAAAAGGCACAACCCCCTTGAACGAGATTCAAGATATCCGAATCTGTGGCATTTTTTTTTCTCTCTTAGTCCCAATCCCTTTGTGGCCAATTGATTAGCTTTTATTTTCTCAGGCATTTTTCTATCGTTGATTCTATCAATTTTTCTTCTCTCTCCTTTTTTTTTTTGGCTATTTCCCTCCCTCCGCTCCCATAAATTGGCTAGACGTGACGTCAACCTTCGCCACTTATAGACTCCTAAATTCTCTCTTGTTGTTTGTTTTCCTAAAAGAGAAGGAATATGGAGAGAATTTATGGAAAAATCTCTCTATCATGCCGTAGAGTTCATTTCTCTATCACCTCCCCTTTTGAGCTTCTAAGATTGCTCATGCCCCTAATTAGTCCGCTCGAAGCCATGTTAAAGTGAAGAAAAATCACCTCGTTGAAAAGTAGGACCTAATCATTTGACTTGTCTAGCCGCCCCCATAAAGGTGAAAAAAAAAAGGCTCGTCTGCCATTTGATCGCCGTTGGCACGGTGATCATTAAACTCAAGAAGGACTGCCCCCGTCAACTGGGGCGACGAGTGGAAAATCAGCCAGCATCAGTCAAATGACAACTGCCGTCCACTCGTTGCCCAGTTCCGACCAAAACATGCACGCACGGAGGACAGCTCCCATAAAGTTCTGGTGATTTGGCAAGCCCCTCTTTCTTCTTTCTTTCTTCTCTTTTTTTTTTGGTTGTTTTCCATAGAAAAGAGGAACCCCAGCTCCGTGATTTGGCAATTCACTTTTGCTTTCACACTGTAGGAGGAGAAACCTATGCTCATTAGCTTTATTTTATTTGGACTTTCCCCGTTCCTATGTCCTCCTTGTGATAGGAAACTTCCCTGTTGATGGATTGTTTCATTGTGTTCAGAAAGGATGTTGGTCTTTCACATCTGCACAGTACTTCCATGTATGTCTTTTCACTTTTCAGCTGTGAAATATATTATTGTGTGCGTTGACGCCATTGAGAGTTGATTTGGACACTAATGAGAATATGTGTTTTTTTTTTTTTGGTCAAGAATGAGAATATGTGTTGACCGTGTACAAGATCTTCATCAAACTGCCGAATGCTTAAAACGTGAGAAAATTATCTTAGTAGATAGGTAAAATACGATTCTCATCGTACATATATGAAATGAAGAGTCTAATGATCCATCTTGAATCTTGAAACCTTTTAATTAAACCAATTTAGGTCATCGGTTTCAAGATTAATCGATCATATAAAAAAGTTTTAAACCTATTGTATTGATGCTAATTTAGTCATAAACATTTTAATTGGATCAATTTAGTCCTAAACCTTTTTACATTGGTACCAATTCAATTCATCCGGTCAATTAAGATCGGAAATTACTGATGTGTACGCCGGCCATCCTACTCGGCACTATCGACACTGATGCGGATGTTTTTTAATTTCTAAATACATTTTCCTTTGAATTTTTTATTAATTTTTTCTTTTTTTTTTCTTTCCTTTCTCTTTTTTCTTTTTCATTATTACCCTCCGCTAGTTGCTAGATGGCGGAGGTCGCAGGCGAGGGTGAGCGGTGGGACACTCTCGCCAGGGGCCTGCAAGGGCAGAGAGACCAACAAAAAACGCACACCACCATTGCCCTCGGTTGCCGGTTAAAAGAAGGATGGAACCGTCCATTTTCATTCACGAGCCATCTTGGTCGTCCCGTCAAAGGGGCAAAAAATGAGGGTGGGTGAACGAGTGCTTCCTTGATGCCTCACCAGATCCTCCATGTACACGCTCTTCCAAACTTGGAAAAATCATCATCACAGCCTAAATTGGACGGAAAGTTTGAATTGGTACCGGTGTAGAAATATTTAGAATTAAATTGATCAAATTGAAAATATTAAGATTGGATTGGTATGAACGCAATACACTTATGACCATTTTGATACTTTTCTCTATTTTTTTCTTCGAGCTAAACATAAGAAACTCATGACCCACATGCATATTCCTTTATCATTTCCCAATTCGATTTATATATATTCACTCCCGATGTTTCCTAACTTTATTTATTTTTATCTTAAATGCACGTATTATGTACCAAAGTAAGGACCACGGATTAAAAGACAATGTGAATAGATGCTCTCCTTTCCCCTGAAAT
This sequence comes from Syzygium syzygioides, assembly GCA_031216285.1. Lineage (NCBI taxonomy): Eukaryota > Viridiplantae > Streptophyta > Magnoliopsida > Myrtales > Myrtaceae > Syzygium > Syzygium syzygioides. Next base: position 30,925,736 of record CM062247.1, read on the forward strand.
CAAATCTAAACCTGTGACATCCGGAAATTTCGTAATAATAAGTAATTGGCGTTGGAGATTTTCCATGTTTGAAAATGATACTTAGATAATAAAGCTAAGTATTATTTAAGTTAGTAATTGTGCGGACGCGTAGAAATCGTTGTTAGATTGTAATTTGCGAGGCGCGAATTCGGGAATGTAATTGTTCCGAGCTTGACGTATTCAAAATTCTAAACGTTGATGTGTACATTAATAATAGTGTAGTATTAATTAAATTATCATTATCTTGATAATTAGTGGGTATTATTATTGATTAATTTTGGTTAAGTAGTGTTAGCCATTTTATTCTAATTTGGCATTAAGGGAAAAAGAGGGGGGGGGGGGGCAGATATTATCACAAAATATCTCTTCTAGGCTCTTCTTCTCTCACGTGGCTATTGAAGGAGAAGCTTGACCGAATGCCATTTGTCCTCCTAAGCCACGCTTCTACCCTAGTTAGACACCTAGCCTAAACAATTATTTTCCTTGGCTACCTCTCCTTTCATGATTTCTTACACCTAGCCATGATGAAAAGAGAAGATGCCACCTGTGAGTGCAAGGTGTTTATCTAACTCAACGTATATTCCTTTGTCTCATTTTTATTTGGGTAAATACTGAAGGAAATTTATTCCAAATCGTAACTCTCTTCTTTACTTTCTACTTTCACCTTTAACCGATTCAAAATCTACGGGAGAACTTTAACTTTTGAGTGTTCAGATTCTACACTAAGTAAGTGAAAACTTTAAATTTAAGCTAAGTAAATCTATTGACACTTTTAACTTAGTTGCTTGAGAAATGCTATTTTGACGTGTAATAATAGTGAGGATATGATGATAGTTGGATCTGTTCTGCTAGTTCTGCACATGTTTAAGTGAAGTTGATTTATTTCTTTAAAGTGTGATGGAAATCGGCAAGTGAAACGGTTAAATCTAAACGTGTAAATGTTATCTTTGAGGTGATTGTTGAATTCTTCTTTCTAGTTTTATGTATGTTCAAAAGGGTAGAAAATCGTTTTACTCAAAGTAATGATTCTATTTACTTTTGAAATGAGCAGATTTTAGCCTAAAGATTTGGTTCTATATACCTTTGAAACTGCTCAGACTTTACTGTAAAAAATCTTGTTCCGTATTTTTTTGAAACTGCTCAGACTTTACGGTTAAAATCTAATTCTGTTTACTTTTGAAACTGCTCAGACTTTACAATAAAAATCTAGTTTTGTCCACTTTTGAAACTGCTCAGACTTTACATTCTAAGTCTGAACTCCTTTCTTAGTCTGAACTAGCTTTTGAGTCTGAACTTGCTTCTGAGTCTAAACTTGCTTCTGAGTCTGAACTTGTTTCTGAATCTAAACTTGTTTATGAATCTAAATTTGTTTATGAATCCGAACTTGTTTTTGAATCTAAACTCGCTTTTGAGTTTGAACTCGCTTTTGAGTTTAAACTCGCTTTTAAGTCTCAACTTGCTTCTAAGTCTCAACTTGTTTTTTGAGTTTGATTACCTACTATTCAGATTTGCCTATCTAGAATCTGTATTTTCTAAAGTTTTATGTCAAAATCTGGATATGTTTGCTTTCTAGACTTGAGTAGACTTTAGCCTTTTGAGTCCGAACCTATATTGCTTCATACTTATGGGCTCGAATGACACACTTCATTTCTCTAAAGGATATGTGATGTGAAAAGAAGGATAATATATGCATGCAGATACTTGGTTATCATGGCTTGCATGAGGATAATATATGTATGCAAATTACTTGGTTGCTATGAATAATATCAATTATGTCGCCCATATAGTGGTGTGCGATGATGCCTCGTGTTTCAAGATACCCCGGAGAGTGTTTCGGCATGCTTCGGGAGTCGAGATGCCCTGTTGGTCGGGATACCCCGTGTGTCGGGATGCTGCGAGAGTGTCCAAGAGAATGAAGTAATGAACCTAACGCATTAGCATAAATGTTTTACATCATATGCTTGCGTCTGGATGAAAATATTGTGGAATAATGAAGTGGCTTGATTTGTGTGGCATATCCAGATGGAAAAAGGTATAACGTGCATTTGAGTTCTATGCATACTGTTTGTTATGCATACATGTTGTCTATACCAGGTGAAGTTGTAAGCTGATTTTCCTAACTGAAAACTAGAGATTTCATTTATTGGGCCTCGGCTCATCTCAATATTTTTTAGACATATAGGAATGGATAATCTGCCGTCAATGTTTATTGGTTTCCCTAGACAATACGGTTGCCAGTACATTGTTATGCTTTTTTGGGGGCGGATATAGTCTATACTAAATGTATATCTATTATATGGGTTGATGTGGGGCTTCTAGCGTGGGTTCCTCATCGGTTTATGGCATAGTATATGAACCTCAATCGCGACCTAGTTGGGCCGTTACGGGATTTTGGTTGATATGAAGGCGGCGACACTTACGACTCGTTGTAAAGTCTACTTTTGTGCGGGTCGTCTTTGGAGTGGATTGTAGCATGGAGATAGGCAACCATCGACTTACCCAGTCTTTTGTTTTTGTGATTATATGATGTTTGTCTGGATATTTAAATCTGACAAGTGTTGTTAATAAGAAGCAAAAGTATTTTGACTAAATTTGTGCGATATTCATGTTTAAAGCTTGTTTGGATTTTGATTTCTGCTGGTCAAATTATTGATAATATTAAAAGACATGTATCACGCGTGACATTTTGGGGTGTCATAAAACTTGCCCACTTCCTATAAGAAAATATAAAACCTTTCAATGCTTTTCCATTACCCAATCCGTCGTTGGTATTCGAAGACCTGCCTTGCCACGGAGAAAGTATCTTGCCTATAAAATATACAGCGTGTTGTCAATTTTATCTTAAGCTAAAATTTGAGTTCATTTCTTTTTGTAGTGACAATCGATCATTAAACTGAGACTGACTATAAAATTAGAAAAGTAAAAACCAAAACCAATGGTTGATTTCACAACGGTATTGACTTCACTTCGTACCCAAAAAATATAATGCTTTGCATTGCATGTATATACTAAATTTCACAAAATTTTAAATGCAGAGTTAAAAAACAATTAAGTAAAGAATTTTTTGAATCTATCAATAACCCAATACCACCCATTAAGTCGTCGGACTCTATTAATTAATTCGATATTAGAGTAAACTATCTCAAATCACTGTCTGATAAAGTTGATTTAATTAAAATAATAAAAAAGTTTGAATTTTTTATGGTGATTTTCCCCAAATAATCAAATCGGATACCAAACGGCAGAAAATACTTTCTAGTTTATTTTCAGGTCTCAGCCGAATACCGAAAACTATTATCATTTTCCTGGAAAGTGATTTTCTGGAAAATATTTTCTAGAAACGTCACATTATCTACAAAACGAATGGAGCCTTAGATAGAGTTGATTTTCCTTTCTATTTGTTGATTTTTAAAGTAGATGCTTGCGAGAAGAACGTTGCACCGAGATAGTTATTTTAAATTAAATATTGTTTAGGGGCATCTCAAATACTCTTCTTGTATTTAACGAAAAACATTTCGAGATCGGTCGTATATAATGCAGAAAAGAATTATATTTCGAGAATTATGAGTCTTCATTTTCTAGTTGTTCGATAAATGTCTAAAACACGCTCGATGACATAGTCCCACTATATTATCGTTGATTTACAATAAAGTATCGAAAACGGCCGGTCGCAATTTAAAACTTAAATAATGCAGGAGCCCTTCTCTTTTTTTTTGGACCTTTTTGAATAGACATGAGCATTTCGAACACTTTTAAAGAGGGAAAGATATTTACGGACTATTATATTCCTGATTTTCATCAATGATGAGGTAAAATAGTGCAGGTGCCATTATAAGCAATTGTCAAGAAAGACGAAGAGCCACCGGAAGACAGACTCTCACTGAAAATGATAACGAGGAGACTGTCAAAACCTTTTTGTCGATAAATCTTTCGTTGTCTTTCACTCCAACTGCAACACTGTCGCTCTCTCTCGGACAAACACAAAGCGCTCGAAAAACCTCATCTCACGTCCTCTCCAAAAATCACTCGCAGCATTCCCGCGTCGTTTTGCGCTCGAAAACGGTTTTTTCGAGGGGATCAGGTTCGGAGTTTGAGACCGGTGTCGCGCGCGCAGGGGAAGCAGTGGAAGTTAACGATGGTGGTGCCCCTGGGTTCAGTTTCCAGAGTGGCTGTCTGCGGTGTTCTTGTCGTGATTTGCTCTGCGGTCTTCGAGTGCGATGCTCAACTCTTGCCGCAAGATGAAGGTACGCGAGAATGGCTAAAACCTTTCCTTTCAGTTCTCCTTTGTGGCCCTCTGTTTTCGGATAATTGCTTTGCGAATTCTGATCCTGAATCCCTCTCTGGCTCTTCTCTGTTGAGCTCGGCATATTGAACTCACAGGCACCTGCTAGTGTACTTGTTCATTTGTTCCTTGTACGTCTCTCTTCTATCTCCAGCAGGGGATACTAGTAACTGATTTTCAACTTCTGGTTTGTGCTTGCAGTTGATACACTAAAAGCAATCGCCATGAAAATGAAAAACAAGTACTGGAATGTAACCGAAACATCATGTAGTGAGGGTACAGGTCTAAACGTGACGACCTTGCCTTCAGGAATGACGAGCAACGTGACTTGCAATTGTTCCTTCGTTAACGGCACAGTTTGCCATGTCACGAGGATGTACGTATGAACCGACAGTTTTTTTTTTCCTTTCGGTATCTTTCTTTCACGTCCATCAATTGCAACTTACCTATTCTTCTCTGTTTCGTAGCCAGCTGAAGGAACTTAGTTTGAGAGGGATTTTTCCTGATGAATTCGGCAACCTCACTTACCTAACAGAAATGTAAGTTAGACTCAACTGCATGAGATCTTCCCATCTGGAAGGTAATTAGGCCAAAGAACTTGAATGTGTCTGATGGGCCATGGTTCTTTATTTTCGTGGAGAAATCACAGAAAAGTATACTATGAGTTGGGTGAAGACTACTCTGGTTCCACCTTATCTTATTATTTACAACGTTTTCCGTTACTCTTGATTGATCTTTCTTAAGCACCTGTTTATCGATTTTCTCAAGCATGTATCTGTCTGAGAAATCTAGCAATCGTGGGAATCTAAATCAACTTTTTCGTTGGAAGTTTAGAAAACTATTATTGCTTGAGAATTGTAAAAGTTCTAAAGTGAGCGTTCTTTGCAAGCAGAGACCTCACTCTTAACTACATCAGTGGATCGCTCCCCACAACTCTTACTCAGATACCACTTACCATTCTGTAAGTCAATCTTATAATACATCAAATACAATTATCACAATTTAATTAGGAGTTCTTTAAATAAAGAAGCATAATTTCGTTTTCGATTTGGTACTTCAGGTTGGCACTTGGGAATCGCATAAGTGGTATTCCCAGGGAAATTGGCAACATCAGCACGCTGGAGGAGCTGTAAGGCCTGCTGTAAATCATATACCTTTGTATTGAGAAATTGTTAGACCTGATGGTGATAATTTTATGCCTATGCTAGTGTACTGGAGGACAACCTGCTTGAAGGCCCCCTTGAGCCAAACATTGGAAACTTGAGCCGCTTAAGGAAACTGTAAGTAAATTGAGCACATTAATCAGCACAGTTTTGCCTGGATAACACATTTCAGAAGTCCTTTCTTCATGTTCATGAGCTCTCCTTATTGCAAGATTATCAAATGAACGATCTCACTCTAGTGTTTTTGCTTAAACTGGAACGTAGTTCCTCTTTGTTTGGGGAATGAAGATACGCTTTATTTTATGTTATGTATATTTATACATTGATACTTGATCCTTCAGTGTTCCTAATTCTTAGATATTTTTTTCTTTTGCAGCCAGTTGTCTGCTAATAATTTCACGGGAACGATACCCGAATCCTTTGGTAATCTGAAGAACTTAGAAACTTTGTAAGTGGCTTCATAATACTTTTTATTTCTCAACATACTGAATTTCCTTTGAGGGATTTTGATTTATAGACCACTTGCAGTCGTATAGATGGAAGCACATTATCGGGAAAGATACCTGATTTTATCGGGAATTGGACCAAAATTACAAGATTGTGGGTATCCCAATCCTTCTCAATTAGGGCCAAACATATTTATTTATATGATTTATGAGTTACTCAAAAGTTGTTCTTATACTACGGCACTAAGTTTTCAGGGACATGCAAGGCACATCTATGGAGGGACCTATTCCTTCGAGCATATCTTTGTTGACAAACTTGACGGAGTTGTAAGCATTCGATCCTATGCAATTATTTTTTGTCTATTGTAATCATGTAAGCTTGTGTTTTATCATGAAAAGGTAGAATTGATGTTAATGTAATGTGATGGAGTGAGTGGTTTTATATGCGTCCAGGAGAATATCTGATTTGAAAGGTCCAAGCTCGAAATTTCCTGATTTGCAGGGCATGAACAAGATGAGGACTTTGTGAGCTCAATATAATGAATATTTGATTTGTTTCTTTTGTCTCTTTTTATTATAGCCGATTTACCATTAACCGTTGCTTTTCACATCTCAGGATTCTGAGAAATTGCTTGCTTACTGGCTCAATTCCATATTACATTGGGGACTGGACAAGTTTGAAAACATTGTAAGTTACTATAATGAGGTGGATTTTTCATTTAATCTCAGCATGTTGATGTGCTATCTCTTCTTTTCTTTGCGAAGTCCAGTGGACCGGTTGTTAAGCACCGATAGATTTTGGACTTGTCCCAGCAGATTATTACATTTTTAAAGAAGAGATTTGTTTCATGAATGAGAAAGGCCTCGAACTGAAGATCAAATTACATGAACTTTTGCGAGTTTCCTCGAGAAATCTGTCTGATTTGTCTCCTGTTTTTCATCTTTGGGTAGAGACCTCAGCGTCAACAGATTGACAGGTCAAGTTCCCGACACCATGGGAGCTGCTCTGGATTACATGTAATTACAAATTTTCTTCACTACTCCTAATGTCTCAGCAAATATGTAGTTGACTTTCTTTCCTCAATAGTTTCATATACACCTCATATAGTTGGATTCCCAACAATTTTTTGGACAAGTGTTGCATTACTTTTATTTGTGAACGTAGGTTCCTAACAAACAACTCCCTTACTGGAGCAGTACCCAGTTGGGTAACAAACAGCAAGCATTATCTGTTAGTGTCCTATGAGCGTATCCTATTTTTTGTTCTTGGTTTTCCATATGATTGTCATCGATTGCAGGATTCGACTCATAGTTCTTAGTATGAGAATCGTGGGTTGACATCTGATATATCACTCTTCAATGTTGTGCTATTATTATTCACGGGGGTGAGTATGCGCACTAACTAGGTCAAGGTATGAACTGCAGCGACTTATCTTATAACAATTTCAACAGTTCTTCTCCTATCAGTTGTCAACAATCACAAGTGTGAGTCAATGCACATTCTCTCTTAAGGCAGAAATTTCATAGTTTTGTCTCGTCCCCCACATTTATGGAGTTATTATCTAACACATTGTGTCACTTTCCAGTAATTTGGTTTCCAGCTATTCCTCTAACGGAAACAACTCGTAAGTCCCTTTGACTAAGAGCTACCAATTGTTGATAATTGCATGTGAAAATCATATTACTGACCTTCTTTCTAGTTTATCTCATTAGGCTCTGGTGCTTGGAGAAGGATCTACCCTGTAGCGGGAAAGCACAATGTGAGTTCCATGATGTTTGAATTGTTGTTGAGCATAAACAGTTCAGATACTTTTGTCCCCTATCATGTCTTATGCAATATCATCCAACGACACATGCAGACCATTCCTTGTTTATCAATTGTGGAGGAACCAAAATGACTTTTGAGGGAAATAACTATGAAGAGGACACCAGTCCGAACGGCCCATCATTTTTCTCTTCTTCTTCTTCAGAAAAGTGGGCTTACAGCAGCACCGGGCTTTATATGGGAAAGGCTGACGCTGGTTACACAGCGAATAACCCATTTTCTATGAACGTGAACGGGTCAGATTTTTACGAAACGGCTCGCCTTTCCCCTTGGTCGATCAGATACTATGGCCTTTGCATGATGAAAGGAAGTTACAAAGTGCGGCTACATTTTGCTGAAATTCAATATTCCGACAATGAAACATTTAGCAGCCTTGGGAGACGTATATTCGACGTATCGATACAAGTTAGTGAAGTGAAATTTGGCACCTGATTATCATTTTAATTTCATCTATTATGTTGCACACAACAATCCGACGATAGCACGATCTTTTCTTAATGAAGTTCTTGTTAATTCTGCAGGACAATCAAGTCTTGAAGGATTTTAATATTGCAGAGGAAGCAGGGGGTGTTGGGAAGGGCATATACAGAGATTTCAATGACATTTATGTGAATGGCAGTACTTTGGAGATTTATTTATATTGGTCAGGGAAGGGAACCACGGCTATTCCTGATAGAGGTGTCTACGGACCACTTATTTCCGCTGTTGCAGTGACACCGAGTAAGTCAATGCCCAACGTACTGATCTCTATTATTTTTTTCCTCATGTGGTCATTGAAGCAATTACGTATAAATCCTTCATTTCTTTCCTGCTTGTAGACTTTGATGTTGGAAATGCTGGACCATCAACTGGAGCAATAATTGGAATCGCAGTAGCTTCAGCGGTTCTCCTTATAGTGATATTACTAGTCCTTTGGCTAACAGGATTCTTAGGAGGCAGAGAAGTTGAAGATCCAGGTGAGATTATCATGCTGACATGTCTACTCACGCAGGAAGCTGTCACTCTTTGATTCATTGCACAAGTATGATTGCCAATTCAATGCCCTATTTTTCTGCTTCCTTTATACTTTTGTGGAATTCTTATTGAGTTAACTATGACACCACAAAAGTTGGCCTTTTCTCTTTTGACTATGATTGCATGTCTGTCTATGAGGCATGACAATATGGGTGAATCGCTCCTCAGATTTAGAGTTTGTTGTAGAACTGTGCTTTTCCTTCAGTCATTACTATCGCACTCTTGATATACACCTTTGTCTTTTTTCTATTCTTCAGAATTACGTGGGCTAGATCTCCAAAGTGCCCGTTTCACTTTAAGGCAAATTAAAGCCGCTACGGGCAATTTCAGCTCCGTGAATAAGATAGGAGAAGGAGGGTTTGGGCCAGTTTACAAGGTAATTTACTTTATGTTCATAAATTTATCCTCCATTCAATGTGAAGGAAGTGTCTAATAAATTCGGTATGTGTCTTTGTTTTAGACTTACCAACCCGGATCTTGTTAAGCTAACCTTTTGATTAATGAAATAACATCTGATCAATTATGAGTCTTAAATTCATATGATTAATCTCAGGGAACACTATCGGATGGAACTATAATTGCTGTGAAGCAGCTTTCTTCTAAATCAAACCAAGGCAATCGTGAATTTCTCAACGAGATAGGCATGATATCTGCTCTCCAGCACCCAAATCTCGTAAAGCTTTATGGCTGCTGCATTGAAGGAAATCAGTTGTTGGTAGTTTACGAATATCTGGAGAACAATAGTCTTGCCCGCGCACTTTTTGGTAAAAGATGCTTTCCCTAAGCTGACTAACATGCTATTAATGAGCATTCAACCGAACTCTCTCTCTCTTTCTAGGACGAGATGCGCAGCAGATTGAGTTGGACTGGGCCACGAGAAAGAAAATATGTTTGGGAATAGCAAGGGGATTGGCTTACCTTCACGAGGAATCTAGGTTGAAAATTGTTCATAGGGACATAAAAGCGACAAATGTGCTGCTTGATAAGGAACTAAATGCCAAGATCTCAGATTTTGGTTTGGCCAAACTCGATGAAGAAGAGAATACGCATATCAGCACAAGGATAGCTGGAACAATGTAAGTATTCTGTTATTCTGGTTAATTCTCTTCTTTTAATTAGTTTTTATCTTATGAACTTTTGATTGCTACATTTTAACCAAAAAAAAAAAAACTTCTGATTGCTACATATGTAATGTTTTCTTTCAATGTCCTCCTTCTATGGCCATATTCACCACTACTATTTTGCCTTGCCTTAGAGGTTATATCGCTCCTGAATATGCAATGAGGGGCTACTTGACAGACAAAGCTGATGTCTACAGCTTTGGAGTCGTCGCTTTGGAAATCATCAGCGGAAAGAGCAACACAAATTACATGCCAAGGGAAGAATTTGTTTATCTCCTCGACTGGGTAACGTCTAGCGACTTTAAGTTTGATAGAACTTGTGCAGCCAAGCTTTTATTGGACTTTTCTCTACTTTCTGCGGGTTTGCTTGGAGGACTTGAAAGTAGAATGATGGCATGTTTAGAAACTTAGAATATTGTCATATTGATATGTATGCATGAGCATGTTCAGCGGTGGAAAACATGAGTGCATGAACATGATGAGATTCCATCTATCAGTAACTTATTCCCCTTAATTGTTCCTAAAACTATTTGCCGTTTCTAAAAGCAAGATAAACCGACTAAACTTCTATCTCTATTGTACATGATGACAGGCCTATGTGTTACAAGAGCGAGGGAATGTTCTTGAACTCGTGGATCCACGTCTTGGTTCAGATTACTCCGAGGAAGAGGCCATGAGAATGCTAAACCTGGCACTACTATGCACCAATCCTTCACCAACCCTCAGGCCGCCAATGTCATCTGTGGTAAGTATGCTTGAAGGAAAAAGCGCGATTCAAGCACCGATAATCAAGCGCACCGCAACGAATCCAGATCCTAGGTTCAGAGCCTTCGAGAGGCTACCTAATGATAGCCAAACAAATGTCTCGACATTCTCTCAGGACACTGCCCAGGAGCTGGGAAGCATTTCCATAGAAGGTCCGTGGATTGATTCTTTAGCTTCTTTCACGAGTAAGGATGAGACTTGCGACCGTTCTCCAGAGAGCAAGCTTCTATCAAATTTTTAGGACTCGGATTTGTTCAGTAATTATTATGTGTTCATCATTTCTTCTAGGCAATAGTGTAAAGGAATTAGATGGTGGAAATATAGGGAATAAGACTAACGCTGAAGGACGTTATATAACCATGTTATTGTCTGTCCAAGTCCTCACATGAGAATTGAGCATGTGCTGGCCTTTAGGAACAAGGTCTGGCATCGTCTGGGTGACTCTCAATTGTATGAAGTTTCGTACTTTTAATTTTTCAGTACAGTATGTGCAACATAAATTTTTTTAAAAAGATGTAATTGTAATTGGAGGTTTGCAGCATTCTCGATTTCGTCCATGAAAAATCCAAGGTCCTCTGGAGAACACTTTGTTTCCTTTTGTCGTTTTAACTCGATTTGATATGACAGAATAACTTGAGATCTTGAACTAAGGGTCACGAACGTCTAGTTGCTAAGCTCACAGTTTGGAAAGTGTAAATCTATTGATTTAAGGCGTTGTCTATGGTGTGTCCCCATCAAAAGTACACTAATAGAGGTTGAGCTCTTAAAAACTCTCACCAGCATGACTTCATGTAATCTTTTAACTCATCTTTATCATTGACTCATTTAAAACTCGAAATTCCTCGTTTTCACATTTTTAATGAAGCTCAAGAAATGAACAAAATACTGAGGAGGCCATTTTCTTCTCATTACTACGATTCCATGGGGTTGCAGTACGGTTCATTTCAAATAGGATGACAAGGTTCATAAATATATGTAGGCGAAGCCCGTCCAGTGCACAGAAAAGTAGAAAAGATAATAAAGTAAAAAGCCATGGGAACGTGTGCCTAGTATAAATCAGACGACTACTCTTCACAAATGCACATGGCTTTAGGTTGGATAATGAGTCTGAAAAGTAGAATCACAACTGAAATGTGCATCAAGTTGCAACAACAGCTTATCCTGAACCTTTCTGGGTGAAAGATAACACCAAGTTCATGATTTTGGCATATTCTTATGGAACCAATCTTACTGGTTCATGGACCAAGATGACACAAACAATCTGATCTTTTAGCTTCCCAAAACAATTGACAGTTGTCCAATGTTTATCTTAAGTTTTCCGTGTAACATAATTTCTCCAACTGCCACTTTCTAGTGAACACCCTTTTAACACTTCCAAATCAATGATTAGTGAAATACTTCTTCAGTGGTTCTCCTTGTATCGATATTACTGGTCCTTTGGCTAATAGGATTCTTAGGCGGCAGAGAAGTTGAAGATCTAGGTGAGATTATCATATTGACGTCTGCTCACGCAAGAGTCTGTCACTCTTTGATTCATCGCACAAGTATGATGCTTGATTCAAGACTATATTAATCTACTTTCTTGGTACTTTTTGTGGAATTCTTCTGAGTAAACCGTGACACCACAAAAGTTGGCCATTTTTCTTTTAACTAGGATTGTGTCTATGAAGCATGACCATATAGGTGAATCACTGATATGCAAGAGAACAACTTACTGCAACAATAGCATAATAAGGGTCAACCCACTAGTGGGGTGGACTACTTTTTTGATAATCCTTTATGAGATATCAATCCCTTGTCAAGCCTCTTGTGTTGTTTGGAAACTAGGGAGGAGAGGAAAATTGAGGGACGAAGAACGAAAGTTACTGAAAAACTAAAATTTTCCCCCCATCTGCTTCCCCTAATAAATATTATTATGATTCAGTAATATGTACAACTCAGGAACGCTAATCTAGGGGATTTCGAGTGCAAAAAAGCCATACTCTTTAACATAGCTCCTAAAGGGGTACCTACAGGTTGGCAACCATTATTTCTCTGCAGTTTTAGAAGGACAATATTGCATTTTTTAACATAACTTTTCCAACATTTGACTATACAGAGAACTGTCATCTTCATCTCAATGATGTAATTTTACTGATTCTCAGTGTGGATATACTGGCCCTTTCCCCCATAGCTTCTGTTATAGGATTGTTCTTTCCTTTGATATGCAGCTTCAGAACGTCAGAATTTCCTGCCAATTCAATTTGATAAGGAAAATGTTACTTTCATCATCGATTACTTCATAGCCAAATGATGAGAAGATGGAGGAGATATAGTCACATGACAAGCTTTGTGGAAAGCTAATCTAGCTATTTGCTCTTTGCTCCTTCAAGAATAAATTAAGCCACTATTACAACTATGAATACTTACGGTAAAACTCCAGCAAGATTTCCAGCCAGGCCAGAGTACAGGCCCTTCAAAACGATTTTTCCACCACCATGAACTGCCTTAACATCAGAATCATTTGCAGCCATTCAATATTATGCAAAGAACCAAAGTTAAGCTATTACGGTAAAATAATGACCAATTCAAGAAGGAAAGCGAAAGAAGACATGCAACGACATAAAATAAAGTAAAAAGTTGCAATCCAACCTACATTTTCCAAACAACTCTACCGGCTAGAACACCTACAATTTGCCAAATGTCCAACTTTAAAGTAATTGAGTGTTACATTTTGCATATCCAGATTCTCCACATATATTAAACAATGGGGTTATGGTGCACAAAATTAGCTCATATATGTTCCAAAACAAGATGAATCGCAAACTTCATGCATTGATAGCTTTAAAAAGGATGAAGCATATACTTTTCAATCAAAGAGGCCACATATATGATTTGCCAAAAATACAGGGGATTAAATTATAACTTCCCATCAGTTCAAAAGGTTTCAGCTTAAATCCTAGTTGTTTCTGTTGAGATCATTGACATAGAAAGGCTTCGAGAGTTAAGAAACTTGAAGCAAACAGCTGTATTCAAACCAAATAAAGAGCATATGTCTGAAGCTAACATTTGCTTTAATGTCTGGGCATGCAACAGTAAAATAGGGAGAACAATGGCAATAAAAAGGCAGTATTCCAGAAAAAAACACATGCTACTTGGTCGGTGGCAGCAAACAGCCCAATATTCATCAAAAGAAAATTATCTTCCAGTCACTAGAGTTGGAGCAATAAGAGCTAAACAACACTACTTGTTGCAACAGCCTCCCAACTACCAATTTACACTCGAAGGTTGTGCAGTGTGACAATTGGAGGACAGGATAACAAAAGGATTGGCTGAGCACATAAGGATTGAATCTTGCCTGAAGTCTAGTTTTGATGGTGTCAATTGGGTAAAGAGCTGTTTCAACAACAACACCAGCAGTACCTCCAGCGACAACGCCCTCTGCAGAGTCAATGAAACACAATCAGACAATCAATGAAAACTTTTCTTTCCTTCTGCGAGATTTACTAGCAATTAGTTTGCCGTTCTTTAAAAGGAGTAACGTGATAGTTTAACTAGCAAATTTACACGAGGAAATGTCTTTCTAAGGTCAAGAAAAACATACTTAGAGTGTGTTGTCTTTTACTAAATGGAACAATACAAAAAGGAGGAGCTTTTTCATCACTTTTGCTTGTCTCAGTTTTTGTATCAGAAGATGGACTGCTTTTTGTGATCGGGTCGGGTCGGGTCTGTCCATAGGGTTGGGTTAAATTGGGTTCTCAATTTGCTCAAATCCGTAACCTACGATTTGAGTATGGGCCCTGGCATTGTCGGACGGGTTTTACCACCTCGTATTCATACTGTGTTCTCAAAAGCTAGTATCCAATCAGTTTCCAACCGGTTTAATGTGAGTCACATTATTATTGTGTTAATTAGCTCAAGAGTCTGGACCCTGGAGTATATACTGGCTTCGATTTCAGTGGGAATAATTTGATTCTTTGTTGAGAAGTAATGAGCTTTTTTCAATTCAAGATACATTCTCTGGTGTCTCTTTGCGCTCCGGTCATGGAGTATGACTGACTCGGTGGAACTTGCTCATCTTTTTCTCTGGGAAATGTTCCAGCTGTTGCTGCTTGTTTGACTTGGTAGCAGTTTGCGCGACTAAGCTACTCCCAGTAGCTTTCCTTATTATTGTGTGAATTAGCCTGCCTAAAGATGACAATTCTTGTCTCCTGTTCTTTGCTGTTCAACTTTTTGACAGTTAATGTATGCTGTGACCAAGATTTAGACAATATGAATCAATGGGCTAGCAGCCAGTCTCAACTTTATAAGACCATATCCCCCATTACACTTCGGTCATGAATGCTCTCATGGTTACTTTAGACTATATGTCTGCTGTGACTAAGATTTAGAGAGCTTCCTATAAGAGTGAGACATGCTCTGTAAACACGCTTTAACTTAAATAGTCTGCATCTTATTAAAAGAGATGATTCCTAACACAATAGGCTGGGCATATGTGGGGTTCCGTTAAAAGAGATCGAGTCTAATATGTAATTACATGGATGAACTGCAGACATTTATTATGTGGTTGGCTTTTCATATGTATGTGTCTACCTGTTAAATTTAACGGAATATTCCAGCCACTGCGACGTGCTAGATGCTTGACTAGTTTATCCGAAAGAAAAAACAAAAGAAAACGGAGTAAGTTGCTAGATTTTCTTTTGGGTCACAGCGATCTGTGTACCGCGTGTCTTCTGGTTGTGCGTGCGTCTTGAGTTTCAGATTAGTGACCAGTTGATATGCTTTTATAAGTGACTCTTTGCACGCCTTTTATATTCTTTTCGTTTCTCTTGAAGGACTGATATTTTTTTCTAAGAAATATTTGTCTCATGCCTGTTCGTTATGTTTGGACTCGTCTCCGTTTTCTTCTTTCCATATTCCTTATGTCAATGAAATCTGCCTCTTCGGATGATTGTAATAGGTCCTTGCAAATCTCCCTCACTGAACTCGGATTGATATCTTCTCGTATTGGTTACTCTTACTGCACTCGGTTTTCAATCACTTTGTATAGAGTTGCTTGGAAATGCTACTAATTGATCGTTTGCTTGGGCAGGACACTTTTCTTTTGAGGAACCCATCTTAGAATTTGTTTGTACTTTGAAGATCTCAAGTCCCATGTGTAAAGTCTCCTCTCATACTTGGTGAAAATAAAGGCGAGTCTACGAGTGTTGATAGTCTCCGAACTCAATTCCTATGCTCTAGTTCACACCTTATTTAGTGAGATCATGTCAGAGTCCTTGGTTGATGGAGATGGAGATGCACTCTCTTTCAGAACTTCCCCATACAAATTTGAAGCCTCATCCATCGAATCTCTTTGGAACTGGTAGAAGCCTGCAGTGATGATTCTTGGTTTGCAGGTGCCTGATGAGGTAAGCTCCTCAGACTTCAGGACAGCTTCCTGGGCCGCGGTAACTTCTTGATTCGTCAGAAACGTCTCTAAGGGTTCACAGATAAAGACAGTGGCTTGACTCTCCCACTCAAGAAGTTGAAAAAAGAAGAGGTGAGTGGGAGCAGCAAAAGGACCCAAATTTTCCATCAAGAAGCATACCATGTAATCTGCAGCATGTATGGCTCCCATTTGTACAGATTGACCCATCTCGCAGTCTAACAACTTTCCTATGAACTCTTTTGCTCGGGCAATTTCCTTTTTCGTAGCTCCATTGGCAACAGAGCATAGTTCTAGTTGTGATTGAAACATCCAGATAGTTTATGGCCAAGGAGTCTACTTTGAAACAAATGCAACACGAAAATTACCTTTCACTTTATGAGGCTTGTTCTCTTGCTGACAAGCGATATAGAGGCAAGCAGCTAGTATCGCATCAATAAAGAAAGAAAGAAAACCCGTATGCGTTTCGGGTCATGTAGCATGGAAACCTGATCCGATCCATTGACACTCCTAAATGTGATATTTTTTGCTTAATTCAAATATTTGAGGTTTATCCATTTTGACTTTTCTTAATTCAAATACTTGTACATAGAACTTGACTAGGCATCTTGGTTTTCGACCTAGGAATGTCAGGAAAAACGTCCTAGACTTTGAAAGATAGGAATACGATTCTCATGTGACAAACACACAACTTCGTGCCCCTGTTAACATCATGCAAGTGTTATGGGGGATGTGACAAAATTGTTTTCGGTAGCTAGAGTTGGCAATATGGATCAGAAACCCATTTATTAACTCAATTTTAGTGTGTCTGAGTTGAATATGGGTCACTTCAAATTTTAAAAACAGGCAAATATGGATTTGAAACATTAAAGTCTAAGTTTATGGATCTATATGGATTTACACCAGACCCATATTCGACCCCATTTAAGTTAGAAAAAAGTCTCAAAAAACTCCAAATTATCCATATTATGACACATTTACCCTTATTATATCCACAGTGACACATTTATCTTAAGTTTTTTTTTGTGATATAAAAACCCCAAACTTGTATCTATGTGACACATTTGCCTTTCGTTTTGAATGATTTTTCAGCCAAAACGACGTCGCTTTTATTTCACTACGCCCTGTCAACATTGTTTGCATTTTGGCATCCATGTAAGTAGATTTTCAATGATTTTTAATGATAGAACTTTGACAGAGAGTAAATGTGTTGCAAAAAATGTTTAGGATAAATGTGTCACAGTAGGTATTGTTTATGATTATTTGATCTATTTATTGTTGGTATTTTGTAAATTTCCTTATTTTCTTTGTTTGAGTATGAGTATATTCAAAATTTTTACTGCCTACATGTGTAGAAATTCATATCATATATATTTTTCCAAGGCATGGTGTTTTCTACTAAATTAATCAAATTTCAAGGATCAGGTGAAACTAACATTTTCACTAGCCCCCTTCGAGGACTAGTCGGGTATCACCATTGGTTTGAGCCCTAGCTCGCCGGCCGCGCGGACACCTCGATTATAAAAAAAAAAACATTTGCAACCCGAACCCAACCTGTCCATGACCTTACCCCGATCCCGTCTATGCAAGTGTTCTTGTTTGTTAGCATTGACGCTCATACACGACTCCACGTTGCTCATATGCTACCTGAATTTCTAGCCCACGACCCGACCCAAGCTTCCTCAATAACTTGACAAGTCGGTCCACGGAACCGACTATTCTTCAAATGCAGCAATTTAAGAAGAAAAATTACTAAAAATGGAGTTTGGATCAGGTCAAGTATGAATAGCTAAATTTGCATTGCGCATAAAATAAGTCAATTTGGGATAGATCATTTTCGATCCGATTCAAATCTGATCCGATACACTCATTTGACGGACCTACCGGTATAGCCTGTATAGAAAACTAGCGGGACGTCTCATCAATGGTGTCCCGGATTTTTTACTATTAGCAATGGACGTCTGGAAAACGTCCCGATGGCTTGTATAGAAAACGCGCCGGACGCTCCGTAATTGCGTCCTGAATTTGCGGAATCCAGGGACGTCTAGGAAACGTTACAGGGCGGTGCTGGTTGTTTGGGCGCTTTCGACCCTGTGCAGAAGGCACAACCGCGACGTGAAAAAGATGTCCTCGCACTACAAGGTCTCAGAATGTCCCCAAGGTGGGGGGGACCTGATTGATGTCGTCCCATAAATCAAAATGTATATTTTCTCATTTGTTTTGTAAAAAAGAAAAAGGAAAAAAGAACTTCAATGTTAACTTTCATTTGCTTATTTTTTTTCTTTTAATAATTTAAAGTATTTAATATTAATTAAAATCAAATTTAAAAGGGTTAATACCATGAAAAATTCTAAATTGGTACACTCATAACAAATTTACCCCAAACTAATTTTGTATCACAAAAATCCTAAACTGGTACACCATGCAACAATTTACTCTCTGTTAGTTTTTGTTAGATTTTACCATTAAATTGATGTATTGGATGACACATGGCAGTTGACCGGGGTACCAATTTGGTGTTTTACCCTCTGTTTACTAGTTTGTGATTTTTCGTTGTATTAATCCAATTTAATGGAAACTAACAGACGGTACATTCGTTATAAATGTACCGGTTTTGGATTTTTGGTGGTTAAAAAATTAGTTTGGGATAAATTTGTCAGATGTGTATCAATTTGGAGTTTTTGGTGATAAAAAAATTAATTTTAGATAAATTTGTTATATATATATCAATTTAGAATTTTTTATGATATTAACCCAATTTAAAATCTATGATAGGCCAAAAGACACAGCCCCACAAACAAGATACATATATGATAATCCAAGCGCCATCTTTTCTCTCTCTCTCTCTTATTCCTGATCTCTTTGTGGCCAATTAATTAGCTTCTATTTTCTCGGGCATTTTCTATCGGCTTTTCTCCTTTTCTTTGGCTACTCTTTTCCCCTCCATGAACTTTCATCGGCTCATGATCTCTCTCGATTAGACGAATTGCTCAAGCCCCTAATTATTCAATTCGGAGGGACTTCAAAGTGAAGAAAAATCAACACGCTAATAAGTAGGACCTAATCATTTCACTTATCTAGCCGACCCGATTAAGAAAAAACAAAAGCTCGTCTGCCAATTGCATTTTTAAACTCCACAAGGACTGCCCCGTCAACCGGGCAACGAGTGGGATGGTATTTTTATTTTATTATTTTTTATGTCCTTTTGGCCGATTAGTGGACGGTGTCTGACTGACGAGAAAAAGGAACTTACACAAATTTTTCGTTAAATTTGTCAAAAAATTTAATGCTCTGCATTGCATGTATATACTAAATTTTCAATAAATTATAGATACGGAGTTAATAAATAATTAAGTAAATAATTTTTTGATTCGATCAATAACCCAATACTGCCGGTTAAATCGTTGGACTCTATTTATTAATTCGATATTAGAGTAAAATAACTCAAACCACTCTATATAGAGTTGATTTTCTTTTCTATTTGTTGATTTTTAAAGTAGATGCTCGAGAGAAGGACATTGCGCCGGGATAGTTATGTTAAATTAAATCTTGTTCAGGGGTATCTCGAGTACTCTTTCTGTATTCAACGAAGAACATTTCGAGGACGATTTTATATAATGTAGAAAATAATTATATTTCGAGAATTATGAGTTTTCTTTTTCAAGTTGTTTGATAAACATCTTGAACACGCTCGATGGGATAGTCCAACTATATCATCATTGATTTACAATAGAGTATTCGAAAACAGCTGGGCGCAATTTAAAACTCAAATGATGCAGAAGCCCTTCTTCTTAAACCTTTTTATTAGACACCGGAAGACAAGCTCTCACTGAAAATGATAACAGGAAACCGTTAAATCGTTTTTGTCGATTAATCTTCAGTTGTCTTTCCCTCCAACGGCAACACTGTCGCTCTCTCTCTCTCTCCGACAAACACAAAGCGCTCGAAAAACCTTATCTCACGTCCTCTCCGAAAATCACTCCTTTCCGGTGTCTCTTTGCTCTGTTTTGGCCGTTGTTGCGGCAGCATTTCCGCGTCGTTTTGCACTCGCAAACGGTTTTTCGACGGGTTGGGGTCGGAGTTCGGAACGGTGTCGCGCATGGGGAAGCAGGGGAAGTTAACGATGGCGGTGCCTCTGGGTTCAGTTTCCAGAGTGGCTGTCTGCGTTGTTCTTGTCGTGATTTGCTCTGTGGTCTTCGGGTGTGATGCTCGACTCTTGCTGCCAGATGAAGGTACGCGAGAATGTCTAAAACCTTTCCTTTGATGGCAGTTAAGGTCTTCTCTGTGGCCCTCTGTTTTTGGGATAATTGCCTTGCGAACTCTGATCCTAAATTTCTCTCTGGCTCTTCTCTTCTCTGTTGTCTGCAAATTGAACCCACAAGCACCTGCTAGTGTACTTGTTCATTTGTTCCTTCTAAGTCTGTTTTATACCTCCAGCAATGGATACTAGTAACTGATCTTCAACTTCTGGTTTGAGCTTGCAGTTGACACACTAAAAACAATAGCCGCGAAAATGAAAAACAAATACTGGAATGTAACCGAAACATCATGCAGTGATGGTATAGGTCTAAACGTGACGACCTTGCCTCCAGGAATGACAAGCAATGTGACTTGCGATTGTTCCTTTGATAACGGCACGGTTTGCCATGTCACGAGGATGTATGTATGAACCGACAGTCTTTTTTTTTCCGGTTTCTATCGGTATCCGTCTTTCACGCGCATCAATTGCAATTTACCTAATCTTCTTCATTTCGCAGCCAGTTGAAGGAACTTAGTTTGAAAGGGATTTTTCCTGATGAATTCGGCAACCTCACTTACCTAACAGAAATGTAAGTTAGACTCAACTGCTTGAGATCTACCCATCTGGAAGGTAATTAGGCCAAAGAACTTGAATGTGTCTGATGGGCCATGGTTCTTTATTTTCGTGGTGAAATCACAGAAAAGTATACTATGAGTTGGGTGAAGACTATTCTGGTTCCACCTTATCTTATTATTTACAAAGTTTTCCGTCACTCTTGATTGATCTTTCTTAAGCACCTGGTTATCGATTTTCTCAAGCATGTATCTGTCTGAGAAATGTAGCAATCGTGGGAATCTAAATCAACTTTTTTGTTGGGAGTTAAGAAAACTATTATTGTTTGAGAATTGTAAAAGTTCTAAAGTGCGCGTTCTTTGCAAGCAGAGACCTCACTCTTAACTACATCAGTGGATCGCTCCCCACAACTCTTACTCAGATACCACTTACCATTTTGTAAGTCAATCTTATCATACATCAAATACAATTATCACAATTTAATTAGGAGTTCTTTAAATAAAGAAGCATAATTTTGTTTCAATTTGGTACTTCAGGTGGGCACTTGGAAATCGCATAAGTGGTATTCCCAAGGAAATTGGCAATATCAGCACGCTGGAGGAGCTGTAAGGCCTGCTATAAATCATATACCTTTGTATTGAGAATTTGTTAGACCTGATGGTGATAATTTTATGCCTATGCTAGTGTACTGGAGGACAACCTGCTTGAAGGCCCCCTTGAGCCAAACATTGGAAACTTGAGCCGCTTAAGGAAACTGTAAGTAAATTGAACACATTGCAGAAGTCCTTTCTTCATGTTCGTGAGCTCTCCTGATTGCAAGATTATCAAAGGAATGATCTAACTCTAGCGTTTTTGCTTAAACTGGAACGTAGTTCCTCTTTGTTTGAGGAGACGAAGATACACTTTATTTTATGTTATATATATTTATACATTGATGCTTGATCCTTCAGTGTTCTTAATTCTTAGATCTCTTTTTTTTGCAGACAGTTGTCTGCTAATAATTTCACGGGAACGATACCTGAATCCTTTGGTAATCTGAAGAACTTAGAAACTTTGTAAGTGGCTTCATAATACTTTTTATTTCTCAACATACTGAATTTCCTTTTAGGGATTTTGATTTATAGACCACTTGCAGCCGTATAGATGGAAGCACATTATCAGGAAAGGTACCTGATTTTATCGGGAATTGGACCAAAATTACAAGATTGTGCGTATCCCAATCCTTCTCAATTAGGGCCAAAAATATTTATTTATATGATTTATGAGTTACTCAAAAGTTGTTCTTATGCTACGGCACTAAGTTTTCAGGGACATGCAAGGCACGTCTATGGAGGGACCTATTCCTTCGAGCATATCTTTGTTGACAAACTTGACGGAGTTGTGAGCATTCGATCCTATGCAATTGTTTTTTGTCTCTTATAATCATGTAAGCTTGTGTTTTATCACGAAAAGGTCGAATTGATGTTAATGTTATGTGATGGAGTGAGTGGTTTTATATGCGTCCAGGAGAATATCTGATTTGAAAGGTCCAAGCTCGAATTTTCCCGATTTGCAGGGCATGAAGATGATGGAGACTTTGTGAGCTCAATATAATGAATATTTGATTTGTTTCTTTTGTCTCTTTTTATAATAGCTGATTTACCGTTAACTGTGGCTTTTCACATCTCAGGATTATGAGAAATTGCTTGCTCACTGGCTCAATTCCATATTACGTTGGGGACTGGACACTTTTGACAACATTGTAAGTTGCTATAATGAGGTGGATATTTCAATTGATCTCAGCATGTTCATGTCCTATGTCTTCTTTTCTTTAAAAAGTCCAGTGGACCGGTTGTTAAGCACCGACAGATTTTGGACTTGCCCCAGCAGATTATTGCATTTTTTAAGAAGAGATTTGTTTCATGAATGAGAAAGGCCTCGAACTGAAGATCAAATTACATGAACTTCTGCAAGTTTTCTCGAGAAAACTGTCTGATTTGTCTCCTGTTTTTCATCTTTGGGTAGAGACCTGAGCGTCAACAGATTGACAGGTCAAGTTCCTGACACGATGGGAGCTGCACTGGATTACATGTAATTACAAATTTTCTTCACTACTTCTATTATCTCGGCAAATATGTAGTTGACTTTCCTTCCTCAATAGTATCATATACACCTCATATAGTTGGATTCCGAATAATTCTTTGGACAAGTGTTACATAACTTTTATTTGTGAATGTAGGTTCCTGTCAAACAACTCCCTTAATGGAGAAGTACCCAGTTGGGTAACACGCAGCAAGCATTATCTGTTAGTCTCCAATGAATATATCCCGTTTTTTGTTCTTAGTTTTCCATACGAATGTCATAGATTGCAGGATTCGACTCATAATTCTTAGTACGAGACTCGTGGGTTGACATATGATATATCACTCTTCAGTGTTGTACTATTATTATTTACGTGGGTGAATATGCACACTAACTAGGTCAAGGTGTGAACTGCAGTGACTTATCTTACAATAATTTCAGCGGTTCTTCTCCTATAAGTTGTCAGCAATCACATGTGTGAGTCAATGCACATTATAGGTTTGTCTCGTCTCCACATTTCTGGAGTTATTATCTAACACTACGTCGCTTTCCAGTAATTTGGTCTCCAGCTATTCATCTAACGGAAACAACTCGTAAGTCTCTTTGACCAGGAGCTATACCGATTGTTGATAATTTCACGTGAAAATTATATTACCGACAGTCTTTCTAATTTATCCCATTAGGCTCTGGTGCTTGGAGAAGGATCTACCTTGCAGCGGGAAAGCACAATGTGAGTTCTATGATGTTTGAATTGTTGTTGAGCATAAACAGTGGAGATACTTTTGTACCCTATCATGTCTTATGCAATATCATCCAACGACACATGCAGACCATTCCTTGTTTATCAATTGTGGAGGAACCAAAATGACTTTTGAGGGAAATAACTATGAAGAGGACACTAGTCCGAACGGCCAATCATTTTTCTCTTCTTCTTCAGAAAAGTGGGCTTACAGCAGCACCGGGCTTTATATGGGAAAGGCTGACGCTGGTTACACAGCGAATAACCCATTTTCTATGAACGTGAACGGGTCAGATTTTTACGAAACGGCTCGCCTTTCCCCTTGGTCGATCAGATACTATGGCCTTTGCATGATGAAAGGAAGTTACAAAGTGCGGCTACATTTTGCTGAAATTCAATATTCCGACGATGAAACATTTAGCAGCCTCGGGAGCCGTATATTCGACGTATCCATACAAGTTAGTGAAGCGAAATTTGGCACCTGATTATCATTTTAATTTCATCTATTATGCTGCACGCAACAATCCGACGACAGCACGATCTTTTCTTAATGAAGTTCTTGTCAATTCCGTAGGGCAATCAAGTCTTGAAGGATTTTAATATTGCAGAGGAAGCAGGGGGTGTTGGGAAGGGCATATACAGAGATTTCAATGACATTTATGTGAATGGCAGTACTTTGGAGATTTATCTATATTGGTCAGGGAAGGGAACCACGGCTATTCCTGATAGAGGTGTCTACGGACCACTTATTTCCGCTATTGCAGTGAAACCGAGTAAGTCAATGCCGAACGTACTGATCTCTATTATTTTTTCCTCATGTGGTCATTGAAGCAATCACGTATAAATCCTTCATTTCTTTCCTGCTTGTAGACTTTGATGTTGGAAATACTGGACTATCAGCTGGAGCAATCATTGGAATCGCAGGAGCTTCAGTGGTTCTCCTTATAGCGATATTACTAGTCCTTTGGCTAACAGGATTCTTGGGAGGCAGAGAAGTTGAAGATTCAGGTGAGATTATCATGCTGACATGTCTACTCACGCAGGAAGCTGTCACTCTTTGATTCATCGCACAAGTATGATGCCTAATTCAATGCCGTATTTATCTGCTTCCTTTGTACTTTTGTGGAATTCTTATTGAGTTAACTATGACACCACAAAAGTTGGCCTTTCCTCTTTTGACTATGATTGCATGTCTGTCTATGAGGCATGACAATATAGGCGAATCACTCCTCAGATTTAGAGTTTGTTGTAGAACTGTGCTTTTCCTTCAGTTATTACTATCGAACTCTTGATATACACCTTTGTTTTTTTTTTTTTTCAGAATTACGTGGGCTAGATCTCCAAATTGCCCATTTCACTTTAAGGCAAATCAAAGCCGCTACGGGCAATTTCTGCTCCATGAATAAGATAGGAGAAGGAGGGTTTGGGCCAGTTTACAAGGTAATTCACAATATGTTCATAAATTTATCCTCCTTCCCATGTGAAAGACGTGTCTAGTAAATTCGGTATGTGTCTTTGTTTTAGACTAACTAACCCAGATTTTGTTAAGCTAACCTTTTTTTTTAATGAAATAACATCTGATTAATTGTGAGTCTTAAATTCATATGATTAATCTCAGGGAACACTATCGGATGGAACTATAATTGCTGTGAAGCAGCTTTCTTCTAAATCAAAGCAAGGCAATCGTGAATTTCTCAACGAGTTAGGCATGATATCTGCTCTCCAGCACCCAAATCTCGTAATGCTTTATGGCCGCTGCATTGAAGGAAATCAGTTGTTGCTAGTTTATGAATATCTGGAGAACAATAGTCTTGCCCGTGCACTTTTTGGTAAAAGATGCTTTTCGTAAGCTGACTAACATGCTATTAATGAGCATTCAACTGAACTCTCTCTTTCTCTTCCTAGGACGAGATGAGCAGCAGATTGAGTTGGACTGGGCCGCGAGAAAGAAAATATGTTTGGGAATAGCAAGGGGATTGGCTTACCTTCACGAGGAATCTAGGTTGAAAATTGTTCATAGGGACATAAAAGCGACAAATGTGCTGCTTGATACGGAACTAAATGCCAAGATCTCAGATTTTGGTTTGGCCAAACTCGATGAAGAAGAGAATACGCATATCAGCACAAGGATAGCTGGAACAAAGTAAGTATTCTGTTGTTCTGGTTAATTCTCTTCTTTTAATTAGCTTTTATCTTATGAACTTTTGATTGCTGCATATGTAATGTTTTCTTTGAATGTCCTCCGTCTATGGCCATATTCACCACTACTATTTTGCCTTGCCTCAGAGGTTATATGGCTCCTGAATATGCAATGAGGGGCTACTTGACAGACAAAGCCGATGTCTATAGCTTTGGAGTCGTCGCTTTGGAAATCATAAGCGGAAAGAGCAACACAAATTACGTGCCAAGGGAAGAATTTGTTTATCTCCTCGACTGGGTAACGTCTTGCGACTTTAAGTTTGATAGAAATTATGCAGCCAAGCTTTTATTGGACTTGAAGCTCTCTTTCTCTACTTTCTGCGGGTTTGCTTGGAGGACTTGCAAGTAGAATGATGGCATGTTTAGAAACTTAGAATATTGTCATATTGATATGCATGCATGAGCATGTTCAGCGGTGGAAAACATGAATGCATGAACATGATGAGATTCCATCTATCAGTAGCCTATTCCCCTTAATTGTTCCTAAAACTATTTGCTGTTTCTAAAGCAAGATAAACCAACTAAACTTCTATCTCTATTGTTCATCATGACAGGCCTATGTGTTACAAGATCAAGGGAACGTTCTTGAACTTGTGGATCCACGTCTGGGCTCAGATTACTCCAAGGAAGAGGCCATGAGAATGCTGAACCTGGCACTACTATGCACCAATCCTTCACCAACTCTCAGGCCGCCAATGTCATCTGTGGTGAGCATGCTTGAAGGAAAAAACGCGATTCAAGCACCAATAATCAAGCGCACCGCAATGAATCCAGATCCTAGGTTCAGAGTCTTCGAGAGGCGAGCTAATGATAGCCAAACAAATGTTGACATTCTCTCATGACACTCACCAGGAGCCCGGAAGCATGTCCATAGTAGGTCCGTGGATTGATTCTTTAGCTTCTTTCACCAGTAAGGATGAGACTTGCGACCATTCTCCAGTGAGCAAGCTTCTATCAAATTTTTAGGACTCGGATTTGTTCAGTAATTATTATGTGTTCATCATTTCTTCTAGGCAATGGTGTAAAGGAATTGGATAGTGGAAATATAGGGAATAAGACTAACGCTGAAGGACGTTATATAACCATGTTATTGTCTGTCCAAGTCCTCCCATGAGAATTGAGCATGTGCTGGCCTTTAGGAACAAGGTCTGGCATCGTCTGGGTGACTCTCAATTGTATGAAGTTTCGTACTTTTAATTTTTCAGTACAGTATGAGCAACATAAATTTTTTTAAAAAGATATAATTGTAATTGGAGGTTTGCGGCATTCTCGATTTCGTCCATGAAAAATCCAAGTTCCTCAGGAGAACTCTCTGTTTCCTTTTTCGTTTTAACTCGATTTGATATGACAGAAGAACCTAAGATCTTGAACTAAGTGTCGGGAACGTCTAGTTGCTAAGCTTACAGTTTGAAAAGTGTAAATCTATTGATTTCAGGCATTGTCTATGGTGTGCCCCCATCAAAAGTACACTAATAGAGGTTGAGCTCTTAAAAACTCTCACCAGCATGACTTCATGCAATCTTTAACTCATCTTTATCATTGACTCATTTAAAACTCGAAATTCCTCGTCTTCACATCTTTAATGAAGCTCAAGAAATGAACAAAATACTGATGAGGCCATTTTGTTCTCATTAATATGATTCCATGGGGTTGCAGTGCGGTTCATTTCAAATAGGATGACAAGGTTCATAAATGTATGTAGGCAAAGCCCGTCGAGTGCACAAAAAAGTAGAAAAGATAATAAAGTAAAAGCCATGGGAACGTGTGCCTAGTATAAATCAGACGACTACTTTTCACAAATACACATGGCTTTAGGTTGGATAATGAGTCTGAAAAGCAGAATCACCATTGAAATGTGCATCGAGTTGCAACAACAGCTTATCCTGAACCTTTCTAGGTGAAAGATAACACCAAGTTCATGATTTTGGCAAATTCTTATGGAACCCATCTTACTAATTCATGGACCAAGATGGCATAAACAATCTGACCTTTTAGCTTCCCAAAACAATTGACAGTTGTCCAATGTTTATCTTTTGTTTTTCCGTATGACATAATTTCTCCAACTGCCACTTCCTAGTGAACACCCTTAACACTTCCAAATCAATGATCAGTGAAATACTTCTTCCATGGTTCTCCTCGTATCGATATTACTAGTCCTTTGGCTAATAGGATTCTCAGGCGGCAGACAAGTTGAAGATCTAGGTGAGATTATATATCATATTGACATGTCTGCTCACGCAAGAGTCTGTCACTCTTTGATTCATCGCACAAGTATGATGCCTGATTCAAGACTGTATTAATCTGCTTTCTTTGTACTTTTTGTGGAATTCTTCTGAGTAAACCGTGACACCACAAAAGTTGGCCATTTTTCTTTTAACTGGGATTGTGTCTACGAGGCATGACCATATAGGTGAATCACTGATATGCAAGAGAATAACTTACTACGACAATAACATAATAAGGGTCAACCCACTAGCGGGGTGGACTACTTTTTTGATAATCCTTTATGAGATATCAATCCCTTGTCAAGCCTCTTGTGTTGTTTGGAAACTAGGGAGGAGAGGAAAATTGAGGGGTAAAGAACGAAAGCTACTGAAAAATTAAAAATTCCCCCCATCTGCTTCCCCTAATAAATATCATTATGATTCAGTAATATGTGCAACTCAGGAACGCTAATCTAGGGGATTTCGAGTGCAAAAAAGCCATACTCTTTAACCTAGCTCCTAAAGGGGTACCTACAAGTTGGCAACCATTATCTCTCTGTAGTATTAGAAGGACAATATTGCATTTTTTAATATAACTTTTCCAACATTTGACTATACAGAGAGCTATCATCTTCATCTCAGTGATGTAATTTTACTGATTCTCAGTGTGGATATACTGGCCCTTTCCCCCATAGCTTCTGTTATAGGATTGTTCTTTCCTTTGATATGCTGCTTCAGAACGTCAGAATTTCCTGCCAATTCAATTTGATAAGGAAAATGTTACTTTCATCATCGATTACTTCGTAGCCAAATGATGAGAAGATGGAGGAGAAATAGTCACATAACAAGCTTTGTGGAAAGCTAATCTAGCTATTTGCTCTTTGCTCCTTTAAGAATAAATTAAGCCACTATTACAACTATGAATACTTACGGTAAAACTCCAGCAAGATTTCCAGCCAGGCCAGAGTACAGGCTCTTCAATACGGTTTTTCCACCACCGTGAGCTGCCTTAACATCAGAATCGTTTGCAGCCATTCAATATTGTTTCACCAGAAATTGCTCCTGCGGTGAAATATAATTCACCAAAAGTCGTTCTTCGATTGTTAATGAGAGGAGACCGGGTTCCGTGGCGATTCCGGACAGGAAATATCCAAGAAGACATGGAAAAACTAAGAACTTTTACTCCAAACTTCGAACTGGACTATATGTACAAACCATACTTGAATTTAATCGACGACAAAGCTTGATAATACAGCCGCACACGTACACAAAGATGTGATGCCGGAATTTAATCGACGATGCGACACTCAGGATAGAGATACACGCCGGAATTTAATCGACGACGCGAATCAGAAAGCTACAGCTAATGAAAGATAAAATGCGGTACATGAAAGTAAAGATAATTGAAAGATAACATGTTGTTTGATTTTGTCGGGGTTCCCTCTCTCCAATAGATGGCCGGTGATATTTATAATGGTCGTGTGGTAACTGCTCCTTAGCAGTTTTCAACAGTTGTGCCCATGTTCTTCCATTCCCAAAATCTTGTCTTCATGTCCATGTGATGCCATGATTCTGCTTTCAAGATAATTGTCTTACGATCTTGTCCACAAGTGATAACTTCCTCATAATCATGGTTCCAAGTAACTGTTCTCTCAAAATACGCATGTATGCTCCTTAGTGGTTTCCAACAGTTACGTTGAATCTATTACCTTGACGGTTTTCTTTTTACTCCATTACATTGGCGGTTGCTTTGACTCCACTATGTTGACGGTTACTTCTTCTTTTTGCTTCTCCAATCAGTCACAATTGTCGACTTCCTCTTAATGTTGAAAACTCTGCATTGATTTTCTAAGTAAACTCAAAACATAAAAGTTGTAGCTAGATCCAGAAGTCTTCATTCTTTTGGCTTTGGAATCAGGTCAATCCGATCTGTCTCGAAGAAGTTATGACTATTTTCCCGAACTAGCGCAGAACCGAAATTTCGTCGAAGTCCTCGACAAGATGTCCAGGTCCTCGACAAGATGAAATCACAACCGTCGACTTCCTTTAACCTCGATGGATTCTACAGTGATTTTTTGAGAAAACTCAAAATATAAAAGTTGTAGATCCAAGAATCTTCGTTCTTTTGGCTTTGGAATCAAACCAATCCGATCTGTCTCGAAGAAGTTATGACCATTTTCCCGAATTAGCGCAGAACTGAAATTTACTTGATGAAGTCGTGATCAGTCTTGTCAATAATACCCAAAAATTTGTCATCTTCGGGTGTAAACATATACACTGGACACGTGTCATTTATGTTGGCAACTTGATGATATTTGCTTCCACGTTGCCTCAAGTCTCTACCATATGTCCCATTGTCCCTTGATGATCTTTGACCATGATTAAATCATATTGACAAGTTGGCCATTTTTTGGTGTAAACAAATATAATGCAAAGAACCAAAGTTAAGCTATTACGGTAAAGTAATGACCAATTCAAGAAGGAAAGCGAAAGAAGACATGCAAAGATATAAAATAAAGTAAAAAGTTGCAATCCAACCTACATTTTCCATACAACTCTACCAGCTAGAACATCTACAATTTGCCAGATGTCAAACTTTAAAGTAATTGAGTGTTACATTTTGCATATCCAGATTCTCTGCATATATTACACAATGGGGTTATGGTGCACAAAATTAGCTCATATATGTTCCAAAACAAGATGCATCGAAAACGTCGTGCATTGATAGCTTTAAAAAGGTTGAAGTATATACTTTTCAATCAAAGAGGCCATATATATGATTTGCCAAAAATACAGGGGATTAAATTATTACTTCCCATCAGTTCAAAAGGTTTCAGCTTAAATCCTAGTTGTTTCTGTTGAGATCTTTGACATAGAAAGGCTTCGAGAGTTAAGAAACTTAAAGCAAACAGCTTCGAGTTTTCTTGTTTGTCAGCATTGACGCTCATACACAACTCCGCGTTGCTCATGTGCTACGCGAATTCCTAGCCCATGACCTGACCCAAGCTTCCTCAATAACTCGACAAGTCGGTTCATGGAACCGACTATTCTTCAAATGCAGCAATTTAA
Organism: Syzygium syzygioides; assembly: GCA_031216285.1. Classification (NCBI taxonomy): domain Eukaryota; kingdom Viridiplantae; phylum Streptophyta; class Magnoliopsida; order Myrtales; family Myrtaceae; genus Syzygium; species Syzygium syzygioides. The sequence continues at coordinate 30,956,862 of CM062247.1, forward strand.
GAAGAAAAATTACTAAAAATGGAGTTTGGGTCAGGTCAAGTATGAATCGCTAAATTTGCATTGCATATAAAATAAGTCAATTTGGGTCAGATCATTTTCGATCCGACTCAAATCCGATCCGACACACCCATTTGACGGGCCTGCCGGTATAGCCTGTACAGAAAACTAGCGGGACGTCCCATCAATGGCGTCCCGGACTTTTGACTCTTAGCAACGGACGTCTGGAAAACGTCCCGATGGCTTGCATAGAAAACTCGTGGAACGCTCCGTAATTGCGTCCCGAATTTGCGGAATCCAGGGACGTCTAGGAAACGTTACAGGGCGGTGCTGGTTGTTTGGGCGCTTTCGACCATGTGCAGAAGGCACAATTGCGACATGAAAAAGACGTCCTCGCACTACAAGGTCTCAGGATGTCCCCAAGGTGGGAGGGGGGGACCTGATTGATGTCGTCCCATAAATCAAAATGTATATTTTCTCATTTGTTTTGTAAAAAATAAAAAGAAAAAAAGAACTTCAATGTTAACTTTCATTTGCTTATTTTTTTAAATAATTTAAAGTATTTTTTTTTTGGTAAGGTAATTTAAAGTATTTAATATTAGTTAAAATCAAAATTTAAAAGGATTAATACCAGGAAAAATCCTAAATTAATATAGTCATAACAAATTTACCCCAAACTAATTTTGTACCACAAAAATCCCAAAGTGGTACACCATGCAACAATTTACTCTCCGTTAATTTTCGTTAGATTTTCCCATTAAATTGCTGTGTTGGATGACCCGTGGCAGTTGACCGGGGTACCAATTTGGTGTTTTACCCTCCGTTTACTAGTTTGTGATTTTTCGTGGTATTAATTCAATTTAATGGAAACTAACGAACAGTACATTTATCATAAGTGTACCGGTTTTGGGTTTTTAGTGGTCAAAAAATTAGTTTGAGGTAAATTTGTCAGATGTGTATCAATTTGGAGTTTTTGGTGATAAAAAAATTAATTTAAAATAAATTTATTACAAATATATCAGTTTAAGGTTTTTCGTGGTGTTAAACTCAATTTAAAATCTACGATAGGCCAAAAGGCACGGCCCCTCGAAAAAGATGCAGGTATCATAATCTGAGGGCCATCTTTTCTGTCTCTCTCTTATTCCCGATCTCTTTGTGGGCAATTAATTAGCTTCTATTTTCTCGGGCATTTTCTATCGATTTTTCTCCTTTTCTTAGGCTACTTTTTTCCCCTCCATGAACTTTCATCAGCTCATGATCTCTCTCGATTAGACAAATTGCTCAAGCCCCTGATTAGTCAACTCGGAGCGACTTTAAAGTGAAGAAAAATCAACACGTTAATAAGTAGGACCTAACCAATTTCACTTATCTAGCCGACCCGATTAAGAAAAAACAAAAGCTTGTCTGCCAATTGCATTTTCAAACTCCACAAGGACACTGCCCCGTCAACCGGGCAACGAATGGGATGGTATTTTTATTTTACTATTTTTTATGTCTTTTTGGTTGATTAGTCGACGGTGTTTGACTGACGAGAAAAAGGAACTCCATCTCTACGGATGGAACGTTTCGTTTTGTTAAAAAAAACGATGTCAGTCCCTCACACTTGCACAGTGCTCCCACCCACGAATGTCCATTTTCATTCCAATAACGAATATATTACTAAGTGCATTGACACTATATATATATATATATTTGATTCGGACACCAATGAAATTACCTGTGTACCACGCAGAGGATCTTTGTCTAATTGCCAAATGCTTCAAACGCGGGAAAATGATTATAGTAGATAGGCAAAATGCAATTTTTATCGTATAAATACAAAACGAAGAGTCTAATGACCCACCTTGAATCTTGAAACCCACATTTTTTTCTTCAAGCTAACCCTAGGAAACCCATGACCCACATGTATGTATGTTCTTTGTTCCTTCATCATTTCCCAATTCTATTTATATATATATATATATATTTGATCTCGTCATTTCCTAACTTTATTTTTTTTTTATCTTAAATGAACATGTTATCTTCCAAAGTGAGGACCACGGATAAAAAAAGACAATGTCAATAGATGATCTCCTTTCCCCTTAAATCAAGTCTAAACCTTCTTACATCCTATAAGAAAATTCTAAACCTTTCAATGTTTTTCCATTACCAAATTCGCCGTGGTTCGAAAACTTACCCCTTTCCAGAGCTAAGAAGAAACTATCTCGCCTATAAATTATACAGCATGTCGTCAATCTTATTTTAAGCTAAAGTTTGAGTTCATTTCTTTTCGCAATCACAAACAATCATTTAATCGAGGATAGCTACAGAATTAGAAAAAAAAAAAGAGAGAGAGAGAGAGAGCCTACTCCGATATCACTAATTAAATAAAATTATACTAACAGTTGCATTTATAGTCATAAATTGGACCTAAACCTAAGTGATTTAAGAAATTTAGATAGATGGAAAAATGAATCATTTCACTGTAGTGATTGTCTATAGCTATTGGGTCAATAATTACAAAATTCTATCCAACGCAATGGGCCCCTCCAAGTAGATGGGCTGGCGCTCATTGAGATGCAATCCAACTTGCAATCTCTGACCCACCAGGTCGCCAGGTTAAACCAAAACCAACGTTGGATGCCACAGCGGTATTAACTTGACTTAGGCTCTGTTCCTTGGAGGAAAATGTAACGTTTTTGAAAAATATTTTTTAAAAAGTTATTTTTCAAAAAAATAACAGTATTTTTCGATATTCAGCTGATATCTGAAAATGAACTGAAAAATATTTTCAGTCGTTTGGTATGAAAAATCTAATATGATTTTTTCTTTGCACTCATTTTAATAATTTTTTATTTTTATTTTTATTTTTTTTTAAAATAACTATTTTTAAAATTATTTTTGAAATTTGAATTTTTTAATAATTTTTTAAATTTATTTTCTTTTCTTTTTTCTGTTCTTTTCTTTTTCTTTTCGTTCTTCCTCTGGTAGTCGCCGGCCACAGCAACGGCTGGCGAACTTGAGCCTCGCCTCTCCTACCTCGAGCGAGGCTGAGCCTTGCCGAATCTGGTGAGGTGGAGTCGCCAACAACCGGTAGAGAAAAAAAGGAAAGAAAAGAAATTATAAAAAAATCAAAAATAAAAATAATTAAAAAAAGGAATGTGAATGAGTGTAGAGAGGAAAAAGAATGGAAATTGATTTCCTTTTTCATTGAGAGAAAGTGTTTTTCTTGACTAGTTTATTTTCGTGAATCGAACGCTGGAAAATCCAAAAAACATTTTCCAATAAGTTGTTTCCGCGAAACGAACGGAGCCTTGATTCCCAAAATATTTAATGCTTTGCATTGCATGTATATACTAAATTTTCACTAAATTATAGATACGGAGTTAATAAATAATTAGGTAAATAATTTTTTGATTCGATTAAATAACCCAATACTGCTCGTTAAATCGTTGGACTCAATTTATTAATTCAATATTAGAGTAAAATAACTCAAACCATTCTAGATAGGGTTGATTTTCTTTTCTATTGGTTGATTTTTAAAGTAGATGCTTGCGAGAAGGACATTGCGCCGAGATAGTTATGTTAAATTAAATCTTCTCGAGTACTCTTTCTGTATTCAACGAAGAACATTTCGAGGCCGATTATATATAATGTAGAAAATAATTATATTTTGAGATTCATGAGTTTTCTTTTTCAAGTTGTTTGATAAACGTCTTGAACACGCTCGATGGGATAGTCCTACTATATCATCATTGATTTACAATAGAGTATCGAAAACTGCTGGTCGCAATTTAAAACTCAAATAATGCAGAAGCCCTCCTCCTTAAACCTTTTTATTAGACACCGGAAGACAAGCTCTCACTGAAAATGATGACAGGAAACCGTTGAATCGTTTTTGTCGATTAATCTTCAGTTGTCTTTCTCTCCAACGGCAACACTGTTGCTCTCTATCTCTCTCCGACAAACACAAAGCGCTCGAAAAACCTCATCTCACGTCCTCTCCGAAAATCACTGCTTTCCGGTGTCTCTTTGCTCTGTTTTGGCCGTTGTTGCGGCAGCATTTCCGCGTTGTTTTGCACTCGCAAACGGTTTTTCGACGGGTTGGGGTCGGAGTTTGGAACGGTGTTGCGCATGGGGAAGCAGGGGAAGCTAACGATGGCGGTGCCTCTGGGTTCAGTTTCCAGAGTGGCTGTCTGCGTTGTTCTTGTCGTGATTTGCTCTGTGGTCTTCGGGTGTGATGCTCGACTCTTGCCGCAAGATGAAGGTACGCGAGAATGACTTAAACCTTTCCTTTAATGGCAGTTAAGGTCTTCGCTGTGGCCCTCTGTTTTTGGGATAATTGCCCTGCGAACTCTGATCCTGAATTTCTTCCTGGCTCTTCTTTTCTCTGTTGAGGTCTGCAGAATGAACTCACAAGCACCTGCTAGTGTACTTGTTCATTTGTTCCTTCTAAGTCTGTTTTATACCTCCAGCAATGGATACTAGTAACTGATCTTCAACTTCTGGTTTGAGCTTGCAGTTGATACACTAAAAACAATCGCCACGAAAATGAAAAACAAATACTGGAATGTAACCAAAACATCATGCAGTGATGGTATAGGTCTAAACGTGACGACCTTGCCTTCAGGAATGACAAGCAATGTGACTTGCGATTGTTCCTTTGGTAACGGCGCAGTTTGCCATGTCACAAGGATGTATGTATGAACCGACAGTTTTTTTTTTTTTTCGGTTTCTATCGGTATCCTTCTTTCACGTGCATCAATTGCAATTTACCTAATCTTCTTCATTTCGCAGCCAGTTGAAGAGACTTAATTTGACAGGGATTTTTCCTGATGAATTCGGCAACCTCACCTACCTAAGAGAAATGTAAGTTAGACTCGACTGCATGAGATCTTCCCATCTGGAAGGTAATTAGGCCAAAGAACGTGAATATGTCTGATGGGCCATGGTTGTTTATTTTCGTGGGGAAATCACAGAAAAGCATGCTATGAGTTGGGTGAAAACTATTCTGGTTCCACCTTATCTTGTTATTGACAATGTTTTCTGTAATTCTGATTTATCTTTCTTAAGCATCTGGTTATCAATTTTCTAAAGCATGTATCTGTATGAGAAATGTGTGGGAATCTAAATCAACTTATACATCGGAAATTTAGCGAACTATTATTGCTTGAGAATTGTAAAAGTTGTAAAGTGAGCGCTCTTTGCAAGCAGAGACATCACTCTTAATTACATCAGTGGATCGCTCCCCACAACTCTCACTCAGATACCACTTACTAATTTGTAAGTTAATCTTATCGTACATCAGATATCGTTATCACAATTTAATTAGGAGTTCTTTAAAAAAGGAGCATTATTTTGTTTTCAATTTGGTATTTCAGGGCGGCACTTGGAAATCGCATAAGTGGTATTCCCAGGGAAATTGGCAACATCAGCGGGCTGAAGGATCTGTAAGACTTGCTATAAATCATATGCCTCTGTATAGAGAATTTGTTAGACTTGATGGTGATAATTTTATGCCTATGCTAGTGTACTGGATGACAACCTGCTTGAAGGCCCTCTAGAGCCAAACATTGGCAACTTGATCCTCTTAAAGAAACTGTAAGTAAAGTCAGTACATTAGTTGGCACCCTTTTGCCTGGATAACACATTTCGGAAGTCCTTTCTTCACGTTCATGAGCTCTCTTGATTGCGAGATTATCATATGAACGATCTCACTCTAGTCTTTCTATTTAAACTGGAATGTGGTTCCTCTTTGTTTGGGGAGATGAAGATGCACTATTCTATGTTATGTTTATTCATACATTGATACTTGATCCTTCAATGTTCCTAATTCTTAGATCTTTTCTTTTTGTGTAGTCAGCTCTCTGCTAATAACTTCATTGGAACGATACCTGAATCCTTTGGCAATCTGAAGAACTTGAAAACTTTGTAAGCGGCTCCATAATACTTTTTATTTCTCAACATACTGAATTTCCTTTGAGGGATTTTGATTTATAGACCACTTGCAGTTGTATAGATGGAAGCACATTATCAGGAAAGATACCCGATTTTATTGGGAATTGGACCAAAATGACAAGATTGTGCGTATCCCAATCCTTTTCAATTAGGACCAAAAATATTTATTTATATGATTTATGAGATAGTCGAAAGTTGTTCTTATATTATAGGCATTAAGTTTTCAGGGACATGCAAGGCACATCTATGGAGGGACCTATTCCTTCAAGCATATCTTTGTTGACAAACTTGACTGAGTTGTGAGCATTCGATCCCGCTGTTCTTTGTCTCTCATAATCTTGTAAGCTTGTGTCTTATCACGAAAAGGTAGAATGGATGTTAATGATATGTGATGGAGTGCTTTTATGCGTCCAGGAGAATATCTGATTTGAAAGGTCCCAGCTCGAATTTTCCTGATTTGCAGGGCATGAAGAGGATGAAGACTTTGTGAGCTCAATATAATGAATATTTGACTTGTTTCTTTTGTCTCTTTTTATTATCGCTGATTTACCATTAACTGTTGCTTTTCACATCTCAGGATTCTGAGAAATTGCTTGCTTACTGGCTCAATTCCAGATTACATCGTGGACTGGACAAATTTGACAACATTGTAAGTTGCTATAATGAGGTGGATTTTTCATTTGATCTCAGCATGTTGATGTGCTATATCTTCTTTTCTTTGTGAAGTCCAATGGACCGGTTGTTAAGCACCGACAGATTTTGGACTTGCCCCAACAGATTATTGCATTTTTTAAGAAGAGATTTGTTTCATGAATGAGAAAGGCCTCGAACTTAAGATCAAATTACATGAACTTCTGCAAGTTTCCCCGAGAAAAATGTCTGATTTGTCTCTTGTTTTTCATCTTTGGGTAGAGACCTCAGCGTCAACAGATTGACAGGTCAAGTTCCTAACACCATGGGAGTTGCTCTGGATTACATGTAATTACAAATTTTCTTCTTTACTCCAAATGTCTCAGCAAATATGTTGTTGACTTTCCTTCCTCAATAGTTTCATATACACCTCATATAGTTGGATTCCCAACAATTTTTTGGACAAGTGTTGCATAACTTTTATTTGTGAATGTAGGTTCCTGACAAACAACTCCCTTACTGGAGCAGTACCCAGTTGGGTAACAAACAGCAAGCGTTATCTGTTAGTGTCCTATGAGCATATCCTGTTTTTTGTTCTTGGTTTTCCATATGATTGTCATAGATTGCAGGATTCGACTGATAGTTCTTAGTATGAGAATCGTGGGTTGACATCTGATATATCACTCTTTAATGTTGTGCTATTATTATTCACGGGGGTGAGTATGCGCACTAACTAGGTCAAGGTATGAACTGCAGCGACTTATCTTACAACAATTTCAACAGTTCTTCTCCTATTAGTTGTCAAGAATCACAAGTGTGAGTCAATGAACATTCTCTCTTAAGGCAGAAATTTCGTAGTTTTGTCTCGTGCCCTACATTTATGGAGTTATTATCTAACACATTGTGTCACTTTCCAGTAATTTGGTTTCCAGCTATTCCTCTAACGGAAACAACTCGTAAGTCCCTTTGACTAAGAGCTACCCCAATTGTTGATAATTGCATGTGAAAATCATATTACCGACCTTCTTTCTAGTTTATCTCGTTAGGCTCTGGTGCTTGGAGAAGGATCTACCCTGTAGCGGGAAAGCACAACGTGAGTTCTACTATGTTTGAATCGTTCTTGAGCATAAACTGTCGAGCTACTTTTGTCCCCTATCATGTCTTATGCAATATCATCCAACGACACATGCAGACCATTCCTTGTTTATCAATTGTGGAGGAACTAAAACGACTTTTGAAGGGAATCAGTATGAAGAGGACACCAGTCCGAACAGGCAATCAATTTTCTCTTCTTCTTCTTCTTCTTCAGAAAAGTGGGCTTACAGCAGCACCGGGCTTTATATGGGAAACGCTGACGCTGATTACACAGCGGATAACCAATTTTCTATGACCGTGAACGGCTCGGAATTTTACCAAACGGCTCGTCTTTCCCCTTGGTCAATCAGATACTATGGCCTTTGCATGATGAAAGGAAGTTACAACGTGCGGCTCCATTTTGCTGAAATTCAATATTCCGACGACAAAACATATAGTAGTCTCGGGAGACGTATATTTGATGTATCGATACAAGTTAGTGAAGCGAAATTTGGCACCTGATCACCATTTTAATTTCATCTATTATGCTGAGTTATCGTCTTTTGTAGAGGCACTTGACTTAGGAAATCATTATTTAGACTTAGTGTGCGACAAGGCTGCACACAAAATCCGACAAGAGCGTGATCATTTCTTATTGAAGCTCTTGTTTATTGTGCAGGGCAATCAAGTCTTGAAGGATTTTAACATTGCAGAGGAAGCGGGGGGTGTTGGGAAGGGCATATACAGAGATTTCAATGACATTCATGTGAATAGCAGTACTTTGGAGATTCATCTATATTGGTCAGGGAAGGGAACCACGGCCATTCCCGATAGAGGTGTCTATGGACCACTCATTTCGGCTATTGCAGTGACACCGAGTAAGTCAATGCCGAACGTACTGATCTCTATTATTTTTTCCTCATGTGGTCATTGAAGCAATTACGTATAAATCCTTAATTTCTTTCCTGCTTGTAGACTTTGATGTTGGAAATGCTGGACTATCAGCTGGAGCAATCATTGGAATCGCAGGAGCTTCAGTGGTTCTCCTTATGGTGATATTACTAGTCCTTTGGCTAACAGGATTCTTAGGCGGCAGAGAAGTTGAAGATCCAGGTCAGATTATTATACTAATACGTCTTTTCACACAGGCATCTGTCACTCTTTGATTCATTGCAGAAGCATGATGCCTAATTCAAGATCATATCTATCTGCTTTATTTGTACTTTTTGTGGAATTCTTATGAGTAAATTGTAACACCCCAAAAGTTGGCATTTTTCCTTTTTACTAGGATTGCATGTCTATGAGGCATGACCATATAGGTGAATCACTCCTCAGATTGAGAGTTTGTTATAGAATTGTGTTTTTCCTTCGGTTATTATTATCGCACTCCTGATATACACCTTGGTTTTTTTTGTTTTTTTTAGAATTACGTGGACTAGATCTCCAAACTGGCCATTTCACTTTAAGGCAAATCAAAGCTGCCACGGGCAATTTCAACTCTGTGAATAAGATAGGGGAGGGAGGGTTTGGGCCAGTTTACAAGGTAATCAACAATATGTTCATAACTTCATCCTCCATTCAATATGAAGGAAGTGTGATAAATTTAGTATGCATCTTTATTTTAGACTTAACAACCCAGATCTTGTCAAGCTGTACATTTTTTTTTAATGAAATAACATCTCATTAATTACGAGTCTTAAATTCATATAATTAATTTCAGGGAATACTGTCGGATGGAACTATAATTGCAATTAAGCAACTTTCTTCCAAATCAAAGCAAGGCAATCGTGAATTTCTCAACGAGATAGGCATGATATCTGCTCTCCAGCACCCAAATCTCGTAAAGCTTTATGGCTGCTGCATTGAAGGAAATCAGTTATTGCTAGTTTACGAATACATGGAGAACAATAGTCTTGCCCGCGCACTTTTTGGTAAAAGATGCTTTCCCTAAGCTGACTAATATGCTATTAACGAGCATTCAACTGAGCATTTAACTTTCCCAGGACGAGATGAGCAGCAGATTGAGTTGGACTGGGCCGCGAGAAAGAAAATATGTTTGGGAATAGCAAGGGGATTGGCTTACCTTCACGAGGAATCTAGGTTGAAAATTGTTCATAGGGACATAAAAGCGACAAATGTGCTTCTTGATAAGGAACTAAATGCCAAGATCTCAGATTTTGGTTTGGCCAAACTCGATGAAGAAGAGAATACGCATATCAGCACAAGGATAGCTGGAACAATGTAAGTATTCTGTTATTCTGGTTAATTCTCTTCTTTTAACTAGCTTTTATCTTATGAACTTTTGATTGCTGCGTATGTAATGTTTTCCCTGAATGTCCTCCTAGTTCTATGGCCATATTCACCACTACTATTTTGCCTTGCCTTAGAGGTTATATGGCTCCTGAATATGCAATGAGGGGCTACTTGACAGACAAAGCCGATGTCTACAGCTTTGGAGTCGTCACTTTGGAAATCGTCAGTGGAAAGAGCAACACAAAATACGTGCCAAGGGAAGAATTTGTTTATCTCCTTGACTGGGTAACATATAGCGACTTTCAGTTTGATGGAAATTATGCAGCCAAGCTTTTATTGGACTTGAAGCTCTCTTTCTCTACTTTCTGCGAGTTTGGTTGGAGGACCTGCAAGTAGAATGATGGCATTTGACTTCATAATTAAATGATGGAACAAGCTAATGGGGACAAATTCGATCAGAGTAAATAAATACACGAAAGAATAATTTCTTTGAAGGACTTCTCCCTAAAAAGAAAAAGAAAAGATGGGTTAGAAGCTTAGAAAATTGTCATATTGATATGTATGAGTGAACATGCTCAGCGGCGGCAAACATGAATGCATGAACATGATGAGATTCCATCTATCAGTAACCTATTCCCCTTAATTGTTCCTAAATCTATTTGCTGTTTCTAAAAGCAAGATAAACGGACTAAACTTATATCTCTATTTGTACATGACGACAGGCCTATGTGTTACAAGAGCAAGGGAACGTTCTTGAACTCATGGATCCACGTCTTGGCTCAGATTACTCCGAGGAAGAGGCGATGAGAATGCTAAACCTGGCACTACTATGCACCAATCTTTCACCAACTCTCAGGCCACCAATGTCATCTGTGGTGAGCATGCTCGAAGGAACAAGCCCGATTCAAGCACCGATAATCAAGCACACCACGACAAATCCATATCCTAGGTTCAGAGCTTTCGAGAGGCTAGCTAATGATAGCCAAACAAATGTCTTGACATTCTCTCAGGACACTCACCAGATGTCGGGAAGCATGTCCATAGAAGGTCCATGGGTTGATCCTTCAGCTTCTTTCACAAGCAAGGATGATACCAGCGGCCATTCTTCACAGAGCAAGCTTCTATCAGATTTTTAGGACTCGGATTTGTTCAGTAATTATTATGTGTTCATCATTTTCTCTAGCCAATAGTGTAAAGGAATTATATGGTGGAAATCCAGGGAAAAAGACCACCGCTGAAGGATGTTATATTTACACGTTGTTGTAAGTAGAAGCCCTCGTTTGGTTTAGCATTTGCAAGAGGCTTTGGGTCCTAAAGGCCTTTGGGCAAATGAAAATGGCATTTGACAAATTTTTTGGAGAACTTTGAGGAAATGCAATTGCATTTCCAAAACCCTTTATTCTAAGGCAAGTCCAGAGGTACTTTGGAAAGTATCATTCTCGAAATGCGACTTGGCACTATTCACCATTATTAGCACCGTTCATCTTCCCCACGGTTTGCATAGGAGGAGCTAGATGCGCGACCCCAGTTGACGAGGCCTGAGGTAGCAGCCAAGGTCCTATGACCTCAGGCGTCGCCTGGGTCACACGAATCACTCATGTGCAAGAGAATAATTACTTCAGAAAAAACACAATAAGGCTCAACCCAGCAGTGGGGTGGGCTGCTTTCTTCATAATCCTTTATGAGCGATCAATCCCTTGTCAAGCCTAATGTGTTGTTTGGAAACTAGGGAGGAGAGGAAAATTGAGGGCTAAAGAACGAAAGTTACTGAAAAACTAAAATTTTCCCCCCATTTGCTTCCCCTAATAAATATCATCATGATTCAGCAATATGTGCAACTCAGGAACGCTAATATAGGGGATTTCGAGTGCAAAAAAGCCATGCTCTTTACCCTAGCTCCTAAAGGGGTACCTACAGGTTAGCAACCAACATTTCTCTGCAGTTTTAGAAGGGCAATATTGCATTTTTTAACATAACTTTTCCAACATTTGATTATACAGAGAACTATCATCTTCATCTCGGTGATGTAATTTTACTGATTCTCAGTGTGGATATACTGGCCCTTTCCCTATAGCTTCTGTTATAGGATTCTTCTTTCCTTTGATATGCAGTTTCAGAAGGTCAGAATTGCCCGTCAATTCAATTTGATAAGGAAAATGTTGCTTTCACCATCGATTACTTCATAGCCAAATGATGAGAAGATAGAGGAGATAATAGTCACATGACAAGCCTTGTGTAAAGCTAATCTACCTATTTGCTCTTTGCTCCTCTAAGAATAAACTAAGCCACTTATACAACAATGAATACTTACAGTAAAACGCCAGCAAGATTTCCAGCCAGGCCAGAGTACAGGCTCTTCAAAATGATTTTTCCACCCCCATGAGCGGCATTAACATCAGAGTCTTTTGCAGCCAATCGATATAATGCAAAGAACCAAAGTTAAGCTATTTCGGTAAAGTAATGACCAATTCAAGAAGGAAAGCGAAAGAAGATATGCAACGATATAAAATAAAGTATAAAGTTGCAATCCAACCTTCATTTTCCATAAAACTCTACAGGCTAGAACACCTACGATTTGCCAAATGTCGAACTTTTAAGTAATTGAGTGTTACATTTTGCATATCCAGATTCTCTACATATATTACACAATGGGGTTGTGGTGCACAAAATTAGCTCATATATGTTCCAAAACAAGATGAATCACAAACTTCATGCAGTGACAGCTTTAAAGCATATATTTTTCAATCAAAGAGGTCATAAATATGATTTGCCAAATATACAGGGGATTAAATTATAGCTTCCCATACGTTCAAAAGGTTTCAGCTTAAATCCTAGCTGTTTCTTTTAGAAAGGCTTTGAGACTTGAGAAACTTGAAGCACACAGCTTTATTCAAACAAAATGAATTGTATATGTCTGAAGCTAACGTTACTTTAATGTCTGGTCATACAACAGTAAATAGGGGGCAAAAAGGGCAATAGAAGGCAGTATTCCAGATAAACATATGCTGCTTGGTCGGTGGTAGCAAACAGCCCAATATTCATCAAAAGAAAATTAACTTCCAGTCACTAGAGTTGCAGCAATAAGAGCTAAACAACATTGTTTGTTGCTACAGCCTCCCAACTACCAATTTACACTCGAAGTTTGTACAGTGTGACAATTGGAGGACAGGCAAACAAAAGGATTGGTTGAACACATAAGGATTTAATCTTGCCTGAAGTCTAGTTTTAATGGTGTCAATTGGGTAAAGTGCTGCTTCAACAACAACACCAGCCGTACCTCCAGCAACAACGCCCTCTGCAGAGTCGATGAAACATAATCAGACAACCAAAGGAAACAAGTCTTCCCTTCTGCAAGTTTTACGAGCAATTAGTTTGCCGTCCCTAAAAGGAATAAAGTGAAAGCTTTACTAGCAAAAGTGTACAAGAGGGGAATGTCTTTCCATTGACAAGAAAAACGCACAGAGAGTGTGGGGGTCTTTTACTAAAATGGGATAAGACAAAAAGAAGAGGAGGTGCATATAAAAAGGTTCAAATCGATCAAACTATGACTGTAAAAACAAAGTCATGCTGTACCATTAACGACGGTACGGTTGAAAGAATTAGTAAGAGAAGATGAATCAACAACATTTTTGTCGAAAAAATTTCAGCATAACCAATACAAGACCAACATTTTCACTTGTTATTCAATAAAGAATGCAAGATGCACCGTAAACTATCGACAAGTTATACGTTCACCACCAGTTTCGATATCAATTCCAGCAGAGAACTAAACACTGGAACTCGAGATCCAGCAAAAGGGACATACCATACACCATTCGCCAAAAATCAAAAGGCGGGTCTTCCCGGACACTAATTGCAGAGACTCCCTTTTCTTGTATCCGCCCAAATCGCAGTCCACCCCACCTGTTAAAATGCATCCATCGAGCATTCTACCGTGTTTAGCAGAGGCCTTCGTGGAGCTTTCGGCGTCGAAAGAATCCATGAATCCGCCGCAGGCCGTCCTTCCTTTTCGAGCTGAGATCGAATCGACTTCAAAGGCTGAGACGAGTACGGATTGAAGTCGAACCAAAAGTGTGATCGTGAGCTTGCGCGGGAAGCAGCTGGAAGGGTGGAGCTTTTTCCATCACTTCGGCTTGTCTCGGTTTTGTTTCAGAAGATGGACTGCTTTTTCGTAAAAGTGGGTTCTCGATTCGCCCCAATCCATAACCTATGTATGATTGAGTATGGGCCCTGGCATTGTCGGACGGGTTTTACCACCTCGTATGTATTCATATTGTTCTTAGATACTTGTATCAAATTGGTTGCCTTGATTGAATTTTACTTTTATTTATTTTTTGCTCAATTCAAATATCTGAGGCTCATCCATTTTGACTTTTCTTTTTATTATTCAATACAATCTAAACTTTCACGATATATAGGTATCGGCACATAGAACAACACATACTTTTTTCCATAATTTTTGAAGTTCACGTATTGGTGAATTTTTGGAGTAAGACTATGAGACAGAAGGCCCTAGTTGAGGGATAGGTGACCCATGAATGTCACCTGGCTAGGGTGGTGCAACCCTAGTTAGGCGACAACCAGGGCGTGCGACCTTAGCCACGGTCAACAAGGGTTTGTTGGCCCTCATCAGTGCTTAGGCAGCACCAGGATCTCCCCCACGCACAAGTTGCCTTTATGTGTCCACGTCCATGTCCCGTCCCTGTCCATGCCATTATGATTATCTGTCATGCCCCAGAATCATAAAAAATGGTAGATGACATGGCCGCCTTTCCACCTGAAAGACGCAACCTCAAACACAATTAACAGCCGGTTATTGAAATATATATATAATAAATCAATAAGTTTGTTATGACATTAGAGTTTCTATAATCACTAAAAAGAATATGCACAACTTAGAACTCAGCCAACCCAATAAACTATAAACAACTATATACACAACTCTCTTAAACCATACTCAAAATCCAACTCTCAAAAGTCCCAACAATAGCACTTTCGTAGTATCGGTCACTAACTGGTGAACCTGAAACCATGAAAGATGAATGGAATGAGCAACCACAATTTAGTGGGTAATGCATATCTTTTATAAGTAAATCGAGTATCCACTATACATGTTTAAGATACAAAAACATAACTCATTACACCAAATTTCAAGATATAACAAATTTATAAGAAAAGAATGAGTTATATATATGCTTCAACATAGCTATATTTATAGCAAAAATATCCATTTCATAGTAATATTAAAAAAAAATATCAATTGTCCAGCTCATTAATCAATTTTATCAAAATCACATACCAATGGTCCATTCCATTGGCCAATCTCATATTCAGATATATAACTATCATCAAACGTGACTCCCCATGATAAGGCGACCAAGCTCCCTCCTTTGTTAGGGTTGTCATCTATATTATCGGTGATTGACCCACAAGAATATCATAAACTAGTATGCATATCCACAAATCCCGGTTCACAGAAACACCAAGCATCAATACAAATTCATAACAACACCCTCCACGATCCACAAAACTAAATCCAGAATCAATATCATAAATTGGCCTAGCAGTTTATAATGAGAATCCTCATCAGGATTGTAGACATCAATGTAAATTTGGGCATTAGCGAAAAACAAAGCATGCAATCTTTCGTAACTCAACTTATTCACCAGATTACCTTTCCAATTTATTTCATAAACACTTCTTAAACATTTCAAATAACAAATAAAGTAGCAAATGCCCGATCCGAAGTTATGCATCAAATATGCCATAGACATCATTTTTCCTCTTCAAAGAAATATCAAACATGTGATCCCTCTTTATCTCATAATATATATTCTGTCATTTTAAGATATGAAGATATGTGTATCACTTACCTGGAATGCCTAAAAACCTATACGAGCCGACGATTTCGTAATTTTAACAATCAAATGAGAATCGATGTTAAAACTAAGTAAAACATTACATTAACTATGAAACGGCTATACTAAGATTAAACACTAATAAAATGACTCCCACATGACAACAAGTTTCTCACTCGAAGAGATGCGGAACTCGTACACGAAACTCTAAAATTTTCACTCCAACTAAATCGTTGCTTTTAAAACGACTCTTGTCAAACCTCATAGTTCCACAATGCCATAATCCATAATTTTCATGAAATCCCAAAAATCAACAACTCAAAAATCACCACCCGCCTGGGTGGCGCTGCTGGAGCGCGCACTCTTCCTCTCGCAAAAGGTTGAGTGTTCGAATCCCGAGCACTGCAGGGTGACTTAACCGGTGGCACGTGTGTGGTGGCTAGCACGTGTCGCCCCCAGGGTTTATTCCCCGGCTGTCGGCCGTGCGGAGGTTCCCTGGGTTATTAAAAAAAAAAAACAACTCAAAAATCGAATTTCGTGACTTTAATTTCACAAAACTTGAAAGTTAAGCCCTAATGTCAAAAATTTATTTGATTGGATGGATAAAGAGCGCGAGCACTTATCTGGCGTTGTGCAATACGTAATAAATTCGGCTCAATAAGGTGCTTGTTTCGTGTACACGTAATCCCTCTTTTCCTTTCTTCTTCTTCTTCTTCTTTCTTTCTCCGCGTTTTGCGCGAGCTCTCGATCATGAAAAGTAGCTGAGCATTCCCGTCCACTTTTTTTTTTTTTCCTTGTCTCCTTTTTGACTTTGAAAATTCATATTTTACATTATCCTTGAGCCACCGTGAACACCAACGTTTTCCTCTCTTCTCATCTCAAATCGGGTCATCTAGAAATCAAGTGGGGTTTCTTTTATTCTCTAGGAGTTCTCTCCCTTTCGATTCTTCTTGAGATCTATCCCTTGTATAAATTGCTTCGTCATTTTGTTCCAACTACTCTTTGCCAAATTCGGAGTTTTCTTAATAGCCCCGTTTCTCCTACATGTGCTGTTCAGGCAATTTCAGGTAAAATCTCGGGTTTCCTTACATTTTGAAAACCGTAATCAGTGCACTCCATCACAATTGATATATGCCTTGCGGCAATTCTTGTTTTCACATCTGAGGTTGGCAAAACTTGAAGTTGAGTATTCTGATACTTTTTACTATCGAAGAAATGCACAAATACGATTATCAAAAAAAAAAAAAGAAATGCACAAATATTTGGATTTCATTATTCGTGATGACGTGAAGAAAATAGGGAGGCACCCCGCAGAGCCGCTCTTAGTATCTTTACCACGGTTCGTTCGACATACGAGTTCACCCGATCCCCATGTTGGATTATCCCCACGGGAGCACTATGCTGTAAGAGCTGCACCCTAACCTTCGAAAGGGGCTTCTTGGGATGGGCTGATCAGTCGCCAAGATCCGACCGAATGCTCGCCAGATATGAGCACCCTCCCGTGTGAACCGGCTCCGGAGTCCGATCTCCAGCCTCGGTAGGATCAAGATCCCTCCATCGGGTGGGGAAAACCGCTCGGGAGTACAGTAGGCCGTCATCAAGTTGAGCTAGCAGCAAAGCGAGCATAACATAGTCGCATTGAAATCCAGGGCGAAATATCATGGTTGGTCCATTTAATTTATATAATGCGTACCCTCGATGAATATCTCCCGTTACTGTTTCAATACTTAATCAGAAAAGAAATAATAACAAAAAACCATCAGGTACATTTTATCCACGACTCGACGGTATAGTTAGCTCGGCACTAACTCAAGATCCCCCGAGAGGAATTCCAAGAATGTTTTCTCTTGCCATGCTCGCTCCAACCTTAGATTCTCTTTCCTGGGTTCGACGAGATCGAATCAATGGAACGCACTTCTGGCGAGCGTCCCAAAATTGGAAGCTCCCGTATTATATCATCAGATCTCGATTTCGCCTATTTATAAAATGCAAGCCGAAGTATCTGCTCGACCAAGACTCTGTCCGTAATGAACCCTCAACGGTCAGCTGCAGCCTTGGAGGATTTTTTTTGTTTTCCAGACTTGGGAAGAAGAGTAGGGTTTGGAAGAAGATCGACGAAACGTCGGAGAATCCTACCTTCCCTCTTTTGAAACAAAGACAAAAGTGGGAAGGAACCGCGGGATTCAGGCCAAGAACAGGGCTCCACGATTGACGATACCCCTCCAAATTTACCAAACGTGCCATACATAATCCATCGGACAGATCCCCAGGAATCTGTTAATTTTCCATTCCAGCTAAGTTCGCTCTCTCGATCTCGCCCAGGTTTCCCTCGTGCTTTCGCTTCGCTTCCCTTCCTCCCCTCACTCGTCTCTCCTCCCCGAACAGCACAAGCGCGAAGTCGTTCGTGCATGCGGATAGAGTCTACGGGGGGGCCAACTATCATCACGGCACCACCGACCATCCGCCGACGGCGTCGAAGGAAGGAGGGCGACGGCGGCGGCGCGTTCCCCCCGCCGTACGAAACGCGCGCGCGCGATTTCCACGCCTCGCACGCGGCGGAGATAGCGTGTCTCCCCCGGGCCGCCTTTTCACGTCCGGGGGGAGAAAGTCCAGCGCGGTGTGAGGTTGAGAGCTTGAAACTGTCAAACCCACGCTACTTCCACATCCGCACGTCACGGGGGTAATAAAGAAAGGAGAAGAAAAGAAAGAGAGAAGAATCAGCTCAAAATTCCGCGACGCGGTCTCCCCTCGCCCTCATCGCGCCACGACAGCCCCATCCTCCTCCTCCCGCCATAGAGAAGTCAAGTCTCCACAGCTGGAGACGTCCGGGCAAACGGGGGATCGCACGTGGCGCTGTCCCCCTGGGCGGACAGCGAAAGTCTCCGTCGACTTTGGCGTCCCGCTTTGGGATTTTTTCCAAAGAGGGTATTCGTCCGGCTTTGGATTGGATGGTCGGGGATCAGGTAAAATCTTTTTGAGTGGTTGCAAAGCTGCAATCCGTTTGATTTTTTGCTCCCTTTTTCTACGCCACCGCACGGAATCTCTGGGGCAAGATTCACCAACGCCGCTTTTCGCAACGCGACACGTGTCGGGCTCCGGTTGGGTGGCGCCCCAGCATCGGCGCGCCTCGACGACTTCGTGTGGGGGGGGGGTGGGTGCCCACGTCGGGCTGCCGACCCGCGAGCGCCAAAAAGATCTAAGTTGGCTTGCGCGGGCGATCTTCTTGTCTTGCGATTTCTTAGCTGGGTTATCTTGTGAATTTTATATAAACAAGAAAAGAACAAGAATCTGCGGCGGAGGTAAAGAGGCGTATCCTGGAAGTTATCGCTTCGCAAGTGGTCGATCCTGTCCTCGAGATAAGCAATAATCGCGTGAGCAATAATTTCGCTTCAGTTCTTGGGCGGTGGTGGCATCTCTTCTTCCGGGCTTTTTCAGATTTTTCTTGTTTTCCTCCTTTCCTCTCCTTTTCCTGGTGGCCACTCTCTGCGGCTCTCGCGTGAGGTTTGAACGCTTTTCGCTCCTTCTTTAGTTGATGATTGTTGGTTGAATGATTCTTCCGGGGGGGTCCTTTGATTCGTCTCTGCTTTCTTTCCAGATTGGTTGCTGGGGGGGGACGTGGGGCTACGTGCTCTTCTTGAATTGTTTTTTGGGTCTCCTTGGGTATCTGTCAACTTTCGTTTGCGCCGGGCTGGTGTGTCTGGTTCTTGTTCGGTCAATCGGTTCTTCTTGCTTATTTTATTTGATAAAGATTGATGGAAATTCTTCCGGGTCTTTGATTATTTAACTTCCTTTCGAATTGGGTCCCTCCTCGAATGTTTGGCGAATTCTTCGAACCAATTTGGCTGGGGCCGAATCTGAACTTGCGATTGCACTAATTGCTCGGGACGCGTTTGGATTTTTCTTTTATATATACATATGGGAAGTTGCCTCTAGCTTTCATTGTCGTGCTTGCAGGTGAAACCTTGTGCAGATTATAGTCTGAGATACGGGATGACGGTGTTAACGAACGGATTCCTCCAAGGTCGTCTGCCGGAGGAACTGAAGAAAGTGCTTCGGTCGGTGGCATCCGAACTGGGGGATGTGATTGACGACATGGATGCAATTCAGGTGGTCCCTCTGAAGGGGGCCATGACTAATGAGGTGTACCAGATAAATTGGCCGTTAAATGATGAGCGCGATCTCGTCCGGAAGGTTTTGGTTAGGATTTACGGCGAAGGCGTCGAGCTCTTCTTCAACCGGGATGATGAGCTGCGGACGTTTGAGTGCATGTCGAGGCATGGGCAAGGGCCTCGTTTGCTCGGCCGGTTTTCAGTCGGAAGGGTGGAGGAGTTCATTCATGCAAGGGTATGCTATTTTCTCCCGTGTTTAAGATCTTCGAAAGCACCTTTCTCTTGACAATTCCTGATTGTTGACTGGTTATGTTACATCCACCTCGGCAGAGAAGTTTTTTTCTCACAAGTATTGTTGATTGCACGACAGTCATTTAATATGAACTTTTTCATTTCATTTTTAGTTTTTTGTAATATTTGCAGAAACAAGTGACCAACATGAACTATAAGGCATAATCCGAATTTTGAGTAATTTAGAAAGTTATAATTTTCACAGTTTGTGGTCTACTATGAGACTCTCAGCCTCTTTGAATTTAGGGGACTTAGTCTGTCTCTAATGAGTAAAGACAGCTGAAATCTGTTCTTTATGTTCTCTCAATTTCTTAGAACAGTTTCTCAAAAACCCTTGAACAATTATCAACAAATTCGTAGGTCGAGACATGATCGAACGGGTTTTTAAATGTTACTAAAGGCTACGTCTGTTGTCTTTCAGACACTCTCGGCTGCTGACCTCCGTGATCCGGATGTTTCTGCTCTAATAGCAAGCAAACTGAGAGAGTTCAACAATCTCGAGATGCCTGGTTCGAAGAATGTTCTCCTCTGGGACAGAATTAGGTGACTATCTCGATAGGCTTTAACACCAGTAGACACTAGAATGAAAAACAAACATCCTTATGCCTCGTTTTTCCGGTTCCCAGAAATTGGCTCAAGGAAGCAAGATCTTTGTGCACCCATAAGGACGCAAAAGAATTTCGTTTAGATGCTCTGGAGGAGGAAATTTGTTTGCTTGAGAAGGAGTTGACGAGGGACGACCAAGCCATTGGCTTCTGCCACAATGATCTGCAATATGGAAACATAATGATGGATGAAGAGACAAGATTGATCACCCTTATTGTAAGTTCTCCTGCCTTGTTTTAGTTTTTCTGTGTGAAATTTTGTGATGATCATCTGTCGCTGCGCAGTGATTAATTCTTCCGCTTAAATCGCTGGTCTGGTTGTGAGGATGACATATCGTAATAATTGATGGAACACGATCCTCTGGTCTCTTCTCTCATTAGGGGTTCCAAAATTACTCGTCTTTGTATTGCTATTTGAGGGGAACGATGGATGACTCCACAGTCTTGCAGTTGATTTGCATCTACTAAAAAACAATGATTATAACATTCTCTATTTCTTTTTACAGGATTACGAGTATGCAAGTTACAACCCTGTTGCATTTGATATAGCAAATCATTTCTGTGAGATGGCGGCAAATTATCATACCGAAACACCTCATATTTTGGACTTTGGCGCTTATCCAGGTGATTGTCTCTTTCCAGTATTAAACTGCTGAAACATGACACCCTGGTAACAGGATGGTTCTGTGAATCTTCATCATTGTTGTGTTGTACTTTATGCGTCCATCCGTGTGTCATAAAAATGGCTGGCACACCTTCGTCTCGAGGACTAAACTTCTCCATTTATGCATGTCTTTGTCAACAGGCTTAGAGGAGCGCAAGAGATTTGTGTGCAATTACCTTAGCTCGGGAGGTTAGTATCTGTTTCTTATTACACCCATCTGTCTAGAACATGATTTGTACCTGGTTGGTCTTTGATCTGCATTTGCTTATCCATTGCTCATACCTGGTGAATCTACCAGTACTCTTTGCGCCACCTTATATTCTTACTCTCTAGTAAATCATGCTTTTTGTTTGATATGTGTTTTGGCCCGTGAAATCTTTTACTTGATTCTAATCTGTATTGAGATCAGATTGTACCAATAAACTTCGTGGAACAATAGTGCACCATTTATTGATAGCTGGCGCAAGGCTTTCTCTAAACACCTAGATGAATTAAGACATTCTCTTCCTATCACCATGCTTCATTAAGCTGCATTTTAAGATGAGAGAGCTGGGTGGCTAATGCGCTAAACACTGGAACTTCAACATTAGACCGAATTGCCTTCATCTTCAATCACATCACAAGTATGTTTTGTGCTTTGTGCAGGCAACCAACCTAACGACACTGAAATAAACCAGCTCGTTGAAGATGCAGAGAAGTACACCCTTGCAAACCATCTCTTTTGGGGTTTGTGGGGTATAATTTCGGTATGTTTGCAGTTCACTTTACCTCTTACTTGTTTCTAGAGGCATTTTAATTCATCAAGATTTTGTGTGTGATAATTCATATAGAAGTGCTGAGTCTCTGTTCGGTTGCAGGGCTATGTGAGCAACATCAACTTTGACTACAGGGAGTATGCGTGGCAAAGAATTCAGCAATACTGGCTGAGAAAGCCTGCTCTCTTGGGCTCGGGCCGTGTTTGCGGTGAATAGATATAGACGGACACAAAGAAGCTCGACCGAATATGGCTGCCATATGATGATTGCTTTGCCAGAGTCTTGCATATATGTCAGTGATGTGTTGTTGGCTTGCTATTTGTAGAATGGATATAGATTACATGTATAAAAGCATCGAGCTTCCGCGGGCGATGTTGTATTTGGTATGATATGACTCCAAATATAAGAGCACTGGTTTTTGCTTGTTTGTTTCTTCTAATGTTTCTGTGACATCTTGTTCTCTGCCTCTGCTATTTCAACTTTCTTCAAAAGAGACCTCTTGGGAATTTCTGGGTTCGTTGTTGTATGAATTCAGGTTTGGAATTCCAATTGCCAAACAAAAAGCTGCCTATATATCTAAGTTTTCTTTCTCTCGGTAAGAAAAGGCAATCTCAATCTCATCGTACGGGACGACGACTGAGCAAAAATGACGGCCAAGATGTGTTTGATTGATAAACCGGCCTGTGTTACATTTCAGCTGGTAGCTGGAATGTCCTCTAATCCTTTCTTTTGGTCTTTGCTTCAACGGTTTTGCAGTGCAGCATCCTAAAAAGATGTTTGATAAATGGTTGAATATTAAGTACCCAATAATATTAAATTTCCTGCCAAATTTAGAGTCTTGAACATGATTAGTAGGTTTTAACCAAATAAAAATTTCTAACCGCCGTTGAGTATTCTTTAGATTCAATGAATGAAGTGATCTCTTCTTAACTTGAACTAATCTAAGTGATTTTTTTTTAATTCAGTCAAATGTTTCAAGTCAAAGCTACTTGTGATTGTTAAGCGTGCTTCATTTTGCTAACTACTGGATGTTTTTTGTTTTTAGTACTTAATTGAGTAAGCAAACCTGCCGGCCTAGATAATTAACTTAACCCCGCCGAATTGTAACCGATCAAATTTAAATTTTCAAAAAATCAAATTGCAAATGTCATGTCGCGTGACAACGAGGGCCGGTAGCGTGAACATGTCTCCGCTGTATAAGCCCAATATAACGGAGACATGTCTCGTCAAATTTTGACCAATGCGAAATTCTATTTGGCTGCACAAAATTGGTTTTTTTGTCTTAACAAAGAGAAAAGAATATATTAAAATAAGTTAAATAACCGATACTCGCAAAGAGACAAGTGTCCGTTGTGTAAGTAATTTTTTCTTTTCCTTTTTCAAATTTCACGGCTCGCGCACTTTGATATTTTTTTAAGGAGAAAAACCCTTTTCCGAGTATATAATCTTCTCAAGATTTTCCGAGACTTCTTTTTCTCATCATCAAAGTTTAGATGGAAAGTGACTCTTCTTCTATAACAAATCAGAAGGATATCTTATTCCAAGTCTTGTTTATTACATCCCCAAGATTACACCATATAAAGAAGGCGAAATCATTTGATTTCATGTCCTTGACTTTCGTAAACAATATAATGACATTCCCTCTTTCCATGTCCACCATCCACCCGCGGGCCATGTGTGCTAGTGCTAGGGAGAAAATTACCAAAAAAGTCACAGACTTATTATAATTGTGTTAATTATTCTAAACTTTTTTTTGGTTAATTGACTTTTAAAATTTTTTGTATTTGTGCCAATTTAGTCCATCCTATTAATTTTTCCCGGAAATCATTGACATGGATGCCCGCCATCCTACGTGGCACGATTGGCGTTGCCGTGGACAACTTTTAGTAATATTTTCATATTTTTTTCGATTTTTTTATTTTTCCTTTTTTAAAATTTTTTTCTCATGTTTTTTCTTGCCTTCTTCTTCAAACCGGTTGTCGAACCAGCCATTGGACCTTGCCGGCCACTAGCAAGGGTAAGCCTTACCCAATGACGGCACTGTCAAGCCTCGCCAGTGGCTGGCGACCAACTAGAGGAAGAAGAGAAGAAAAAAAAAGGGAGAGAAAGAAAAGAAGAAAAGAAAAAAAATATTAAAATTTTATTAAAAATTGTATACATTAGAGCTGACCGGACCACGTAGAATGGATGGCGTCCATGTGAGCGATTTCTGACCAAAATTAGCGGAATGGATTAAATTAACACAAATGTAAAATGTTTAGAACTCAATTGGCTAAAGACATTAAATAAAATAAAAAGTTTCTAACCAAAAAAAATTGGCTAAAATAAATTTAAAACTGAATTGGCATAACTATAATAGATTTATGAATTTTTTTGCAATTCTTTCAACTGCTAGGTGTTTCAACTAAAACAAAAAAAAAAACCTGCTAGGTGTTCGTGTCACTGATTTTTTCCCAAAAGGAGGACTGATTCCGGGGATGAATATATTTTTTTGTTAAAAAATAATTCATGGAGCACGCAAAAATCTCTTAAACACAAGAATAATATGCAACAATTAAATATCTAAAATCTACTTGTACGAATTCATTATTGATCTTATTAAAGACGACCTTTAGGGTGCTTCTTACTTGACAAATAAATTAAAGAAACGTAGTAATTTTTTATGCACTAACTTTTCGTCGTGACATTCGTATCCATTATCTTTAAATTCGAAGTTTCTTGTTAACTATTAAGAAAAGTGTTCACGAGCAGCGTATCGAAATAAGACTCATAACAAAAAATAAAATAAAAAATGAAGTATTGAAAGGAGTCAGTATATTCAGGATCTCATCTGATTTGGAAAGATGAATCAAGTTGTCGTATAAAGAGAGATATAGACTAAGTTTAAGAAATCGTGAGAGATTTCAAGATCACATCGAAATTACTTTAGTTGATTTAGATCACGATATTATCCATTGTATTGTAAAAAACAATAAAATGCATCTTAGAACTTCCAAGTGCACGCACGAAATTTTCTTGTGAAAGTTCGAGATTGAAATCCAAAATCTTTTTATATAATAGATAATTAGACAAGTTTAAACAATTCCCATGTAAACTCGTAATCATGGCCATTATTGTTTGACATCATACTGAGATATTGGTCGACGTATATGATATCAATGCATGCTGATATTGGGACCGTATCCAGAGATTTTGGAAAGCAAATTAATGAGAATAGGAAGAGGAATCCTATCGAGCGATGAGTTGGTCAGCATGCTTATCTTTTGTCATAAATTCTTTTCCATGTAAGGGAGATGCAAGAAAGAGAATCCAATATCCAAAAATTTAAAGGAATCAATGAATGAGTTGAGATGTTGAGTTTTAAAAATGGAAAACAATCTTCAATGGGTTTCAAGGGCATTGGCCAAACCCTCCATGACATTTGGCACTCCACTCGTTCACACACGTCATTGCTGCTGCAGACACCCAGGAAGCGTTTTGAAGGCTTGAAGAGGAGGGGCAGCTTCTCTTTTACAGTCTCTGTATCAGTTGAGGCACTGAGAGAGAGAGAGAGAGAGAGAGAGAGAGAGAGAGAGAGAGAGAGAGAGATTGACACCAATGGCACCAGCGAGCTGGGACTTGAGACTGGTTCCAGATTTGAAGGATCGGACAAACATGGAGTGTCTTCCCGTCTCAGTGATACCCACTGTTCCAGTCAAGGAGGTCCCTAGGGTAATTCTCTCTCTCTCTCTCTCTCTCTCTCTCTCTCCATTTTCTTTTCTGTTCTTTTCTTTGTTGAATTTCACATTTTTAGTTTTTTTTTCAGACAGTGATGGTTTTGGGTGTTTCTCCCATGTAGATAGATCAATGGAAGGTTGTCATGTTTTTTTTTTCTGAAACAGTCATGTTCGCATAAACTCAACCTTAATTAATTAAGAAATTTGCTCTTGCCATTAGTTGTTTATTTGAGTTGTTGACTTCTTATACCCTACGTTGAGATAGAATGGACATTTTATAAAAAACCAAACCCCATCACCATTTAGGTTCCATTCGTTTCACGGAAACGTTTTCTAGATATTCTGCCTATTGGTTCATGGAAAATAAACTAGAAACATTTTTCACAGATGGAAAAAGCATTTTCTGCTTATTAATTTTAATTTTTTTTAAAAATTGAGTTTTTAATTATTTTTATTCTTTATTTTTATTTTCTTTATTTTCCTTTATTTTATTTTTTTTCTTCTTTGGCAATTGGCCGCCAGCCACGGCGGTAGCCGGCGACTAGCCATGGGCGAGCTCAATCCTTGCCACAGGCTGCCGAGGCTCGAGCTCATCAAATTTTGACGAGGTCGAACCCCGATCCGAAGAGTTGGTTGAGGCTCGAGCCTCACCCGTGGTCACTAGAGCATCCTCGACCTAGCCATCGTCGTGGCCAGCGACCAGCCGAGGAAAAAGTAAAAAGAAAAAGAAAGAAAAGGAAAAAAACAGAAAACGAAAAAAATTAAAAAATTTGCACTTTTGGTAATTTTCTCTAGAAAATCAAATCAAAAAATCAAACGGCGTAAAATATTTTCTAGTTCATTTTCCGGTTTAAACCGAATACCGGAAAATATTGTTATTATCCTGGAAAATGATTTTTTGGAAAACATTTTTCAGAAATGTTACATTTTCCGTTAAACGAACATAGCCTTAGTATAAGTGTTGGCATTGACCAAAAAAATAATAATAAAAGAATGAAATTGGGGCCAAAATGGTAAAAATCAATTTTGAATGAAAAGGCTAGATAACCGAATCCTGTCCTCGATCGTCAATATTTGGTTAAATCGAGATGTTTGGTTCAATTTTGGAAGTAGTATCCCCTGTTGAATGATTCCTAGAAACGATATAATGATTGTGAAACCGGGCTCCCTTTCTCTGGGTGATTTTCAAAGATTTATATCCAGAATAGTTCTCATATACTAATTTTAGTCGATTCAATTTACTTGTTTGGGTTATTCACTATGATCTTGATATGAATTTGGTGGGCATTAAGATTGTGCTTCGATTGTTCTCTTTCATATGTTTTAGCGAAATAGAGGAATGCTTCAATTCACGACTCCAAACTGAAGAGGTTATGTCGCGCAAAGCCATGACTCGACGCAGCTAATTGTTTTGACATGCAGTGATAAGCTTGTCGCATTCAATTGCACGGCGATCCACGAATTTCCTAAAATTGCGACACGAACATGACAAGACCCTATACGTCTTAGGTTGTGTTGGACGTGACTCGAAAACTAGAAAAACAAATCCTAATGATGTAATTCTTTCTCCACAGCCAAGCCATGCGGAAGATACGAGCGAATCGGATGAGAAAGACCCGGTGGACTCGTTTTGCCTCGGTGATTTTTGGAAAGCTTATGAGGAGTGGAGCGCATACGGCGTGGGCGTTCCGATAGTACTGCCTTGTGGTGAATCGGTGATGCAATACTATTTCCCTTCCTTGTCAGCCATTCAAGTGTTCACGTACCAGAAGTTTCCGACCCCTTTCAGGTCTCTAGTGATACTTTCTGCTAAATGTGTTCGACTGCGGCCCTTTTGTTACATTTGCCAAAGTAGATTAAAATTAAGTACTTAGATGTAATAGTTGTTTTCAGAATTACGTATAGCTTTTTCAAGAACGGTCGCAAATAACCCTATAATGCCGATTAAATTTATGTCAAATGCTTGATGAATGAAGATTTTCTGGGGAGGGCTCTTCAATGGAGTATGAGAATGATGCTATGAGTGATGGAAGCAACAGGAGCGGATCCTCGGAAGTCCTGAGCACCGACTCCTTCAGCAAAAATCTCTTTCAAGGCAAAATCCTACTTACCTTCTTGCTGATGGGTTTTGGATTTTTAATATAATTTTTTGTTAATTGAATCATAGAAGTGTTTTTATTTTAATTTTTGTTGGCAACTTTCAGACTTTGATTTTGGCATTCAAGAAGGGTCAGAGACAGAGGAAACGCCAGAGTATCATCACGGGGAATTGTATGTTCAATACAATGAGGTGTTGAATCCATATGCTCGAGTCCCCCTTACTAAGAAGGTAGCAAACCTTTGGATCTGCTTAAAATTCATGAATAAATGTTTTTGTTCGCCAGGAAATGATGAGGACTTTAATTTGGTCATAATTCAATATGATTTTTGTAAATGGCGGAATCTTTCTTAATTTAGATTAAAGAGCTGGCAAAGAAGTATCCTGGCTTGACAACTTTCGAGAGCACAGACCTCACTCCATACAGTTGGGTGGCCATTGCTTGGTATGTATTTGTCTCTTATCTCTTCACTTGCAAGAGTAAGTAGTTAGCTAGTGGTAATCTAGTATCAAGATAAAAGGAAGGATTGTCTAATGAACTAATTGATTCTCATGACTGAACTCTTTCATCTTTTGTTGCTTTAAAATTTAATGCCGAGCAAGATATTGTATGGTCCTTTCTACTGTCAGGTACCCGATTATACAGATACCGGTGATGAGAAACCAGAAGGAGTTATCTGCATCTTTCCTTACTTATCACGTGTTGTCATGGTCTACTCAGGGTTTGTTCTCTCTCTTTCCCCGCATGCGCGTGCAGACTAGTAACTAGTTAATGTATATATTTTCTCATTCTTATGTTCATGATTAGTTTCATTGCATACCTACTTTATCGCGGCTTTGCAGTGATACATGACCTAATCTGTAGCACTTTTTTGTTCTCTCAAATGTCATGTTTTTCGAGCTTCCCTAGCTTAAACATATGCGCAATGCTACCTAATAAATCTGACTAAAATTGTTCTATCAGTTGACGTGACAATTTCATATAGTGTGCTTAATCAGGCTAATCAACCACTCTATGGGGCTGAATCCCCAACAACACTCGACCGAAACTTCTCATATCACTCAATAAGTACGATTTGAAAGGATCTGATGTGCCTAGCATTTATCTAGTGAAGTATGTGAATTAGTTCTGTAGATTGAGTTCTGATAGATGAAGTAGTTAAATGGACACAACCTCATTGTACTCTTTTTCAAGATTAAAAGTTCATCTATGGGTCAATATATCATTCAGCTTTTGTAGTACTATGATTTGAAAATGTTCTAAAAGTACAAATGGACACAACCTCAGATTAAAAGTAGTTAAATGGACACAATCTCATTGTACTCTTTTTCAAGATTAAAAGTTCATCTATGGGTCAATATATCATTCAGCTTTTGTAGTACTATGATTTGAAAATGTTCTAAAAGTACAAATACTTCATTTCGGTTCCAGATATAGTATTCCTACAATTTTGTTGGCGTATTCCGAAGGCGCACAATAAGCTAACTAGCTAAGTTCTTAGAAGCTTTGTTATTTCTTCAAGGAATGTGATCGGCAATTATTGATGATGCATAGGTTTGGAAAATGTCATACCAGAAGACAATCAAAGACTTGAATGCATCGTCCCGCCAAAAGTCAAATCTAAAGCTCTAAAAAGTGGTGACTCTAAGATGTATGAAATCCGAATTCCTCCATTCGCAATGAGCACGTACAAGATGCATGGTGCTTTTTGGGTCGATCCAAAGACACTCGATCGCGAGATGATGTTCTCATACCAGCGTGCCGCTTGGTTTTGGTTGAAGGAACACAAGTTTCAGCACCATGACTATAACTTCTTTGTGTCTCGTGGTGTTTGATTAGTTCTTAACAACTCTATGTCTTAAGTACTGTCGTGTTGTGTTGACGAGATGCCGGCTCTTGTTCAATGATTAAACTTAATCCGAGGGTGACCGCTAAAACTCTATATGTCACTGTTAATCTTACTATTCTTTTTATAGAACTAAACTATACCTATGCAATGCTTTTCTTTGCTACATGTTTTACTTCTTATGACCTATATCTTGCATGTTTGGATAATTGAATGCATGGAGCATATAAGTGATTTTTTTTCTAGCACACTTTACACCACATATCAGAGCAATTAATTTTAAGCAAGACTACTTCCAAATGGTGCCTCCGTGCAAAATAGTAAAAGCTTTAGAGATATATGCCACTAAGAAAATATGTAGGATTATTGACACTGTACGCATAAACGGTTAGTAATCACATAATAGGAGATATGAGAATATAACATCACATATCATTTTGTGAGTTCTTCTTAAGTCACTACTTTACTAATTAGGAATTAGGTCCATTTGGAGTGATTTTTACATTTTACTTTTTTCTTAATCAAAATCTCGCGGCTCATGCATTTTGATTTTTTTCAAAAACTAGAGTACTTGAAACTTTCATGAAATGTAAATGTTGAAATGTAAACTCACATAAAAGTTTTTCATACTTTTTCGATCTATTTAATATTTTAAATTTTGGCGAGAAAGAAAAAATAGTAATATAAATTTATATCAATACCTTTTTATATGTTAATAGTTATTTTGATCTTCAAAAGTTCTACTTTAATTAGCAATAAAATAAATTATATGAATTTACTTTCCATATTTTTTGTTCTTTCTATTTGTAAAATTAAACTTAATAAAGAAATAATATGTCAACATCTTTTTGTTCTTGTCAATTTGTAAATTTAATTGTAATGAGGAAATAATCTAACATTTTATTTATTTATTAATCAAAAATTTATTTTCTTAACATTCAGGTTTTAATTTAATTTAGTTGTAAATTAAATAGATTTATTTTACGTTACTCTAGTGACTTCATTAAAATATTTTATCAATATTTCAATATAAACTCCATGAGAGATTAAATTTGTGGAGTAACAAATCAATAAAAGAGAAATTTGTTGTTGATTGCACGAAGCTTATGTTTGGATTTTAATTATATATGCTAGATTATATCTTAAATAATACCGATTGGGCATAATGTTATAAATTATTTTAATAGAGATTAGTATAAAGAGGGTGACTAGGTGAGAGCCCAGTTTGGGTGGAGATCAATTTTGGGGATTAAACTATCTAGAGAGATTTTGTCCGTTCATGGGGAACTACCACGATTTCCCACCATCGATGAAAATTTTGAATGGTATATTTGATGTCTGCAGTATGACATATACATTTGAAGTGAGTTGTGATTTGCATATTGGATAGCACCAATCCTGGAAATCGAAATATCCATAAATGGCTGGCGGACTTCTGAAATGTCAAAAGCAATTTGTTTTACGTACCAACAAAATTAAAAAATAATTTCAAAAAATCAAGAGAATATTATACATGAATCTACATGTCAATATAAAATAAATTTCAAAGGTTTCAATCATTTTACATTAGAAAAAGTGAATTCGGGTACGCCGCAAGATTAAAAGCAAAAAATAAACTCCAAACATTCTAATCAAACATTCTCTAATTCTTGTGAGAATTAGAGAAGGCTATTTGTGAAGCGCTCCAATAGTTACCACTATTATCTAAATGGAGGAACTATTGTCTAAATAAGCAGCAAACTAAATTTGTGAAATTAATAGGCCTCATCAATTACCAAAGTCAAGCACTTCTTGAAGGCATTCCAGAAACTCATGTCATCATAAATGCCATAATTAGGCGCCAGTTTACTACAATCAAATCATATGTTACATTGAAATGGAGAAAATTCGGGATCAACGAAAATAAAAATAAAAAAGCCCTAGGCAAGCAACCTAGCTATTATTTCCTCAAGATCAAGAATAACTAAGAAAAGTCAAGATTCGTTATTACCTTATCGAGATATGTAATAAATAACTTGGAATCTTGTGAGATGCAAGATGATACCAATATACCTCGTCCCGAACGATTAAATCTTTAGTTTCCTAAAAGGGTGTGGACTGGGTGTTTCTTCACCTCTTTGAGAAATTCCGGAAATAACTCTCAAGAACGTTGACAAGCCATTGAAAAAGAAAGGTAAGTTCCTTCTCCCCATCTTTTACCGTGACAGCAGCTGTTCCTTTATTGCTTCCTTTGCTTCTTAATCTGTTTATGGCACTTAATTAACTGGTTGTGTGTCTTGGTTAGGATTGTAAACGGTAATTAGTTTTTCATACTTTTTCAATCTTTTTGGGGGGACGGAAAAATTGGTAATATGAAATTTCTATCGATACCGTTTTATGTGTTATTAGTTATTTTAATTTTAAAAAGTTCTACTTTAACTAGTTATAAAATAAATTATATGAATTTACTTATCCATATCTTTCGTTCTTTCTATTTGTAAAATTAAACTTAATAAAGAAGTAATACGTTGAGGTGAGTTGTGATTTGCACATTGGATAGCACCAATCCTGGATATCAAAATGTCCATGAATGGACGGCGGGCTTCTAAAAAGTCTTAAAGTAATCTATTTTCCTTACAACCAAAATTTTAAATAAATTATTTATAAGGTCTAAAGCATTTTATATTTTTAAAAAAAGTGAATTCGAGTGCGCCGCAACATTCTAAAAAGACAAAATGTGAACTCTAAAAATTTTCTAATTCTAATGATCATCAGAGAAGGCTGTTTATGAAGCGCTTCGATAGTTACCACAATTGTCTAACTGTGGGAAATAAATAAGCAGCTAATTAAATTTGTGAAATTTTCGTTGGAGCTCTTCCTAAAGACCGACTCATCAATTATATATATATATATATATATATATATATATATATATATATTGCATCTTAAAAAGGAATCGAATAATTCTTTGCTTCTATTAGAAAAATGATAATTCCTTACTTCGGGACACCCTAGATCACATTCCACACAGTATATCCACAAAAGGAGAAAGGAGAACCTGAGCATTGCCTCGAATTAAAAAAACATAGGTCACTAATATTCTTTACCTTTGTCCATATTTTTTTTGGTCGAAAACGGGCCACTTTCATTTAACTAACACAAATGGAATCCACAAATAATGTCAAAACATAACAAATCCCAAAGGGGTTGGGAGAGTTTAGATAGCCAATTAGAAGGGAGGTGGCCTAATCGGGGTGAGTTTGCTTCAGCATTCCCAAAAGGCTTTCGGGCTTGAAAGCCCCTTGAGGAAATGTTGAGGCGTTTGGCGAGCATTTCCAATGGGTTTTCAGCCGAAAGCCAGCATTTGTAATGCTGAAAGCCCAATATTGGTTCGGACTAGCTTTAAACTTTTAGCATTTACCTAATGTTGAAACCAAATTTTTTTTCTTCCCAAACTATCCTGACTAATCTCGTGACTCTTCTTCTTCTTTGGGCTGAGGGCAGTTGACAAGGGCCACCTGGGTCACATGACCGAGTCGACGGAGGCTTGAGGTCGCGCGACCTCAGGTGTGACATTTTGAATTCGACCCACTTCCGGGATTAATGAAATGGATGTGTATTTCTCATTTCGTTTTAGTAAGTCTCACTCGGAATTGATCACTCTCAAGATACTAACCAATAGGGAATGACTAACTAGGAAAATGGTACGTGGACCCAAAAACTCGATCGTGAATCAAGCTTTGATTCCGAGGAACGAGGGAATATTTTAGGCCAATGTGGGCCGATTCAAGGAGGGCAATAGATTTGTTTTGCCAACGAAGTACGATCGGAACATGGGTGATTTCACCCAACCGAAAGTACACGTGGCGAATGATCTTAAACTTACTCCAAACGATCGCGACCTCCGGAACTAGCGATGAATCCTTGTGTTCTCTTAGAAATCGAGACTATCACGACTCGAGTAACCCTAGGTCGATACGCGTAACCCCTAAAAAACCGCCCGTTAGTAAAAGATGCTAAAATTGTATTTGAGCGAAATTGATTGTTGAGTTGAATCTGGACTTGAGTGTCGAATTTCATGAACGTATATGACTAATTTTCAAGGACGACATTGTATTAGTGTGGCCAATCATATTTGGGATCGGTTTGGTCGAAAAATTAAATTTTAGACCGAAAGTAGAAAATTACCATTTTGCCCTTGAACCCTATGCCTCAATTCCGAAATTTGTGGAGGTTAAAATGGACTTATTTAGCCCCAAGAGTGATCGAAATTATTGGACACTTAGGCCTCCATCACTTTTGCTCATTCCCAATTTCACTCATAGATATTTTGTTCTAGAATTAATCTTAGCCATTGGTTTTGGATAGAATTGATTGGTCTTTGAATCTTGGCCATTGGATTAGAATGTTAGTGAGGTGGGTCGATTTGTCATAGCTAGTGGGGTGGTTCACCTAACCTACTCAAGGATTTTGTTAAAACTCTCTTCCTCTCTCTCTTCTCATTTCCCCCCCCCATTCGGTTGAACCCCCCCTCACTCTCTTCTCCTCTCCTTGCTCATGAGAAGCCAGCCGACCGGAGCAGCCCAGCCACGACTGTGCCGCCCCTGCCGGAGCCGCACGCCACCGCCGGCTCGTGACCGCCTCATGCACCACCACTGCCGGCCTCACCCTTCCCCTCTCCCTTCCACGCCTCACCACCATCACCGTCACCCCTTCTCTCGCTGTTTGGGTTAGCCACGAGCAACCAGCTCGTCACTGCCGCCGTTTGCCGCCCGTGGGAGCTGCCGGAGCCCTTGTTGGTCAAGCAATAACCAATGGCCCTCCAGCTCTCTTTCCCCCTAGTTTGGCACCCCCTTGGAGCTTAGGACTTATGTGAGTGGAAACCCTAAACCCTAATTAGACTTTTGTGCATTTTAAGCAAGTTTAGGGGTTATTTAGGGTAATTTAGGGGTTGTTTGATGGCGAGTGATTAGGGCTGATGGTGAGATGGTTTTGGTAGCTTAATGTGATGTTTTAAAAGTGATTTAGAGGCATACAGTGGGCTGTGTCAAGGCTGAGTAGTATTGGCTCGATTGGACTATATGTTGTTAATTTATGGTTTAAATGTGAATTACTATGTGGATTATGGTTGGACCATGAAATGGCTGATTTATGCATGGTTTGAATTAATTGTGTGATGTTATAGTGGGTGCTTGATATGGCCGTGAAATGAGGAGACATTGTGGGCCATAGACATGTGTGATTTCAATGACTCAATCGTATAATTTTGTGCACCGAATGGTAGATCGTGGTTGAATTATCTCGCATGGTGAATTGAGCATGTTGTTATGTTGAATTGAGTGATTAATGTGGATTCAATAAATGCTCCGATTGTTGGATGATATGGCCATGGTTTTGTGCATATTGAGTGACGGCATAACATATGGATCATGCGAATGTGTACAAATGTCATTGAGCATGTGATCACCTAAATTGCCCTAAGGTATCGTTTATGCGGTGTTCAGATAATAATCAGTGATGTGTGTATGTGTGGTCACATAAGCCCTGACGCGTTTAACGCGGGATACTGAATCCGTCCTGAGGCATTTGACGCAGGACGATACTTGATTTACCGGATGATGGCCAACCTAAGACGTCTTTCATGCGGGTTGTGCCATTGACTTGAGGTGTGTTACTCGAGTCCTGAGCAGTCATGGACCTGATGCGTTTAACGCGGGTTGGTGATTAAATGGGAAATTGGCATGTGTGCAAAGTGTGTATTAATGAGTGCAAGCATGTGCATGACAAGTGATCGTGACCAATTGATAATGTGAAGGTGCCATGATTGGTTTTCTTGGTGTCATTATTATGTGCCCAACATGCATGATCGATTATATGTTTGATTTGGGCCCGAGGGCCTAAGTCGTTTGAGTACTGGATTGTATGTTTGGTTAGTTACTTGTCTGGAGATGCGTGTTAACCTAGTTTAGGTTTAAGGGGTCTACTTACTGAGATTCGTTCTCACTCTTGTTAAACCTCAACATTTCAGACCCCTGACCTTGAGGATGACTAGCGTACCGCTACATTTTGGGATCCTGGACCGTATAGAGCATTCGGCGATCGAGTACTCGGGTTGGAACGAGGAGGCTTATATTAGGTTTTATACTATCGTTTGGGTCGACGAGGGCGGGCCACAACTCAAGGCTCATCCTTACCTTAGTTGGTGCTACCGAGATCAGACCGGCTTTCATGGACCCTTTAGGACTTTTGATGTTCCGTTTGACGGGTTAGGTCGATGGGACCCGCATGCAGCTGACGGAGAGGTAGTAAGCCCCGATTCCGTGTCTGAGGTGGATTCTGACCCCCTGCCAGTCATCATAGAGTCCGACATGGATTCCAAGCATGAGTATAAAGAGCCGATAGAGTGAGAGTCCGATTTTGATTCAGAGTCAATGAAGCATGAGCCAAAACCTGAGGAGGATCCCAAGGCGGAGCAGTTGGAGGTCGAGTCCGAGCCCGAGTCTATGGATTCCAAGTTTGAGTCGTCCGACGATTCATCCGAGTCTTGTGCATCCAACTCGGATTGAGTACCCCGAGGGGGTTAGCCTAGAGTTTAGCTAGCATTAAGGGTCGACACTTTTTGGAAGGAGCCCTTGTTGGATTTAGTACCCGACCGCCCCGAGCCACGTATTCCTTTTTGTTGACAGTGGCTTGCTGACCCGCTTTGGCCTTGTATATTTATGTTTCTAGTGGATGTTGTAAATTCCCTCTTGAGTAATATAAGTACGCGTTTATGATGTTTGTTGCTGTGTGGTCTTCCGTCACTATTTTGGTCACGTTTATTTGTTTAGTTGTGTACGGGTGTGTGATCGTTTCCGCATGTGTATATTCTCTTATTCACGGTTTTGAGTCGGCGACGAGTCCTAGGACGTTACACTAATTCAACCGTAAAAAGGATGTTACGTGCCGTAGAGTTTGGGGGTGACATCATGCCTTCGTTGCTTAGGGTCGCGTGACCCTCGCCGGCAGCCATAGCTCTAGCGCTGGCAGCCATAGCCCATCACCGGCTTCGGTAAAGGGTAAGCTTTTTTTTTAATAAAAAAAATCCCAAAGCCCTTTGCAAATAAGATTTGCCAAATACTACTTGAGTCAAAATAGCTTCACAAATGATTTTTTACCAAACGCAATTTGCATTTTCCTAAGGGGCTTTAAGTTAAAGGTATTTGCATTCTCCCAATGCCCATTTGCAAACCTGAATCAAACTCACTCTCTATGGGCATTTGCGATCCCATCTGCACAACCATTATCTTCATGTGGAGAGAATACAATCTTGCCACCCTTTAGCGAGGCCAAAAGGCCCTTACAATCCTCAATGAAATACCTTATGGGCTTCACTTGATAAGAGCTATCACTATGGAGTTCTATTGGCATATCAAACAAACACTCCTCATATCAGTTTACATCTTCACCTTTGACAAATGTTGAAGACCTTCACAAGCAGCTAGGGTTTCCACCATTAAAGATGATTCAACACGGACTTGCTTTGTAAAGCCATCGACGAGCACACCATGAGCATTTTTATATACTCCAGCAACTGAGGCCTCTCAAATGTTGTCCATCCATGCTCCATCGACGTGAAGCTTCCACGAGCCTTGGTTCGGCGGCCTCTTCTTTACAGGTGAAAAAGACCTATCTTTTCCTTTCCATTTTATGTTTGGATACCGAATGTTGAAACCTTTGTTCATTGCAACGGCTTTATCCACAATCGAAAGGGGAATTAGCTTGCGCGCTTGAAAAACAAAGGAGTTCCTGGCTTTCCGTATCAACCACAGGACGCTCACTAGTAATTCTCGTGTAGGAATTGTTGATTCCTTGGTTAATACTTCAAATACCCATTTGTCTATTCTTATAATATTCTATGAAGATGTGTCAATGTTAATCCTTGGGTCAGCCGAGATAATTTTTGTCCATTCGCATAGGAAAAATAGATGTTCTACCATTTTCTGGGGCTTGTTGACAAGGGGGTAGTTTGAGTTAAGTAAGATCATCCGTTTATACAAGTTTTCTTTTGTGGGTAGTGCATTTTGACACACACTCCACATAAAGAAGCGTACCTTAGGATAGGAGTTCAGCTACCATATCATAGATCATAGTACTTGAGGAGGCTGGTAAGAAATAATGCTTCGTTTGTGGTTGACTCCTTGATTGCTGCTTAGATAGCGTTATACCTACTTTTAACCGTAAAGGAACCATCTTTGTTGTCCGTCCATACTACCTTATTTTTAGCTGAAGCGGTACTAAGGAGGATAGCAAGAATTTCCTACACAATGTGTTTATCAAAACGAGTTTCCAGCTTATGGATGTTCCATACACTCGCTTCTTTGTCAATTAAGTCCGCCACTGTTAGGGGATCCTCACAGTTAGTTGGGCCACCTATCAAGCCAACCGAAAGCCACCTATCCTCCTGTATTTTGATGTTCTCTCCAACTCCCACTACCTATCTCATATTTTGGTCAATTGAATCTCTTCATAATAACAAACTTTGTCATCCCCATGAGGGTCGAGAGCCCTTACTTACCTTCCAAAAATCTCTTTCCAGGAAATAGATTCCTTTTAAAATTTGACTCTAAAGGGCTGAAGGGGATTGTGATAATCTCTATGCTTATTTGCCAAAGGAGACGAGGTCATTGAAACTGAGACCCCCCTTGTTTTTTCTAGTTTTACAAATATCTCATCGTTTTCAGTGCACTCTTATCTTGGAAGTGTTTTGTTTCTACTAGAACAAGGTGATCATTTGTTCAACTGCTTTGCAAATAGAAATGGGTGATTTAAAAATAGACATGGCATATTGAGGTAAAGCTTGTACCACCGTCTTGATCAAGATCTCCGTATTAGCCTTTGACATCAGTTTCTCTTTCCACCCCTCAAGCTTCATATTAACTTGTGCAAGAATCCAAGCAAATATATCTTTCTTTGACTGGCCCCAATCCGACAGAATGTCTAAATACTTCCCTGTCTTGTCAATTATTGGAACTCTTAGCTCATCCGCCATATTTATCTTTAAACTCTGTGGACACCCATTATTGAAATATACACCAGATTTGTTTAGGTTGATGGCTTGCCCCAAGGCAAAACAATATTGATTCAACACATTTGCCAGATTCTGACATTGCCTAATAGTCCCATCCAAAAAGAAAATGGTATTGTCCACAAATAAAAGATGAGAAAGTGTAGGGCAATGTCTATTCAGTTTAATCCCCTTAATACTTCCATCCCCAACTGCTCGGTGCAATAGATAGGATAAAACATTTGCCATAATTATGAATAAGTAATGGGACAAAGGATCCCCTTGTCTTATACCACAAGGTGGCTGAAAGTAAGGAAGTGGTTCGGCATTCACCTTAACAGTGAAGGTAATTGTGGAGATGCATTGCCTAACCAAGGAAACCTATTTATCATAAAATCTCATTTTTGACATACATGCGCACAAGAAATCCCATTCCACTCGGTCATAAGTTTTCTGCATATCTAATTTAGGCAAAGCTTGGAATTTCCTCTTCCTTTTCTGAATTCTCAATTGGTGAATAACTTCCTAAACTATAAAAATATTATCCTGAATTTGCCTTCCGCTGACAAAAGCACTTTGGTCCATAGCAATTATATCAAGAAGCCAAGGTTTAAGGCGATTTACCATAACCTTAGAGATAATCCTATAGTTGAAGTTGCAAAGGCTTATCGGTCTATATTGAGAAATACATTCCAAGGTTGAAACTTTAGGAATAATAGCAATGAGAGTTCTATTGAGGGTGGGGTCGAGCTTACTTGAGCCGAAGAAGTTGCTGACCATCTTATACACATCTTGCTCTAAAATTTTCCAATGGTGGTGATAGAAT
The DNA here is from genome assembly GCA_031216285.1 of Syzygium syzygioides. NCBI lineage: Eukaryota > Viridiplantae > Streptophyta > Magnoliopsida > Myrtales > Myrtaceae > Syzygium > Syzygium syzygioides. The sequence goes on from CM062247.1 coordinate 30,996,547, forward strand.
TGCCTATAAAGTCCATTCGATCCGGGTGCTTTAGTTGCTCCCATTTGAAATACCGCATTTTCAACTTCTTCAAGAGTGACTAGAGCCCTTCGGGATTCATTCATTTCATCTCCAACAATGCCACGACATGCGTCGAGAATCAGTTGGAAATTCCTAGGGCCCACTATTTCATAAAGAGATTGATAAAACCCAGTAATGTGCTATTTCAGTTGGTTTGGTTCCCTACACCAATTTTGCTAATCAATTTTCAGTAAGGACATCCTGTTCCTTTGTCTTCTCTGAATGGTAATGGCGTGGAAAAATTTCAAATTTCTATCTCCCCATTTAAGTCAGTTAATTCGAGCTTTCATACTTTAGTACATCTCTTCTTGCCTCCACAAATGTTCAATTTGTTCAATGATGTGCAAAGAAACCTCTTTACTAACAATATTCTCCGTACAATTGGTAATTGTTGTAAGGTTCCCTCGGAGAGATTCAATTCGTATGAACGTATTAAAAACTTTTCCTTGCTCCATTTTGCTAATGCCATATACACTTTCTTTCTTTTAGTAACGAGATCCTTCCCAAAATTATGCTGGTCTCCCCAAACTCTTCTGTCTATCTCACTACATTTTGGATCCTTCAGCCAAAATGCTTCAAATTTAAATTCTTTCTTCCTTTTGGGCCAGGTTGGGGAAGTTGAGAGTAGAATTGGGCAATGATTGGAGCCGATTGTGGGTAGTGCATAGATTTTCGCTATTGGAAACAATACTCTCTAGTCAAGATTACATAATAATCGGCAAAATACACCACAACTGCCATAACTTGTGTACGGCGATCACTTTGGTACCATAACTTCTTTTCAGATCACTTTGGTGCCAACTTTTTTTAAAAACGATCATTTTAGTGTTAGTACTGATGTGGCTCGCCGGAAATCCGATGTGGCGCTAACACGACTCGCCGGAGAGATCCAATTGACATTAAAAATAAAAAACGACGCCGTTTAGCCCGCTGATGTGTATTTTAAAAAAAATTATATTATATTAAATAAAAAAAAAAGCCCTGCAGCAGTGGCGTGGGAGTCCTCGCCATTGCTGCCGCCAAGCCACCACCGTCGGAAAGGGCCGGTGGTGGTGGGCGTAGTAGTCGGCGAGGGTCGGATCCAGCGAGACGAGACCTCGTCGTTGCTTGGGTTGGGACGGCGAGGTCTCACCTTGCCCAGTGAAGGCGAGGCCGCGCCTCGCCGTTGCGACCCAGGTGACGGCGAGGTCGGCCTCGCCTTCGCCGGGTGAGGCGAGACCTCGTCGTCACGACCCAGGAGACGGCAACGTCCCGCCTTGCCCAGCAAAGGCGGAGCCACGCCTTGCCGTCGCCTGGGTTGCGATGGCAAGGTCTTGCCTAGGCCAACGAAGGTGAGGTTGCGCTTTGCTATTGCGACCCGGGCGATGGCGAGGTCTCGCCTCGCCCAGCGAAGGCGAGGCCAACCTCGCCGTCACCTGGGTCGCGATGACAAGGTCTCACCTCGCTGGATCCAGCCCTTGCCGACCACTGCGCCTACCACCGCCGGCCCTTCTCGGGAATGGTGGCTTGGTGATAGCAGCGGCGAGGGCTCCCTCGCTGCTACTGCAACCTTTTTTTTAATAATAATATTATAATTTTAATAATTATTATTTTTCTAAAAATTAAAAAATTCGGAAAAAAGCCACGTAATTTCCATGTACACAAGTCAAACCATTTTTTTTAATATAAATATCAGGTCAGCTTTTTGACCGAAATTTTGGCTGGAGTCACTAAAGTGATTTATTTTCCTCCGACTTGGTATTAAAGTGATCAGAAAAAAAGTTATGGCACCAAAGTGATCGTCGTACACAAGTTATGGCACTTGTGGTGTACTTTTTTTCAGAATACTCTGTCCAATCTTTTTTTAACCAATGCCTCTCCTTCTCTATTATTGACTCAAGTAAAAGCACAAACCTTGCTTTCAACATCCATGAGTGAACAGTCATGCAAGAATTCCTTGAAGGCAACAAGTCTATAGTAGTCCGCCTCTCTTTTTCCCACCTTTTTTCCAATGATATAAAACCTCATTAAAATCTCCAACAACTATCCAAGGAAGGTGATTAAAAGAGGATATGTATCTTAAATATGTCCAAAGAGAAAGTCTCTCCTGGAAGTTAGTCAGAGCATGCACAAGAGTAATTCTCATCTTCTCATTATTGTCTAGATCTTTGCAAATCACATCAACGAGATCCTCCTTGCTATCCTCAACCTCCACCAATACCTCCTCATTCAACATAACCACTAATCCCCACGCGATACCAATTTGGTTAACTAAAGCCATATTCTAAAATTGAAGTCGTCTTCTAACTCTTTCCACTGTTGGTTCTTTTTTTTTTTTGGGTAAAGTAAGAAGTTTATATACTTTTCCAAGGAAAGCTTACAGATAAAAAAGTCGTACACAAAAACTTTGCACTTGAGGCGACACAACAAGTGTCCCGACAGGTGCAACGGTGTAACGACTCATGCAAAGGCTACAAGCAACAACAAAGCCACAAAGAAGTCCAACCGGAAAAGAGACCTATAGACTACAAACAAAGTAATCAAAGGATTACTCAAAAATGGAAGGGGATAAGCCCCAATTTTGCTGAATTCTTCTGTTGCGGTCATTATCAAGCACTGGCTTAATGGATAAGGCTTTGTCCCTTACCAACTTGATGAGATGATTGCGGATGGCTGGCATGAAAACAGGTTGATTCCTCAATAGAATGTTGTTTCGCTCCAACCAAATAATATGGCACATTGTGCCAAGTGCAAATCGAGCGATTGGCCGATGAAAATTCTGGGCCCCTATAGTTTGGATAGCCCACTGGAGGTTTTCTTGTCATGATCTATTACGCCAAATAAGATTACACTTGTTTGCCCAAAATAAGGCAAGGGACCCAGTAACATTACAACCAAAAAAAAGATGATCAATAGAGTCGGGTCTGCTTCTACAGAAGGCGCAAACACCATCGGATATTCTGTTGTGTCTTAGCAAAATGACTTGTGTAGGGAGTCTGTTCAAAGAAATGAGCCAAAGCAAGAAGTTATACTTTGGCGCAATCGATCGATCCCATACGAAGGAGCTCCATGGAACATAAGTGCCTTTGTTTTGAATTAGTTCCCATGCCGAAGAAGTGGAAAATAGACCAGAGGAGTGTCCTTTCCAGGTAAAGTGATCAGGCCTCACCGCATCAAGAGCTGGGATGCTATCTGTCCAAGAGTTGAAAATGTCCAAAAAGTTTGAGTTTTGCCAGACTGAAGAGAAAAGATCCCGAAGCGATGCATTTCTCGGGATGCCAGATCTGTATGTCTCTATCGGAAAAAAGGTCGTAAAGAGGACCCCTTGAATGCCAATTATCAAACCAAAATGATATGGATGTCCCATCACCCATCTTCCAAAGAAAGTTCAGCTGGAAATCCGATCGAAGTTCAAGGATTTTTTTCCAGTTCCAAGAATAGAAAGTCGGTTTGGTTGCCCAGAAATTTCTTTTCCGAAGAAAGTTGGAATGTATCCATTTGCACCATATGGACTCCTTATCGGTGAATAGGATCCATATGTGCTTGAGCATTATAGCTCTGTTGTAGTGCATAAGCCTTCGGATACCAAGTCCTCCTTCCCTTTTTGGTAAACAGACTTCATTTCAGGGGACTTTTATGCCTCCCGCTCCTAAGTCGGGTCCTTTCCATAGGAATTGCCTCAGTATTTTTTCAATACTCAAAAGTATTGATTTAGGGAGAGTGAAGAAACTTGCCCAGTATACCTGTGTTGCGTGGAGCACTGAAGTGATGAGTTGTAATCTTCCAACAAACGAGAGAAAACGTTGGGACTAGGATCGAACTTTGGCCGTGATTTTGTTGATCAGATGGCAGCAGTCCGCTTTGGACAGTCTAGAGGCTATTACAGGAACCCCGAGATATTTAAAAAGAACTGTTCCTTCATTAAAGCCAAGAAGTTGTAAAATCTGGGTTTATAATGCCGTTGAACCACCTGACATGAAAGTCTCACTCTTATTAGCATTTGGCTTGAGGCCAGACCAACTAGAGAATAGCCTAATTCCTTCATGCATAAGAGTAATGGACTCCAAGTTTGCCTTAGAAAAAAGGAGCACATCATTAGCAAAGAAGAGATGGTTGAGTCTGGTGATCTTGCAATGCCAGAAAAATTTGTAACCAGGCAACCGAATTTGATGGTTAAGGATGCCTGAGAACACTTCCATGGCCAGCGTAAAAAGATAGGGAGAAAGAGGGTCTCCTTGTCTGATGCCGCGGCCGCTAGAAAAGAAACCATAAAGTTCACCATTAATGGCCATAGAAAATTTCGGAGAGGTGACACATTCCATAATAAGCTTGATTATAAAAGATGGAAAGCGAAATGCTTGGAGAACTACTTCAAGGAAGTTCCAATCAAGAGTGTCATACGCTTTTTGAAAATCAACCTTAATGGCACATTTTGGAAGGTAAGGCTCATGTTGGAAGCTTGCAAAAAGTTCCTAAGCCAGGAGAATGTTGTTAGTGATCCTCTTATTCTTGATAAAAGCATTTTGGGAGGAACTGATGAGAGTTGGCAAAACTGTGGAGATGCGATCGGCCAAAATTCTGGAAATACATTTGTAAATGATGTTGCAACATGCTATAGGCCTGAAGTCATTCATTGACCGAGCATTAGGGATTTTTGGCACAAGTGCTAATATGGTAGTGTTGAGTTCTTTTAATAAAGATCTAGACTGAAAAAAATCAGAGATTGCCGAGATGACAGAGGAGCCAACAATATCCCAGTTAGCTTTAAAGAAATCAACATTATACCCATCAGGTCCAGGAGCCTTGCCTTTGGCCAGAGAAAACATAGCATTATGAATTTCACTAACCGTTATCTCGAGAGAGAGAGTAGGAGGATCTGATCATCATCCAGCCCATGTTGGAGGTAATTTTAAATGGCGTCGATATCAGGCGGAGAGGTTGTTATGTTGGTTATAAGAAAATTTTGAAAATGTTGAACAATGTGCTGCTGAAGAAGGTTCGGATCATTAAGGATTACACCATTGGAATTAGAAACCGAAATGATACGGTTCTGAAGGTGTCTCTTATTTACAAAGTGGTGGAAATATTTGGTGTTGCAATCACCTTCTGTCAACCACTTTATCCTCGACTTTTGTTTACTAAAGGATTCCTCTTGAAGACACAGTACAGAGAAAATTCGAGACTGATCCTTTTCTAGTTGAGCCAAAACAATATTAAAAGGATCAGAGGCTAGAGCATCCTAGGTATTAAATAATGCTAACTTGGCCTGTGAGGTTCGATTTGAAATATCCGAGAAGGAATCTCTATTAAGAAGTTTAAGGCGACCTTTTAGCTGCTTTAGCTTCTTGCATAGAATGAACATGGAAGTGCCCGTAATATGTGAGTCCTATACCTCGTTGATTATATCCAAAAAGGAAGGGTGAACCATCCAAAAATTGAAAAATTTGAATGGTTTCCTGGATAAACGAGGGGGAAAGATTATGATGATCATAGGTGAATGGTCAGAGATTCCCGGAGCAAGAAATGAGGCCTCAGAAAAGGAAAGTTCACGGCTCCAATGTTCGTTGATAAGGACTCTATCTATTTTCCGTTGTTTGCGGAGAATGCCGACGGAGGTGGACCAAGTATATTTATGCCCCACATATCTAAGATCATCCAGGCCAGCTTCTTCAAGACAAGAGCCAAATTCATCAAAGGCGGGTATCCAAGAGTTTGAACTGCCAATTCTGTCAAATTGGTGACGAATGGCATTGAAGTCTCCAGCCACAACCCAAGGAAAATCCGAGAACAGCATGCTAGAATGTATTAGATCAGCCCATAAAGTATGACGGTTTACAAAGGTGTGTTCTCCATAAATAACCAAGAAATAGCATGATTTATCGAGAGCCAGCAGACTTGCACGAGTATGAATAGCATGGGAAGAAGAAGACAAAACTTTGAAAACCAATTTTTGCATATTCCAGCCCAACCAGATTCCGCCCCGAGGGGAGGAATTGTAATTGCATGACCAATCCCAACCCGGTAATAATCCAGTAGATATAGATTCAAAAAGGGATTGATTCACCTTGGTCTCAAGGATGCCAATGCAAGAAAGATGATTAGATCTCACAAAAGCTCTAATTTCCGCCTGTTTGAGGGGATGCACTAGACCCCTGATATTCCAGACGCCAAAAAACATTATGGAGGGGAAAGAAAGTTACTGCATTTTTGCTCAACCTCTCCTCCTGGATCTAGAGGTGGTCTGTTTATTTAAAGGGGGCTTACTAATAGGGACGGGTTCAGCAACAATTGGGGCCAGCAAAGCAGCCACACTGACTTTCTTTCCCGAACATGATGGGGCATCTTCCGAAGGAGGGCTTACTCCAGGTCGTTCTTGGCAGGAGTTGTGACTCACAGAGCAAGATTCCTTTTGCAAGCAGGCTTTGGGACGAGATGTATTCTGATATGGGGAAGGAGAGTCTGAATCACTCGACATATTACTAGCCATGTCTTCGTTGGATTCACCATAATCAGAGGATGCTAAAGATTCACTTCGGGGGGACCTCGGAGGGGCAGAGAGTCCAGATACATCATGCTTAGGGCAAAGAAGGGGAGGTCCGTGGAGCATGGGGCAGAATGGGGGCTTCTACCTGTATCGTGGAATGATCAATGCCGAGAGTGCCAAGCATACTCCTAGGCTTTCCAACCCCTTTCCTTTTGTTTACCTTCTACCATGGTTCTTCCACTGTGAGAAGGGGAGCAACAGGAGCAGGAGGGTGCTACAGATTCTTTTATGAGATTATAGTCTCCGAGCTAGGCGTAGGGCATCTATGGCCAAAAGTGCCACAAGATATGCAGGAGATAGGCCTCCATTCATATTCAACCTTGATAATCCATATTTCATCATTGAGCTTGACATCAACTGAGTCTAGCATGATTTGAGAAGCCTTGATTTCAATGCATACTCTCGCATAGGAGAGCATCCTCATTTTCTCAGTTTGTGAGTCCACATGAAGTGGTTTACCAAGTACACTAGCAATAGCGCTAATACCAGAGGCCGACCATAAAGCGTATGGGATATCCCTAAGCTCCACCCATATAGGAATGGACTGGTGTTGGTCCTTGACGAGCTTAAGATTGGGGTGCCATTGCTTCAAAATCATAGGCACACGCAGAATAGTGATGGGGCCTCCATCAATGACTTTTCGGCGAAAAGCCTCGTCGGGGATGTGGAAGAAAAAGAAACCATCCTCGTTTGCCAACATCCACGAGATTATTACCCCATACATTCTTCACAGCAGTCTCAGTGAGCATAAAGGGCAGTTTTTTGCCCACAAAATACCCTACTAGGCATTCCTTCCATTTGGGGTTTGAATCTTCCAGTATAGCTTCTGAGATTTGTACCAGCGGTTTACCATCGACAATGGTAGGAGGAATAAATGATAGGTCATAACCTTTTTCAGCCGACCTTGCAATAGCTACCCAAGAGCATTGCGTAATTTGTGAATTTTTGGTCGAAGGCTTTCCTTTACTGCTGTTGCTGTCAGTACCAATCATTGGTGCACCTTGCTAGTATGTTGAAGTCCCAGCAATATTCTGGATAACATGAGAGGGGTTAGGCATGGACCTTCCCTTGCTTCGGCCTCTACTGCGGGACCTTCGACCTTTAGGGTTAGTAGCTTTAGCTTTCATCATGCCTGGCTTATCAAACTCAGCCGAAGTGTGAGCAACAGGGGTTTTCACTGCACTAATGGAAACTTGGGCTTTTGATTTTGCATACACCACCAAGGAAGATGGTCTGTGAGTGGCATTAGAAGGGTCGGCATTAACAGTTGAGGGGTGCTTTGGGAGGATACACACATTTTTGCCCGTCTCCAGTAGGTTAGATGGTAGTGGCTTAGAGGCCAGCTCCCGAGATAGGGGTTTTTAGTCATGGGTTTCACAAAAGTACATACATTATGAATCCCAGTGACCACTATCTGTGTAGTAGGATCAGGAGTGAAAGGGATTACTTGCGGGGCGCCCTTGAACAGAGATGCACCAGATTTTCAACACAAACTCCGGAGTAGCTCACCTGGTATGAATAGTATCGCAGAAACTAGAAACCCAGAAACCATATCCATCCCCACAGTAGACCAAATGCAAGATGAAGGACTTGCCTGGACAAAAAGAGGTGCCTGGCGACAGAATACTCAAATTTCCATAAGAAAAGGACCAGCGAAGCTGTAGAAATCCAGATAACCCAATCGGGTGAACAATATCTCAGTTACCGGAACACAGAAATTCCTAGATCTGCTTTCCTGATTTGAATGGGTCACCACAATAGAAATCCTTCGGTCAAGTGATTACTTAGCATCTGGCGCAACCCAGCACCAAGAATCAGCTAGAATCACCAATTAGAACGATGAGAATCAGTGAGAAACCCAGCGGGTGAACAGTATCCAATCACCTGCAATCGGGAGAGAAACCTGCACAGTACCGGATGAATAGTACCATGGCGTGGAATAGTGTTATCCACTGTTGGTTCTTTATTCTTCGCTTCCATCAAGAACACTAAGCCGAGCCGCTCTTGAGCCACTAGCGCTCAGCGATGCTAGAATGTCAAGGGAGTGTCCAAGCCTTGACAATTCTAGTTTCATATATACCCTAGTGACTTATTAGGGCTAGCTACCAAAACCCATTCATTCATATTTTTAACATAGTGAACTGGTGTCTCCAATAAATGCTTATCATCAAAGACTGAGACAGTGTACCTTGTTGCCCATAAGGATTTAAGCATTTCAGCTTCTTAGTAAGAGGTTCTTTCAGGACCCTTTTATCTTTTTGTGGAGGTTTTACCGCGATAGGGTCATTAAGAGAGCTCTGCATCAGGACCTGAGTATCCTATCCTCCTCCTGGTTGATATTCCAGTAACCACTAAGGGGAGTCCTTCCTTTTGTCTCCTTGATGTCTACAGACTACATGCTATCGATTGTTTGGTATTTTCTGGATCATCTCCTCATCATCAACAATGGGCACCTCCTTACCAAAGAAAAGTTTCCAATACGGGCTGTATTTTTGTGCTTCGGTTTTCAGCCAATAGCCAAACTTGCTGGCAATATTCTCTTCTAATCCCGACTCTTCATGAGGTATCTCCTTACAATAGGCGGCATAATGGCTGATATGACCGCAATAGTAGCAAAAGTGTGGGAGTCTCTCATATTTGTAGTCTACCCATAACTTTTTGTATCTCAAATTCACGATTGTCCCAGAGTAATTTTCTAGCTAGAGTTCAAAGCTGACAACCAAAATGGTTTTCCTTTTGTAAACTCAAAAATATCAATGAAGAGTTTGGAAGCCAAACTTAGGTGATCAAGAATCTTGAAGGAACACTTTCGATTTTAGTCCTCGAGCTGGCTTCCAACTTAGGTATTCATTGTATATGGCTAACCAGGGAGAATATGTGAATTTGCTAAGTTCATTGCGACACAAATCACCGACCACAGAAACACTCCATTAACGCTGTCTATAATAGCCGCAACGAATTACCTTGAAGAGGAAAAAAAGACACTATCTTCTGAAATTTGATTCACAGTCCACAGCCAGGGCCGGGTGTATCATTGAAATGATTCCTGCCTCATCAAGCAAGGCCGGATAGAGACCATAGATTACCAATTATCTAGTCGGTATGAGTATGAGAGCCTCCAGTAGCTGCAAACATAAGATGTTTCGGCACCTGTGCTCTATCGAAATAGAATGCACCAGAGACCAATTTGTCTTTCGGCTGTAAAACCAACCAAAATATTTGTGTCAGCACCTTCCTCTTTAGTTCTGAGCTTGCCGGAAAACCTTATCAAACAATAAGAAAGATAAATAATCAGAGTAAAAAAATAAAGCCAAGTAAATAGGAGGCAGTGAACTAAGAAAGTAACCACAATTGAGAAGATTGCCATACAATTTAGAGAAACCGGGCAAGCTCTTGGCAACTCCCGGTGTCTCAGCCCAACCAGGTGCATCGACTAGAAGCCAATCCCTCTCTCCTAGTGAACCTCAGCCCACTTTTCTGTTAGTGCTACCTAATAGAACAGATAGGAGTTAACGCTGAGTATGAACTGTGACTTCATCTATATGAGGCTTCATGCGGGCAGCACTCGTCTTTCTTCGAAACATCGGATTATCCACTGTTGTGTGTTTAAAAGTTCTTGTCAAATTTAAGAGTTTGCTTCACACTTGAATCTGTTGCAACTTGTCAGTTCAAATTCTTTTAATAAGATCGCTATCATCTCAGTCAGTAAAGTTTTAGAACCTAAATAAATTATTTCCTAGGACGTGCCTCAAACCTGAAGAAGGGGACCAGAGCAGATAGGCAAAACTCTCTAAGTATGGGGATTTGTTTTATGATAAGGCAGTCAAATATTAGAATAATTAAATATCACATTTTCCCTTGGAAGGAAGGACGCGGCTGTACAGAGCATATTATAGATCTAACCGAAATAACATCGTGGAGACAATTATTATGTCCATTCATTGGTATATTCACGGAAGAAAAATAGTACTTCTTGTCCATGTACTTTCTTGTCTCTTCTGATCAAATACCAGTACTTTTTATTTGCAATCAAGTCTTTTTATTTTCACAAATTTTCTAATCAAGTCCCTTTGACTTGACCAATTTAGCTTACAGGACAGTCAGATGACGCCAAAGTATGATGCGAATAAATATACAGATGATGGTAAGAGTACCCTGTCCATGATCAAATATACATTGTCCAGTACCCAAGTATGATCAAATGGTTCTCCTCTACTAGCTACCCGACAGGGTACTCTTACCGTCTCTGAAGATTTCAATGTCCCTGATGTGTTACATGTTCCCTCTTTGGCTCTCAATTTATTATCTGTTGGACAACTCACCGATGCTGGATGTACTGTAAGCTTTACAAATAGCTCTTGCTTTGTGCAGGATCGTTTGAGTGGCAAGATGATTGGCAGGGGCAGTAGACGAGATGGAATTTATATTATGCAACATCTCCATCTTCCAACTTCCTCTCTTCCTCATCCTGTGTTGGCTACCCTCGATCTTGTTCGGTGGCATCATCGTCTTGGACATATTCCGTCTTCTCGTCTCACCGTCCTTCACCAACAAGGTGCTTTGGGTCCTATTTCTTCTGGTAGTCTTCCTCCATGTTCTATTTGCCCTTTGGTCAAGCAATCTGTTAAGCTTTTTCCTATTAGTAACTCTAGAACTAGTGCGATCTTCGATCTTGTTCATTCTGATGTTTGGGGTCCTGCCCCGCTCTCTTCCAAGAGTGGTTTCAAATATTATGTATCTTTTATTGATGATTATTCTCGTTATACATGGGTCTATCTTATGCGTCAATGTAGTAATTTCTTTACCATCTATCAGTCTTTTGCTTCCATGGTTTCCACACAATTTAATACAAAAATCAAAGTTTTCCGTTCAGATTCAAGGGGAGAATATCTCTCTGGTATCTTTTGTTCCCTCTTAGCTAGTGATGGTACATTTCCTCAGTTATCTTGTCCTGGGTTCTAGCTCAAAATGGAGTTGCTGAACGCAAGCACCATCATATTCTAGAGACCACTCGAGCTCTCTTACTTGGCACATCCATTCCCACTGAGTTCTGCGGCTAAGGCTCTTTTCACGGCTGTTCATCTAATTGATCACATACCCTCATCTGTTCTCCATCAAGACACCCCGTTTCAGCGTCTCTACTCTCAACCTCCTAGCTATAATCATTTTCGAGTTTTTGGATGTACTTGTTTTGTCATTCTTCCACTCACTGAAAGTACAAAGCTTACCGCCCGCTCTATCCCATGTGCATTCTTGGGTTACAACACTGAGCACAAAGGTTATCGATGTTATGACCCAAATGCGCGACGACGTGTACGTATTTCTCGTGATGTTACGTTTCATGAACACATCCCTTTCTTTTCAACAAATACTACACCTCATGTTTCATCTCCTTTTCCATTTATGGATTTTCCTATTGATTCTCTACTTGATCCTTCTAGTCCCTCTTCTACATCGGATCTAGATATATTGCCACCTTCTCCATCTTCACCTATCCCTTGTGCTGCACTCAACGATTCTGCACAACTAGAGCCACGCCGTAATCCTCCTCGAGATCAGCGTCCACCTGCCCGGTATGTTGCTGCTACTTCTTATTCTACTGAGTTTGGATCCTTTTTAGCTACTGTTCATGCTGTACAAGAACCTAATAGTTATCCCGAGGCAATTCAGCATGTAGAATGGCGCCAGGTTATGTCTGAGGAACTCTCGGCTTTGGAGAGTACTGGTACTTGGGAGCTTGTGCCTCTTCCTCCAAGTCGCTCCCTTGTATCTTGCCAATGGATATATAAGATTAAGACTCGTTCTGATGGCAGTATTGAGTGTTACAAAGCTCGTCTGGTTGCTTGAGGTTTCTCGCAAGAGTATGGTATCGACTATGAGGAGACCTTTGCTCCCGTAGCAAAGATGACATCTGTCTGTGCTTTATTAGCTGTTGCTTCAATTCGCAGTTGGCCTCTCTTTCAGCTTGATGTGAAGAATGCTTTTCTTCACGATGATCTTAAAGAAGATATCTTTATGCAACCTCCGCCTGGTCTTGCTCATACCTTTGGACAGGTTTGCCGCTTGTGACGGGCTCTTTATGGTCTCAAATAGGCCCATCGTGCTTGGTTTGAGAAGTTCAGTGATGCTATTCAGTCTGCTAATTTCATTCAAAGTGAGGCTGATCATGCTATGTTTGTTCATACCTCTTCTTCAGGCTGCACTATTCTTCTTCTTTATGTTGATGATATGGTCATCATCGGAGATGATCATGACCATATTGAGCATACCAAGCGACACCTTCAGCAACATTTTGCCATGAAGGATCTAGGACAAATGCGCTATTTTCTTGGACTTGAGATTGCTCACAGTTCACGTGGTATTCTCATTTCTCAGAAGAAATATACCGCTGATATTCTGTCCAGGGCTGCTCTATCAGATTCACGTACTGCTGCCGCTCCTATTGAGCTAAATCAAAAGTTTTGCCAAGACGATAGAGAACCTCTTTCTAATGTCACCCGCTATTGGACCTTGATTGGCAATCTTATTTATTTTACTATCTCCCGACCCGACATCACCTATGTTGTTCATGTTGTCAGTCAATTTGTTGCTGCTCCTCGAACAACTCATTATGCGGCTATTCTAAGGATTATGCGCTATCTTCGAGGCACTTTATCGCGTTCCTTATTTCTACCATCCTCTTCTGCTCTCAAGTTGAGTTCCTATTTTGATGCTGATTGGGCTTCCAATGTTGCTGATCGCAAATCTATCACTGGTTATTGCATTTTTCTTGGCAATTCACTTATTTCTTGGCGTTCCAAGAAACAACATATTGTCTCACGCTCCTCTACAGAGTCCGAGTATCGTGCTATGGCCGACACTACTATTGAGATTGTTTGTCTTCGCCGCTTACTTGTTGATTGGGAGTTTCACTTCTGGATCCTACTCCTCTGCATTGTGACAACAAGAGTGCCATTCATATCGGTGCAAATCTAGTCTTTCATGAGCGTACCAAACATATTGAGATCGATTGTCATCCGACTCATCATCATCTCCAAGCTCGCACTATTTCACTTCCTTTTGTTGGAACTGAGAATCAACTTGCCAATTGTTTTACGAAGGCTCTTACATCAAAACGATTTAAATTTCTTCTTTCCAAACTCTCGTTATTTGATCCAACTTGAGTTTGAGGGGGGTGTTAGAACATGTTGTATAGTTTTGTAGGTTTTCCTTTACATCTCTTCTTTCTTTTTGGTCCTATATAGGAAGAATACTAGGCTCCTTTACTCCTCTAAGCCTATATAAAGGCTTCTCATGTACATTGTTTCACACACCATTATAAGATAATAAATATCATTCTCTTTTAATCTTTCTTTCTTATCAGAACTCACCAAAGAATCCAAGCCACAATGAAACGTACCAACGTTTTGAAGCCAGTAAGTTCATATTAGGCCATTCAATTAGGAAATAATTGGATAACCAAATATTGGTTCACCAGAGAGAGTAGGTGGTTCATCACAAGAAAAATTTGTACGAAGTGAATTTTGACATGCTGATGAGAATTCAAAGTGGGACTGTGTTGCTCAAATAGCCCACTTAAGTGTTCTGAAAGAGCAACGCCCAAAAAGAAAAAAAAATCGCACGAAATAAAGAAGAATTGGCCAGTGAGTAGGTGACACTGCTAACCTGAACTCTCTTGTTCTGAGCATATTGCTCCACCCTATCAAAGTTGGCATCACTATTCTGAAGAAAAAAACACTTAAAATGCAGGACAACAAATAGGAAATTTAAATAATTTTCCAAGTGCTGGAAAGATGCTGAGTTGCTGACCTCTAGATCAGTGGTCAAGGGACTTGTATACATTCCAGCAGAAGAAACAGTGATCACTCGAGCGTCAGGCGCCGCTTTTTCAAGCAAAGGCAACATTAATTCTGTCATTGCAAAAGTTCCTAATACAGTCACAGCAAAGTTCAACTCCAACCTGACCTTCCAGAAAATGTAAAAAACAAAATCAGTCAATGCTTCTAAAGGAGACCATAACACAAATTGGTCAACTCTGATACAGAAAAAGCTTGGAAATGTACCCTTCTGGCGTCGTGATCCGCTTATGCTCTAGCAAGCCAGCATTGTTGACCTGATCATGACATTAGATGTATCAGGCTTTATCGGCACTATTGAGGAAGATATGGCTACGACAACTTGCAAACTATTTACACTAGGTTTTTGCTCGGACCTATGTATTCTCTTGGAATCGCCACACTTGCGCATCTCTTAGGGCTACCCCCTGGAGCACGGACCTATGTATCTTGGGTAATTACCCGGTATGTGTAAAACGGGAGGACTACCACACTAGATAGGGATTATCAAATGCTCAAAGAGTCCGGGACACTCCATTGATGTGAAAATGAAATAATAACAAAACTTGCTGAATAATTCACATAATGCTCTCTTATTGCATATCAACTAGGCTAATTGAAAACAATGAGCAAGGGGAAAATCACACAGATTGAGAAACCCTAAATAATCAAGCACTAAGGGGCCAGTGTACAGGCAGGCACAAATATCTGTGCATATTCTTACTGGGAAAATTACCAAAAAAGTCCTAAACCTTTTGCAATTGTGCCAATTCAGTCCTAACCTTTTTTTTGACCAATTCAGTCCTAAATCTTTTGCAAACCAGTCAATTTAGTCCTTTTGGTCGGCCGGCGCTGATGTGACTGCTAGCCAGCGTCCACGTGGCAATATTTTAATATTTTTTTTTATTTTCGAATTTTTTTTCTTTTCCTTCTCCCCCCTGGCCTGTCCGACCAAGGGGGAGGCTCGCCGGCAAGGGCCCAGCTCCGGCGAGCTAGGCCCTCGTCGCCGTTGGGCGAGCTCACCATGGCTGGGTAAGCTCGCCCTGCCATGGCTAGCTCCACCTCGCCAGATCTAGACGAGGGCGGAGTTCGCCCAGCTCCAGCGAGGCGGAGCTTACCTTGGCTAGGCGAGCTCCGCCTCGCCAGATCTGGGTGAGGGTGGAGCTCGCCCTGCCATGGTGAGTTGGGCCCTTGCCGCCGTTGGGCAAGGCTCGCCCAGCTCTGGCAAGGCGGAGCTCGCTCTGCCATGGCAAGCTCGCCTAGCTCCGGCGAGCCAAAGCTCGCCTTGGTTAGGCGAGCTCCGCCTCGTCGAAGCTGGGCCCTTGCCAGCGAGCCTCCCCCCTGGCTGGACAGGCCAAGGGGGAGAAGGAAAAGAAAAAAAAAGTAAAAAAAAAAATTGAAAATAATAAAAAAAATATATTAAAAATATTGCCACGTGGACGCCAGCCGGCAGCCATGTCAGCGCCGGCCGACCAAAAAGACTGAATTGGCCGATTTGCAAAAGGTTTAAGACTGAATTGACAAAAAAAAAGTTTAGGACTGAATTAGCACAATTGCAAAAGGTTTGGGACTTTTTTGGTAATTTTCCCTATTCTTACCAATTACATATGTATATAAACACACATATGCAAACGCACAAGCATTAGAGTGGGAAATTAAAAACCAACAGGAGACTTACCAAGACATGAAGAGTCAAATCCTTTGAAGAAAATCTAGATACAAATGACTTGATCTCATTGACAGATCAAAGATCGCATACCTGCACACTAGATTAGTAAGGCATCAACTCAAGTGTGATAAAATATCTAATTAACCAGTGATCTACCCGATCATCCAGAAGTATGACTTCTGAAGACATACATCAGGCAAACACATACCTCCAAAAATCCTTAGATAAGGGCATCTCGAGAAAACAAAAATAATAAATGGAAATAACTACATACCTCCAAATGCACAATCGGGTTTCCAGTGGTAGATTTTATCAAAGAGAGGGCAGCTTCTCCTCTCTCCTTGTTGCGGCAAAACATTTAAACATTAGCCCCACTCAAAGTAAAAATTGAACTCGAAATTATTTTGCTAATTTAAGATTAAAATGAGATGTTCCCTTAGAGATTGTTGAGCAAGCATTCACACGTGAGAAAGCAAAGTAAGCACTTGAAGAACATAGTTGTAAACAAAATACCGTGAAGCAAGACCCTCTGCAGTTGCATAACCAAGTCCAGAATTAGCTCAAGTAACTATGCAATTCTTCCCTTCCATTCGAGCCTCCGTCTCTTCTGACTAGAACTTCTTTGCATGTTCACTAAAGAGCAAGCCAATCAATGAGATAAGAGAAATCACACAAAAAGGGCGTAAATCAAATGACAATGTCCATGTGGAGACTCAACTACAGAAGGAACTGCACACATTCTCGCTAGTTGTATGTGTGTGCTTGTTCACGCGCTTCATGTACTTATGGCTGCGCATGTTCAAACTGGCACACGGGCATGCGCAGATGCATTAACTTGTGCAAGTAAGTAGACACAAGCACACCCTGCACATACATGGAAGACCCGGCTACCCAGAGCTCGACCTCCGATTTCAAGTTGCCAATCACATCTTCAGTGCCAGGGACATCCATTTGAATCATGACCTGAAAACTACTGTAACAGCTAGGCGCAGGGGCGGACTCGCGAGTATGTTGCGCGCAAGTTACATTAATTGAATTCTATATTCCCTGCGACAGTTTCGAGAGGGAAGAAGAGGGTGACGATGGGTATTGATGGATTCATGGAACTACCTTGAGGAGGAACATGGCGAGGGAAGTGAGACAGATGTGGAGTTGAACTTGCAGCGAGCTCTGGTCGAGAGGTAATTAACTAGTAACCTTTGAAATATGTTTTTGATATTCGACCAAAAATATATATATTTTTGATATTTCTTCAAAATGGAATGATTAGGATAAATTTGCAAGCTAAACACCAATCATTTATACATATATAATGCATAAGCTAGACAAAAAATTCCCATCTCTTAGTTTTACTTGGACACGAACTGATGTTTTATCCTAATTTTACTTGGATAAAGTTTAAGCTTGGCCATGAGCACAGTACTTATGTTACTAACTTGAATTAGTGTTCTCAAGCATAGAGTTACAGCAGTTGAACCATTGAGTTTATTACGAGGATATGTACGACAACATAAACATGTCGCTTCATATGAATGCTTTTACAATGTTCTCTCTCCAATTAAAATGAAGCGCCCCTTTCGAAAATGCTACGCACAGATATAGAAATTCCCTAACTTAGTAGACTTTTGCTTATAATAAGCTTATATCGCCTCGGTTCTTCTCTCGTTATAAAATTGTCTTAAGAAAATTCATCTTTCAATGCCGAGTAACATCCCACCTTTGCAGGATGCGCCTATAGAAGTAGACTAAAGTCCTAAATTGAGTGTACATGGGTAAGTTGAATCGCTCGCGACTTGCGGCTAATTTAAATCCGAACAGAAATATTAGGAACTATTCAAATTCATAGTAGGAAAAACAAAAAATTCGCATAGAAAGGTAAATTCTTTAACTATAAAGGTAACAAAACAAAGGAGCGGTGAGATTGTCTCCTACGTGGCGCACGGCCAGACACTTCAGTCGAACTCAACTTCCGACGGCGGCGCGGTGGTAAATGGAGCCAACGTTCCAGGTTCATGGGAACGCTGCAAATTCAACTCCACATCTCTCTCACTTCCCTCGCCATGTTCCTCCTCAAGGTACTTCCATCAACACCCATCATCACCCTCTTCTTTCCTCTCGAAACTGATGCGTTCGTGCCTTTTTTTCAAAGACTTGAACTCGTTTTTTCCTTCTTTCTGGTTGTCTTTTGCACGAGCAGGCATGGAGATCGACGGCTTTCGGGGTGTATGGTTACCTCAATTTCACCAAACCCGCCTTCGTGTGAGTAGGATCACCCCGATTTTTCATGCTTTGATTTGGTTTTCTGGGGCTTTATTCGTTTCATCGTTTTGGAGTGCGGGAGTGTGAGGTTATGCAACTTCGTTTGTTGCCTCGCGGAATCGTTATGGACTTAGGGGGAGTGAGGTAAAAAATAAACAATTTGTCAAATCTTTGTACTGTGGCGAGATGGAGAAATTTTACGGGGACTGTCGCCGAATGTAGAATTCAATTAACGTAATTTGCGCCCAACACACTCGTGAGTCCGCTCCTATGCCTAGGTGTTGTAGTAGTTTTCGGGTCATGATTCAATTGTATGTCCCTGGCATTGAAGATGGTGATTGGCAACTTGCAATCGGGGGTTGTGCTCTGGGCAGCCAGGTCTTCCGTGTATGTGCAGGGTGTGCTTGTGTGTGGTTACTTGTATAGGTTAATGCATCTGTGTGTGCGCGCGCGAACATGCACAGGCATAAGTACATGAAAACATGTGCACAATCACACACATACCACCACCTTGAATGTGTGCGGTTCCTTCTGAAGTTGAGTCTCCATATGGACACTGTCAATTGATTTACACCCTTTTTGTGAAATTCCTCTTTATCTCATTGTATAACTTGCTCTACAGCGAACATGCAAAGAAGTTCAAGTCAGAAGAGATGGAGGCTCGAATAGAAGGGAAGAATTGCATAGTTACAGGAGCTAATTCTGGACTTGGTTATGCTGCTGCTGAGGGTCTTGCTTCCCGGTATTTGTTTTCAACTATGTTATTCATATGCTTACTTTGCTTTCTCATGCGTGAATGCATGTTCAACAATCTCTACGGGAACTTCTCATTTTATTTCAAATTAGTAAATAATCTCGAGTTCAATTTTTTCTTTCAGTGGGGCTAATGTGTATATGATTTGCCGCAACAAGGAGAGAGGAGAAGCTGCCCTCTCTTCGATAAAATCTACTACGGGAAACCCGAATGTGCATTTGGAGGTATTTAGTAGTTTCCATTTATTATTTTTTATTTGTCTCGAGATAGTCCTATGGAAGGATTTTTGGTGTTTGCCTGTTGCAGGTCTTTAGAGGTCATACTTCTGGATGACCGAGTAGGTCACCAGTTACATAGATATTTGATTACATGTGAGTTGATGCCTTACTAATCTAGTGTGCAGGTGTGTGATCTTTCGTCTGTCAACGAGATCAAGTCATTTGCATCCAGATTTTCTTCAAAGGATTTACCTCTTCATGTCTTGGTAAGTCTCTGTTTGGTTTTCAATCTCCAACTCTAATGCTTGTGGGTTTGCATATGTGTGTTTATATACATATGTAACGGCTAACAATATGTACAGATATTTGTGTCTGCCTGCACACTAGCCCCTTAGTGCTTGATTACTTACGGTTTCTCAATCTGTCTGGTTTTTCCCCTTGCTTGTTCTTCTCAATTAGCCTAGTTGATATGCAATAAGAAAGCACTATGTAAATTATTTTTATTTTTTCATTTTCATATCAATGGTGTGTCCTGGACTCTTTGAGCATTTGATAATCCACATCTAGTGTGATAGTCCTCCCATTTCACACATACCGGCCAATTACCCGAGACACACAGATTTATGCTCCTGGGGTAGCCCCAAGAGAATGTGCAAGTGTGGTGATTCCAATCCATGCTAAAATCAAGTGTAAATATTTTGCAAATTGTCATGGCTATATCTTCCTCAATATTGCTGATAAAGTCTGATACGTCTAATGTCATGATCAGGTCAACAATGCTGGCT